>WNWU01000019.1:12243034-12332821 GCA_012654045.1 Ptyas mucosa
TCTATTCTATTCTATTCTATTCTATTCTATTCTATTCTATTCTATTCTATTCTATTCTCTATCATGCTATCTTCTCTAACAATAAAATAAACTCACAAAAGTTACAAAAGAAATTCCCAAGAACATTGACAACAAAGTAAAACAGGATAAGTTTCTATAGTTCAAAAGATATCTCTAATCAGAAAATACTTGTCATAAGCCTTTGAAAGATTTCTCCCAATTAGGGCAAAAAGTACCAAGTTGAATGATAGAAGTAACTGAGTAACTGTGAGAGGGATCTTGGAGTCCTAATGGACAATTATTTAAATATGAGCCAGCAGTGTGCAGCAGCTGCCAAAAAAAGTCAACACAGTTCTAGTCTGCATAAATAGAGGGATAGACTCAAGATCACGTGAAGTATTAACACCACTTTATAATGTCTTGGTAAGGCCACACTTGGAATACCACAATGTCACCACGATGTCACCACGATGTCACCACGATGTAAAAAAGATGTTGAGACTCTAGGAACAGTGCAGAGAAGAGCAACAAAGAGGATTAGGGAATGAAGGCTAAAACACATATAAAGAACTGTTGCTGAAATTGGGTATATCTAGTTTAATGAAAAGAAGGAGTGTCATTAGGCGTGACATGATAGCAATGTTCCAATATTTGAGGGGCTGCCACAAAGAAGAGGGAGTCATGCTATTCTCCAAAGCACCTGAGGCAGGACAAGAAGCAATGGGTAGAAACTAATCAAGGAGAGAAACAACCTAGAACACTTCTCATTTGTTTGAGAAAAATGCTGAAACTTAGTACTAAATGTTCTGCGGCAATGTTAGGGTAAGTACAGTTTTGTTTCAATTATAGTTAGTTATATATATCAAAGATGATAGATAGATAGATAGATAGATAGATAGATAGATAGATAGATAGATAGATGGATGGATGGATGATAGATGGATGATAGATATTTGTTATCTATCTATATCTATCATCTATGTTATATATATGTGTGTATGCATATATATATATATACACACACACATACACATACATATATATGTATGTATGTATTATGTATGTATACGCATATGTGTATGCGTATGCGTATGCATATACATATACATATACATATGTTTTAAACAGACACAATTTGTTAACCATGACTTTCCTGCTGTCAAATTGCCTGCCGTTTCCTTAACTGACAGTTTTCTATATGCAATGTAATTGTATATTATATTGGAGGAAAAACATACAGTTTGTGTCAGAAAAATATTTTCTGCATCTGTGATACCTGGAAATAATGAAACTGGTAATTTGGCCCCCAGAGAGTCAAATTAAGATGTGTTGTTCGGCTATGTCACAACAAGTAGGGAAAATTCCACATTCATTTTTCTTCACATATTAAATTTGACATACTCAGTGAAAATAATTTGGACAACCCTTTTCCTACTTTCAGCCAGAGGAGAACTTGAGTTGTTCATGCAAGTTCACATGGGATTTGAAAAATATTAAGACAGGCTACAAAAATGCTGGAAATGTTTTTTTAGTGGAGCTGTAGAGTGTTGAACATTTATTGCATAAAGCTCTCTTTAGATAAATGTTCATTCCAGAAGATATGAAGCATATTCCCCAGAAATACTATACATGCAGATATCATGGACTGTAGGCAGATGGTAGGCAGGTAGGCAGATGGAAAAGAGCTATTCTACATTGCAGACTCATGCAAACAATAAGAATGAAATAAGATGTGAGTTCAGGTAGCCTGATTTCGGAATATTCAGTGTTCAGCACTGAAAATTACGATTCCCCATTTTGTTGGAACAGATTCATAATAGTGACATTGAGATTCATGTTAGGTTTTTGCTTGTTTGTTTAGATGTCATTTTTAATTTTTTTAATCTGTCTTTCCAGACAATTTGAGTTAAACCAATTAAGATCTGAACAAACACATCTGTGGCAGAAGGTGGATTGGAAGAAAGAATATTAGAAGTCTTATAGCATTTTGGTTCTTGTACTGCCACATATAATTTAGGAAGGAAGGGAAGGGAGGGAGGGAGGGAGGAAAGAAGGAAGGAAGGAAGGAAGGAAGGAAGGAAGGAAGGAAGGAAGGAAGGAAGGAAGGAAGGAGAGATACAGTACGTATGTACGTATAAGTATGTGTATACACAGAGAGAGAGAGGCAGACAGACAGATAGATACATACAGAGAGACAAATATATATATACACACACACACACACATAAAATCTTTCTTTCTTTAAAACAGCAGTTGCTGAAAATTTTAAGATTATTTATTTATTTACTTCAGAGAATTCATAGACTATCCTAATATAACCAATTCTGGGCAATCTTAACGGACAAACCTGTGTGGAACATTTCAATAGTTAACGCAGCTCAGAACAACAAATCAAAGAATTAAAAATTATAAAACAATAATAAAAACACATGTCTATCTCTGATCACTCTAGGGCAGTGACTCTTAAACTGGTTGACTCAATTACCTCTTTTCCCAGTATTGAAAAAATGTCATTGCATCCACAAAAGGAATCTGTTGATTTACTGTAGTGTTTCAGCAGTGGCAATCCCAAACTGGATCATCAGCTCATAAACAAGCAATTATAAATTGCTCCATTATACTCAAATTACCCTGGGTAATTATCCAAGTAATTGGATAATTGCCCCCAGTTTAAGAACCATGATTCTATGGCCTAATCCAAGCCTAATTCTTGGATGTTTGTTATCTTGTCTAATTGATTACAATCTTGGAGATAAACCGAAGGCAAAAATATAAGGACATAGCACAAAGAGGAGGTTGCTGCAGCACATATCTGCAAATTATATAGTTTTATAACTTTTAAAAATTATTCTGTTACAAATCAGAAGGACTTTTTTTAATATTTATTTTTTATTTTTTAAACAGAAACAACATAAAAAACATCAGCCTTCCAAACTCTTACAGACAGTATTTTGATCGGTGAAAATCATTTCGTGCTCTCATAATTTTCAAATTCTCATTATATGACAAATATTCTTACCTCTAACTAAAGAAGAAAACAAACAAACAAAAACAAAAAAAAACAAAACAAGTGCTTAAACATTTTATCCAAATTTCATTTCATATGTAGTATCTCATCTCCATACTTTATTATCTATCCATTGATAAAATAGCTCCCATATCAAATAATATTGTTTGTCTTCCTGTTCTCTTATTTCAAATGTCAATCTACTCATTTCGGCACACTCCAACATTTTCTTAATAATTTCTACATCAGTAATCATCTTCTCTCCTTTCCAGTTTTTTGCAAATACGATTCTAGCCGCTGTTAATATATTCACAATTAAGTATTGTAATTCTTTGTTAAATGTCTCTGGTAAGATCCCTAATAAAAATATCTCTGGTTTAAAATCAATATGTCTCTTTGTCATTTTTTCCAACCATGTATGTATTTTAGTCCAAAATCTTTTTGCTTCTACGCATGTCCACCACATATGGTAATAAGATCCTGGGGTCTGATGACACTTCCAGCACTTCTCCGATTTGTTCTTGAACATTCTGGCTATCCTCGTTGGGGGTAGATGCCACCTGTAAAACATCTTATACAAATTCTCTTTATATACTGTAGACATTGTTATTTTATAATTATGTGACCACAATTTTTGCCATTTCTCTAAATCAATACCATAACCAAAAATTTCCCCCCATACTATCATTTACTCTTTAACTTGTTCTTCTTCCAATTTTGCCTCTAGCAAGTGTCCATATAACTTTTTAATTACATGATCATCAGAGCCATCAATATCCTATCTAAGGTAGTCAAAACTCTATAAAAAATCAGAATTTAATTTCCTTGAGCCTATGTGGAGGCGGGGATGTGTATGAGAGAGAGAGATACAAGAAAAAAATTCTAGGGAATTTTTCAGAATGTATTTATTGTAATTTGAGATTCAGCTAGATATATTGTAGACATGCACATATGTGCTTTTAAATATAGAAAATGATATCTGGATAAATTCTTGTAAATATTTGCGTGGATATCTTTGGGTAATTTGAATTTGACTTCCAAAAAGAAGCAGAAGTGTTTTTAATTATGAATGCCCTGCTTTCTATGAAGTTCAAAATAGCACTAGCTCTTGGCAAACTTTACTTGTCATTGCCAGTATTATTTGATTTGGCTTGGCAATCTTTAGATACTGCAATCAAATAAAAATAAAACAGTGCTGTCTTGAACACTAAGTAGAAAGGAAATAAATGTGCTCTGAATAGCTAATTTAATTGATCAAGAGTCAATTCAATTAGTATAACCATATTTGGATACCTTGAACATAACAATTTGAAACCCAAATGAAAGTATTGTTTCTGCCAGCTATTTTGTGTTGTTGTTATCATGGTTAACAGCCATGCTGGCACAGTGGTTAGAATGCAGTACTGCAGACTGTATACTGTCGCCCTGCCTGTTTAATTTATAAGCAGAACACATCATGAGAAACGCAGGGCTAGAGGAATCACAAGTTGGAATTAAAATTGATTGGAGAAATATCAACAACCTCAGATATGCAGATGATACCACTCTAATGGCAGAAAGTGAAGAAGAACTAAATAACCTCTTGATGTGGGTGAAGGAGGACAGTACAAAAGTTGGTTTGAAACTCAACATTAAGAACACTAAGATCATGGCATCTGACCCTCTCAATTCCTGGCAAATAAATGGGGAAGAAATGGAGGTAGTGACAGATTTTATTTCCTGGGCTCCAAGATCACCTCAGATGGGGACTGCAGCCAAGAAATTAAAAGACGCTTCCTCCCAGGGAGGAAAGCTATGTCAAATCTAGACAGCATACTAAAAAGCAGAGACATCACCCTGCCAACAAAAGTGCATATAGGCAAGGATATGGTTTTCCCAGTTGCAATGTATGGCTGTGAAAGTTGGAGCATGAGGAAGGCTGAGTGCCAAAGAATTGAGGCCTTTGAACTATGGTGCTGGAGAAGACTCCTGCGAGTCCCTTGGACTGCAAGGCAATCAAACCAGTCAGTCCTAGAGGAGATCAACCCTTGACTGATCCTGAAGGTGAAACTCAAATACTTTGGCCACCTAATGAGAAGGAGGGACTCACTGGAGAAGAGCCTAATGCTGGGAATGATTGAAGGCAAAAGAAGAAGAGGACGACAGAGAATGAGGTGGCTGGATGGAGTCACTGAAGCAGTCGGTATAAGCTTAAATGGACTCTGGGGGATGGTAGAGGACAGGAAGGCCTGGAGAAATGTTGTCCATGGGGTTGCAATTGGATAGACACGATTTTGCAACTAACAACAACAATTGCAGGCTACTTCTGCTGGGTGCCGGCTGCCTGCAATTTGGCAGTTCGAATCTCCACAGGCTCAAGGTTGACTTAGCCTTCCATCCTTCTGAGGTTGGTAAAATGAATACCCAAATTATTGAGGGCAATATGTCGACTCTATAAACCGCTTAGAGAGGGCTGTAAAGCACTATGAAGTGGTATATAAGTCTAAATGCTATTGCTATCATGGTTCATTAAAGTTTTGCATCATTGGCAATGGATCTAAAGGATAAATAACAAGAATAACAATATAATGACATATCTATGGTTAATAATATTACCTTAGTCTATGTTTACTCTCTTCAAGTTTAAAACCCAGTGTAATTTTCACTGGAATTTAGACCTAGTTAAATCTCCTTACTTACTGTTAAAGGCTCTATTGTAAATGGTCAAGGCCATCTCTTATGTCTAGGGTGGCTTAAAATATTTTGCTGCCCTAGGCAATGAATAAAAAAGACTTATTAAGCATTCCTGTGTATTATTCTTCAGCTGATATATGTTTAACTGACCATATTATTTGTGTGTTTTATTTATAGATCATACAGATTCAGTCTTTTTCAAATATGCCCCATAAATAGAAATACAATTTGAAACCATGGGAAGCAATAATTCCAGTATATTCTGCCCTGATCACAGTCTATTTAAAATTCTGCGTTTGGACATTCCACTGTTAAAAAAGAAAGCAAAAAAAAAAAAAACCCCAAAAACCTAGAATGGATGGGAAAAGGATGACATTGTCAGGGGAGAAAACACAAAACACAAAAAAAGAGATCGAAGAAAGGATATGTGAACAGACCTCACAGTGAAGTGGGTGATGATCTCTGTTATCCCAACCTTAAATTTCCTAATCAATTTCCTAATGGTAAGACAAGATCTTACAAAGATCAGCAGTGGAACCTGTTAAAAGTTAAAAGAAAGATAATGGGCTGCCATACATCAAAAACGTATCAGAAACCACAAACAGACACCATAGCATACAAACCAACTAAAGTCCTCCAGAATATCCCAAGTATAACAAAAGACTCAGCAGCCCTGGGGTTAAAAAACACTATAAAGACTGCAACACTTACTAAGCAAGACAAACAGGCAGAAGACTAGCAGAGTGCATCCATGAACAGCAGCTAGCAATCAGAAGACACTATGACAATTCTTTAATTTCACAACACATGGACATGCTTGACCATAGTTTCAACTGGGAAACTGTGAACATACTAGAACAAGCCAAGTCCAAAAATGTTAGACAGTTTCTGGAAGCTTGGCACTCAGATAAATTAGCCATCAATAGGGACATAGAGACAAACAACATTTGCATACTATTCAAAAGAGAAAAGCCAGAAGCCAAAAAGGGAACAAAAAGACCAAAACATCAGCAATCAACACCCAGATTTGCAGAGATTACCACCAAGATTACCACTAGATCAATAATCAAGAAGCAAACAATATTCCAATCAAGAAACTATCAACTCAGACAAACAACAGTAAACAATACCCCAACCACAGAACCACTAAGACTAAGTCCACTCCAACCAACACTGAAAGGGCAAGCTCCTAGTATATAAAATAATAATAAAATAACTCCCTTAACACCGAATATATTACTAGTTTGATAATGAAACATCTGCAAGAAAACAGATATGTATATACAGAAATTTATATAACAATTGTGGGTTTTAATGCACTATATAGTAACTCCCTTCCTTCTTTCCTTCCTTCCTTCCTTCCTTCCTTCCTTCCTTCCTTCCTTCCTTCCTTCCTTCCCTCCCTCCCTCCCTCCCTCCCTCCCTCCCTCCCTCCTTCCTTCCTTCCTTTCTTCATCACAATGTAACATAGATGGATCCTGGTGGCTTTTCTTAAAAGACTTACCAAAAGTATTTCTTGAACTATTGGACACTGTATTGCTTCCCATTTCTCTTCCAACTTATCTTTTCAGTTAAAGTTTAAACATATTGTGTATGGGGGGAAGGGCAGGGGTGAAATCCAGCAGGTTCTGACAGGTTCTAGAGAACTGGTAGCGTAAATTTTGAGCAGTTCGGAAAACCGGCAAATACCACCTCTGGTTGGCCCCAGAGTGGGGAGGGAATGGAGATTTTGCAATATCCTTCCCTGCCATGCCCACCAAGCCACGGCCACCAAGCCACGGCCACCAAGCCACGGCCACAGAACCAGTAGTAAAAAAAATTGGATTTCACCATTGGGGAGTGGTAACAGGTAGACATGACAACATTTAAACATTTCCTTGTTATTAAAAAATACATAGTCTTTAGGAAAGATAGGATTAAAATTATATACTGGTAATCAACTTAAAGAAATAGGAGTAGCTCGCAAAAATAGCATATTTTAAGGTTTTACGTGAATCTATTAAGCTCTTCATGCCCTGCTGCTAACTAATAAATGTCCTGGAAAATTATTTCAATTACTGGTGGCTGAATTTAAGTTCCATTTTTTTGTTCAGTTTTCCAGGCTGGAATACTAACATCAAGAAGTCACTGGACTGTGGTTAAATGTATTTCATGCCATTAAACACTGGCCATGATTTTTTCTGACACTTAATTCTGTGTGGGCACTAAAAGCTTATAACTCACATGATAAGTGCAACTGTAAATATATCGAAGGTGAGGTGGTTGCCATGATTCACTGAAAAGAGTCATTTACAGGGATTGAAGACACATTGCTACAATATTGGATCTATAACTAAATCTATTTGACATTGAAATGGAAATATTTTCAAGACAAACTCAATGAAGTAATAGAATTGGGTAGCACAAGAAGAATAGGTTGGTTCAGAATTTTTGCTGCGTACACAAAGACATACAACGCACACATGTATGCATAAATTTTAAAATGACACGATGGCAAGCTCACTTGTCTAAAAACTCTAGAATGTTAACATTTAAATCCCACACATATCAATCAGATCACATTTGTGCTTTCCTTTTACTGCATAAATCCCCAGAACTGCTCCTATTTTAAAATCATCAAGGAAGATACAGTGCAACACAATGAGCTTATGTTTATACTATACTTGCAATTTGACTTTCTTCACAATCTTCATTGGATTAATACTAATTGATTATTTAAATAAGATTAGCAATGCCTTCCAGATACTTGGAGTAGCACTTCCTAGGAATTTCATTCCACATAGTAAATTCAAGATAGTCTATGAGAAATGATGTGGGCAACTGAAAGGAACCAAGTAGCCTATGACTACTCTTCACATCTCAGGGAAGGAAGATGTCCTGCATTTCCTTCTCATATTTCATGGGGTTGGGAGCGATGTGGTGGTGACTTAGTGGTGAAGACTCTCACCTCCGACTTGGAAAGTTGAGAGTAACTTTCTGCTGTGAACTCTGCATAGGCATCAGGAAGGGTATCCGGACAGTAAATCTGGTCAGGTCCATCCAATCTACCTGATTCTACCCTGAATTAAGGGAATACAGTGTTATAAAAAGGGAGTTTTGTACTGCATGAAGATTGGAGCAGATATTTTTTATCCTAAAGTGGGATTTAAAATGTTTGTGAGCTTCTCTGTAATTTCACAAAAAGGTAATTGATTTATAAATAAGCACTTACAGAATCAAAGTTATTGTTTCATGTGATATGGAGACTTTTATTGTTTTTTCCTTGCCTATTTTTTTGCTTTGTGAATAATATATTCTAATATAAAATAGAATAAAAATGCTAAACTATTAATCACAATTAACTAATACTGTTAACGCACTAGGAGGCTTTATTTCAAACAGAGTTGGGTCCAGGTTTCTGTTGCTATAAATTGAGTTATATTAAATGTAATTAAGGAACAATGTAAAAAAAATAGCTTTTTCATTGCTGCCTGAGCAATTATGATAGCTATTTACTTTGAAAGGTATATTAATTCATTGAACTATTTAACAAGCCAATGGCTAATAAAAACATGAACAAATAAATAGAAAGGAAGTTTTTATGGGGCTGCAAGCCTAACAATTTCTCAAGTACCTACCTAAGAAAGAAAGAGTTCAAGGCTAGAAGAAAAATTGTCCAATACTGCTGGATCCAGCAATGCTTAGGAGGAGGGTACAGATCACAACTTCCTTTATGGCAGGCACAACTACAGGTTGTCTTGACTTATGACCACAATTGAGCCCAACATTTCTGTTTCTAAGTGAGACATTTGTTAAGTGAGTTTTTGCCCCATTTTTCAACCTTCCTTGCCACAATTGTTAAGTGAATCATTGCAGTTGTTAAATTAGTAACAGGGCTGTTAAGTGAATTGGCTTCCCCATTGATTTTGTTTGTCAGACAGTCACAAAATGGGATTATAGAACCCTGGGATACTGTAACCATCATAAATTTGAGTCAGTTGTCAAGCATCTGAATTTTGATCACATGATCACGGGGAGGTATCAATTTCATAAATCATGGTTCCGTACTCACTTTGCCCCTTTCTGACGTTTGTTCACCATTTTCCTTGATGAAGCCTATATATTCCCTTCTAGCATTTGAAAGCCAAAGAAAGAGAAGAGGGGAAACACTATCAGAAGAGTAACAGTAATAGAGTTGGAAGGGACCTTGGAGATCATCTAGTCCGACCCCCTGCTCATGCAGGAGACCTATACTAGGGATTCGAACCGCCGAACTGCCGATCTTTCTGATCGACAAGCTCAGCATCTTAGCCACTGAGCCACCTCGCCAGACCTTTTTTAAGAGGATATTGATGAAAAGGCAAATGTGATTAAATGCTTTAATTAAACAAAGAAAGGTGATTAAAAGGCTTTTGTGCCATGATGAATTTCAGTAAACGTGGCTGATCTTGAAAAGCTAAGAGGATTAGACCTGATTAATATATGGGTAGGAAACTTACTCAGTAATTGTTCCAAGTTACCATGGCACTGAATGGGAAGATTTGAAACTAGTCCTCATAGTTGTGGCCATTGCAGTGTCCTTGCAGACATATTTATTTATTGGTTTGATTTATATGCTGCCCTTATCCAGAGACTCAGGGTGGCATATAAATGGAATAAGACTGATCCCGGACCTTTGTACCTTCCGCAAAGCCTTGAAGACTTACTTATTCCAGCAAGCCGGCCTAGCTTAAATGGTTTTTAAATTGGGATTCTGAATTTTATAGACTTGGGGTTTTAAATTGGGAGGCCGATCGATTTAATATCTTTTAATTTATCTTAATTTTTGTATTGTATGTATTTTAATTCTGACTGTCCACCACCCTGAGTCTCTTCTGGGAGAAGGGCGGGATACAAACTAAATTATTATTATTATTATTATTATTATTATTAACCACAATTCAGGCATTTGACAACTGGCGTACAATTATACCTCAGTACCCTGTGGACGTATGATTGCCGTTTGAAAGTTTCACTGCCTGTTTCCAGTAAACAAAGTCAATGGAGAAGCAGCTGAAGCAGCTGAAGCAGCAATGGAGGTTGCAAATGGGAACCAGATGCCAAATCATCTAACAACCACATGGGATTTGCCTAACAATGGCAACTGGAACTACTATCATAAATTGGCACAGTCATGATACTATGTACAGTCATACTATGCTTCACAATTGTGTTACTTAGTGGTTCTAATTACCATCATTAAGTGAAGACTACCTGAACATATCAATGGACTACACTACAATGTTGAAGAAAAATTCCTGGAAGAACGAAATGGTAAATCAATTTTAATTGTCAGGAGAAAAAAATGTACATGGCTATGTCTGTTAAGTTACCAGAAAAATTACTTCCTTGGGAAGGTAATGAGATTCTTAAAAAGATATAAAAGTCAGCCTTTAAATGTGTGCATAAATATGATGCCAATTCATGATGTTCTTCTTTTTATTTTAAAGCACATTTCAAAAGTGAGATTCTTTGTACAGCTTTTCCCGAAGTGGAGTGCGGTACTCGTTCAGCTATTTCCTTTTCTGGTCCTTGCTAAATAGGAGGGAGGGGGGGGGTGTTGGAAGGGAAATGTCTGATGAAATGGCGGAGCAAATTTAAGGCATGAAATGTGATGTGCCGGGTTTATTGCTTGCTCATAAAACAGGGCACAGCTCAATCTGCGCTTTGTCACAAGTATTTGAGCAGGAAATTTGCATAGCATTTCTATATACATATGTGAGGAGAAAGGATGCCTAGCATCCCTATAAAAAGAAGTGGGAGAAAGAACTGAATTGTGATTACTGTACGTGAAGTTTAATACTGTGGGGGGCAGGGAGAGGGGTAATGCACTCATATAGACTAGAGTCTTTGTAAAAACCAGAAAGGAATTAAAATTGGTATTGATATTCAGATGAAGCTAGTCTTTCAATGGAGAATAGTAGAAAAGAAATCTTGAAGGGCATAGCAAAAAGAGTATGAGACTGACAGGTAATTTAATAGTTTAAGCATTGATGCCAAAATATTAACAACCAGAGTATTTTTGTTGACTTGGAAGAGCAATATATTGCGTTGATCATGCAGCTGAGTGGATGATTTGAGGTAAATCTCTCAGCTTAATTAACTGATAAATTATTGTGGTCATATAAACATCACTGTCAGGTTCCAGAAGACATGAGTGCAATAGTTAAATAGATAAAACAGGGTAGACATAATAGCTTGTATGAAACGTCAGTAGGACGTTAGTCAAAGAGACCTTCCTCTTTCTTCACTTCTTTTTACACTCAAGCTGACACCATGAAAAATTCCTCTAACAGGCCAAAGAAGCTTCATAATGCAGGATGGAATAAGAAGTCTTCAGGAAAATACAGAATTGCTCCCAGAAAAATGTAAATGTAATAAAAACTTATGGGACCTGAGAGTAAATGAATATTTTCCACTCATCTTAATAGTCCTTCAGCCTGTTGAGCTCATGAAAAAGTTTTTTGAGGACACAAGTGGTTGCAAATGATAAGATAATATTTTTCCTTTTTTAATGTAGCAACAATGTTTAGTTGATACCATACATAAAAGAGACTTTTACTACAGGGATAACTAATTAAGAACATGTTTATTTCACACATTATGTTTACTATATGCAGGCCACATTACAGTGGTATCTTGGTATTCGGCCTTAATTTGTTCTGGGAAGTGTAACAGGTACTAAAAAGGACATGTCTCAAACAAGCCACATGACTTACCAGGAAGAACGTCAATAGTTAATACATACTCTTTTTACTATGCCTGTCAAGATTTCTTTCTAACTTCTCCATTGAAAGACTAGATTCGTCTGAATATCAATACCAATTCTAATTCCTTTCTGGCTTTTATAAAGTGTCAGGGAAGGTTTAAAGCTGACCAGCCCCTTTAAGACTGAGGATGAAATGAATAGATTAACTCCGATTATTAAAGATAGAGAAGATTCAGAATATTTTAAAATATGGAATGATTTTTATTATTGGTTGGAGAAGAGATATAAATGATTAATTATATAAGTATGTAAAAATATGTGATCAGCTGAATATTATGTTAGTGTTGAATTGATATTGTGGACTGGATAAGGATTAAGATAGAAGTAATGACAACTATAGAGAAGAAGAAAGAACTTTGGAAGAGAACACTGAGATGTCATAGGGAAGAGAAAACTGATGTATTAAATGTTTGTTTGTCTAAAAAATAAAAAAAAACTTTTTTAAAAAAAAGACTGAGGATGAGTCAGCAGGGTTATTGCCCTTTAAGATGCTGTCTATATAAGGGAGGCCATTAGAGGGCGTATCTCTCTCCTCATGTATCTCTCTCTCTCCTCATGAATCTGCATTGTAGTTCTCTATGTAGAGTTGAAGAATGATTGCGTGTCTGGTATGTGCCTACCACTTGTATGTCTGTATATATGACTTGTATATAAACCACTGTTTGTAAGGCAAACCTCTGCGTCTTGTATTTTGCTCCTTGGTGGTCTCAAAATAGTAGTCACGCTGTAAACACTCTGACATAAAGACTCTAGTTTACATGAATGTAAACTAAAATCCCCCACCTTTTGCAGCAACCTTCCCAGCATGGCTGACTTCCTGTCTGTTCCTCACAGCCATCACCCTCTTCCTATAACAATGTGTCAAATGCTAAACAAGGGCCGAGTACTGGGACAACATTTTCACGTCAAAATGCATCGAGACCCAAATTTGATGAGTTTTGAAGCAATTGAATATTGAAGTGCCACTGTACAATAGTCCAAAATACACTGTATGTATAATGCATTTCTTCCCTTTGATTATTTAAAGTCTTATTTCAATATGATTTCTCAATTTAATTTGATCTTTGACTGAAACAAATAAGCTTACTGCTTTCGCCTTTTTATATTTTTGCCTGTCTGCCCATAGGCCAGCAAACATTTAACACTGACAAAATCTGGAAGCTGATGTTGGATTAATTTTATTTTGAATTAAAATATCTCTTCATTTTTGCTAATGACTTGTGCCAAGTCAGTAAGGAAAGAGAACTTACATGAACGCAGCTGGAAATATGCTCATCAACTAGTGACAAAGGAATGCCACATCGTTCTAGCTTGGGAGATAAAAGGCTTGTCATATAAACTTTGAAGTCTGATGCAAAGAGGACATAATTGAATGCTGTCCTCTAAACTTAATTAAAGTAAAACTGGCTGGAGGAAAAGCCATTGCAGGAAAAAAGAAACTTTTCCACTAGCATGGGCATAGAAAGAAATAATTGGCTTTCTGACTGGATCAGTAGTACATTGCAGGAAAATACAACCATTTCAAAAAGCTGTTACAGATTCATAGTTGAAAGGGATCGTGATTTTTTAAATTTATAATTCCTTCTTAAAGGCTTAAATTAAAGCAAATATATATATTGTGTGTTCGTGTGTGTGTGTGTTTGTGTGTGTGTGTGTGTGTGTTATACAGTGCTGGGATTCAAGTAATTTAACAACCGGTTCTCTGCCTTAATTTTATTATTATTATTTTTATTAGTCCAATTTATATGCCACCCTTCTCTGTAGACTCAGGGTGGCTTACAATGCATTATAGCAATAACCTGCATACTTTTATGTATATACCTGCTAATTAGGGCTTTCGGAGCCCCCCTAACCGGTGTTGTTCTATCCAAAGCTTATTGCCCCCACAATCCAGGTCCTCAATTTACCTACCTCAAAAGGATGGAAGGCTGAGTCAACCTTGAGCCTGGTGAGATTTGAACTCGCACTAATTGCAGGCAGCTGGCAGCTAAGTGCTAGCATTTAACAGGACTTTAGTCTGCTGCACCACCAAGGCTCTCGCTCACCGAGGTAGGTTTCTTCCAACCACCAGTTTGCCAAACTGCTCAGAAAGTTAACAACCGGTTCTCCCGAAGAGGTGCAAACTGGCTGAATCCCACCACTGGTTATATATATATGTGTGTGTGTGTGTGTGTGTGTATTAATATTATTAGAGATGTTTAGGTAGGTAAAAGATTAAAATAGATAAAGAAAAATTGTGGGGGGGGGAGATAAAAGTGCTGCAAACAGTCCATGTAGAAAAGTTGAAAATAAAAAGCTATATCAAAAAGTGACTTCTGGTCTTCTTTAAGACCTTTAAGATTACATTACACGTTTCAGCCCTTTTTAATCAGTAAATCCATAAATCACCAATTCATTTTTTTCCATTTTCAGCAAAGACCACATAAGAGGTTTCCAATCTTATGAAAGTACTTACAGTACAGTTTTATCCCGTATCAAACAGGTCAGTTTTGCTATTCCTGAAAATTCTGCCATCTTCAAAATATTTCAGCGTTTCTTCATCTTGGTGCATAGAGTAATCTCACTGCACTTATCATATACAAAGCAGATGTTCTGTATCTTTTTTTTAATTGGTAATCCACAAATCCATATTTAAAAAGTTCTGGTTTAAACTATTTTAACCTACTTTATATAATCATGTGTATTTGTACCCAATGTTTATTTTTTATTTTTTTGCAAACCCATCATGCATAGTAAAATGTCCCTTCGTGTTTTTCACATTCCCATTGTTGATTAGAACTACCATAATATGCCTTAGAAAATTTCTCTGGTGTACTTTACGAACAGTACATCATTTTATAAAAGTTCTCTCTTAAATTACAAGTGGTCTTGACTTACGACCACAACTGAGTCCAACATTTCTGTTGTTAAGCAAGGCAGTTGTAAAATGGATTTTGCCGCATTTTATTACTTTTTTCCCATGTTTGTTAAGTGAATCGGTTGAAAAAGTTTATGTGAAACCTGTCCATAAAGAATTACAAGAAATATTAGTCCTATTGATATAACATCTCAGTATATCTGGGTGATTATTACTGGATCAGATTAAATGAAGTAATGATGATATTCAGATTTTTCCAGTAAATTATAGATGGAATGGGTGAGTACTGGGAACTGGATGGAGAATGGAATATACCAGTATGTCAACTCAGTGCTGGGTTGCTACCAGTTTGCCCCGAATTGTTGCTACCAGTTCGCCCGCCTGGATGATTTTGTGTGTGTACATGAGCACGTGAGCGCCCGTGATCAAACCGGTAGCAACAAGTTTTGAAACCCACCCCTGTGTCAACTTCATTTGAGGTTTAGTGTTCATACTTCATGGATCATTTAAACTCCCACAATTGCATGGTATAAGTAGTTAATGATAAAAGGATTCCCCTACCAGTATTCCTCCACTACCTTTTCCTTTACAGATCTGTTAGAAAGCAATGAAATATTTGAAATATTACTTGATTTTATGTATTTTTAATATGGGGTTTTTTTGGTCTCAAGGTTGGACCATAAGATGATTCCTGATACCAACAACTTGTAAAAATAACCTTATCATATGATAGCAGTCACACAAAGAGCAATTGAATAGGACTTTATTAGTTTATAGAGATGTCAGAAAAATGGACAACATTTAATTAATCTAAACTGAAGTCAAATTATTCCTCTCTGGTCCACAATATCTACATAATGTGAGACACAAAAGGTGTACATGTATGTATGTGAGAAAGAGAAGGAAGAGAGGAGAGTTTATATATTCAGTGAGATCAGCTTGTCTCCCTAAAGCACTGTAATATTTTTGAGTGAATGAAGTTATTCTAAGTGTCATTCTTTGTGATCAGATTTTAGTCTTCCATAACAGTTAGTTTGGCTCCTGGCTTATCTAACTAACCAGCTGAGAAGGAAAACAACTTTCAGCAGATAAGTAAGCACATCCCAAAGCTCTGGGCTTTGTCACAGCTGATTCAGAGCTGATGTCACAGCTGGATTTTTTTTCTTTCTTTCTCCAAAACTGCTATGTGGTTGGGGTTAATTTTCAAGCTCTTGAATATTTCTGTCTGCTTCAGATTTTTTCATGGTTCTCTGCAAAGGAGAGTTTGGAGCAAACATACATTGGAGCTTTCAACTCTAGTCATGGATTTTTTTTCTTCTTATCCCTGCTTTCACCTATCACTGATTGACAGTTTATTTCAGATAACTAGCTGGTAAAGTCCCAACAGAAGCTTCCATGTCTTCAATTTTTGTCAGGAGAACAATGAGCCTGGGATTCTAATCTAATGGTTTGATCATGAAGGGGAGATTCATCATTGCTAGATCATGTATACAGAATCCTGCAGGCAATTACGCCATAGATTTCCAACTGACTGCTATTGTCAGACCTTGGCATGCTCCAGTGTAAGTTTCCTAAGGAAATCTTGGAACAAATCTTGCTATGTGTATGTAGTAAGCTGAGCTTTTGTGCCTCAGGCTACTTGATTAGTGCTCACAACCAGAAGGTTAAAGCAGATATGATTTTCTTATGTTGGATTTGAATGACAGGTTCAATTTACTGTCAAAGAATGTCTCCAGAAATGGTAACCCCCACTAATCTTGTTTGTTTTAAAGCACACAGTGAACTCTGACTCACAATGATAGTTTAAAGCTATTTCATTCATAAATACATTAAGTCATCTAAAAGTAATATGGAAAGTTAAGCAACGTGGTTATTGGAGTGTCCTTTGATATCTTTTACATTTTCTTGACTTCTGCAAATGCTGCAATCAATTTGCCTTAAGTGAGATTTTCTGCACTTCTAATACAAGAAGTCTATCAGTGCTCAGATTTTTATCCAAGTGTACATAGTATCATACAGATTCTATGAGCACCAGCTTAATCTCATCTTAGTTTTGACATTTATATCTATTAATGACATTAATAAAAGAGCAAATATAACAATGGGTTTTCTTAAGATTTCTGATAATTAATTTGGGACACAGAATAGCATACTAAAAGATTCCCTACTTATTGCTGGCGATCTTGTGATTACTTGAGTTCTAGGAACATCATTTTCCCGATACTGTAATTTATGTTTTGCAGTCAGATTTACCACCAGCACCTGCATAGTAGACCATGGGCCAAGCATAGATTGTTTTCATTGTACACCATCCAGAGTCATTCTGTGAGTGAGAAAGGTGATCTCTAAATTTGAGAAATAAAATAAAATAAAATGTCCACAGCAAATTGAGATGATTTCCAAAAGATAATATGAATATGGTGATGTTAAGACACCAATCAGAATCCTCAAGTTAGATTCAAGTAGCTAAAAATTATAGTTTTCATCATTATGCCTGTGATGTTAACAGCTCTCAAAATGTAACCACCCTATTTGGGTACAAGTACCTTGACTTACGATAGTTCATTTAGTGAGCATTCAAATTCTGACAAAATTATATCATTCGGACTTTATTTTTTACTATTTTGACTGTACTAATAACTCCACAATGGAATTTTTTCATTATCAATACAGATATTATTGCTTTTATATGTCTAAAAATGACATAAAAATTGTTCATTTCACATTAGGAATATATATTCATGTACATCCATCCATTCATTATCTATCTACCATGTTTTCCCGAAAATAAGACCCTATCTTATATTTTTTTGAACCCTTAAATAAGCGCTTGGCCTTATTGCCATGCACTCAAAGGCCGATTGGGCTTATTATCAGGGGATGTCTTATTTTGGGGAAAACAGGCTATCTATCATCTATCTATCTATCAATCTATCTATCTATCTATCTATCTATCTATCTATCTATCTATCTATCATCTATGTATCTATCTATCTATCTATCTAACTATCATCTATCATCTATCTATCTATCTCTCTGTCTATCTATCTATCTATCTATCTATCTATCTATCTATCTATCTATCTATCATTTATCCCATTAAGATAAAATGTACGTTTAAAAAAAATCAAACAAAAGCAAAACAGACTGATAAAGTTATTGTGCACATTCATTTTAATATAAATATATACAGTTCTATATGCACATATTATATTTTGGGTTGCTGCCAACATGCAGTTATCAATTTCCCTACAAATTAGGCAAGAATTTCCATATCATAACCATCTCTTTAAAAAAGATTGGATGGAAGATAATTTCATACAGTCTTGAGGTGAATGTAACTAGGTAAGTCCGGCTTTAGAAATGCAGTAAAAACAGTAAAGGGAGAAGACGAGGGGAGGGGGAGGGAAGTACTATGTGTGCAGTTGTTTTCTGTGGAGCGGAGAATAAAAAGTCCATATCATAGAAGCCTAAGAGCAGAGAGGTCGAGAGCTGTTTAGCAAGTAACAAGAAGAAAACATTGGATTCTCCAAAGCTGTAGAGAACCAGCTGAAATATATTCTCTCACTTTACTGCCTTAGCACCCCACATCAGGAACTCAGAATAACACTCAAAATAAAATGCCTGGAGATAAACTATTCCAGCAGCAACAGCTGGAAGCCTTCTTCCAATTTCACAGGATTCTCAATAAATGTTTTCAGCCCAGCTTTGGACATATTAACAGGCCTTTATTTTTGTGATCTCTGGCTTTTTTTTTCTTCCTTCTGAGGAAGACTTTACAGCATGAGAAACCAGCTCTCTTTTCTGCCTGAGCAATGAGTTAAGTCAAGTCCAGGCACCATAGATTGGTGGGAGAGTTTGTTTACAGACGGCTGATAAGGGCAGCCCAGTAGGCGCTTTCTTTGTAGGTTCCTCTTTGTTCTCTTCTAACATCCCCTTCCGCCTTCTTCTCTGATCCCCACACCTGCTCCTTCATCAGATCAGCCTTTATGATCAGTACGTTTTTAGATACTCATACCATACTCTTTGCTATTCTATTCACAAGAATGCTGGCATTTCCTATTTAGTTTTTTTTTTAATTTATCAGGGGTTGCATTATATTAAAACTCACCAAAATTTGCTCCCCTGTTTTTTTTTTGGGGGGGGGGGTTTACTGTTCTTTTTCAAATAGATAAAAAGAAAATAGGTTTTTTCAAAAGTGCTGAAAGGAAACAGAAAAGTCACTGAAATTATGAGAATGAACTGAGGAAGGTAGAATCTTGTGTTAACTGGGTGATATGGATTTTCTGCCTGTCACTGTTAACAGCCATCACTCTGGTAGTCAAAAGCTTCATCAGATTCCTTAGCTTCAGTTAAATCCCAGGAGAAGACTTCAGGAGAAAATTCTGCCCTTGGGAATATTCATACCAAGAAATAGGATATCCAGCAGAAGGACAAAAGAAAAGTATCCTAGAACAACAGCAATCCTACAACAGCCACAAAAATAAAGTGTGTTCAGGAGAAGGAAGAAAAAAAAAACTACCAAACAGAAAAATATAGGTATTTTAAACTTAAAATGTATAAGAAACTAAAAGCCATTTTAAATTTGTGTCACAGAAACTGCGTATTTAAGCATGATACTAAAACATATTTAGTAGCATTATTCATAGGTTACTAGCATAAATTCAATAGAGTTAGCTAGTATTACATTAGGACAGCTCATGGTAATCAGCTGAAGCAAAAACACTTATCACAAAGCTATTTTTTAATGTTCTATATGACTATCCCATATTCAAAAATTAGCGCTCTAATGAAATCTATCCTAGGGAATTTGTTAGTTTCTCTTCAATTCCTTCGAATGTATTTTTGTCCAAGTCTGTCCTATCATTAGATAGAAACAATCAACTGCATAAGGTAGTGAATTGGAGGAGAAAGTGTGTTGGAGGAGAAAGACTACTATGTTTTAAGTTCTTCATCACTGTCTAAAATAGTTAGCTGTCATCCAAGGTTGATGAAAGACTATTCTGTTACCTGAAGTGAATAAAGTTCAAGTGCTAGTTCATTTAACCTCTCTATCTGGAATCGAATAAGGTATCACTTTGAACTTCGCCTTAAGTGTCTTGAAATATCCCTTCAAGTATCATAACATAAGCATTGTGAGGTGATGGAGTTTCTCTTTCTAGCAGTTCACTTTTTCTGAAACCAACTTTCTGAGAAACTGATTACATTTTTCTCTGGCCTTTAATTGAAGTTGGGCAGTCTCCAGATTACCTACAAATGTTTATATAGGAAATAACAGAAAACATACTGTACACACCCTTGAATGTTATGTAAAACTCAATGGTAACTGTACATACTACTGAGAAATTAAGTCATTTCACAAACACTGAAATGTAGTTTACATCAGGGGTGTCAAACTCAAGGCCCACAGGCCAGATCCAGTTGCAGGGTGCTTAGATCTGGCCCACAGACCACCCTGAAAACAGCGAAGGACTGGCCCATGGTGCCTCTGCCAGTGAAAATGGAGCTCAGGACAGCCATTTGCAGCCCTCCTGAGCTCCTTTTTCACTGGCAAAGGGTTGCAGGAGGCCATTGCAGCCAAAAATGGAGCTTGGGAGCCTGTTTTTGCTGGCAGAGCATTTGGGCCACTACAGTGCCCCCAACATGAGTGATGTCATACATACCTGGCCACACCTACCCCGGCCCCCTGAGGTCAAACTCAACCCTGATGTGGTCCTCAATAAAATCGAGTTTGACACCCCTGCTATAGTTCATAGCTATGTAATGTGCGGAGTTTGTTTGTTTTGTTTTTGTTTTTATTAGATTTATATACTGCCCTACTCCCGAAGGACTCAGGGCGGTGAACAGCCACAGAATAAAATACATAAATACAAAAATTTAAAATAGAATAAAAACAAATTAAATAATTTGGCTGAGACAAATTTAAAATACCCAATAATTTAAAAATAGATTAAAATTTACACTTAACAGGGGAAAAGATTTAGGCCAGGCCAGCTTGATGAAATAAAAAAATCTTAAGCGCGCGACATAAGGTGCGCAGATCCGGGATCATCCGTATCTCCAGGGGGAGCTCGTTCCAGATTGTAGGTGCCCCCATGGAGAAGGCTCTCCCCCTGGGGGCCGTCAGTCAACATTGTTTGGCCGATGGCACCTGGAGGAGCCCCTCTCTATGGGAGCGTACTGGCCGGTGGGAGGCTATTGGTGGTAGCAGGCGGTCCCGTAGATAACCAGGTCCTAAGCCTAACCAGGTTGAAGCACACCCGGAAGACCACCGGGAGCCAGTGCAGCTCGCGCAGGACAGATTTACATGGGAACGCCACGTTGTTCCCATAACCACCTGCACAGCTGCACTCTGCACTAGTTGGAGCCTCCGAGTGCCCCTCAAGGGGAGCCCCATGTAGAGAGCGTTACAATAGTCCAGACGAGAGGTGATGAGGGCATGAGTGACTGTGCATAGGGAGTCCCGATCTAGAAAGGGACGCAACTGGCGAATCAGGCGAACCTGATGAAAAATCCTTCCAGTCACGGCTGTCAAGTGCTCTTCTAAAGACAGCCATGAATCCAGGAGGACGCCCAAGTTGCGCACACTCTCCATGGGGGCCAATGATTCACCCC
Source organism: Ptyas mucosa (assembly GCA_012654045.1). Classification (NCBI taxonomy): domain Eukaryota; kingdom Metazoa; phylum Chordata; class Lepidosauria; order Squamata; family Colubridae; genus Ptyas; species Ptyas mucosa. The sequence continues at coordinate 12,264,974 of WNWU01000019.1, forward strand.
CAATAGTCAGTGATGGCACCAACTGACTATATTGGGACATTGGAGTGAGTTTCTTTGGAGGTCTCTCCTGCAGTCTGCCAGCAAGAAGGCTAATGGCTCAATGTAAATATTTCCCCAAAAGATAAACTCCTTTTTTTTCTATCTGTAAACCAGAGGTGTCAAACTTGATTTCATTGAGGACTGCATCAGGGTTGTGTTTGACCTCAGGGGGGCTGGGAGTGTGTGGACGGGGGGGGGGGCAAGGCCAGCTTGATATCACTTGTGTCATGGGCACCTGTAGTGGCCCGAGCGCTCTGCCAGCAAAAATGGAGCTCGAGAGGGCCACACACAGCCCTCCCAAGCTCCAATTTCGCTGGCAGAGGCACCGAGGGCGGGTTGTTCACTGTTTCCAAGGTGGCCCCATGGACCAGATCTAAGCACTCTGTGGGCAGAATCTGGCCCATGGGCCTTGAATTTTACACCTCTGCTCTAAATGCTTTGGGTTTTCTTTTAGTTGAGTATTTTTCCTACAACATCAACAACCTGAACATTAATCCATATAGACATATGAACTCTTAGTTCATTATACAATATATGTATGTTTGTGTGTGTGTGTGTGTGTGTGTGTGTATGTTTGGGTATCAGTTGTATGTAATGTGTAAAAATTGTGATTGTGCATGATCTTACCAGGATTAAAATAAGAAAGGAGAAGAAAAAGACAAAAACAACAGGCAGGTCTTAAGGACAATCTGTACGAATGACTTAATAAATAACTACATTGTATGTATAATCCATCCTTATTCGAAATAGCTTACCAAGATTTTAAAATACAAGCTCTTTGTGAACCCATATAACCTACAATATTAGGCATGCAGTACTGTGTGTGATCTGCCATTAAGTTATGGATCATCCATCATAGACAGCTGTACTTAAAAGAAATCTAATCTTTTCCTGTCATATTGTCAGAATATGTCACCTTATCTCAGACAATTCTTCATGGCATCTCTTTCACACGTTGTCTGAAATGTGTAACTCCTTTGATTCTCTTTAGTGTACATCACTTAAAGAAAGGTCTAAAACAGTTAATATGATATTTTCATCCAAGGCTGCCATCACTTTCACCACTTCATTTTTGCATTTCTCCTAATTTAGATTGTGTAATTGGAAGGTTCTGTCAGTGAAAGAATCACTAATGATGGTAATTGAGTGCAAAAAGCAAAACAAAATAAAAAAACTAGGTAGATGCTTATAGAGCAGGTGAAAGGCTGACTTAATCCAGTATTTGATCTACCACACTAATCAGTTAAAGGAACTTTAAGGCCTATAGACATGTGTTAGATCTCACATTCTTATAGACTAGTGATGGCTAACCTTTTTGCCGTCGCATGCCAAAAGCGGGGGGAGCGCGGGGAGATCACCCACGTGTGCCCACACCCATAATTCAATGCACCCTGCCCCTTTTAGCACATGATGGCCCAGTGGGCCCGGTAGGCCTGTTTTTCACTCTCCCCAGGCTCCAGAGGTTTTCTAGGAGCCTAGGGAGGGTGAAAATGGCCTTCCCCACCCCCGGAGGCCCTCCAGAGGCCGGAAACAGCCCATTTCCCAACTTCCGGTGAGACCGAAAGGCCCAAAAATCAGCTGGCTGGCACATAGATACGTGCTGGAGCTGAGCTATGGCAATGCTCACGTGCCCACTGATATAGCTCTGTGTGCCACCTGTGGCACCCGTGCCATAGGTTCGCCATCACAGTTATAGACTATTCCATCCTCTGTACAAAAACGAGTGTGTGAAAGAACACAAGATATAAGGAAAACAGCTTCGCCAGCCTTTGAGAAAAAGCTATGTTTTTCTGCCATGTGTCCCAGCCTGTTCTAGAGATCTTCGAAAGGCAAGTAAGTGATTGGTGACAGGGTTGGGAGGAGCACATGGAACCTGGTGGGCTATCAAAGCAGACCTAGTGTTTATGGAGACCTGGGGGGGCATAATGGGAGGCAGGGATCATGTTGCAGAATCTCTGCAATTGGTCATAAGGGTGAATGACCACCATATAGGAGTGGTATTCACTTACCTTCACTACTGGTTTGCAAATGTGAGCACACGGGCCACCACCGCAGATGTACAGGGCCTTCCGTGCATCCACAGGACCTTCCGCGCATGTTCAGAGCATCAAAACCATGGATAAATGGGATGTGATTATGTCCGGGTGGGTGAGCAGAGCTCCCCGCAGCTGCCACTACCAGTTTGCCCAAACCAGATAGAATTGGCTGAATACCACCATTGCCACCATGGTAATGCACATATGTAACTTCGAACCTGGGTCGTAAGTAATTTGGGGGGGGGGGGGAATGTTATAACTTTGAACTATCAGTAAGTAAATTGTCATAACTTGAGGACTACTTGTATAATAGTAATTTCCTAGCCACATTCCTGAACAATTTTCTTCAGTACTATGTTGAGGCTCTGAAGCATTTGAAAGGAATTGTGATGGCATTTGGTGCTTGGCCAAGCACTTTTCTCTCCCATCTTCGGACTCCAAAAAGTTGGTGGAGATAGAAAATATGAAGGTCAACACAGATAAAAGATTCTATAAACTAAAATGTTTTTAGTCCTGGTTGGAGTCCAGAATTCAGAACTCCAAGCCTAGCTACATCTTGAAAAAATACACAACACTATAAATCTTCAGATTAAAAAAAAACCTATGGGCATTAAAAAGTTTGAATAAAATCTCTTCACTTTGTGAACAAGTTGAAGTGTGCTAATACCTGAAATGTTTTGCTCCTGCTGAGAAAACAACTTATTAGTAAATAATGAACATTTTCCATTGAGAATATGATTTATTCCCCACTGAGAGAATAGTGGAAAACAGAATGCATACTCCTGATGTGGTCTTGATTCTGTAGATCTAATCATTCTGCATTTACATTGTAAGAATCACTATCTAGGTTTTATTACAATAATGAAATATATAGAGAAGTACCAACTCATTTTAGAAATGAAATGTCTGGCAAATGGGACTCTCTTAAATTTTAGAGTATTTGATTGTAGTTTGAATCAACTTAATTTTTATTATTATTTTGAAAAGCTGAAAAGTAAATTACAGTTCATCTATAAATCTAATATATACACCACAGGATACGTTTCCATTAAGAAGTAACTCTGTTGCTACTTATTTTACGGTGACACCTCTAAGATCTGAAACCATGCAGGCAATAGGTAGGCAAATTCCCAGAGGAAAAAAAAAACTAAGATACAGAGAAATATATTTAAAAAGAGATAAAACTAGTATCCCCAAAGCAGTTTTTTGAAGCGAGATGGTTTTGTTCACACAAGAAGAGATCAGCAGGTTTACTGTAATCCCAATGTTTCCAAGGTCTTTGAAAAAATAAACCCAAGGGAGATAACCTTATGAGGATTGAGTGTGCTCAATACACATGAAGGAGTGGCTGATTATTAGAGACAGGGAGAAATTGAATAGAGCAAGAGTGTCAAACTCAAGGCCTGTGGGCTGGATCTGACCCATGGGGTGCTTAGATCTGGCGTGCACCCCCCCCTCTGAGTTCCGTTTTCATTGGCAGATGGATAGCAAAACAAACTAAAAACAAAACAAAAGGAGAAATGTTTCCCCACTTGCATTTGAACATGCAAGAAGGGACAGGAAAGGAGAAAGGGAAAGAGGAAAGAAAAGAAAAAGAAGGGAAGGTGGGAAGAGAGCAAGGAAGGAAATATAAGGAAAGAGGGGAAGGAAGAAGAAAGGAGAAGAAGAAGGAAGGAAAGAAGGGAGGGAGGGAGGGAGGGAGGGAGGGAGGGAGGGAGGGAGGAAGGAAGGAAGGAAGGAAGGAAGGAAGGAAGGAAGGAGATTATAATGAGAGTGAGGGAGGGTCTGTGGGAAGTCCTGCCTTAGTACTTGGACACCACAATGTGCTCCCGACATGAGTGACGTTGAGCTGGCTATGCCTACTCTGGCCATGCCTGTCCTGGCCATGCCCACACTGCCCCCACTCCAAGGTTAAACACAACCCTGATGTGGCTCTCAATGAAATCGAGTTTGACACCCCTGGAATAGAGAATCCTGAATATGGACACATTTGGAATCCACAACACAAACATTTCACATAGCAAAAATTGTTCCAACAAATACGAACTTCTGTATTAACTGTTATTTCATCTTATGTAGAATTAAACTGATTTGCCATAACTGAAAGAAGAGAAAAGAACAGAAAGAAGGAAAGAAAGAGCAGAAGATTTTTAAGGAGCAGCTGTTAAAAGTGAACTTACTGATTCTATGTTGTAACTTAAGATAGCTTTCTAGGACCCATCATAAAACTATGTCTTCACTATACTCTGTTTTTCCAAAAATAACACATCCCCTGATAATAAGCCCAATCGGGCTTTTGAGTGCATGCTCTAAAATAAGCCTCTCATGAAAATAAGCCCTCCTCAAAAAGCGTTAAACGTAGAGCTGGAAATCAGGTAAGATGGCAAGAGGAGCCCCATCTTGCTCCACATGCCCCAAAATAAGACCTCCCTGAAAATAAGGCCAAGTGCTGATTTTGGGGTTCAAAATATATAAGACAGGGTCTTATTTTTGGGGAAACATAGTAGTACGCTTAGTGAGTGAATTGTACTTTACAGAAATCTAATCTTTCCATTTCCTATTGCCATAATTTGTCACTCTAATACAGAAAATTCCCCATGGCGTCCTCAGTGGTGAAATCCAATTTTTTTTACTATCGGTTCTGTGGGCGTGGTTTGGTGAGAGTGGCTTGGTGGGCATGGCAGGGGAAGGATACTGCAAAATCTCGATTCCCATCCCACTCCAGGGGAAGGATACGGCAAAATCCCCATTCCCTCCCCAGTCTCGGGGCAAGGATATTGCAAAATCTCCATTACCATCCCACTCTGGGGCCAGCCAGAGCTGGTATTTGCCAGTTCTCCAAACTGCTCAAAATTTCCACTACCGGTTTTCCAGAACCTATCAGAACCTGCTGGATTTCACCCCTGCGTCCTCTTCACATGCTGTCTGAAATGTGTGACTCCATTGACTGTCTGCAATGAATATTATGTAAACAGTGGTCCAAGACTGCCTTTATACAGTTCTCAGATTACTCGTTATCCATTTTTTTCTTTATTTACTTTTACATTTCTCTTAACCTAGCAGGCTAGGCTTTTCTGTGTACAAAGTGTTGTATCTGATTAAAACAAGCATTAGTGACAGTAATGGAGTGCAAAAGAATAAAAGAAGCTAGGAAGGTTATAGAGCAGGCCAAAGACTGATTTAGTCCAGCATTTGATTTCCTAAGTGATCAGTTAAATAAGAATGGAAAATCCACATGCGCACAATAAGCATAAGTATGGGATTACTGATGTAGATTTTTAACTTCTGTGCCATGCATAATTATGAAGCATTATTAAATGCTTCGTTGTGTGAGGGTGACTTTCCCGCCGCCTTGAAAGAGGCGGTGGTGAGGCCTCTCCTTAAGAAGCCTTCCCTGGACCCGGCAATGTTGGTAAATTATCGTCCGGTCTCCAACCTTCGCTTTTTGGCGAAGGTTGTTGAGAGTGTGGTTGCACGACAGTTCCTCCCAGCACCTGGAGGAAACAACGTATCTGGATCCATTCCAGTCGGGCTTCAGACCCGGGTACAGCACGGAAACGGCATTGGTCGCGTTGGTTGATGATCTCTGGAGGGCTCGGGACAGGGGGTGTTCCTCTGTCCTGGTCCTATTAGATCTCTCAGCAGCTTTTGATACCATCGACCATGGTATCATGCTGCACCGGTTGGAAGGGTTGGGGGTGGGAGGCACTGTGTTACAGTGGTTCTCCTCCTTTCTCTCCAACCGGTCGCAGTCGGTGTTGGCAGGGGGGCAGAGATCGACTCCTAGGCCCCTTATATGCGGGGTGCCACAGGGATCGGTTCTCTCGCTCCTCCTGTTCAACATTTATGTGAAGCCGCTGGGTGAGATCATCCGTGGTTTTGGGGTGAGATATCATCAGTACGCTGACGACACCCAGCTGTACATCTCCACCCCAGACCACCCCAACGATGCCCTTGAAGTGATGTCCCGGTGCCTGGAGGCCGTGCGGATCTGGATGGGGAAGAACAGGCTCAGACTCAATCCATCCAAGACTGAGTGGCTGTGGTTACCGATGTCCCGATATAGTCAGCTGGTACCATCACTGACTATTGGGGGTGAATCATTGGCCCCTACAGAGAGGGCACACAATTTAGGCGTCCTCCTGGACTCACGGCTGTCCTTAGAAGACCATCTGACGGCTGTGTCCGGGAGGATTTTTCATCAGGTTCGCCTGATCCGCCAGTTGCGCCCCTTTCTGGATCGGGACTCCTTACTCACGGTCACTCATGCCCTTGTCACCTCCCGCCTGGACTACTGTAATGCTCTCTACATGGGGCTCCCCTTGAGGAGCACCCGGAGGCTCCAGCTGGCGCAGAGTGCGGCCGCGCGGGTGGTGATGGGAGCGACGTGGCGCTCTCATGTGACACCGCTCTTGCACGAGCTGCACTGGCTTCCGGTGGTCTTCCGGGTGCGCTTCAAGGTGTTGGTTACCACCTTTAAAGCGCTCCATGGTTTAGGACCCGGGTACTTACAGGACCGCCTACTACCTCCAATAGCCTCCCACCGACCGGTACGCTCCCATAGAGAAGGACTCCTCCGGGTGCCGTCGGCCAAACAATGTCGACTGGCGGCCCCCAGGGGGAGAGCCTTCTCTGTGGGAGCACCCACTATCTGGAACGATCTCCCCCCAGAGATTCGGCGGATCCCGGACCTTCGTGCTTTCCGCCGTGAGCTAAAAACTTTTTTATTTCATCAAGCGGGCCTGACATAGTATCTCCCCTTTTTATAAGAAAATTTTAAATTGTATAATCCAAATTTTTAGATCTGGGATTTATATATTTTAAAAAAAATGGGTTTGAATGGTTGGGCAATTGTTTAATTTGGTTTTAATTCGGTTTTAAATTCTGTATTTATGTTTTTTATCTCTGCCTGTTCACCGCCCTGAGTCCCCTCGGGGAGAAGGGCGGTATATAAATCAAATAAACCATAAACCATAAACCATAAGGGAAACAGACTTGGTTTGAATTTTGACTATTTTTTCCCTAGGTTGGTCCTTTACAGGTTATCCTTGGCTTACAACTACACTAAAGCCCAAATTTCCATTGCTAAGCAAGACAGCTATTTAGTGAGGTTAGTTAGTTAGTTAGTTAGTTAGTTAGTTAGTTAGTTAGTTAGTTAGTTAGTTAGTTAGTTTAATTAACCCTGTAATTGCTTGTTTGTGAGTTAAGGATCCAGCCTGGGACTGCTGTTACTCAAAATGCTTGCATAAAACAAGAAATTGTGTGTGTGTGTGTGTGAGAGAGAGAGAGAGAGAGAGAGAGGGAGAGAGAGAGAGAGAGAGAGAGAGAAACATTACAGGTAGTCCTCAATTACAACCACAATTGAACCCAGAATTTCTGTTGCCAAGCAAGATAGTTAAGTGAGCTTTCCAGCTTTTGCAATCTTTCTTGCCAGTAGTTAAGTGAGTCACTGCAGTGGTTAAGTTAATAACATGATTGTTAAGTGAATCTGGCTTCCCCATTGACTTTGCTTGTCAGAAGGATACAAAACCTGATCATGTGACCGAGAGACACTGCAACTGTCATAAATACAGGCCAGTTGTCAAGCATCCAAATTTTGATCACTTGACTACGGGAATACGGCAACAGTCATAAATATGAAAAATGATTATAAATCACTTTTTTTCAGTTGTAACTTCGGTCACTAGGTAAATGATTGTAATTCAAGGACTACGGTACTTTTTCTTTTTGCATGTTTTAAAGAAAATTATATTTATTAAGAGTTTTCCCCTATAGCGTAAAAAATTAAAAAAGAAAAGAAAAAAAATAGGAAAATAAAAATGAAAAAGAAAGAAACTAAAGTTAAAGAATTTTGAAGTAACTTTAAATCTCCTTTTCACCAGATAATTACAATCTTATTGTCCTTCTTAGATATATAAGTCCCTTCAGGCTCTCATTAATCCACTTTCTTCTTAATCTTCAAATCCATAATTAATCATATTAATCATATTTCTTTCTTCTTTCAGCAAAAAACCCATACATGGTTTCAAGTTTTTTTAAAAGTTTTTGTTGTTGTTTTTTCCAACAACAGCACACATCCTTGCATGTCCCCGATTGCTCACACTTCCCAATCTGAAAAAAGCCTCATGAAAAGACTTGTCCTGTAATTATTCATTTTGTAATTTATTTGGACTACAGAAAATCATAGGCATTGAGATATTCAGGAGAAAGGATTACTCAATACAATTCAAAAAACCTGAGCCCAACTCATAACTAAATCAATTTAAGAATACATCATCCCAGCAGTATCTGCAGGATGAAGCAAGTTGGATCAAATGCTCACTTTGCAACATAAGTCCCACCATTTTTCCACATGTTTTATGATGCCTCATGTACAATGAAAAGGGATTGGAGTATGATGTCACAGTGTAGCTTTAATCATCCTGATTTTTTTATTGATTGATTTATTTTCAACTTATACGTCACCTGTTGAATATGCAAGTCAGAGTGAGTCTTACATTAGCTTTCACTCATTGGTTCATTTTTCTGCCGGCAGGAAAATGAACAAGCGTCAGTGGCTGACAGGCTGGACAGCTCCTGGTAAAAGGAGCTGCAGCCTCAGGCAGCTCTCAGTTCACAGTTAGTTTGTTGTTCCCTGTTGCCTGCAATAAATGGTTGTTTTACTTCACTACAATCGTCCTGCCTCTCTTTTCGTGTCCAGATTTAACATCACCCATCTCACTTGGAGGCAATGAAAGCAGCAAGAATCCACAGACGCTATCATCACACTCCACTCAGAGGCTTTTATCAAAATATCTCCTTTTTGGAAATATAAGTAGAAAACAAATTCTGTTCCACTAAATGAAATAAGACTTGATTTTATACATCAATACATCTTATATACTGAACATTAATTTTCCTACACAACAATAATTTCCATTCATGTCTCTCTGGACATATTTTAACAGTGTTGCTTTTTCCCATGACATTCTGTGCTTTATCTTCTGCCTAACCCTTTTTTTATATAAGAGGGTTTGTTTGATCATTCTAGTAATTGAAAGTAGACAGGGAAATTACACACAACCAGCCAGACCTCTATAAGCTTCTAATATATGGCACTACGAAAAGCAGCCATTGTAAAACTGTATAGCAGTAACAACGCTTACTGCTGATCTATCACTTCAATCTTCACGATATAAGTCAAAACATGGTAGGCAAGACAAAAGCCTGGATGTAAAATTTATTACAAGTAACTCAAGACCAGAAGGAGGGAAATGGTTTGCCATCATCTAGCATAATTCACTGGGTTCAGAATTTAACACAGAGCAACATGATGTTTTGGGTAGCTGTTGGCCGCACTTTTTTTAGTAAGGAAAGAAAATCTTGAGTGGGTTAAGCTTTATGGAAAAGTAGTTTCAAATATTGATATGTGAAAATTTCATATGAAATAATTTTAAATTTGTATGATCTCTCTCATACATCTTTTACATTTTATTAACTGACACACACACCCACTCTCTCTCTCTCCTACTCTCATCTCTCTACCATCTATCTATCTATCTATCTATCTATCTATCTATCTATCATCTATCTATCTATTATCTATCTATCATCTCTCTATCTCTATCTCTCTATCATCTCTCTATCTCTCTATCATCTCTCTATCTCTCTATCATCTCTCTATCTCTCTATCTATCTATCCATCCATTCATCCATCATCTATCATCTATCTTTTTATCTAAACTTGGAATGTAAAAAAAATTGTTGGAATTTGTAATTTGGTTATGTTTTATACTCTATTATCTTTCAGTCTATCAATCTATCAGTTTCCCCTTTTCTCATCTTAGTCTCTGTTTCTGTGTCTGCCTCTGTATTTCTAGCATGTGTTGCTAATGAGAGAGCTTGCAAGATAGACTTTCAATTAGAGATACTAATTAGAGAATGTTCTTGTTCGCACTTGTAGCATGTGGCTGAAATGTGGCAAGTCATGTGTCCTTATCACATATACTATAGCTTTAACAGAGGCTATTTCTCTATTGAAAGAGAGAGGGAAGGAGGAGGGTAAGTAGGAGAGAGAGAGAAAGAGATAGGGGAGGGGAGGGGAGATGGAGGAGGAGGAGAGAGAGAGAGAGAGAAGGAGGGAAGGAGGTACATGAGTTCTGATGTTATTAAGTAAACTTATGAACTCAGTAAGTTCAAAAATAAAACTATAATTTATCACCAATCAGAACAATTTAGTATAATTTTTTTTATGTCGATGGTATAAAATGTGATGAAAGAACAGCTTGATGCTAACTATATTCCTTACTATACAATCATCAGCTTACCAGCTAAAACAGATATCTTAAACAGCTAATAATATGATGGCTACTACATAGTTCTTACATTTTAACTCCACAAAGTAATGGTCATAGGATATAATACAGCAGTGTGTGTGTGTGAGTGAGAGAGTGAAAGAGAGAGAGAGAGAGAGAGAGAGAGAGAGAGACAGACAGACAGACAGACAGACAGACAGACAGACAGACACAGAAAAAGAGAGAGAGAGCAAGTAGAAAAAAAGGAAGGAACTAGCATAGAAATCAAGAGACTTTTACAGTTTAAAGGGAATCGGAAAAGCTAATAGAAAAGAAAGAAGGGGGATAGCAGAGAGAACTGAACCACTTTGGACTTATCACCCCATAAGTGGAATTGATTCATGACTTTTCCTCTCGTCTAGGGCAGTGTTTCTCAACATTGAACTTTAAAATGTGTGAATTTCAACAAAATACTGGCTGGGGAATTCTGGGAATTGAAATCCAAACATCTTAAATTTGCCAAGGTTGAGTAACTGCTCTAGGCAACAGACATGAACAACAAATACCCAGATGGTTCTTATTTGTCAAATTATTTCTTAGGCTTTATCTTTTCCAAAAAAATTTTTTAAAAAAAAAAAAAAAGATTCATTATATTTTTTCAAGAATTTATAAATTAGCAATGCAAAGGTTATTTTAATAAAATTAAAAAGGTTATTTTAATCAAAAATAACATGTCAGGGTTTCAAGTAATATATTCATATCAAGCAAAACTCCAAAGCAGATAGATTTCTCAAAGAATAGCTTTATTGGAAATATATTGGCACAGATCTGGTGAAAACCGACTCTGATGACTTCCGCGGTTTTCACCTAATTAAAAGTAAAAGTTTTTTTCACTTTCTCAAAACAATCAGTCACATGCTCCAATCACGGTGCGGTCTGGTTGCCTGGTGATATCACTCTGCCTTCCTCCGACCAGGTGTGAGAATGCCCTTGGTTGCCACGAGAAAGTATTTTGTTTTGGCTACAAAATCCCAACTATCTCAAATCCCCCCTCCCTATGCCTTAGCTCCAGTATGACAACACAGAAGCTGTTGGTGGCTTCGGTCAGGTCAGCTTCAGGGTTGACATAACAAAGTTGAAGAAGAAAAATGGGCATTGGAAGAATATCTGAAGGACAGTGAAGAAGATGCTGTGAAACTAGTATACTATGACAGCTTACTGAGTGCCAGAGAGAAAACTAATCTATAAGGTAAAGGTTCCCCTTGCACATATGTGCAAGTCGTTTCCGACTCTAGGGGGCAGTGCTCATCTCCGTTTCAAAGCTGAAGAGCCAGCATTGTCCAAAGACGTCTCCATGGTCATGTGGCTGCATGACTAAATGCCAAAGGTGCACAGAACACTGTTACCTTCCCACCAAAGGTAGTCCCTATTTTTCTACTTGCATTTTTTACATGCTTTCAAACTGCTAGGTTGGCAAAAGCTGGGACAAGTAACGGGAGCTCACCCCGTTACGTGGCACTAGGCATTTGAACCTCTGAACTGCCGAACTTTTGATCAACAAGCTCAGCATCTTAGTCACTGAGGCACCACATCCCTAAACTAGTCTATAAGACTGAGCAAATGAAGAATAAAAAAGAGACATGTCAAGGCAATGTATTATATGGCCTGTGCATTAAAAAGAAATAGCAGGCAAAGCAGATAATTTCAAGATGTGGCAATGGTTAAGAGTAGGAAAATTGAAGAAAGAGAGAGAGAAGATAATTCTTGCTGCAGAAGACCAAGTCTTAAGAACAAATGTAAAGCCGCTGGGTGAGATCATCCGTGGTTTTGGGGTGGAGTTCCATCAGTATGCTGATGATACTCAGCTGTACATCTCCACCCCAGACCATCCCAACAATGCCGTGGAAGTAATGTCCCAGTGCCTGGAGGCCATGCAGGTCTGGATGGGGAGAAACAGGTTTCGACTTCCAAGACTGAGTGGTGTGGCTGCCGGCGTCACGGTATAGCCAGCTGGCGCCATCACTGGTTATTGGGGGCGAATCATTGGCCCCCACGGAAAGGGCTCACAACTTGGGCGTCCTCCTGGACTCACGGCTGTCTTTAGAAGAGCATATGACAGCCGTGGCCAGGGGGGCTTTCTATCAGGTTCGCCTGATACGCCAGTTGCGTTTCTTTCTAGATTGGGACTCCTAACGCACGGTCACTCAGGCTCTCTTCACTACTCATCTGGACTATTGAAACGCTCTCTACATGGGGCTCCCCTTGGGGTGCACCTGGAGGCTCCAACTGGTGCAGAATGCAGCCACGTGGGGGTTTATGGGAGCAACGGGGTGCTCCCATGTGACTCCTCTCCTCCGCGAGCTGCATTGGCTTCCAGTGGACTTCCAGGTGCGCTTCAAGGTGTTGGTGATCACCTTTAAAGCACTCCATGGCCTAGGGCCAGGGTATTTACGGGACCGCCTTCTGTCACCAATTGCCTCCCACCGGCCAGTTCGCTCCCACAGAGAGGGTCTCCTCAGGGTGCCGTCAGCCAGACAATGCCGGCTGGTGACCCCCAGGGGGAGAGCCTTCTCTGTGGTGGCACCCACCCTCTGGAACGATCTACCCCCAGAGATACGAGTGATCCCAGACCTCCAGACTTTTCGTCGGGCCCTGAAAACTCACCTTTTTCAGGTAGCCGGGCTGGCCTGATTTTATCTTGGTTTTAAATTGATATTGATCTTAAATTGGAATATTTTAAATTAATGGGCCAAACTTTATATAATCTATTTTAAAACTATTTTAACTTTTATGCACAACTGTTTTATTTTGGCTGTTCACTGCCCTGAGTCCGAAAGGAGAAGGGCAGTATAAAAGTTTGATAAAATAAATAAATAAATAAAATAAATGCATTTAAGACCAGAATTGAGAGGACAGCAATAGATAGCATGTGCCATCTTTGCAAAGAAACGGAAGAAACTGAACCACCTAATTGGCTGCTGCAAGAAGATCACACAGACTAACTACAAACAACAGCATGTCAAATTAGCAACAAAGGTACATTGGAATATCTGCAAAAATGCTATTTGCCTGCAAGCAAGAACTGGTGGGATCACAAAATAAAATTATTTAAAAGGAAGATGCTTTAGAATAAAACTATCAACTTCAGACAACTATCTTCCATGTAACAACTCCAGTCTTAACAACTGTTGGTACGAAAGACAAATAAAAAGTAGACATGATACTACCTGGACATAGCAGAATAGAAAAGAAAGAACTTGAGGAAAATCACAAAATACGCAAACCTGCAAATAGAAATAGAATGAGTGAGGCAAAATAAATTGATGATAGTACCAATAGTAATATATGCCTTGGGTACAATACCAAAACATCTGAAGCACCATTTGAATACCATAAGCATTGACAAAATCACCCTCAATAAATTGCAAAATGCAGTTTTGTTTGGAACAGTTTATGTCCTGTGACAATACATTTAAAACTATTAAATAACAACTTCTGCTATCCTAGATCCTAGGGAAGAACTTGATAGATGGATTAAAAATAGCAAATCAGTTTAAACATCTGGTTACCCGTGTAAACAAGTATAATAATATATTACATTTTTATACTGCCCAATTTCCAGGGATGCTGGGTGGTTAGGGAATTATAATTTTTTTAATTATATAGCTTGTTTTGAAGGAGACTAACATTAGGATCATTATTATATAGTTTTATTTCCTTACCACTGTCAGAATTTTGCTGAATCAGGAAATCATGGAGGGTCTCTAAATATATTTCACTTTTTATCAGACTGGCTTTGTTTGCAATCAATTAAACATCTCCACCAGCTTTTTTCCGGAACAAGGACATCACTTTTGCTATAAGAGTGAGTTATTAATTGTAAGTAGTTCAAATTCAAGCTTATTTTAGGCATTAACCAATGTTTTATGCTAAAATTATATTGGTACTCTAATTTCTTTGGAGTACCAAAGAAATTAGAATATAAAGGAAAAGGTAAAATAGAGATGTGAAAAGATATAAAAATGGCTAACAGTTTTATATTATTTATTTACTATGTACTTGTATGTACAAATAATTTAATGCAGTAAACATATCCAACATACCTTCCTCCTACAACAAAAACAACCCTGTGAGGTGAGTTGGACTTCGAGAGAAAACCTGGCCCAGCTGTCTTTCATGGCTGAGGCAGGACTCAAACTCATGGTTTCCCGCTTTCTTAACTGGTGCCTTACCATTAGAAGTGCAGTTCAAAAGAGAATAAAATAATACTGAAGAGAAATAAGGTATTAACAATAACATGGTAATCAAACGTAATTACCGGTACTTAGAATTATATTACTTATAATTAAGAGCTAAATTAAGAACTGTCAAATTATTTAAAAAGTTAAGAAAAACTTTATAAACCGTAACCTCAATACGTTTCCATAAAATCAAAAGAAGTCAAATCATCGGTGTGAGGGGGAGAGACAGGTATAACTAGTTAAATTTTGCAATGAATTGGTCTCTTCTTTGAATGTAGGCTACCAGCACTTGTGGTCATAATTAAAAATAGATTAAATAAAAAGGTAAAAAAAGGGAGTGGGAATGACTTGAGTAAAATAAGCTATTTCAGAGTATAAAACAGAGTATAATTTTTTTTCCTTTATAGCTTAGAAACACCAAATGAAACTTCTTCTTCCCAGCTACTAAGCCAAAATGCAAAAAGACAGGCAACTTATTCTGGCATATGAAGCAGGAAGTTCTGCAAGTTATTTTCCTCAATTCCTGGAAATAAAAATATTATAATGGTTACTATTATAATTATTTAATAGTATAAATTTTCTGGAAGTTGCAAATGCTTTTCCCCCCTTTTTTCTGTAACCAGAAACTTCTCCAGATACTCAGTACATATCAGTCTGGGTAGTAAAATCAGTAAAGGACAATTTTGTTCACACTACAGATACACATTTGGTGGCAGTGCTAACTCAAGCTCCAGTTGTTTCTGAGAAAACAAAATAATCATAAAAATAAGAATACTCCACTCCTATGTTGGAACCTTCTCAGAAATTCACTATTTGACCAATAGATCATATCCTCTTATTTATATCCTTTATTGTAAACTCTTCAAATATTTATTTGGTATTTATTTATTTTCCCTTGAAAACCATAGCTGGTCAAGAGTGCAGCAAAGCAATTATGGTTTAAAAAATTGCTGTGAGAACTGCACTGACCACAAGTCAGTTTCTTGGCAATTCAGGGGTCTGGATATGACCTATAAAGAAGTCCTTTATGGCACAAGACCTTGTTATTTGCCTTCTATAGCTGCTGCCTATATAATCTGATGGCATTGGAAGCTTAGGTCTCATCAATTAAACAATGCCATCTGATGGACAACTTAGTAAGAGATTAAATGGCTGTCTGTGTTATAGTGCCTGCCTTGAGAAATATCATCAACCAGATATTTGTAGGCCCACACCCTGATCTTACTTATGCCTAATTTATTTTCTGGATCTCTGGCTAGAGGAAGTGGTGGGCTTCCATGGATTGTCTGTTTTGAGGTATGGTGGTATCTGTCTCCAGACATATATTTTTTTCTACATTTTGTATTGTGTGGATTGTTTTATTTTAAGCATTGTTTTAATTATATTTTAAAAAATGTAACCCACTTTCAACCTTCAAAGACCTCAAAGATAATTTTAACTAGGTTGTGCGTTCATAATTGGCTCAAGGAACATTCCATTTCTGTATTAGATCATAACCAAAGTGGGCAGTTGGCTCCTTTACCATAACATGTAACAGAGTTCCAATATCTAAGGGTTGTCACAAGGAAGATGGGGTTAACCTATTTTCCAAAGTACCAGAAGGCAAGACAAGAAGCAATGGATGGAAATTAATCGAGGAAGGAGAAATTTCCTGACAGTTAAAACAAGTAATCAGCGGAACGACCTGCCTCCAGAAGTTGTGGGTGCTCTAACACTGGAGGTTTTTAAGCAAAGATTGGACAACCTTTTGTATAAAATGGTATAGGATTTCCCGCTTGAGCGGAGTTGGACTAGATGACCTTTAAGGTCCCTTCCAACTCTGTAATTTGATTAAAAAAAACATCTGAAACTTGCAGATGGTTGAAACTTCCATTTTATTGTTTTACAACTTTAATCTCCCCCAAACTAATTTTTCTACATTTTAGTAGATTTTAAAGGGTGAACTTGGTGTTCATTTTGCTTCTTTACAATCCTCAATCCCTCCAAAATACTATTTAATATTTTAAAACCCAGTTATGCATGATGGCCATGGCAATATTGATAATAGTCTTTAGATTTCCAATAATCATTGAAATAAAAATAGAGAAAGAAATGATTGGGGGTGGGGGGAGGTAGGGTAAGCTACAGTAAGCTAAAACATAACTCGACTATAATTGGAGGATTCTGGGATACAGCTATGAATTTAAATCAGGTCTCTTTTATCTCCCATTTAAAAACAATTGATTCAATTAGCAAAGCAATGTGTATTCTATACATTAAATATTTCCCATTAGTATTAAGACAGCTTTTGTATTCTAAATTCCCATGTGCAACTGAAACCCAGCTAACAACCTCTGTGCACGTTATTAAAAAAAACTTCTTAAATTGGATAGTCTTTCCATTCTCAAAGCATTCCTCTGCGTCACAAAAAAAAATTGCTTAATTCCCATTTGCAAGATGAAGTGGTAAGTAACTTGGGATTTTAGCATAAAAAGTAATTTAATTAGATGGCCCATCACCCAACTTACAGAATTATTCACTCAGGAGCCATTTTTCATTTGCCACCGCTACCAGATTTCGGGATTTTAGAGCCAGTGTCATTACTGTGCTATCTTTAATACATTTAATCTTTATCACACCACTTTCCAAGGATTAATCACCCATACAAAACGTAAAAGTAGAAAAATAGCAGGTAATTAAGACTTCCTTGTGTGTACGTCCTGTTTATAGTAGTCTGTGAATATTATCGTTATTATCATCAAACTGCACTAATTGTAAATATCCATCCAGTTTCAGTTTTCAAGGACATGCTTTCTTCACTGATAGATACATTTAAAAATAGCCGTATCGAAGTGGCTTTGTAAGACACTATTAAAATAACTCTGAATGGCTTCAAAAAGAAAGTACAATTTTCTCTAATAAGACAAAGTTTCTTTTGAGACAAAAAGAACATAACCAATGTGGTTTCCTTGGCAAACATGTTAGACAACTATTTATCCAGAATGGTATAGAACAGTGGTTCTCAACCTTGGTAATGTTAAGACTTGTGGATTTCAACTCCTAGAATTTCTCAGCCAGCATGGCTGGCTGGGGAATTCTAGAAGCTGAAGTTCACACATTTTCAAGTGGCCAAAGTTGAGAAACACTGATATAGGATTTCCTGCTTGATTAGGGGGTGGAGACTAGAAGACCTCTAAGGTCCCCTCCAACTGTGTTATTTTGCTATTGTTACTCTCCTGTTGTTAATTATGGTGTTCTAGCCTAATCTACATATTTGGTATTTTCTGGAGATCTTCCATCATAGTATTAACTTATTAGTCCTGTACATTCACAAGAGTTTAGCAAACTATGTTAGTCTAAACAAAGCATCTGTAATGTCTATGGCAATGTCCTTGAGAGATAGGGAGAGAAGCTGCAGATTAGACAACAGAGATAAGAGGCAGTTTAGCTCACAGAAGGAATGTAAAGAGACCGTAAAGGGCATGTCAAACATCTTAGAAGGAACCCTCCCTAGTTTCTTGGATTGTAAAAGTGAGGAGAGACAGAAAGAGATGTATTTTCAGACTTGGAAGATTTCAGACTTAGCAATAAAGGTAGTGATAGTACTCATAGTTGGTGTTTCTTGTCTGACAAGGCTGATGGCACCTCTCTTTGAAGCATTAAAGCAGCTGCTTCTTTTTCAAGGCTTTTCATGGTATCTACAGTGCATATCCAGGTGAGATCTTCTAACCTGTTTGCCAGCAAAACAAAGTGATATAGACCAGAACAGCCTTTGAAGCAGCCATGGTCCATTGAAACCAAAGAGACACAGTTGCTTTAATGCAACAGAGAAAGGTCCTTCAATACCATTAATGCAATTTGCAATTCAAATGATTTTGCTTAGCTTTTGAAGATCAGCCAAAGTTTAGAGAATTATAAAATGTAAAAGTTGGAAGCACTTTGTAAATCATCTACAAAGGTATGGAACATAAGAATCCATACCACTGTTATGGATGGACTGGATGCTACCAACTAACTGGATATGTCCAAACAACATAACAAGACTTTAAATCCATACTATTTTATCTTTTTTAAAATAAACAATATATCACTTTGGATAAAACTGGGCACTGGCTTCTTTCTCATAGATATCACAGTTCACCATTTCATATTTGTAGTGGGCAAGATTCAATTGATGGATTAATCATGGATTAATTATTTCTGCCATTCCTAGATCTTGCAAGTGGGGCAGTTGCATCATGATGCAGATGGAAGTGAATGAGGGATTGGTTCAGCATGATTTCTCTTTTTCTGTTTACTTCATGTACATTAAAATATATTCTTTCCTTCCCATTGCCAATAAGATACAATTATAAATCCAGTTTGCTTCTGTAAATGACAATAAGATGGAGCTATTTTTATATCCAAAGCAGCAGGTTGGGCTGTGAAAAGAATTTGACAGGGCACTTCACAAAGTAGACTGGGATGAACCAATAATTGTTCCTCAAGGATTAAAGCAGTTGCAACCTGCTTAAAGCTTGACTTTCTCTTGCTGTCCAGATGAGTCTGTGCATGAAAACATGCATTTTTCTGCTGGGGGTGACAGTCAAACATAGTACCTATACATACATTTATAGATGCAGCCAGGAAAAAAATCTCTGAATTTTCTAAACATGATTGTTCTGGAATTTTTGACTGCTTTAATACTTTGCTCACACCAATGTGTTTCCGAAGTGCTTCTTATGAATGTTGTATGCATTCTTAGTAGCAAAATAATTTGATTTGGTCCTCCTGCTAGCCTCAGACTCATTTTATCATATTCACTGGTCCCAGCTATTGCTATAAAATAAGTGGTTGGTTTTGTTTTTGTTTTTGCAATTAGCTAACCGTAACATTCTTCAATCTGCATGTCATTTTGTCTAAGGAAAACATAAGCCTGTTGGAAATCCAAACTTTAACAGAATAACAGAGTAGGAAAGTACCTTGGAGGTCTTCTAATTCAACCCCTTGCTCAAGCAGGAAACCCTAAATCATTTAGGTAACACCATCAGTGCTAGAAGACAGTGGACTTTGCTTCCAGCATTAATGATGTTACCTAATTTGGATAATAAAACATCTGCAAGAAAATGTGTGTTTTTTTATTAAAAATATGAAAAATGCTTGTACTCACAATGCATGGAGGGTTAAAGCCTATACAGCAGCTGGAAAGCAAGCAGGCAAGGTCTGTGAGTGTCAAAGCCACTGTCCTGGAAAAAAATCTAGAGTACCCAGGATTATATAAGTAAAACGGTACCCAAAAATGAGCTGTTGAGTTAATGCCTGAGGCAGTTGCAGATATGGAGAAAAGGTCAAGCTAAAATGCCATGGCAAGACCTTGCATGGGAAATACCATTGACAGATAGCTAAACTGGCAGACATCCTATCAGTCATGGGAAAAGGCTGAATTAAAATACAGCATTAAGGCACTGATCATAGAAGCACAAGAAGCATAAGCATCAGAGACAGGGTTCTACCACACCATACAAGATCCAAGGTATAGACTATGCAGAGAGGTCTCAGAGACAGTCCAATACATAATAGCAGGAGCATGCAGGCAGGAGCAGCCTATAGTAAAGGGCACAAACAAGTAGCTGGCATTGTATACAGAACCATCTGCACAGGTATGAATTGGACACCCAAGTCCAGATTGGAGTTTCACATAAGGTTATGAAGAATAACTGGGCAAAGATTCTGTGGGACGTCTTGTTTCAGGAGGACAGACAATTAATTACAAGTCCATATGATAGTAGGCAAGGAGCAAAAGACAGCAATGGTGACAGATGTAATGGTGCCAAGTACAGCAATATCAGGAAGGAATATGAGAAGCTGGGAAGTCCCAGGTCCTGAAGAAAGAACTAGAGATGTGGAAAGTAAAGGCCAAAGTGGTGATAGGACCATTTAGGGCTGCGACTCTTAGCTGAGATAGTAGCTCCATCACATCGCAGGAACAACATCAGAGTTCTCTGTGCAGAAGAGTGTAGTACTAAGAACAGCTAAGATGAGAACCCCATACTTTCAGGTCTCTGATAGAAGACCTAGGATTTAGGAAGACACATAAAATCATAAATATGACGCGTGTTTGTGTGCGACATATTAATTTTTAATATAGTTCTGGATTATGTTAGTCATTCTGTCTTTGAGAATATGAGGCAGCACTTGTAGAATTTGTGTCTTACCAGTTCTCATGAATTGCACCACTGCTGTATTTCAATTAAACTAGTGCCTTCATATTTGTGCAACTCCTCTGTGAGTTTTTAAACTATTATTTATCACCCATTCTGTCTTATTGGACATCCTTGATTACTTTTCGCAGCACAACAACTCTAAGGAAAGCCCATACATTTTTCAAAATAAATTATTCCAAAATTCTTTGGACCTTTGCATGTCACGTCACCCCATACATTCATTCAGCCCTGGCTTTCTGCCACACTGAGATACAGTATAAAAACCCAGGTTTTCCGTGCCCACATCAATAAAGATTAGCATGTAAATAAACAAACCTAATTTTTAAAGAATTTTCAGTAGGACTGTTAAAAGTCAAACCATCAAAACAATATAACACCAAGTTCGCCAGCAACATAAAGCTCCAACAACTAAGTTTGCCCTTCTGTTCCTTTGGAGACAAATTTACTCTGCTTGAAAAATTACATCTCTTTTCTTGATTAAGGACTTCAGCTATTTTATTATTTAGTTGGGTGCTTGCTGCCATGCATTCTATTATTTCTGAATTTCAATTTGACTAGAGTCCAGAGAGTTTACCTGGTGCCCACTATGTTATCTTTTCAGAACCAGACAAACACTGCTTTTCTTTGAATTTTAATTCCCTCACATTTCCAAGTGCTTTATTATGCTTTTGAAGGAGTTCTCTCCTGTGCCAGTATTTTTTTTTAAAAAAAAAAACAATTCTTGCTTTTAATTATTGGTAAAGTACATGACTTTATTATATAATTTTAATTTGTTTTATTGGTGGTCGTATTGTAGATCATCCTACAGGACAATTAATGTACTACATGAATGAGCAAATGGCTACATCATAAAAACAGCAGCACATAAAAACCAAAGGTAAAACTATTGGTCAAAGTGAGACATTATAAAACCTAAAACACATTACAAAAATATTCTTTAAATAATAAAAATGTCCTCAGGCATGAAGACCATAAGGTGGGTGAAAATGCCACCAGTTTTGCCTTATTTGCAGTGACTTTAAGGCTTAAATATTTATTTATTTATTTTATTTGTCAACAATGTATTTGGTAATAAGAATAAGCATGGATTGGATACATAAAATAAGTACAAATAGAAGAAACATTAGGACAGGGGCGGTAGGCAGGCTGGTGCTCTTATGCACGCCCCTTACAGATCTCTTAGGAATGGGATGAGGTCAACAGTAGAGTCTTAGGTTAAAATTTTGGGGGTTTTGGGATGAAACCACAAAGTCAGGTAGTGCATTCCAGGCATTGACCGCTCTGTTGCCGAAGTCATATTTTCTACAATCGAGTTTGGTGCGGTTTACCTTAAATTTGTATCTATTGTGTGCTCGTGTATTGTTGTGGTTGAAGCTGAAGTAGTCATTGACAGGTAGGACATTGTAGCAGATAATTTTATGAGCTACGCTTAGGTCATACCGAAGGCGTAGTAGTTCTAAGTTGTCTAAACCCAGAATTTCAAGTCTGGTGGCATAAGGTATTTTGTTGCGAGCAGAGGAGTGGAGGACTCTTCTTGTGAAATATTTCTGGGCATGTTCAATTGTACTGAATAGGTACTGAAGTCCCTATTAAAATTCCCAAGTAGCTAAGTATTCTACTCAATTCACACTTGACATAAAGAGACAGGAATGTTTAGAGAAACTAGTTGTATTAATGTTAACAGTGCATAACTGCCATACCTCCCTGAAGCTTTAAAGTCCACTTGTAACCTCCAGGTACCCTGGATAATCCTGATTACAACCTAAACCAGAAACTTCGCACTTTTCATTTATGCCATGGCTGAACATTTTTTTTTAACTGCTTGAGGGAGGCTGCCTTGATTCATTACTCTCCCACAAACCATGACTCTGGTTGTTACTTTAGGCAAGCCTCACTGGATTGCATTATTGTTACAACCAGGTTACTGAATCATTCAGTGACATCTTAATAGCTTCTTTTGCTGTCCCGTATAAACTGGAGCTGCTTCCCCCAAATAACCCTGAATATAGATCTCTTATTTATTCTATAGCGATCAGCCAAATCACAGGAAGATGAAGCACAGAAAGATAAAATGAAAACATCCGACATAGAAATTTGTTTCTTTGTATGAGGATTTTTAGTATGACGTAGAAGTATAGATTACCAGGCTTTATAGCTTTATATTCCAAGCAGGCAAACCTAGCTAATGGTAATAACATTTTTGGCACAATTTGGCCAGTATCTCACAAGTGCAGCAAATGCTACTTTTAGCATTTGCTGCACCAAGAATGCTTTCACTTTTCCATGTAAACTCAGTATCTTGCTACCGAAGCCAATATACTATTTCCCGCATCTCACTAATCAGAATACATACATGCAGTGTATGAATTCATCTAAAAGTGTTAGAAGCAAGAATACATTGGAAGGATAAAAATATATATAAACAGGTATAATGCATAGTCTGGTATAAACTACATTTTTGTCTTTTAATGAGCCCATAATCCCTTACATCAGGGTGGAGTCGGAGCAACTGAATGGTGCTGAGTGTTTACTGGCCGGATGCCTTCCTGTTGCCAATGCAGAGTTCGCAGCAGATAATTACTCATGTGCCCCAAAAAAGAAATAACTGCCACTGCCTAGGATCAAACTCACAGCCTCCTGATTGTGAGGTGAAAGCTCCACCTCTAGGACACTGCACCACTCTGGTATAAACTACACTGAATTGTCTTTTCAAAAATTTCATCCATTGAGTTCTTTATCTTAATATTTCTTACTCTTTTCCTTGCTTTGCATAATATTGCCTGCTATCTCAAAAGTAAAATATATATTTTAAGGTGAATACAGTCTGATGTGCTTCACTGACTATTCTGCTAACAGGTGATCCTAGCTGTGGGATTAGGCTAGTACCTATTGATCACTTTAGGCTGATGTGGTTATGCCACCTTTCCTCTGATTTCAAGAGGATCCATTCCTTCAGAGCTAATCTGGATTGGACAGTGGAAAAATCCAGTTCTTTCAAACCAAGCTCTTCCCTTTCACTTATTTATCAGGCATCCGAACTGGGAGATCATATGAATTCCAGACACCTGGCTTTGAAAAAGGAATCAACTTGTCACTTGTTGGGAATTGTCTGGTTCTTTTGAAAGCTAAACCTATTTCCAAGACATTTCTCAAAATGTGCCACAAGCTTCCAAAGATCCTTCACAGCTTTTTAGTGGGATTGGTTGGATAGTTGTTCAAAACAACCCTGACATTTGGTCAGTTGGATGAGAAGATGTAGAGGGAAGCGGGGTGGATTCATCATGCACTCCTATCCATCACTACTCCAACAATAATGCCAGTCAGCTATTAACTAGGCTTGCTTTGAAATATCATCCCAGAGCCAAAAAACATGTTTTGACAGATGGGTAAAATTGCTAGCCAAACTATCTATCAAAACTCACCTCCTCCCCAAGTGCCAATCCCATTTCACATTTAAAGAGAGATATTATAGGATGTTTTCCCACTGGTTAGTCATAAGAAAAGAAAGAAGCAAAACTGGATGATTCTACAGATCCATTTCCTTAATATGCTTTGCACACAGTAAATAAACACATCACCTTTTGGCATCAATCTAGAATGGTTTCTAAAGAGACAGCACATTTTATTCCACTATAGTTTTTTGCTATATCAAGGATTTAACTTGGCAGTTGGAAATAAAGCTTTTTGCAGTTAACCAAAGTCTTCCACTACAGTACTTCAAAATAGCATGTATATGTAACACAAGGACAACCAGAACAATTATCAATATAGAGAATCTTCCTATAAAGAAATATTGCAGCACCTGAAACTTTTTACTGGAGAAAGAAGATGGATAAAGAAGGACATGCCTGAGATCTGTGAAATTATATATGACACGGAAAATTGTGCAGATAAGCATCAAGATTTCTTTCAATGCAAAAATTGTCCATGGAATTTCAGCGAGGCAAGATTCAGAATTGATAAAAGGAAAGGATTTTTACACAATTAATATTTAAGAAATGTCCTCAGCCACCATCAGTGAAGATGATAATGATAATTGCTATTTCTCCATCTATTTCTTTACAATATGTTCTTCCCTCCCATTTATTGATGTCGATATGTGTACGGTTTCTGTAGATTACATCTCACCATATTTATTTATTTAATAATTAATTAATTAATTATTAAATTTATGTGCCTCTCATTTCCCCTCACTCTAGGAGGCTTACAAATTATACAAACAAATGAAAATAGTTAAAAGATTAAAACAAAGCAGCATTAAAATATTATTAAAAAACTGTTCTATTTTATTGATTAAATTTATATGGGAATTTATGGGAGAGATACTCTTTGTCTGGCTTCTATGATAAGACCAATCTAGTATGATTGAACCCTGGCATAACTCTCAACTTCCTCAGAGCATATAAGCTCCACACCCATGTCAAGATTGTGTCTCACTGGGGAGAATGATGATCATTATGATAAAATGACTATATTATTATAATAATATATAATAATTAATTAAATATAAATATATATAAAATATTTTACAGTTTTTTAATCACTTCAGTTGTTTGAAGCAACTAGAATGGTCTTCTGTAGATGATCAAAGGTGATACTCATGCTGGTATTGCTTTTGAAAACAGACTGGTGCTAAGGGCAAATGATGGAACATTAGCATCATATGCAATCCCAATTAGTGGCCTTAAAGCACTATTTTGATTAACCAGTATTCCTTAAACCTTTTCAAAGTTAGTATGATATGCAATGTATTGTAAGAATTAACCCAAGCATGCACAACTAACACTCAGGAATGGTTACAACTGTCTATTATTTAAAGCTAATAATCAGTGCTTCTAGTTATGAGGCCATCAGTGCCTACAGTGATAATGATGGATCCAGAGGCACTCTGAAATTGTATACCAATCTTTCATGAAGTATTTAAATGGATGCCCTTCCATCTTGTCTGTCTTGAATGTCATTATATTGACACTTGTTTTGTCTATTACTGTTCACACAAAAAAGACTTAGTGTATACATTGTCTCATCTTGATTAAATGAAAAAAGAAAGAAAATTAGGAATCATCTGCATACTAGGACAATGCAGCCTGCATCCCTGAAGAACCTATCTCTATGGTTTCTCAAATATATTAAATAATAATGGATTGCGTAAAGGAGTCTTTATGAACCAAAAAGCCTGCAACTCTGTCACTCTAAGTCAGTCATTCCAACAGTACCTTGTGCCTCTAACTCCAAGTCAGAGAGTTGGTCCTGAATGATATTACAGATGATGGTACCAAAAACCATGGAAAGATCCAAAAGAAAGAATAGAGTTGAATTTCCCTATCAAACTTTTTAACCACCTATCTCCCTCACAAAGAGGTTCAGGGCAGTGATCACCCCAAGGAGTTTGTGTTCCAAAGCCAAAATTCAGAAATTGGATCAAAAAGGTTCTAAAATATCTGACTATGCTAAAGAGTGAGGACTGTCAATAGATCCACACAATATACCATAATGTGTTATCAACTAAAATAACGTTTATTGTTATACATTAAGCTATAAGAGTGAATAATGTATGCCTGTGTCTCCGGAATAGACTGCTGTTATCTTATTTTATTTGTGTTCACAGGAGTTTTCTGATAATACGCACTTTATTTCTAAAATTAGAGTATAGCTCCCAATTTTAATTTTATTCCAACTGTTATTCTTAAAGCTTTTTTTTGTATTACCACACCAAGTTATGATAACATCTAAATTCCTCTAATTTACCTGCATAGGCTATTTTTCCTTAATCCTATTAATTGATGATCTGCTCTCTATGCTAGTTTTTTCTTTCTTTCCTTAGAATGCTTTTTAGTTTGGCTTTCACTTTGCTATTGTTCATTTCTGTCAGGATAAAGTTGCTATTTCCAAGCAGAGAAAGAAGAGAAAAGGAAAACAACTTATTACTGCTTTATTATCCTGGAACTACTGTTCTCTAAACCATCCACTTCACTTCAGGTTTTGCAGTAAAATTGGAGTGTCATTTCAGAGTGACTCTTTTACGCAGCTCAACTAGGGTCCTCTACCAATCAACAACCCATTCAAAAAGTACAGAGGAATTATTTCCTCTGCTACTGGTAGTATTCCTTTTGCATTATGGTGGTGCATACAATCTTTAAGGATGGTTGCTGTTTACTGCCCTTTGACTCTTTTTCCCTGTTCAATTCCTTGTCTTCAGTGTCCTTGCTAACCATCCTTTCTCAAAGATTGTCTGCACCACCAGTAGATGCAGAAAGAAAGTATTCTTCCCTTGGCAACCCTTGAAGTCCTACACACAAAAGCATACATGCCATTTCACAGATATTAAAAGGGACTGTGATCCTTCCAGATGTGCCAGCATGATTAAGCTGTACATCTGAGAGGTAGACAAAAAGAAAGAAAGAAAAACATACTGAGAAGGAAAAAGAGAAGATCTAATCTCAGCCATGATCACTTGTCCTACCACAAAGTAATAGCCACCAAACTGGATATTTTAAAGGGAAGGGAGACGCAACAAATTCATTAGGAGATAACGGTCAATGGTTATTTAATGATAATATGCTATATTAGAAATAAAAAAGTGTAGTTCAAAGTCATTTGGCAAAGAGCAACATTGGAACCTTGTTTCTGAGCTTCCTGAAGAGTGACTTAGAATATTGAAATACGTTGGATTTAGCATGTGGCTCACAATCCTCAACCGGATGGACCACACACCTGATCTTTTCTTATCTTCTTGTGAATATCTTGAGCAAATTTTAATGTAATAAAGTCTGAAGCTTAACACCAAACCTGCCTTATGGATGGCTACTTTAATTTCAGCTCAGTGAAGCACGAGATACCACATCTCATTTTCAGCTTCCTTATACTGCAGTTTTGATCTGCCAGCCATACTTATTACTCCATGAATACAACAGTTCATTTTTTCCACTTTCAGACATCCTGCTGAGGCATACATATCTTTGCTGTTCATTGCATTCCAACTGAAACAGGTATTGGATGGGTGCATATTAGAGATTTTAGGGCATGTGGTCCTAATCAGTTAGGGAAAATGGATTATTAGTGGTATAACCTAATCAACAGAGATAGAGGAGTTCAAGATTGCATGCTTTCTTTCTATAAATCTTGACATTTGGGTTTACAGACTGAGAAAATATACTGAGGAGTTAATGATCCTTAATAATCTAAAGGATCCTTCATTATTTCTTTTTTTTAAAATCATTTAAGAGCAAGATTACATTACAGCCATAATTCAGTCCTGCAGAGTGGAATTACCAAACTGCTTGCTTTGTAACACCAACACTTGCTATTTACTGACAAGGATGAGGCCCAGCACTTTCCAAGATGCAATATATAGCTAATGTGTAGTGTTTTGCTAGTTCCCTACAAACCTGACTATGAATATTTACATTTGTCTCTTTTCCCACCTAATCTAGAAGCTACATTGGACTGTAACTCAGAAGAACTGTGATTTATTTCAGTTGGCAGCTCAGACAAATTCTAAGCTGTTTGTTTGATGGATGATGCCCCAGTCTGAGTAGACAGGAAAGGTGCAGAGGTGATAACAGCATGCCCTTAACTCATGTTTGTTTGATGAACCAGAAGAGCCTCTACTGTCTGGAGTGAATAAGGCTGAGTGTTGAGTAGCAATCCAGCTTGAGTTTCTCCTCACTGCCAGAAATAGTCAAAATTACTGACATTTGTTCCATCTGGAAAAAGGAAATACTGTTGGAGTAAGGCCAAAGCGTGAAAAAGTTTTATTATACAGAACATGGTTTGAAGTTTTCATTAACATTAAATTTAATATAAATTTAATAAAATATAAATTAAATAATTTCTGTATTAAGCTGAGGAAGTTTCATTTGAGCAGGAAAGAGGATTTCCACTGAAATAGCATAACCTGTATTAGATATGTTCTTACATAAATTCTTAAGAGGTTGCTAACCACCACTTGTATCACAATGTGTTCTCTAGGAAACATAAGAATAGTTGTGCTGAATGACATTAAAAGCTTATTCCAGAAACTTGCTCCCATCAAGGCATAATAAGGCCATTTTATTCCATGCTACATTTTAGAAAATGCTATATAATCCTTGGTCTTTCAGTGAGGCATTTGAAAATGACTGAAGTTGCAATCCCCTTGAATGGGGTGGATCAGATGTTTATCTCAAGGTTGACTCAGCCTTCCATCCTTCCAAGGTCAATAAAATGAGGACCCAGATTGTTGAGGGCAATGTGCTAACTTTGTAAACTGCTTAGAACAGGCTGTAAACCACTATGAAGAGGTATATAAGTGCTATTGCTATGGGTTATTTTGTTTTTATTCTCCAGAATCTCCAGAAATGAAGCAAAGTGTAAGTAATAAATGAACGCTAAATAATGAAGGGTCCAGGACATAAATACAATATTTATTTCCACCTCAGCTACTTAGGAGTTGCAGCTATTGGAAGTCATATTGTATAGTTTTCTTTGTAGCTAGCAGTTACTGGTAGAATCTTTTCTCATTTGTCTAATCTTCTATTACTTAATTCTTTTATTACAGCTATCTGAGTTCATAGCTGTCATTGCATTTTGTGAAGAAAATTCCATACGAAGCTGATTGAAAGGAAATTTAAATAGACAAGTTAAGCATTTCTTCAGATACTGAACAGGTAATTATACAATTTATTATTACTAGATGTGGACACTAACTAGGAGAGATTTAAAATGAGCTTGGTTGACTTTATGGGAGATAGAACTTCCAAGAACTATTGATATTGAAATTAAATGTTACCCCAGGTCAGCTAAAAGCTCATGTTCCATTCAACCTTTACATCTCCCTGTAGGTCCACTTTCAGTTTCTACCAAGGCTGCATGAAGCTTGCTCCCTTGCTACCCATCCCCGTACTTCAAAGCTTCCCTTCTATTTGTTTATTTATAAAATATTTAAGTGGCAGATGTTTCTACTTTATTCTATGAATCTCAACTATCACTTTTCCATTGTTGCAGATGGGAACTTTGCATGCTGAACGGCAGAGACTGTAGGAACCAATAAATAGCCTGTTTCCCTGTTGGTTCAATTATTGTAACTATGGAGAAGGGAAAGGATTAAAGGAGAATATAGGAAAGGGATTCATGGTGCAAATATCTGGAAAGCAAAGAAAGGAATGGGGTCTAGAGATGCAATCCTTAAATGAAAAGGCAGGGACTAGTTTATTACCCCAGAAAGAAGCCAGATCGCAAGATTTGCTTTTCCTACACAGATAGGAAAGACAAATAGTGGGATGATCAATCAGATCTTATGGTGGCTAGGGTCTAAATTGTACCCCAGACCAGCCGAATTACTCATCCGCTACAGTCTGGACTGGAATTTCTGAATTTGACTTAAGAAACCATTGGGAACAGAATGGGACAGAAGCAATTTAAGCTGCAGTACAGTATATCTATTCTGTGGAAGGAAACATTTTTTTAAAAAAGACCAATATTCTACTCTCCAATGTCATTACATTACCAACTTACTAATAGTTGTTGGGATCAAATATGTACTTTAAGTCAGAGAATTCAGAGAATTCTTAAAATAAATGTACAGTTGAAACTTTTTCATAAAACCTAAAAACTTTTTTTTAGGTTTGATGGATAAGCAACTGGAGAAAAAAAACAGGGCACTTTATTTTTATATATGATGGCTGCAGCAAGTCTTTTGTATGTACAGAGATGGCTTACAGGTACTACTTACCACTGGAACAGTAGTGGGTTTCAATTTAGTTTGTTACTGGTTTGCTCGGGTGCGTGTGAATACACAATGCTTCTGTGCATGCGCAGAAGCGTCCGGGCAGGTGGGTGGAGCCTCCTGCCGCCGCAGCTACCGATTCGCCCGATCCGGGGCGAACTGGTAGCAACCCACCGCTGCAATGGAAGATTGGAGGGTGAAGTTAATAAAAGGGACCAAGTTGGCAAAATTAACTACACCCATTAAAGAAAAAACTTTGTCTAGCATTATTTCCAGATTAAAGCCACTTTTGGATTTTTTGCTAGAAACTGAAAAAAAAATTGCTATATTAATTTTGGGATTTGAAAATTAGAATTGTTTATGATACAGAAATACTATGCAGCATAATAATCAAATTTTATAGCAAATGGTTAATGTATTTTACGTTTGTAACTATTGAAGAAATCTGGAAGTTATCCCTGTTCTATTTCTTGTCTCTTTTTTTCCTTATTTCTTTATACCTTCCCTGCTCTTTCTCTCTCTTTCTTTCTTTCTTTCTTTCTTTCTTTCTTTCTTTCTTTCTTTCTTTCTTTCTTTTTGTTTTTTATATTTTATTTTTTGTAGAAATTTAATGAAGCATATTTAGTATTACATTACATTTAGAATTAGAAGACTGGAAAAAAAATAATTCTTTATCCAATCTCTCCATAATTTTATACAATGGTACAATGTCCCCTCTTACTCACCTCTTGTCTAGGTTAAACATTGCCCCTATTCATATATTGCATCATTTATTTTTGATAGCTGGATCTGGGAGGTCTTAAAGACAGAGCTGCCAAATAATTTGGAATTCTTTGTTCCAAATTTAAGTAAGGTTTGTTGCCACCATTTATATTTTCCTTTTAGGGTGTGGTCTGCAACAATTGGTCTGTAACAATAGTTTTTTGGGGTTTTTTGAGGTAATACATTTTTTTAAAGAAAAATAATTTAGTTTGCTCTGGAAAATAATTCCACAAAGTTTGTTCTGTTAGGATTTAGATCTTCTAGCTAAATGTTTCCACCCCAGTTTGGAATCTGGAAAACACTGGTAAACAGATGAGACCAATGGGAAGTACAGGATGGGTGCTGCAATAGCAAATAACCCTAACCCTGGCATCATGCCTCTGTTATAATTCTTGAAAGGTAAATTGGAAATACAGTTTCCTTTTCTGTGTCAGCTGATATTTTATCAGTTGACTTTTAAGAGTCATGGTAGACTAGCAGTTAGAATGCAGTACTGCAAGTTAATTTGGCCGATTGCCAGCTGACTGACAGCAGTTCGATTCTCATCAGCTCAAGGTTGACTCAGGCTTCATCTTTCCAAGGTCAGTAAAATGAGGACCCAGATTTTTAGGAGCAATATGCTTACTCTGTAAACCACTTAGAGAGGGCTTTAATGAACTGTGAAGCGGTATAGAAGTCTAAATGCTATTGCTATTTTATTAAATAATGATTACCTCAGCAGATTCAGACAGGTTATCTCCCCTCGCAATTCTCTCAAAGGCCTAAGAAGTTTAGGATTTCTATGTTTTCACTGCAAACTACTATGTTTAATGGCCATCTGAGTGGCCATTAGAAGGCAACAAAGAGAAAATTCTAAACTTTTACTGCTTTCTATGACACGATGGCATTTATGAAATGAAAATATAGTAACACAACAATTTAGACATTATAAGTAATTGAACGAGATTTTCTCCATTTTAAGTAATGGTATAAGAAAATAATGATGAAAGAGAAACCATAATTGATCAAAATGTGATTTTAGTAGGTCTGAATATTACAGACTGAATTCACTAGATTTAATTTATAATCTGTTGGATTTGATATGATTTACTCCTTACACATTCCTTTGTAATTATGTATGGTTAGATTGATTCATGCTTCCCATATTTATATATGGTCTCATTTCATCTCAAGATATATATAAGAACATTGCCGAATCTTCTTTTCAGTAGAGGTTTTGCCAAATTTATGGTTAAATTCCCCCCTTTTTGGGGGGTACTTATTCTTTTTTACCTTTATCAGTTAGATTATTCTTGGGAGATTTAATAATCAACTATCCTAGTCCAGTATATATTTTAAAAAGGATTATTTTCTCTTGGTCTTTGCTGCAATGTCAGGTTTTGGCTAGTATCAGCTTTGGGATCATCCATTTTAAATAAATGTGCAAGAGAGCAGATCTTTATATAGTCCACTGAGGTCTTTGTACCAATCATTTCCCTCTATTTCAATAATTGGAATTTCTTGAAAATAAAAGCAAATGGAGGACATATGCTCACCTCAAGAAATGTATTAGTCATTTCACACCTTCTGCACTCTAATTATTTCTACAGCTAAGTTGTAAATGACATGACATAAGGTAGAGAATATCCAAAAATAAGACTATCCAAAAGTAAGATTACCTTCACCCATTTTTTAATGATTTATGGTAATCCTAATTGGGTTTTATCCTATCTCCTAATAATTACACTTTGAATCCAAATCACATGGAGAGTAACTATCTTCCTTGTTATTGTTTGGAAAAGCTTGGATCTAGTTATCCTTAAATAATTATATATTATTTTGTGTTTCTTATTTTGAAGGTTATGACAGATGAATTAATACAGAACAGCATAATTCTCTTTTATTTAGTTTTCAACATGTCCAGAAGCATCCGGGCGGATGGGTGGAGCCTCCTGCCTCTGCCACTACTGGTTTGCCTGATCTGCGGCGAACCGGTAGCAACCTACCACTGGAGCACATATTTCTAGTTCATCTCAAATCTGAGAAGGATATTCTGTTTTGTTATATACTTTTAATTGCAACTTTAATTGCAACACATTTGCCAGAGTAGTTTCTGATTCGACTGACATTAATGTGAGGAAAGCACGTTTTAAAGATTTGCTCGGAATGATAGTCCCAACCCACATCATCCCCACATCCCCATCCTTCTTTTCAAAAAGAGACTGTTAAGCACCAGGGAAATCAAGAGATCCAGGCAAGGTATAAAGATTTATTGCAAGTTTAAGCTCTCTACAAGAATCTGAACTACTAACAGTTAAAGCAATTTGTCAGTAAATTAGGAATTCACAGTGGGCTGAACTTAGCTCTCTTGTGGGCATGAAGGGATTTATGACTGATGACATGTTTGATCCTTCTGTCAGGCTCAGCCTGGTCAGCTGGTTGCTCATTGCCAATTTTGTCGGCAGTGAAAAACATCAAGAATATAGCTCCAGAGATGCTATGACACATATTAAGGAGCAGGGTGTTGAGGCTGCTGGGGAAGATATTGGCAATGGAACTGGAGACGAGATTCCCTAAAGGAAGAGGAATGTGAGGCTAAGGTAACTCAGATGGAATAAGGACAATAAGATGGGAGCTGATTGGTAAAAAGACTGAAATTGCACTGAAATAGGCAGATCTGAAATAACAGTGTAGAGAAGCAAGACCAAGTTAGCTCTAGAAAAAGTTCAGGAAACAGATTTCACTTCTCTTTCTCTCCTTTCATGTAGATCAGGAAAACAAAAAAAATGAAACAAAGTTATCTAAAGAAAGATTAACATAACAATGCAGTGAAAGAGGTAATAACTGAAACCATTAAAGAAATGCAGAAAGCTCTGAACAAAAATATATACAGTAATAGTTTGTTAAGCTAAGACCATTTTGGTTTAGAAATGTAAGCACGTTGTTTATTTTCACTGTATCTATGAAAGGCACTTTAGCTGGAAGGACGCTATCGATTATCTAGATAAATTCCTGTCCCATTCTTTGCTTCTAACACCAATAATGGACGAGACCATTAATTTGAGCTCCACTTGCAGCTTGAATTGATACAATCTGGTGTAGACTGTTTTAGGTTCAGGAAGTTTCTCCATTAAAAAATGCAAAACTTTTTAAAAATATATCTGTTTTCTGTTATTTAACAAATAACATTCTGTTATTTACAGCTCATTAATTTAGATATTTGTTAAAATCATACCTATTACTAAGTATAATTACTTAATATTATCACATTTTTAATGCATATGTTCGATTTGATTTTCCAAGAGATCAAAACTGCCACATTTCAGATACAGCATCATACATTAAACCATTATTCTTCCTTCCTTCCTTCCTTCCTTCCTTCCTTCCTTCCTTCCTTCC
Source organism: Ptyas mucosa (assembly GCA_012654045.1). NCBI lineage: Eukaryota > Metazoa > Chordata > Lepidosauria > Squamata > Colubridae > Ptyas > Ptyas mucosa. The sequence continues at coordinate 12,299,591 of WNWU01000019.1, forward strand.
TTCCTTCCTTCCTCCTTCCCTCCCTCCCTCCCTTCCTTCTTTCCTCCATCCCTCCCTCCCTTCCTTCCCAATTTGACCTAAGTTCTATTATTGAGAATAAGTTCCACTGAACTCAACCTTTAAGTAGACATTTACACACTTGTACTGTCCAAAAGTCAAACTTAAAAGAAAAAAGTAGCAAACCATTTCTGTATTATTGCCAAGAAAATCATATAAACAAATCTCAAAAGCATTGATTTTCCAGTAGTTATGTAGGGCTTGAAAGCTGGAATCTGGAAAAAAATACTTTTGAATTATGGATGTAGAAACAATTGCTAGGAGTATCTCAGGAAGAAGATCTTACATCAGTGTAAGAAGACTCAAGTAATCAGTCCTAAGTAATAGACTGACTATTCTTCTGAATGATCAGGAAGCAGAAGCTTATCTATCGGGTACGTAACATGAGTTGACAGTTTACTAGAAACAGCAACTTGATAAAATTGAAGTATTTACAAAAGGAAGATAATGGGTAAGATGAATAGATGAGAAGAAGTTCATAAGAATGTCCTTAGAAGATTACTAGGATAGAATTGATGGGCATTTATCCATATAGTCACTAAGCCAAATCTGCTTAGATACCACCAAAATAACTGCCCATTAAGCCACAGATAGATTTATTGAGCTGACCATTAACTAAACCATTCTCTAAGCTACAAGCTTTCAACAAGGAAGGAAGGAAGGAAGGAAAGAAGGAAGGAAGGAAGGAAGGAAGGAAGGAAGGAAGGAAGGAAGGAAAGAAGGAAGGAAGGAAGGAAGGAAGAAATCTTAGATAAATATATTTACAGGATATAAATATATATTATAGTACTGTAATAAGTGATTGGGAAAACATTCCCAGAAAAATACTGGCAAATCTGCAAAAGACTTACTGTTTTATGCATTTCAAAATAAATTTAAAAATACCTCTCAATGAGGTTTATATATACAAACATACATATGTTAATGCATAAGCAGATAATCCATGTCATGTAATTTTCATTATCATATATTTATACCATTGGTCACTTTTTGATTAGTCATTACCACTTTCTCTAATGGGGTAGTTATTGAAGAACACTCAAATGTGAGTCCATAATGAAGCAAAATGAGCACCTTCTGCTTTGCTCAAGTAATACTACTACTAATACTACTACTTCAAGAGCTGTCATGGTTGATTTCAGGGTGCAATTCAAGATAGTAGTTGTCAACTTTAAATCTGCATGTAGTTCGGGACCCAGTTACTTTTGAGAACATCTCCCAGTATTTTCTGCCCATTCAGTAAAAACAAAGAAATAGGCATCCTTCAAGTCTTATTGTATTATTTTAGCTGACTGTTCTCTTTGTTGCAGCGGTTCCTCCTACTCCTCAACATTACTTCTTTTTCCCTTTACACTTACCCTTACTAGATTGCTGTCATGAGGAAGCAGTAGGAAGATGGATTTTCTCCTTTCACTTGGAATGATGTCCACGTGAGGTGAGCACCAATATTGATGACATTTAGGAAAGCCAGAAACATCTGGCTGTTCTAGAAAACTTTGATGGATACTCTAGATCAGGGGGGTCAAACTGGCAGCCTGCAGGCTGGATGAGTCACACACAGGCCACGTCCACCCCAGCTCCACGAAGGGGGAAAATGTCATGAAACATTTTTCATGCTGTAGACAGTGACATGCTATAGACAGTGACTACTTTTTGTTGTCTTTTGATTGTATTTTACTTTTGAATTACTGTAACTCACTCAGTTACAGTGAGTTTTCTTGAAACTGAACAACATAGAAAATTTAGAAATAATGCATAAAATAAATGCAAATATTTTAAAACTGAGAAAAATGATTGAATTTATATTCATCTTTGTTTTAAGAATCCTGATGGCACAACTGTTAGGATGCAGCATTGCAGACAAATTCTGCAGTATCAGAGGTGAGATTCTACTGGTTCGGACCCGGTTTGGGCATATTGGTAACTCCGATAACCAGCTGAGAACAAACTGGTTCACTCCAACGTTCAGATGGGCCCACCCACCCAGCCCTGTGCTATACTGACCTATATTCCTTTCTTTGAAGCCCAGCTGATTAGCGCGGCAGAATGGATTGCCGCCTCTCAGCTGTTTTACTCATCGGGACAGTAGAAGGTAAGTTGTAGAGCTTGTTTGAAATGCACTGTGCACATGTGGAGCACTTGTTTAGTGCATGCGCAGAGCGCATGTTTGGCATGCATGTGCTTAGCAAACCAATTGTTACACCAGTTGAATCGTATCACTGCTGCAGTTTGAAGTTTGATCCTCACAGGGCTTAAGGTTGACTCAGCCTTCCATCCATCCAAGATCGATAAAATGAGGACCCAGATAGTTGGGGGCAATATGCTGACTCTAAACCATGCAGAGTCCTGTAAAGTACTATGGGGTGTTATATAAGACTAAATGCTAGTGCTATTGCTATTTATTTGTACAGAACACAGCTGTTCTTCATGGAAAGCTCAGTGAAATATATCATCATATTTGTCCTTCAGAGGGGAAAAAAATGTATGCCTGACTCTATCCCAGAAAAGTACAAGTTGACTAGCTTCTGGATACCTTTTCCACATGCTTTTTGAGGTAAATGGCCATTCTGGGTTTTTTTTTTTCCAATCGCTGTGAAATATAAGTAACGTTTTGTCAGATGGACAGATTTTTTCCCTCCTTTATTTCTAGAGGGTCTGAATATGAAAGAACAGACTTAATACTGACTGAAAGATTTCTATGTTTTATGTCTTTGATCAGTATGTTAGGGCCAGAAGGCATTACTCTATTTTAAAGGCCAAACAATGGCCTTTAAAATATATAACTGAGACTGCCAATCAATGAATACTTTCCTGGCAGAAAGTGACACTGAACTCTACTTTTTTTTCTGAGTAAATATGTATAGGATTGTAATCAGGAAGAAACTATAAGGGAAAATTAAACATATAAATAAATAGATAAATCTATTGCAGAATATGAAGCTTTTTACTGTATTCACTAAGCATATTTGAGTGCGGGCCAAAGTGATGCTTGATCATATCACTTTTTTTTATTGTTTTCTAAACATTATTTTTGTAATGAAGTTTCTGCATTCATGCATAAATTTAAATATAATACAGGATGAGGAGGGAGGATGAAGAAAAAAGGAACAATAAAATGGGCAAAAAAAGGATAGATAGAATAGAGTTATGTCTGGTGGCCTGGTATAATGGCTACCCATATACTTTCTAGAGCAGTGCTTTTCAAAGTTAGAAACTTTAAGAACTTCCAGAATTTTCCAGTCAGCATGAATGGAGAGCACCACAGAATGAAAAAGGCTGATAAATTCACACTGTGGGATAGCTCTTATTTTGCATTCAGAAGAAATACAGTGAAATTGAGACATCACCTTATATGGAAGAGCTAGTACCTTATAAAGAAAAGAAGAACCCAGAAGGAATTGAAGCAGGAATAAGGAACCCTGAGTCTGACCAATACTTGGCTCAGTGCTTTTCTTTGCAAATTCACACTCACCCTCCTCCTCTGAACTCACATCTGGAGAAGGGTCCAAGGGAGGATCCATGATAATTACCAGGGTTCACCTGTTATCTCCTATCCAGATCCTCACAGCGTCTAGGCACTGCAAAATATCAGCCACAGCATCAACTGGATCACCATGGATTGTTACGTTGTGTTGTGTTGTGTTGTGGTGTGGTGTGGTGTGTTGTTTGTTTTCTGTGTTTTGTGATGTGTTTTGTGATATGATGTGATGTGTTATGTCCGGAGTGTCAAACTCACGTCATCATGGTGGTGTCACGTGACGTACCACAACTTTTTCCCCCTTCACTAAACCAGGTGTGTGCTGTAGCCAGCACGTGATGCATCCAGCCCATAGGGTGGGAGTTTGACAGCCCTGTGTTATGTGACGTAATTTGTTTTCTGTTGTGTTAGGATTGAACACTTAAATAATCCATTGTAGAGCTGCTCTTTTTTTTGTCTGATTGGTCCATATAATTCCACCAGTATGAGTTCTGAGATTGACTGCCCATCCAAGAGAAGACTGCATGTGTTAGCCAATGATGCTTTTATGTCTTTCATTCCTTGCTTTGCACTGTAATTCTCTTCCTTCAGAAGGATACAAGTGATTTCCATAATGAACAAAAGATGTTCTTTGCATCTGTCAGGGTATCTGTTTTTGTCACTTTTTGAAGCCAAATGTGCACTCCTGACATCTCTACAAGCTGTCCCAGAAACACTGACATAGGCAAAACTGACAATAGTTACTAAAATTAGTGATTTATCCTGTTTTGTTTAAAAATAAAAGCCATCATTGCCTTGAAAGCTGGTGCTAGCAGAGTCCCAGGAATTTAACTAATTGTGTTGGCATGCTTATGAAACAGTAATTATAGCAAACAAAAGATGCACACACCAAAGTGTAAAGCCTTCAAAAGCTAATTTGAAGCATGCAACACCCAGGTGTACTTTTTCCAAATCCTGGAATGTAAATATAAATCCAGATCCTATTTAACAAACAATAGGATTTAGTTATACAAAGTACTGAAAATACACCAATTTGCTACCTAGCATGTTTGGCTTATTTTAAACTGGGTCACACTTGGTGTTTACAATCCACAAAATATTAATTCCCCTTTGACAGGCATGCTTAAAACAAGAGGGAAAAAAATTCAATTAGCATAAGCATCTTTTCCAAAACTACATGTGCAGAAAAATCATCCAGCAATTTTTTTTTTTTGCCAGTTCTCACTCACTTTGCTGAAAGAGATTTTGCTTTGAATTGTACTTTCAATGTTTTCCAAATGCAAAAAAAAGGGGGGAATATTCTCATGAATATAGCATAATGCTCTTGAATTGGCTGAGTGACAATATGTTACATGACCAAATCCAGATATCCAGATCTGACCATGACCAATTAGTCCTCACTTAAAGACACTAATTTATGGGCAAATCCACAGCTAGGTTAAGCAGTTGTGTCTGTGATTGTGCTTTCCTATTGGAAAGAAGATTATTCTGCTTTATATCTTTGGCTTTGTAAAACTTCTTTTCTTAAATAATTTTTTTATTAAACTTTTATAAAACACATAAAAACTAACACAAACTATAAACAGCAGGAGCGAGCAAGCAAGAAGCTTTGCAGTAAATATAAATACAATGACAAAATTATCTCTTGCTCTATGATTCCAAAAATAAGTTTACTTTTTTTCTGTTAACCAAGTTTTTCCCCTAGTCCTCAAACTACAAATCCTAAGCGCATTTTTTCCTGTTCCATGCAAAAAGTCTATATGGGGTTTCCTGTCAATCATAAATGTAGATATTGTTTTTTTTCTAATCAAAGATGTTTGAATTATCAATCTCAGTATGTTCTATCATCTTCACAAACTATTCCATTGTTGCAGATAGTGTTGGGATGTTACCAGTGGTGGATTTCAATTTTTTTTACTACCGGTTCTGTGGGCGTGGCTTGGTGGGCATGGCTTGGTGGGCGTGGCAGGGGAAGGAAACTATAAAATCTCCATTCCCACCCTATACCAGGAAAAGGATACTGTGAAATCTTCATTCCCTCTCCAATCCTTGGATTGGATTTTATTGTTGTGAGCCACCCTGAGTCCATTGGAGATAGGGCGGCATATAAGCTAAATAAAATAAAATAAATAAACAATCCAGGGGGAGGTTACTGCAAAATCCCCATTTTCTCCTGATCAGCTAGGACTTGAGAGGCAGAAAATAGATGGGGGCGGGGCCAGTCAGAATTTCCGCTACCGGTTCTCCAGAATTGGTCAGAACCTGCTGAAACCCACCTCTGGATGTTACCTACTTTGAGTAATGAAATGTCTGCAAGAAAGCAACCAAGCTCATAGAGCACCAAGGACTCCTCAATGCCTATTCTTTCATCAAAATTAAACAGACAGCATCAATGTATAGTTTCAAATCTGGTAAACCCAACCTTCCTCGTACCTTCACATCTTGTAATAACTTATACTTTACTCATGGGGTTTTTATTTTCCTTCTCATAGAAATTTAGAGATACCTTCTGCCAGTGTTTAAATGGTGTATCAGTTGTCAAAACCGATTTTGTCTGAAACAGAAATAACATTCCAGATAAAAACATTATCATAGAAATTCTCCCCAACAGTGACAATTGTACTTTGTCCATCTTGACATATCTTTTGTAGCTTCATTCCATGTCTAAAAACATTTTTCAAAGGATTAAAATGTGTTTGAAACTGGGTGGATATTATTGGCAATGTATTAATTGGTGGAAAAAAGTAAGATCATATCTTGTCTTGCTAAAATGCAAACACTGTTTTCATTTTATAAAGCAAAGGCTGATATGACTTAGGCTGGTTTGTATGTAATATGTGAGTCAACGCATACACACACATGTACACACATTCAAAGAGGCAGAGAAACAGAAAAATGACATCAGGAATTTTTTTTATCTAGTGGCATAAAATATATGCACTATACTTATTCAGGGCTGCAAATTACAGTTCAGAAGATTGTGTACGTCATTGCAAGCCATAAAAATAGCAACCCTTGGCCTGTATCCTGTCAGGAAAATTGCTTTATTTTAATCTAATACCTATATCACTCAGAGCTAACTTTCTGGAGAGGTGAAGTGCATGAGCAAAGGAATTACAGGGCAGATTGTTTGAGCACAAACAGCAATAACCAGGCAAGATACAAATGAGTGGACCAGAATAATTTCACACAATGGTCTCTATGATGGTGATAATGCAAAAAGACCATAACCAGAAAGTGCCTTGGATAAATATGCCCCAGCGTTGAGAAATGAGAGATAAGTAGAGAGACCCATATTTTATCCTCTCTGGAGCTCCATAATTCTAAGAACGTAGGTCCAATTAGTCTCAAAGGTGATTATTTGTTTCTTGTGACTTTGACTGCAAGTCAAGAGAATCATAAGTCATCACTGAAGTGCCTCAGACTGCTGTTTCCTCCCTAGATTTCCTTCACATACAAGTTGTGATGAGGGATTAAAATGAACCATCAGTTCAGAGCACATTATTAACAATAAGAGTTGAAAATGATCAACTGGGTGACTTTAAATCACATCAAATTCCTATTACTTCTAGCTAGGGTCCAAAATTAAGATAAAAACTTGGGCTACATGGAATTACATTTCTGCATTTCATATGTCCAAATAGAAGTTCATTATGTCAAAGTCATCTTATTTCTGAACCTAGTATTTTAGGAAGTATCCCTCAATTCAGATGCTTTACAAAGAATTTACAAAGATATGGAGATGTCATATTAAGATATATTACCAAAGTAATAAGATCATTATTAGAACCTTATCTAAACATGTTCTAAACATGTCCATGCATTAACTGAAAGGACCAAAATAAATACTACAATGGAATGAATCACTGTTTCTGGATCAGGGCAGTTTTATTTCCCATGCTGGGATATTTGTAATGTAATCTTTTAAAAACCTACATAGTACGTATTGTATACATACATTGCTTTATATCATTGATGAACTATTAAGAGAGTTGCAAGACTTATAAGGTAACTTTGTGCCTGTCTATACCTTTATTAACTCCAGATGGCTTACTTGCAATTACTGAACTGAAACAAATTTCTGTGTATCCCTATATAGGATGCCATATCCTTCCCTTCACCTCTGCCTGAGGGAAAGAAGATTAGGAAGTTGAGAGGCAGAACAGATAAGAGACTTGATAACTGTGTCGTTTTAGTACTTTGGAGCATTTAGATGAGAACATAAATCCCAAGCACAAACAGTTTTTGGTTGGTTTCTTCCCGGAGGCCAAGATGATATAAACAACACTTTCTACTTCAAGTGTTGTTTTATTTTCCTTCAGCCTTCAAAGAACCTGTGAGGTCTGTGCTGAGAAAAAGTATCTGCTACCAAATTAGCCAGTGAGCCTCCATAGCTGAGCATGGATGTCAAACTGGGTTTCCAAAGCAATATTCTAATGCCTGAACTACCAATTCATATTAGCTTTCTAGAATAGAATAGAATAAAATAGCATAGCATAGCATAGCATAGCGTAGCGTAGCGTAGCGTAGCGTAGCGTAGCGTAGCGTAGCACAGCACAGCACAGCACAGCACAGCACAGCATAGCATAGCATAGAATAGAATAAAAATCAAGAATAAAATTAAATATATTACAAGATGATAAAATTAGAGGCGGATTTGGTTTCCTGGCATGGCAAAAATACTATAAGGCTGCAAGCTTATTATGGATCAAAGAATGGATAACCCTGAATAATCAAAAACTGTTAAATCTGGAAGGACATGACCTAATGAAGGGATGGCATGCCTTTATTTGGAACTCCGGAAATAAAATATATAAACATTTCAACAATCACACCATTAGGAAATCCTTAATCAACACATGGCAACAAAGCCAACACAAACACTACATGAAAATCCCCGGCTGGCTATCAACAATAGAAGGTCACCCCAATATATTATCAAAACAAAAAATATTAAGATATAGAGAAATATTGGATATGCAGGGGAAATTAAAAACTAGGGAAGAACTAAAAGAACAAGGAATAGCAATAGACTGGTGGCCCTACTCACAAATAAAAATAAGATACAGGAAGGATCAGGAGGAGGGAGGAATAGACTTAAAACAAAATTGATTGAACAAATTACTAGAATCTAAAGAACGGAAATTAATTTTGAAAATTTATAAATACCTACTTGAATATGATTTGGCAGAAGAATTGGTTAAAGGGCAGATGATAGCATGGGCGAAGAACATTGGGCACAGCATACAGTTAGAAGAATGGGAAAGAGCGTGGGAAAATAACTACAGCATGACAAAATCGGTAGCCTACAAAGAAAATCACTATAAGATGTGATATCGATGGCATCTGACTCCCGCAAGATTAGTGAAAATGTACCTGAATGTAAACTCGACCTGTTGGAAATGCAAAAAAGCACAGGGAACTTTTTACCATGCTTGGTGGCTCTGCCCAGAAATTAAGAAATATTGGAATAAGATAAAAATATGGATAATTGAAATAACAGATTATGAAATTGAATTAGAACCCAAATTTTTTTTATTAGGCATGATCAAAAAAAATATTAAAAATGATATAAAATATTTAATACTTCACATAATCACAGTGGCTAGATTAGCGTTAGCACAACTTTGGAAAATAGATCGATTGCCAACCGATCAGGAGCTAATACAAAAAATATACACATGCGCAGAAATGGACAAACTAACTTTAGAGTTACAGGACAAGGAGGACTCAAAATATTACACAATATGGAATAGATGGTACCAATGGATAAACCAGAGGAAGGGAAATGGGTAGAGATGAAATTTAGAAGAAAGTAACACAATCAAAAACAGCACTGTCAGAGGAATAGAAAACGAAATATGTCACTGTATGTCTGTATATATGTATATATAATAACGGAAATTAGTTAGTAGGTGAAGTTGTGTACTGTATATGTAAATTTGTCTCTTGATTAAGAAAAACTTGTATGTTTTAAATGTTTTTAACAATGAATAAAGTTTTATTTTTTAAAAAAGAATAGAATAAAATAGAACAGAATAGAATAGAATAGAATAGAATAGAATAGAATAGAATAGAATAGAATAGAATAGAATAGAATAATTTATTGGCCAAGTGTGATTGGACACACAAGGAATTTGTCTTGGTGCATACTCTCTCAGTGTACATAAAAGGAAAGATACATTCGTCAAGAATCATAAGGTACAACACTTAATGATACTCATAGGGAAACAGTCAATATAAATCGTAAGGATACCAGCAACAAGGTTACAGTCATACAGTCATAAGTGGGAGGAAATGGGTGATAGGAATGATGAGAAGATTAATAGTAATAGTAATGCAGACTTAGTGAATAGTTTGACAGTGTTGAGGGAATTATTTGTTTAGCAGAGTGATGTAGTTCAGGAAAAAAACTGTTCTTGTATCTAGTTGTCTTGGTGTGCAGTGCTCTATTGCGTCATTTTGAGGTTGGGAGTTGAAAAATTTATGTCCAGAATGCGAGGGGTCTGTAAATATTTTTACAGCCCTCTTTTTGACTTGTGCAGTATACAGGTCCTCAATGGAAGGCAGGTTAGTAGCAATTGTTTTTTCTGCAGTTCTGAAAGTCTGAAGTCTGTGTCTGTCTTGTTGGGTTGCAGAACCAAACCAGACAGTTATAGAGGTGCAGATGACAGACTCAATATTTATTAGCAAAAATGTGATATCCTTAAAAGCTATAGTTGAGGATTTTTAAACTGTAATTATACTATCCACAGCATGCTGATGATATGTAATATATATTATCTATATATGAATAAAAATAATGCAAAAATTGGCTCTAAGAGGCTCCTCAAAAGTTAATGGAAAATAATGGAATAATTTTTCAGACAGCCCCGACATTACTCTAACAGGGAGGAAAGAAATCAGTAGAGGACTGTCCTATTTTCAATTGGTAAATGATATTTTAATCTGGGTTTATTCAAATTGAAGAGATAAAATATGTATATACTAATGCAGTAAGTACTAATGCAGGTGTCATGAATACTGAAAGATGACATAGAAAAGCTTTATGCCATAGAAACAGGAGAGCTTGTTTTTGATTAATGCTGGTAAATTTGGGTGTCTATCTTGAAGGTGCCCATCAGAGATAGGAGGCTAATAGGAATGCAGAAAAGGAGAAAGGCATCAATATGTATCTTTGTCTGTGTCAAGGTTTATGATTTGGGAAAAATGTATTTCGAAGTGAGTTTAATCCACAGTGCGAAAAAGATTTGTGAGCACAAAGCCAAGAGCAGTTCTTCTTGTTTGGCAGGTGTAATTAGCATGGTTTTACAAATGGCTGTTAGCTCTCTCTGGTACCTCAAGTAATTTTAGGTGAATATGTTGCCTCTCCAATCACCAGAGCAGTAGTTTTGTTATAAATCTTCATTGGAAACCATTTCAAAAACATAATCTGGAGCAAATCCAGATTTTGTGCTGGATATTTTCTTATTTCCAGACTGCCGGATAAGCAGAATTCTACGTCAGTTAAAATATATAAGATAAGTTTAAATGAAGTAATTACAAAAATATTAGTGCTATGGGTAGATAGTAAACAGCTATTATGAACACATCCTATCAAATTGTAATCCAGCGAGCTGCAAAATAGTATTGCTGGGTTTTCAACAACTTGTCCTTGTAAGAACTTCCCTTCTGATTCAGGTCAAGGCTCATCTTGGCCCCAAATTTTGTTTCTCACAAGAGTCATCCTGCTACCTCTGAGGTCTTGCAAGCAGGAAATGGAATATTCTTCCTGCATTATTGTTAGCCTTAAACTGACATTTGAAAGCCTTTTGTCCCCAATCCAAAATTAACATCAAGAGCAATAAGTATTGATACACAGGTCATTCCTGAATTTATCCAATACCTTTTTAAAGTGAGTCAAGTTACAGTACCGGCCATCACATAATCTTAGAATAATAATTCCATAGGTTGTACAGTTAAATGAAGTGTTTCCTTTGGTTTAATTTTTTTTAACAAAATATCCTTCCTATAAACTTCACTGCACGGTCTCTGATTGCAATATTATGAAAGAAGAAGAAAAACTGCTCCCTGTTTTATTTTTTTCATGCTATGCCTGATTGAATATACTGATTTTTTTTCCCCAAGACAAAAAGGAAAAAAAATTCTAGCTTCTTCCTTTACGAAAGATGTTCAAATTCCCTGATCATTTTGGTTGATGCCTCCCACACTTTTTCACCTCTATTACATCCTTCTTGGAGTCTAGTGATCAGAATTTTACAAAGTATTCCAGAGAGGAACACACCACAGAGTTTATGAATGTCTTAAAATGTTAGCATTTGTTCCCAAGAACTTTCCTAATGATCCTGTATAAAATTTCCCCTTTTCATAGCTGTCACATGCTGAGTCAACATATGTGTACATGCAACACTCTGCAATAAATTGAAAAACCTGTTTTCCAGCTTTTTTTTTTAAAAAAAATAGTCAAATAGCAACTGCTGGTAATTGTCTATTTTAGTTCTGGAGCTGTTTTTTTTTAATCTAAAAGACAATCCCTTTTATTATGCTTGTAGAGAGCCTGAAGTTCTGGTTTTATCACTCACTATCTAAATTTACCTTGATGCTTTGTCTATGCAGAGAGTGGTCTGATTGCTCCTCTGACCATAAGGTGAGTTCTCTAGGTAATCATTTAATAGAAAATTAATTAGACCTTAGACATTCTTACAAATGAGGACTATCTAGAGCCATGATGGCAAACCTATGGCATGCATGCCACAGGTGGCATACAGCACCCTCTCTGTGGGCACGCAAGCCATCATCATCATTATTATTATTATTATTATTATTATTATTATTATTATTAAATTAAATTTATATACCGCCCTTCTCCTGCTGGACTCAGGGTGATGTACAGCCAAGTAAAAACACTGCAATACAAAATTTAAAAGAAATGTAAAAGAATTATATATTATGGCCAAGTATTATTATAATCTACCAATTAAAACCCATTTTACAATTAAAAATCTAATCTCAGAAAAAGGGGGGGGGTTACGCCAGCCCTGCCTGTTGAAAAAGAAACGTTTTTAGGGCATGGTGAAAAACCCGGAGATCTGATATCCTCCGAATCTCCGGGGGCAAATCGTTCCAGAGGACAGGTGCTGCCACAGAGAAGGCCCTCCCCCTGGGGGTCGCCAGCCGACACTGCCTGGCTGATGGCACCCTGAGGAGTCCCTCTTTGTGGGAGCGTACTGGCTGGTGGGAGGCTATTGGTGGCAGAAGGTGGTCCCACAAATACCCAGGTCCGATGCCATGGAGCGCTTTAAAGGTGGTAACCAACACCACCTGGAATCATCCCAGTTCAGCTCCGCTGTGCATGCACACACGCCTCCCGCTGGCCAGCTAGTCATTGGGTCTTGACTGTGCCTGCACGGGGGGTGAGCCGCATGCAGGGGGGCCGCACGTGCATGTGTGGGGGTGGTGCATGTGGGGGGCATGCACACATGCGTGGGGGTGAGTGCATGCAGGGACCGTGCATGCATGAATGGGGGTGGGGTGCATGTGGGGGCTGCACAACTGGGGGCTGCACATGCATGTGGGGGGTCGCACATTCATTACATTTTAGGGCACGTGCACGCTTTGGGCACTCGGTCCGGAAAAGGTTAGCCATCACTGATCTAGAGAATAACTTGTTCCAGTTATTATAGATAAACCAGGAGGCTTAGAGTGATGGAAAAACTTTTGGAAGTTGGATTCCATATATTTTCTTTATTTTTTTCTGACCCTCCCCAACCCTCTTCTATAAGAAGCACATCTTCAGAAATGTTTATGCTTACGGAAAGGGAGCTGGGGTACTTTTGATTACTAAAGTTTAGTCCTTCCCAGGTTGTTCCCATCTGGCATAAATATGTAAGTTGGAGGAAGCAGGCAAGCAAGATACATTTGTTCTTAAAGCAATCTGTTTTTCCCTAAGCAATAGCATTTCTAAGACTAGTATTTAATAACCAGCTATAAAATTGAAATTTGTCTCTCCCATTTCCTGGCTGCAATCAAATTAGGTAGAGAATTTTTCATGCATTTTTTTTTCTATCTGTTCCTATTCTCATTTGATGAAAGTGAATTTGTTTTAGAAATTCTTTTACAGGCCAAGAATAGAGAATTTGGGAGTTATCTATATTAGCAGAGTATGTTCCTGCACTTATTTCATTATGAGGTATTAATATGCTGTCTTTCATTCTGCAGTCATCTCTTCCACGGTCTGCAGTTTCTCTGGCTTCTTCAATTCTATTAACTGCTGTCATTACTAAAAGGGACCCTGGTCTTTAACAAACATTTGGAGAATTACTCTATTCCTGAGAAGTACAATCCATCCAATATGCCTACCCACAAAGTTGTTATAAATTTTTGAAAAGTCTTTTGTGACTCACTTCATTCAAATAATTTCCTACTTGTGGTCCTTTATCGTGACAACAGAAATAACTCTTCTGCTGTTCATGACAGCAAAAAGTAAAAATATCCATTTGCAGATGTTATTCACTCAGGGTTGATAAAACAGGGTTCTAGGAAAGACATTATGTAGCATATGCCACTATTGACGGTGCAGGGAGCGTCAATAGGAACAAGTTATTAATATGAACCCATGGAAGCCCTACCAAAATTTAAACATTTGTTTAAGCATCAAAATAAAAACAAAAGCAGAAAGAGCAAGGCAAATGCAGCATGGCAGTTTCAATGGCCTATAAATGGGAAGCAGTGGAAGTATATGCATACTTGCATGAAAAATAATCTCATTAAGGAAACAAATTACTGGCTGCCAACAGAATTTTGTCTGCCTTCAACTTCTGTCAGTGCCATGGGCTTTTCAGATCAACCCACTTCAAATGCTGAGAGTATTTGGGTTTGCATAATTGGCCCCGAAATAATCCCTTTGTTTCAAGTTTGATAGAATCACTTGTAGTGCATCCAGAAACTGCCAGAAGATTAAGGTGGTAATGAGATTGTACCTTTCCCTATTCTCGTTAGTTTGTCAGGACAAATAATTGATGTGCCATTTTTTGTTCTTGCCGTGAGAATGGATTAACACAGTGACATTTTCTATTCTCAAGAAGCTGTTTTTAAACATACTTAGCAAGCTAAAACAGATCTGTTGGTCTCTGCAAAATGAAAACAGGAATTGCTGGTTATAATTGTTTTCTTCCCCCCTCCCCTTTCTTGTATAATTCTGAGCTGTAGGATTTTAAATTGCTTTTAACTGTGACTGTACAATTCAACGCCATGGTGTGTTCCAAGCAGGTCCTGTATTTATTGTGTTTGTTTGGCACTACACGTAAAGATATTCTGGGGAGAGGGTCGGCAATAATATTAAAATTAAAAACAGTGACATCTTACTGATTTACAGATTCTTTAATTATAGTAAAACCAATGAAAGATAGCTTCAAATTATAGATCTCACCACATTGGTTATGCTCATCAATGTTTGATTAAGCAGATTGGCTTCAGCCTGATGGAAAATATTAATAGTTAATATCAAGTCATCCTTTTGATATAAGATCCTGCAGTGATAGCACCACTGCAGATATAATTGCACAACACGCAGTAGCAAACCGATCCCATTTGTTTTAGGCACTGCATATTTTAACAGAGATCAATAATGGCTGATCCTATCAAAACATCAACTGGTACATTATAGTTTTAAATATCAATAGTAATAGCACTTAGACTTAAATACCACTTCACAGTGCTTTACAGCCCTCTCTAAGCTTTTTACATAGTCAGCATATTGCCCCCAACAATCTGGGTCCTCATTTAACTGACCTCGGATGGATGGAAGGCTGAGTCAACCTTGAGCCTGGTGAGATTTGAACTGCCAAACTGCAGTCAGCTGGCAGTCAGCATTCTGCATTCTAACCACTGTGCCACTGCGGCTCATAGGGGGTATATGGGCTTAATCAATATTGGTTCTTATTAAAGGACATTCTTTTTTTATGAATTTCATAAAGAATTCATAAATTCTTGGTGAGTGTTTAAATGAACAGATGGCAAACATACAATTCCTTGAACATTTTGACAGCTCAGATCCACCAATAAAGGAGAATATTTGTAGCTCAGGGTTGAAATGAGGGGTCCAGAGATTTCATTCATTCTAGCTCTGATAATGTTACCTAATTTGGGTAATGAAACATCTGCAAGAAAACAAGCAAGCTCAGAGAGCAGAAAGGACCCTTCAACTCAGATGCAGTTAGCCTATGGCAGAGTTGCATCTTTATACAATGTGGTGCTGTGAAATATGGGCGTGAGTTGGTGTCCCAAAGATGCTTTTCAGAAATTCCAGTTTTCTCTTGAAAAAGCACTTTTGGGACAACCATGACCTGGATTACTGAGAATCTCCATAGACATTTAGCTTGAGTTGGAAGATATCTCAAAACATGACTCTGAGCAGCTAACAATGCTAAAAATATGTAAACAAATAATATGCATACATAAAGATAACATACATACCATAGCAGCCAAGAGAAATTACAAACACATCCATTAGCACAATCAGGAACTGGGCTTCATCACGTACTTGGGATTCTAGACTTGAGCACAGAAATGGATCTTCAAGACTTCATGAAAGGCCAACAGATTCAGGGTTAAACTGATCTCCAAATAGATGGAATTCCATTGGACAGGCACAACAGCAGAACAAACTCTCCTTCTGGTCTTCTGGTTTCTGTTTCTTCAACAGCTTTATGAATAATCACCAGCTGCTTTGCAGCATAACTCAGGGAAATGACTTGAACACATGTAGAACCGATTGTAAATTGTGGAGATTATGTCATTATTAACTTTAGTCAGAAACTCATATTGGTTTTAGCTATATCCAGATGGGTTTCACTTACCTTTGCTACCAGTTCGCTCTCGCGCACGCCACTTCTGCGCATGCGCAGAGCGTATTGGATGACGTCTGGGCGGGTGGGCGAAGCCTCCCCCCGCCGATGCTAACAGTTCATCTGAACCAGGGTGAACCGATAGCAGCCTACCATTGATACAGATGGGATCAGTAATTTCTTCTTCCCGAGCCATTCACAAATAAACTTTTGATGAATTTCATTTTTACACATTACTAAATTTAGTATCTCTTTTTTATTTGTAAAAGCTATTTTCTAAGATCTTTCATTTAAATTTGATAGAATATTATTTAAATAATTTCATCCTGTAATTGTATTTGGGGGGCTAATGTACAGAAACACATTGCATTGTGACATTGAATATATACAGAATTAATATTTTCCTTACCTTCATCCCTGTGAAAATTGTCCATTGGCTGCATTGTTATTGGCAACTTTCCCCACCTACCCATTCATTATGGTCTTGATGCATCTAACCCACAACATAAAATATTACGTCAAATTTGGTTCTGGGCAGTTTTTCTTAATTCTGCTGTGAAGAGCATAAGAAATGTAAAAGAGTGTCTTACACATTGCTTCTCTATCTGCTTACACACCCACACAAAGTAGATTTGTTTGGCAACATAGACATTATGAGCCACGGTGGCGCAGGGGTTAGAGTGCAGTGCTGCAGGCTACTTCTGCTGACTGCCTGCAATTTGGCAGTTCAACTCTCACCAGGCTCAAGGCTGACTCAGCCTTCTATCCTTCTGAGGTGGGTAAAATGAGGACTCAAATTGTTGGGGGCAATAGGCTGACTCTGTAAATCACTTAGAGAGGGTTGTAAAGCATTGTAAAGTGGTATATAAGTCTAAATACCATTGCTATCTTATAGGACCTAGGAAGTGTTCCTTTTCTTGATTGTCCCTGTTCTCTGGAATGATCATTCTCCCCCCATCACCACCCCAACTCCAATACAGTGGGCCACAACTCTGCTTTAAGAAAACTTATTTTCCTCCAGCATTAGGGATCTGTTGAATGGAGTTGCCTTTTGATAGTTTTGTTATAGTGCTGGTGACTATTCTGTATTTCACATTTACATATTCTGTATAGGTAGCCCTGGTTTAGGATTTAGTGACCTAGTGGAAATGTTAAGTGGTCACTAAGTGAAACCATGGCAGTGCTTACAATCTTACTTCAGCTTTACAGACCTGCCAAGGTTGTAAATATGAGAATTGGTTACAAGGTTACCTTTTCATCACTGTCATAACTATGAATGGTTACTAAAAAAATAAAAAAGGCAGACACTAGAAAAGGACTATGTACATTTTTCCTTTATTGTTTTTGTTGTTGTATATCTCCCAGAGTCACGTTTTTTTGAGTTGGGCAGCCTTATAAATCTAATTAAATAACATATTCAGAACTGGGCCTCAGAATAGATTAGGAAGCTGCCAAATCCTGCCTTTTTAAGACTCAAAACAATAACTCAGAAGGAATAGTGGTTGTTTGGCATAACTACTATTATAAAGTGAATCAACAGACTTAGTAATACCTGCCATCCCCACATCCCGTCCCAGTGTTAAGTTTGTTTGGTTGCTTGTTTATTCATTCCTACAGTCATCCTGTCACAATCCAATGACTCTTGTCCGATTTGCAGTATGGTTTCTGGGGTCACGGGTAAAAAGAGAAAAGAAGGCAGATAAAGAATGATTTAGAGAGATTCTGCTTTTCAGTTCCTCTTTAGTACTTTGTATCTGTTCTGGAAGCAGAGAGAAGAGGGCTGTTAATGCTACATTACCCTTTTCAATTTTGTCCAAATGATATAGTTGACTGGACAGAATTATTTTAACCCCAAGTTGTCAGGGCTCTACAAATGTCAGGAAATCCTAGCTTTGTGAAATTATCTAGGTAAGAGAGCAGGACTGGAGTGACTGTATACATTCAACCACCTTCAATGGTTGAAACAAGAGTGAATGAGGAAAGGCAACTCAAAACCTACATGGGGGGTGGGGGGACAGAACAGTACTGTAAAATGTGTCCAGAAATATTTCATAAGTCTGTAGCTTCTGTTCCCCCCATTCAGAAAATGTCAAATCTTTGATGAAATAAATAAGTAAGCAAGCTAATTTTTACCAAGTAGCTGTTGTCTGAGGGGAAATCTGGTACAAAGAGCTGTAAAATTGTTGAAGATTAAAATAAGCTATCTCTGAAAATATGGCTTTTGGGGGGATAGTTGATTGAATTTATGCTATTTAATGACACCTTAGTTAGTAGGTAAGTAAGTAAGTTAATTTTTACCAAGTAGCTCTTGCCTGAGGGGAAGTCTGGCACAAAGAGCTACAAAATTGTTGAAGGCTAAAATAAGCTATGTCCAAAAACATGGCTTTTGGGAGATAGTTGATTGGATTATTTAATGGCAAGTTAGGGTTTTTTTTTTTCAACTGTGAATGTACCACTGAATTTCATTCCTCTTCAAGCAAGAAATATGTGGAATGAATGGTTCATTCTGGTCAATATTTAAGCTTACCTAGACCATAAGTCTTCAACCTGCTTGGGCTAGTGGATAAAGTTAGAATTTCAAAAGCCTATGATAAACATTCTCATAAAATGGTTGCCATAGTGACAGTAGCCAATCACAAAACAAAAGCTATATATCAGAAGGCAAATAAAATAATGGAACAAGTCAGCCATAATATCTCATAATATAGAGCTGAGGTGGCGCAGTGGTTAGGGTGCAGTACTGCAGCTACTTCAGCTGACTGCTAGTTCAGCAGATCAGTGGATCAAATCTCACTGGCTCAAGGTTGACTCAGCCTTCCATCCTTCCAAGGTGGGTAAAATGAGGACCCAGATTGTTGGGGGCAATATGTGGCATAGAATAAAATAAAATAATAATAATAAATAATTTTGTTTTCTAAATATGGATTTTATGAGCAGTTCAGATGTAAATTTAGTTTGAAAAAGCCAGTTTAGGCTAGTGGTTAAATTATCAGATTGGAAACCAGAAGATTATGAATCCTGCTTTAAGCATGAAAGCCATTTGGGTGACTTTTGGCTGATCACTTCTCTCAGCTATGACATCAGGCTCAGACAACAATCTGGTCAGTCAATTCCTGTCACAATCAAAAGATCAACACCTGGTTGATATGAAAAAAATGGACCCTACATGCTAGGAAGCAAAAAAGGGGGTATTATTCTTGGACTTGGTGCTTGATTCCTGTCATAATCAAAAGGTCAACACCTGGTTGATATGAAAAAAGTTGTAATAGTAATATCACTGATAATAATATGAACAGCAATAACAATAATAATTGAAGTAAGATAGGAATCATGCTTAGGTACGATCAAGAGCCTTGGATAGTACAGTGGTCTAAAGCACCCTGTTATTAACACAGCTGCCTGCAATTATTGCAGGTTCGAATCTCACCAAGGCTCAAGGTTGACTCCGCCTTCCATCCTTTCTAAGGTAGGTAAATTGAGGACCCAGTTTGTGGGGGCAATAAGCTGACTTTGTATAAATATACAAAAGTATGAAGGCTATTGCTTAGCACATTGTAAGCCACCCTGAGTCTCCGGAGAAGGGCGGCATATAAATCAAATTTAAAAAAAAAAAAGACACTTTTTCCCCATGGTGCCATCATGTTAAGACCAAGAATCTAGACCAGGGATGAGGAATTATGGCCCTTTTACAATCTGTGGACTTCAACTTCCAGAATGCCTGAATCAGGATGACTGGCTCAGGAATTCTGGGAGTTGAAGTCCACAAGTCATAAAGGGGCTGTAGTTCTCCACTTTTGATCTAGACCATATTTGGGTATTACATAATTTTGTTGACTCAAATGTGGCCAACTGCTGAGTAGCATTTCTATCTAATTATTGACCTCTATTTCAAATTGCAGCTGCAGGTCTTTTGTTAATTGCTGAAATATGGCTTGTCTGCATTTTGCAACACTGAGGCATCTGTCCTACTTTTTCCATACTGAATATTCTGCATTGACCACATCACGAGAGCAGCAGAGCTGCAATGACAAATGTGCCAATCCCACCATGAGCAACTTTTCTTGTTTCAAGTACCACTCTGAATGGTATGTGAAGGCCGCAGCATCTGCCCACACCCCAAAAATGAAACATTGAATCGGATCTGGATTTTTCTCAGCAGAGAAAGTGCAAAGAGTATTAAGATAAGTCAAGTTCTGCAAAGGAAAGAACGGTATTTATCAGGATATTTCTCAGATACAATTATTTCTCAGCTATGTCTTAATAGACTCAAATACTTTGGCCACCTAATGAGAAAGAAGGACTCACTGGAGAAGAGCCTAATGCTGGGAAAGATTGAGGGCAAAATAAGAAGGGGACAACAGAGAATGAGGTGGCTGGATGGAGTCACTGAAGCAGTCGGTGTGAGCTTAAATGGACTCAGAGGATGGTAGAGGACAGAAGGCTGGAGGAATGTTGACCATGGGGTTGCGACGGGTCAGACACAACTTCTCAACTAACAACAACAAATGTCTTAATAGATAGTACAAAGGTTTAAAGCGGTCCTGAGCCTCAACAATTCTTCTGTTTCTAAGCTCCCACTAATGGATACACCAAACAAAGCTTCAGAAGCAAAGAGACTCAATAAGTTGAATTGTCTCATTGCAGTACACTGAGAAGGCAAACTCCATGACATCTTCAGGGATAGTGCCCTTATTTCCTACAAGCCTGTAAATCAGCAAAGCAAAATATCTAATACTGCACTTCACCGCTTGTATATCAACGCTGTGTCATTATGAATACTGTGCATTGTTTATGCTCAACAGCAAGCAACGAAGCGGTCTTTTAAGGAAAGCCAGCAGTGTCACAGAATTCAATAGAGAAAGGGGGGGAAATTGCTATTGTCAACATTGAGAAATAGTAGTACATAATGTGAAGTGTAGGATGCTGAAATCAGTATGGTGACCCTCTGCTTCAGCATTATCTTTTTGAAGGTTTCTGGATGCAGCATAATTACAAGCTCTGTGAATTCTCAGTGTTGGGAGAGAAAAGAAGAGAAAAGAGTTGCCTTATCGGGGAAATGAGAGGCATAAAAACCAATTAATTAAATAAATAAATATAAACAAATAAAACAGGATGGGTGTGGATCCTTAGAGTCAGTAATAAACACAGCTTTCCAAACTAATAATGTTGTCTGGTATTTAATAACAGATGAAAGCTTATTATTTACAGTAATTCCTGGAAACACTTGGATTATCCCGACAGAAGTGTAATGAATATTGTTTTTGTGGTCCTTTTTTGTTGAAAATAGTTAATGTCTGGTAATAGCTTATCCAGTGTATTTATGGTATGATTAGTTTTTGTTTAAAGCAATATTGATATTCGTGTCAGGAATTGTTAGATCCCCAGGTTGCATCTGAACAGAAGCCAAACACAAGGAATCTCTAGTACCAGGAAAAACTAGGAAGGATTATGCTGATAATCACTCTTTTTCTTCTAAATAGCAAGACATATATTACCATTTCTGTAATTTGTCCAGTGGTGAGTTCTGTTATTCATGGGAGCAGACATATTAAATAAACGCTATTGAAAGACGTATAATATCTGCAATTTTGTACTTCCATTGTTCTGCAGACTGCCTGACTGAGGACACTTCCTGATCTGTAAAGTCCTTTCAAAATGTTCCTTTCATGATGTTTTTCCTTGGGACTGACAGAAAGAGTAAGAATCTGGGAAGCAAAAAATCATGGGAAACAAATTTCTGTAAAACCTATAACATTCATGCACACATTTCAGTTCATATATTACTAAGAAAAGTGCAGAAACGCTGAAATTATGAAACATTATCTTGGGGGGAAAAACCCCAACAACACTACCCCAGTTTTCCAAACACAAGATATTGTGTTGGTAGATATTTTCTATGCTCAATATTCTAAGTTCTAAGGTCCAGTTTGTCAGTTCATGAGAAGTAAAATGGATTTATCCTAGAGAAAATCTCTCTGTGCAATAGCGAAGAGTTGAGACCAACATAATGACATGGGATCAATCAACATGAACCTATGTACTATAAAAGAAAAAAAATAGCAGATGTTCATTATTTTGTAACTCTTTTGCCTGCCATTCTTCTTTATTTTTTAGAACCAATCAAAAGATATTATGAGATTAATCTATTCCTTTCCAACATATTTTAGAATCAGAAAAAAGAAGAAGAATGTTGGCAAAACACTAGGGATCCATAAACAGAAGCTTGTGATCCAACTTTGAAGCTGAGTAATTACCTAATAAAAGTTTCATCTAGAAGTAGTCCAAGGTTAGTCTAAAACCTGTAATTTACACTTTACAAGAGCAGTCCTTTTTGCAACCTTTGAAAGGGGAGATCAACTTTCCTTCTGTCTTTCTTGTCTTTTTAATAACCTTACTATCAATAATCAAAGCAAGCTGCTTTGGGCCCTTGATTTATTTGCTAACATATAAAAATATAGTAATTTTGTAGAACACTGGCAGAAGCAATGAAGAAAGCCTTAGATCATAGCAGGAAGCCTAGTTAACATTAAGGCAATGCATAAGATGTTAAATGAGAAAGCAAATAAAAGATTCTTTATTGTATTCCGTGGTCTAAAGATTTATTTCCATATCTCCTTGTGAAGTTGTAGAGGTTATGCACTGAAGAAAAACAGGGAAATAACTTCTGAAATTAAGCCAGTTCACATATAACCATTACATTGTCTTTAGCATCGAATGCTTAACATTTAGTTTGGTTTGATTATTTACATTAATTAAAAAGCAGTATAAACTCTTTTCAATAATAAGACAACAATTTAAGAGGAATGCATTAAAGTAGCAATAGCATTAGTGCAATTGGTGTTCATCATAAGAAATAGCATCTTTTAGCTTTTTTTTTACTTTTCTCAGCTGCTTAGAATCAAATGATGACAATGCATGTGCGAATGAGCCATCCAAGGTTAATCATCACATACAGCATATTGATTACACTTATTGTCAACTCAAAAATAATGTCCTTAAAAGCTCTGTTGCTACAGGATATTCACACACAAGGGAACTGAACCTAACAAAGTCAAGGTTCAGTGCATCTCATTTGGCAATGGATTTTTATAGAGAGTATGTGAACTTAGAATTTATAAGCAAGAGGATATCATTCTTATTTTATTCCAGATTGTCTGTATATTAGAGTTGCATAAATATGTGTGCAGGTGTATATTTGTTTGTTTCATTTCTTTCCTTCTCTCTCTCTCTCTTTCCAAGTAATTTATGTTGAACTTCCAATGAAACTTCTTTATATTTCCAATTCTAAGATAAATGAGTTAAATTATTTTTACCTTTCAGCCAAAATTTCTTCCCTATCCTGAATGTGTTAACACATTGCCTGTAGCTCCTAAGTGGTGAGAATGTCAGCAAAAGTGTTTTGGCCCACAATATAGACTTTAAATGAGAGTTTCTAGATTACACAGAGTAATACATGCAAGCTAGGACTAAAATTGAAATTTGCTTGTGTTTGTAGCATACTAATCAAAATGTGTTAGAACCTAGCCCTATTTATATTTGGTTGGTTGGGTTTCCCATTTTTAGGCCATCTTTTCACTTTCTTTTTATTAGGAAAGACTGATGCCCATAAGTATGTCAAATACAATCCCACCTTAGCTTTTCTTTTCAGTCTTGCTATGTTTCCCTTTCTATAGGAGAGGAGTAAAAATATTCTTCCAGTCTTCATATGAAGATGTAGTTTTTATGCATACCTGAAGCAATTTTCAGATACACTCTGTAGACAATCTGCATCCAAATGTTAAATGTTAACTTTCTGTAATAAAACTGTCTACATGTTCAGCCTTACCATTGTCATAATGGTACTTCATGGCACATGACTTCATTTTTATTCATTTTTCTTAAACGTGATCCCCTTTCTTTAAACAATTGAAAAAGAAGTCAATTGAAATTAGGAAGCTAATAAACTTTAATAAATAAATAAACAAGTATCACAAGTTGCATTTTCATGCAACTAAAATTATATGAACTATACAATTTTGCTTGGGTCATTCAGTTAAATTCTCCTTGCTGGAGATTCCTTATGTACATTTCAAAATATTTAAAAACATTTCCCTAAAAAGCAATCTTCGACATGAAGTTAAAGTGTTTTGAGACTCTCCTATTATCTATGCAAAAAACAAACGAACAAAAAAACCCTAGCTTTGCACCAGTTGTCAGTTTTGGAAGACAGTTTTCCTTTTTGCTTCCTAACTGCCACATATTTTAGCCTGGGAAATTGGGAGGGTTTTTTTGTTGGAGAGATAGAAAGTTAGGCTTAACAACATTCCATATTCAAGGACACTTTTTCCTACACCTGCTGGAGACTGCCTGGAGATTGTATCCAGTTGAATGGGAAGAGTTGATTGGACTATGTGATGAACTTGTGGGTGTGGGGAAGGGCTGTGAACTGTTAGCTGGGTGTGGAAAACCTGGAAGCTTTCAGATTCGGGTTTTCCCAGATGTGCCAACATGACATCTCTAATAAATTGGAACTTTGAGGAACCTCAGGCCTTGGGGTTTTATTTCGTTGGGGAAGTTTCTTGGAACCTTGAGTTTTATACTATACTATACTGTACTATGCTATGCTATGCTATGCTATGCTATGCTACGCTATGCTACGCTACGCTACGCTACGCTACGCTACGCTACACTACACTACACTTTACTACTATACTATTGTACTATTTAATAGGACAGTTTTATAACCAACCATTTATAATAAATCCAGAACTTTACTTTTTTTTCTTTTTTTTGGCCTTCCAGGTCTTATGAAAACAGATCTTAAGTCAACACTGGGTTTCTTTGTCCTTCTTATATCATTGCACTATTTTTCCAAAAGTATAACTGAACATTTCATCCAAAGTCTTAAAGCCATTACTGTCTCAAAGGCTTTTAGCAATGAAATCTGAAAAATGTAATTGATTTTTTTTGTGGCTTCTAAGGTCTCCACTATTTGTTTATAAGGTGATCTAACTTCTATTCTCGGGAGGTCCTCTTTTTGAAATAACTGCCAAATGGGGTTAAAGAAAGGAGAGTACCAATCCAATACAACATATAGTAGTTTGTAGTATTGTCAGGACTTTTAAGAAATATTTCTAGCTAGAGTTGCTAGGCATTTAAGAAATATTTCCAAAGTAAAGGAACAACTTATTGCATGATATTCCTATAATCATCAGTGACTCATCTTACGTGCCTACATGATAATAGACTGGAGTATGAATTGTAATGATTATTAATAAAGTACTATAAATGCATTATTACAAATAAGAAATTACAAAACCACAACAATATTCTGGGATGGTAACACAGCCCAAAATCATCAGTGAAGTCATATAGAAAAAAAGAAGCAGATACTTAATATTTCATATTGGAATTAACTGCAAAACTGAAAACTAAAGAAATCAGGGTATTTGAACGAACAACATGTATATACATTGTGATACTTGAATAATAAACCTAGCAGATCGTTTAGTGCTATAGAAGAGGGGTTTTTTTATTTGCTGAAGTTTTAGACTGTCTTTAACTAGTCTGAAAAGGAACTATAGTAGTGACATGACTTTATTTTCTCCTTCAGGCTGTATTGCCTCTGAACCTGAATTTACATCTCAAATCCCACAAATGAATTTCAACTTCTAAGAAAGGTAAATTTGAATTTCTCAGTCCTGTGCAACTTGGAAGTAAGTGCACACAGATAATATCATTATTGGTGATTATCTGTATTTAACTGTACTTAGACTGCAGTATCACAAGCTGACTCTGCCCACAGTCAGAAGTTTGATTCTGACCAGCTCAAGATTGACTCAGCCTTTCATCCTTCCGACATCAGTAAAATAAGGATCCAGATTGTTGGGGACAATATGCTGACTCTGTAAAACCACTTAGCACTGTAAAACAATATGAAATGGTATAAGTCTAAGTCAGTAGTGGGTTCCTCTTACGTACGGAACTGGGAGTGCACGCACACGCACGCTCGCTTCACTCACACCTTCTGCGCATGCGCAGGGCATCCATGTTGACGTCCAGGTGGGTGGGCGGAGCCTCCCGCTGCCGCCACCTATTGGCTCACCCAAACCGGGGCAAACCGAAACTGGTCTAAGTCCTATTACTGTTATTGTGATTATATTACTCTAAATGTTTCAATGTTTTTTTTGTAAACATCACAGATTTGCTCTGTTTTTGTTTTTAATATGTCCTTGTTAGCTTCCTTGAGCTCAGCTGAAGAAGTGCAAGAATTAACTAATTAACACACTCTGAATCATATATTTCTCCATATTAGCTTTCCATTTTACACTATGTGTCTCTCTGATTTAATTATTTTCAACCAAACTAAGCTATAGTTAAACAAAATAAGAAACAGAAAAAAACATGTGCCAAAGGGGATTTTAAAAAATAAAATTTTTCATGTGTATCAGGAAAGAACTTTCCAGTTTACCAAATGTCTTAGTCTTGTGAAAACCACAAGTCATCACAGTCCTCCTTTCATTTATTATAATTCATTTTGCAACACTTAATACTTCTATAGAGCATACCTTTATCATTCTGTTCAGACAGAACCCTCCAAGCTCTTTTAATTACAAACAAAACATGCTTGATGAATTTAATACTTAGTAGCATAACCGATCATGGATAAGCTTTAAAGAGATTCCAGCAATAAGTCAGTGAAAAATGTATTTAGGTTGGGATTTGCTACTCAGTCCAATCATTACAGGAAGGGAAAGAGAGAGAGAAAGAGATTAAAGATTTAAAGTTTCATTTAATGGAAACTGAACCTGAGACATAAAGACTTTTTAAATGTTGAAAGAAAAAAAGTAATGCTTGGGTTCATACATAATAAGCAAAATGTGGCTTGCTTGTTTATAGTTTATTGTGTTACATTAACCAAAGCATTAAAAGTTTTCAAACCATGTTTATAGCTTAGCATGTTGTGTGAACTCATTCGGTTGTGATAATCAAATGGACCATGGATACTCAAACAAGAATTCAATATAGTGGATTAACATATCAACTGAACTGTAAAATAAGGATGCTTGGTTTTTGACTTTGCAGATATGGAAATGGGAACAGTAAAAAAGAGAAAGGAACTGAGGGACTGTCAAATTTATCTTTTAATCAATGATTTACCAGGTGTTCCCCACTCAGTGTACAAAGGGAGCAATGTTCAATTTTGTAATAGGTTTTGTCCTCTTTCTCTGCCTTATCTGAGCAGAAATGTTTGATGTGCTTTCATGGAATTGATAAAAGAGAAGAGTGATGTGAGGTTTTGTTTTGTTTTTAAACTTTCCCAATATCTTCTAATTCCAATAA
Source organism: Ptyas mucosa (assembly GCA_012654045.1). Taxonomy (NCBI): domain Eukaryota; kingdom Metazoa; phylum Chordata; class Lepidosauria; order Squamata; family Colubridae; genus Ptyas; species Ptyas mucosa. The sequence goes on from WNWU01000019.1 coordinate 12,327,293, forward strand.
GGAATATTTCGTTTTGCCAATCCCGTTCTTAAAATATTTTTCTCTACTTCAATCTATAAATTTACCCACTTTGGGAAACAAAATCCATAAAATTCAATGGGACTCACTTCTGAGATGTCAAATTTAGGATTACTCATTAATACTGTATATCTATACATATAAATCAGATTATAAATAATAAAAAGCCAAGAGATGTTTCTCTTCAGTCTTTTCTAAAATGAGGAAATTATCTCTCACTGCATTTGTATTTTTCTTAGTATTTTTATTTCTATGTACAATTTCCATGGTAAATCTAAATTCAGTATATATTTGGCTAAAGAAAGTGTGTAAAGAAAATATATATGAAAATATCTGTTTAAACATTGGATTTAGTCATTCTATTCTCCCTGTTTATACAGTATTTCTCAAAATCTATTTGGCTATTTGGGTAGAAAATATAAGTTATAAGCTTGATTTGTTGTTGTGACTGCCATGTATCTATAAAATAACAGTGTTCAGAATTTTGTATTTTTCTAAGGTACCTAATTCAGGACAGGCTTAATCTACTGAGTTTCTTGGAATTTGTACAGCTAGTGTGCCATCTACTGACAAACCAGCACAAAAAATATATTGCATGAAAATATATTTGAAAATATATTTTACTAAAACATTTCTGTTCAATTGGAGTCTTAATTTCACACATACACATAAAGTACATGCATATCTGTCTATCTTTCTTTTGATCTTCCAAACAGTTAAATGCAATAGGTAGACCTAATGCACACACACCAACCATAATCACAAGTTTTCTGTATTTCATTGTCTTAAAAGACTAGCAAAAAAATGGTTGATAGATTCCAGGTTTCATCTACATAAATAATAACAATGAAATAGTGGAAATAGTAGAGCCTTGGTGGCGCAGCAGACTAAAGTGGTGCAGGCAGCTGGTGTTAACTAGCACCAGCTGCCTGCAATTACTGCAAGTTCGAACCTCACCAGGCTCAAGGTTGACTCAGCCTTCCATCCTTTCGAGGTAGGTAAAATGAGGACCGGGATTGTGGGGGCAATAAGGTGACTTTGTATAAAAAAGAACACCACTTAGGGGGGGTGGAAGCCCTACTAAGCAGGTATATACAAAAGTATGAAAGCTATTGCTTAATGCATTGTAAGCCGCCCTGAGTCTCCGGAGAAGGGCGGCATATAAATTGAACCAATAAATAAATACAAATCATCCATAATTTTAGGGTTTATTTAAGAAGGGACAAAATAGTGCCATTCAAAGATTCGGTAAAGAGGCATGCATCAGCCACCATGAAGGCCTGTTTTTCAAAGTCTCCAACTTAACTTTAATTAACATCAGTGACAAATACTCAGATTAGATCACATGACATCCAAAATCTTTCTTTTCCTACAGCATAGAGTCAGTCTGGCTAATTTTGATCCCACAGTATCTGTCTATGGAGGAGTGTAATATCCCAAAAAGCAGGTGGGAGTTATCTAGCTTTCATGTTGTTTTAAACACTTTAGCTGAGTATTTAGTAGTCACAGATACTTTATTAAAATAGGGGCTTCACTTGATTCCACAGCTCTGAAGAGAAGGTTCAAATGATTGAGTCAATTGCCTTTCCCAACATGCTATTCAAAAGAGAAACTAGGGATACGTTGAAAATATAAATCAGGAAATCTTCCAAGGTATTCTGAAATTCATTAAATTCCACATGTCTCTGGAGCTGAATTAGAGGCGGGTTTCAGCAGGTTCTGACCAGTTCTGGAGAACCAGTAGCAGAAATTTCAAGTAGTTTGGAGAACCGGTAGTAAAAATTCTGACTGGCTCTGTCCTCATCTATTCTCTGCCTCCCAAGTCCCAGCTGATTGGGAAGAAATGGGGATTTTGCAGTAACCTTCCCCTGCCACGCCCCCCAAGCCACGCCCACAGAACGGGTAGTAAAAAAAATTGAAACCCACCACTGAGCTGAATCAAAAATTATATCAGGTAGTCTTTACTTGGGCTTTACTCAATGATGGGTTTCACTTACCTTTGCTACCAGTTTTTTCTCACAAGTGCAGAGCATATTTGATGATGTCTGGGCAGGTGGGTGGAGCCTCCCACCGCCGCTACTACCGGTTCATCCGAACCGGGGTGAACTGGTAGCAACCCACCACTGGCTTTACTTTACTTGGGCTAGTGACTAGTCTGATTAATCTTGTTTAGGGATTATTTAATTATGATAAAAACTGATAAAACCCAAAGACTGAATCACTTAAAGTATGATCTGCATCTAAAAACACTTCAGACATGGCATCTACAGCATCTATGAAGCTGGTTTGTATAGTGAAAGCTCAAGGTAACCATAAACTCCAAAGCCATGAAAACTTAGCTTCAGTATTGAACTCTTCCAGCATCACTATCATCCAACATCAAAACATGACAACTGTCTTTCTAATTGGAGAATGTTGTACAGGATAAAGGTATATCAACAAGATCCTTGTTCTGAAGCCCTGGATACCATTCTAGAAATGAACCTTCAGTTCTGACCCACTGATAGGTTTCCTAATTAAAGAGATAAGATTCCGACTGATCAATTCCACCCTTTTCTAACATGACCCTCCAAAGTTGTATTGCATTATATTAAATATATTGGTGAGCAAAGCTGTTAGAATATATACAGCTGTATCTAAATATCTAAAGCTGTTATATATATACATAAAGATTTGCCCAAGCTCCGGAATTTAAACAATGCATATCTGGTTCCCTATTCATTCACAATCAAATAATCTCTCATGTTTTATCAAGAACTAAATTGTAATTTAGGATTAACAGAAATATCCTATTCTCAGATGAGAGGCTACTTTCCCATTTTGTGGCTGAAGGAGCAGTGAAAATTCTTGGTTAAAGTCTATTTATGGTCCAAAAACAATATGAAATATCCTTCTAGTGCATTCAAAGCACGCCACTAACTTTCCCTTTTTATTAATATGTTAATGAGTTTTCTAACTATTTTCCCCTGAAATTTTTCCTAAACCAAACCTCCAAGAATACTATACAATATGGAATCAGAATGATGGAGTACTCTTAGAACAAGGAACTACATGTTCCGAAGTCACCTTTTCTGGTCTTATTGTTCAATTGGCCACAATAGCTGTTGCTGTTGGACTGGATGCCAAATTCTTAAGATCAAAACAAAATTAGTTAAATCCACCTATTTCATGGAAAATAGCTTTGAGCTGCTTTTAAAATGAATTATTACATTAAATTAGACTGGATAAAGTCACATGGAATTACTTCTCATCTTTCTTGGGTGAATTTATGAGCCAGCCTTAACAATATGATTAATAATAAAGATGCTATGAGAGACTTAATGGCTGCTTCTTATGGTTTGGTGAGTTGAGCCACCTTGTAACTACTACTTTTGCAGCATTGTTTTGTGTGGGATGTGTTTAGAATAATAACACGAGCTTGACAAATTAATTATCACAGCACACTTCATTAACTGGAGTAGCTTGCACATAGCTCTTCGCTGTTTGAATAGATTTGTTCTGAGGTGATGCACTGACTAACAATTCTAATTCCTTTTTTCTTTACTTAAAAAAATGTCAATGCATTGCAAAGAATAACAGGTTTTCACTTTCCCTTTAGTTCTGAAATATGAGACGGATAAAACAAATAGTATTATATGTGGAAAAGAAACAAGTAGTAGTGAAATACCCTCTTCCTTATGAGTGTCTTCCTCTCCCTTCCTTGGAGAGCTGGACAGACCCTGATGCATCTCAGTTATCCTAAAAGAATTCCTATAGCCAATTAGAAGCCTCTAGTGAGCAGAATGTCATAGAGAAAGAAGATGGTTGATGACTCACAGTGAAGGATGAGTCATGATAATCTAAGAAGCTAATTGAGACAGAAGTAAGAATAGAGAAAACCAAGTAAGAAATAGAGAAACCAAGATTAAGATATGGAGGAAAACTCAAACACAGAGAAAGACATTTAGAATAGAGCAGTAGAGAGAAATAGAAATAGAAATGTCATTGCTTTGAGATACGCAAAGTCAAGAAACAGAATCTTGGAACACACAATAATGCAGTTTGAATATCATAACAGAATCTCAAAAGCTTGTCATAGCCTCCTTCTACTTCATCTTAAACCTAACACAGTCAAGGTGAAATTATTTTATTTTCTTTCTCATGCTGTCTATTTTCCCCAAACGCAAAATATTTTTTCTTCAAAATATTTGGTATTTTTTCTTTTCTCTGAGTCAATTCAATATTCATCAGTTTGGTCATATACAGAGGTTTATAAAATATTCTCTCTCCCCTAAAAGAAAAATAAATTAACACTAGCAACCCAAGGACTAATACACATTTTTTTTACAATTCCACAAAAGTGAGTTCTCAAAATATAGAAAAGCAAGAAATAAATCATCCTCAGCAATTGTCTTAATGAAATGTTACATTCTATGTAAAGATTTTATTATAGCATTTCAGCATTTCAGACTATTAATGAACCTACAGAATCAGATTAAATATGAGATATGAGGATCAGGGACCTGCACATTTTCACAAGTTGCTTTAATTCAGTTAAGGTTGAATTAACTACACAATGCACTTTTGTGTACTAATACAGCAGCAAACAATAAACAAGCAAACAAACAAACAATTCTTCTACTGATAAACAGTCGTATAACATCCTTTCATGTATAGGAGCCCATTTCCAGTTAAAAGATGAGAGGTGCTTTGTATGTTGCAATGTGAAAAGGAAAAACACATCATAACTTCACTATGACAAGGGAAAGAAAGTTGCCTGTGTGGTGTGAAATTACAACAGATTCTTCTGCTTTTTGCCTTTAAAAGACAGAAATTTGAGGGTGAAATGAGAGGAAAGTTTAGCAGCCTGAATAGAAGAGCATCTCTGTAGGGAAGATGGACAGCATGAAGTTCACCCACATTATTCCATTACATAGCAAAAGTAAAAGTAAAGATGTCTCTGTCCAGTGACTCTCAGGTGTGGTATTCATCTCCATTTCTTGGCCAAGGGAGCCAGCATTGTCCAAAGACATTTTCTATGGTCATGTGGCAATATGGCTACACACCAAATGTGCATGGAATACTGTCACTGTCCCACCAAAGTGGTACCTATTAATCTACTTGCATTTGCATGCTTTTGAACTGCTAGATGGTCAGGAGCTAGGGCAATGAACAAGAGCTCACCCATTGCATGGTGGTCAGGTCTCAAACCTGGACTGTCAGCTTTCCAGTTGACAAGCTCAGCATCTTTACCCACTGAGCCATCACATCCCCGAGTATTATATAGCTTCTGCTTCTTCTTGTGCCATATCCATCCTTGGACGTTGGCGATCATGTTGGCAATCCAATTATATAGCAGGAGGAGACAAAAGCTGTAGTGGGTAAAGGGCTGATTCAAAATAAGTGAGGTTTTGACACGCTTCTGACTAAAGCCAGAATTTTTGGGGTTTCCTTGCTAGATTTATTTCCTTCCTTCCTTCCTTCCTTCCTTCCTTCCTTCCTTCCTTCCTTCCTTCCTTCCTTCCTTCCTTC
>WNWU01000019.1:12332831-12358894 GCA_012654045.1 Ptyas mucosa
TTCCTTCCTTCCTTCCTTCCTTCCTTCCTTCCTTCCTTCCTTCCTTCTTTCCTTTCCTTTCTTTTCCTTTCCTTTCCTTTCCTTTGTTTTTGGAAATAATTATTTGAATTGTTTCTTAAGTTAGTCCTCTTTTACAATTTTTCTATGTTTATATCTAAAAGTGTCTACTTATCAACTGTCATAAATTTCCCAGCACTGGCACATTTTTCAAAGTGCCAGTCTCAGAGCAAAACCCTGCCCCAGAAAAATCAGCTGAAATCAATAAACTTACTGACTTGATTAGTTTCTATTTCTCTTCTCTTTTTTTTCTCCCTCAGGGCTTCATCTGGGCATTCTCATTTGAAGTTATTTTATAAATGGAAGATTTATCTTCTTCTGCTCCTGGAAGTATGATTTTCTGCAGCCAGTTGGGGGTAAAGGGAAACTGAAAACAACAATAAGAAGAAAAGAAAGATAAATTAACAAGCTGAGCCGATTTCCCCTGATCTACAGTTAAGATTGTGTATTTCCTTTGTATTCAAAGACCAAAAAAAATCATAATTTGTTCGTACATTGATTAGAAGAGAGTTTGGTGGGCAAGATATCATTGGTAAAATTCTGATGTGTATAACATGAGATATAATTATTTATGTTTCTTGAGGTTATGTTTACAGCAGTCATCAGAAAGTAAGAAATTGACTTTTCTGAATGAAATCAGTTGTCAGTGCTGTGTCAGCCAGAAGCCGTAAGAAAAGAAATGGGTGCTTCCAGTTTGGCTTTGAGCCTGACATCAGTGCTGTCTGATTCTGCTTATATTTTATAGTTCTGTTTAAGAAGATTGTGATCCTACTATATTCTTGTCATCTGAGGTAAGCCTCAGTTGGACCCACAGCTGAATAGGGATATAAAGGTTGCACTGAGCAAAAAGCAATTGATCCAACCTTCCATATAGAAAAGAAACCACTTATGTGTTTGTATGAGAGATTTATTGTGTAATTTCTTGTCATGAGGTTACAATCTTCTGCATGTTTACCTGGAAATAAGATAGAATGAAGGTGGGAGTCTTATTTCTGAAGAAGTAAAGAATACCTTTATGAAAAAGTATTGCCAAGAGAATTATATGAGACCGAGTCATGATAAATGGACCTGATGCTGTGATTTTGAAAACCATCAGCCAAATCGGAAAAAAAATTGTACAAGCCTGATGAAAACATAATGATTTAAAACAGTCGTCTCAAACCTTTTCTTTCATTATCCAAAACCATTTATCAGAGAGCCTTTGTTACCCAATGTAGGTAACACTTTAAGTCAATTTAAATGTCCCTGCTGTGATTCAGTAAGGTTTATGTGTTACTATCCAAAGAAAAACCATTTTTACTCAATTTTGAGTAATTTGCCCAGGATTGAGGATAATGTTACCTAGTTAGGGTAATGAAACATCTGCCCAGGTTTGGGAAACAATGGCTTAAATGATCATATAGCATGATTTTGATCATTTCGTGGGATCTAAATGAAAGCTCTCCCGTATATTTGAGAATTTGAATTAAGATGGAGACTAAGTTCTGTTTCGGCCTTAGGTTGTTCTGTTACTGTCAAGCATGACAGCTACACTTCCTGGATTACAATAAATATTTCTAGAAAACTTAGTTTGCATTAACCTGAGTCATTCAGTTTCCATTTATGTAACGGTATTTATTCTAGGACAGAATGAGAAACATATTTCCTTTCTTGTTATTCTTTTGTAGTTTACTTTTCAATTGCAATCTCTCAGGGATCTCAGACTGACAATGAGTAGTCATGTTTAACCAAAGTCTGGCTAAAATGTTGATTTTTTTTTGCTACCACTTTTCACTTTTGTTTTCTGTGACTTCTCTTACTCTTTTTCCCTATCTCTATCTAATGCCCACTGGGTTGTGAGATAAAGGGAAGTTCTCCTTTGAAAAAGATTGCAACTGACAGTTTAAGAAAAGAGTTTGAAATTAGACTTTGGTCCGTATGTGAAATAGTGCCAAAAACTATTCTTTGCCAAACAGATCTTAGCAAAAGAAGACAACATGTAAATTTGTTCCATCAGATTAAAATTTTAGAGGTTCCATACTGAAATCAAATATCTACAATAGTTCAAAATTACTATAGTTTAGTAGTTTTTATACTATAGTAGCTCTGAAGGTCTTTGTTCAGTGTTGATTTAATTTAGTATAGTTAGTCTAGCTTGAGAACTTCCTTTCAAGAAATCTAAAATAAGATTGCATCCTACTGGTTAGGTTTTTAACTGCTTTTGACCTTTTTCAGTTTGAATATTAACAAACTTTTTAACTCCCTGCATGCTTCAACTACCAGTAAATCTAACTTATGATTCTGAAAGAGATAATAAAAATATATTCAATTAAATTTTCATCAAACCACACTACATAGAAAAGTTTAGTGTTCCATTCCCAACTATGCTCTTTATAAAGTTAACTCTTATTCTCCATGTTCCTTCTAGACTTGAGATGAAAGTGTTTCTCTATGCCCCCACTCTTTTAAAAAATATTTTTACCTTCTATGAATTCTGTGGTGCCAATGAAAATTGGAGCAGATTTATCTATATTCCATTCTTTAAAACATTTGTATAATAAAGCAGTTTGTGATTTAGCACAAATTTGTAAGTGTTCTGAATCTATTAATAGTATCTATTTGCTCAAAACTGGTAAAACAAGAATCTAACATCTAGCAACAAAACAGCTTCTTTTGTGGCTAATAGATCATATCTTTAATAACATGCAAACCCAGATTTGCCTAAAATGCCTATTTTTTAAGCAACATTATACTTTTAAGATGACCTACTTATGTTTCCCCCACACCACTGCCATTTTGGCTGAATTCCTTTTGAAGAGCGGTAAGATGTCAATATGCCTGAAAAGTTATTATGCATCAAAGTGGCAGAATAATTGCCAAAATGCCAGAGTTATGTACATTTTCCTACATTAAGCTCTGAAAAGTGGTACTTGAAGATGACAGCTCTTTAAGAAATTTTGATTCCTGTAACAAACCTAGTGGACTATATGAATATCTTTCATTTAACTAATTCAGCAGCAAAGACATTTTATATCAGTTTGTATTCAAAGAAGAGCTTATGAACATTTATGAATATAGTTATCCCATTCAGAATAGTATCTAGCATTAGTTGTTGACCTGAGCATCAACTTCAGAAAAGCAACCAGAGGAATTGTTTATTATACTGCCTAAAGGGAGAAGAAGGAAACATGGATGATACAGAACTATGATTTGATGACATTTTTTGAAGAGAAGAAACCTTGAGAGAGAGAGAAAGGTTCATGCTAAGAGACCTATGGTCAGATAAGCTATATTGCTAGGCCAAATTAGTCTTTGGAGCAAAATTTTTTATCCTGTTGTAATGAGTACATTTGGCCTTGTTTGTAGTCTCTTTCAGGGGCAACCCAGAAGTTGGGGAGGGGCTTGATTTTAAAGAAAGACCCAATGTGTTTACTTTATTATTACTATTACTAACGCAAAATTGTATGTTTTATCCCATCATATATCATAGGATGTTAGCCTTAGCAATATAATTAGATAATCTGAATGTCAGGGTTCCAGGTAATACCCCCATTTTTATATAATATCTCAACGTTTTTACTTTTTGCCAAATTCAGATACCTACTATATTGCTAATAAAATAGCAATAACAATAGCACTTAGACTATACCGCTTCATAGTGCTTTTACAGCCCTCTTTAAGCGGTTTACAGAGTCAGCATATTGCCCCCAACAATCTGGGTCCCCATTTTATTGACCTTGGAAGGATGGAAGGCTGAGTCAACCTTGAGCCCATGAGATTTGAACTGCTGGACTGCAGCTAGCAGTCAGCTGAAGTAGCCTGCAGTGCTGCACTCTAACCACTGCGCCACCTCAGCTCTTGCACTTTTTTCCATAGCAGCATTTTTCTGCCTATTTAGCTGATAGCTTACTGTTATCTCAATAGTGGGGTGATGAAAACTCACAAAGAAGTGAACATGACAAATGGCACCCTGATTTAACAGATAATAGCACTGATTAATCATCTTTGGTGAAAAGATTCCAAGTTCATGATGGCGTAAAATTGAATAAAAGACATATCTGTATTTTCTTTAACCACTCTGGAGACAGGTAAGATCTATGGGTGGTAACTAAAGATGTAAAGAAAATCCAGCGGGGAGCTTTTCAAGTGGAAATGAAGATGTTGAAAGCAGAATACACCGTAGCACGAAGAGTCCAATAATTCATAAAGTCAACTCCTAACCATCCCATAATTTTTCCTCATTCAAAATCTACAAATAAAAATTCTTATATACTCAGTGGTGGGATTCTACCGGTTCGGACCAATTCACCCGAACCGGTAGTTCCCACTTCCTGCCAAGAGCGAACCAGTTCTCTGTTGCTGTGAAAGTGGGCCCGGCTGGCCGCCCCCGGGTTATTTCTGCTTCTGCAGCCCAGCTGATCAGGGGTGGCAGATTGAATGGCCCTCCTCAGATGTTTTCCTTGCTCCTTTCCTTGTTTGCAAGACAGAAGTTCAATTTTATGGAAATTGCACATCCGCACACAGAGCATGTTTGGTGTATGTACTCAGCGAACCGGTTATTCAACTGGTAGGATCCCACCCCTATATATACTTTCATGGCCTGTGTCTGTTGAGCAATACTGAGGCTTCAGGATTTGGACCATAGTCCCTAAATTTTGAAGCCCAATACGGCCCCCATACGGTATACAGTTAAAAAAGATTTGAAAATATTAAATATCAAAATGACACATTGCTTATAACTGTACATAAATACGTAAGAAAATATTGCATACAACTGGGTATGTGTTAAGGAAAGAGATGCAGAAATTAAGACTGTACCCAGTCTCAATCTGTATTCCCATATGTTGTTTTTTTCTCTGTACAAATAACATTTCCCCCCCCACAAGGAATGAAAGAATTGAAATATCACAGCAGAAGGCAAGAGATATACTTACCTTGTTAAGTGTATGAACCGGTTGAAGAATTTCTCTTCCTTTCTAAACACTAAGCTTGCTATATACAGGCACCTATAGCAGCATAAAATTATATGATTTCTACAACTTCAAAAGCAGTATAAGTTTCTTCTGCATTCCTGAAATGATCAGTTGGTCCCATAATGTCCCAAGAAGACCTATAAAGAAAGAAGATCCATAAAAGCTTCCTTTAACTTCAAAATTAATCCCTAAACAAGTTTGTTGACTTTTATTGAATAGAAGAAAGGAAATTACCTCAGAGGAAGAAAATTTATAGGGAAGTCACAAGCTTCACTTACATCTTTACAGAATTTATTTGGGAGCAGCATTGTAGGTCTATGTATATAATTTGTTATTGTTCAGTCACTAAGTTGTGTCTGACTCGTCTTGACCCCATGGACCATAGCAGTCCATGCTCCCCTGTCCTCCACTGTCTCCCAGAAATTACAATAAAATCAATAAAGTTGACAGCACAGATGGAATGAAGCAAAGTGTCTCATTCACTTTCATTAAAGTCTTGGGAAAAGAGACAGATTTTTCCATAGTTGTTCTTAACAAAAGCAGAGTGTGGGCCATCTAACTCTATGGGAAAACCTCATTTTAGCAGTTCCAGGAACCGCCACTGATTTTAAAACTTATTCTGTTGTGAAGCTGCGCTTGAGATTTTTACATAAAATATATTCCTGGTTATCTCTTACTTAGAGATGCACAAGCTCTTCTTTCAAGTTACTGAAAATTTCTAAATAAATGCATGTGGGGACTAATATAAATGTATATGCAAACACCTGCATTCAGGGGTGCTATTCAGCAGGTTCTGACAGGTTTGTTTGTTTGTTTGTTTGTTTGTTTATTTATTTATTTATTTATTTATTTATTTAATTTATATACCGCCTTTCTCCCGTAGGACTCAAGGCGGTGTACATTTTAAAAGATCATTCACATGTTCATGTTTAGCCCCGCCTGTTGGAACATCAGGGTTTTGAGGGCACGGCGGAAAGCACGGAGATCAGGGATATTCTGTATCTCTGGGGGCAGTTCATTCCAAAGGGTTGGAGCCCTCACAGAGAAGGCCCTCCCCCTGGGAGTCGCCAGTCGGCATGATTTGACTGACAGTACCCTGAGTAGTCCCTCCCTGTGAGAATGAAGAATGAAGGTTCTGGAGAACAGGTAGCAGAAATTTTGAGTAGTTCAGAGAACCAGCAAATGCCACTCTGGCTGGCCCCAGAGTGGGATGGGAATGGAGATTTTGCAATATCCTTCCCCTGCTATGCCCACCAAGCCACGTCCACCAAGCCACACCACACCCACCAAGCCACACCCACAGAACTGGTAGTGAAAAAAATTGAATTCCACCATTGGTTGCATCTAATATTTGCAGATTTTTATGTTATTTTTTTTAAAAAAAAGTTGATGAAATTGTATGCCTAAATGCCTACAATGTGATTCAAGAGCCACAAAGGAAACCAAAAATCTATCTGAAAAATAAACTTCTGCATTGTCTAAGTCACCAGCATAAATGAGGTTTACTGCAATTTGCTCTGCTAATATAACACCTTTCCATTGGTCTCAGACACTTAAATTGATTCTCTCCAGTGCATTAATCAAATCATGTCAGAGTATGAGTTATTCACTGAAATGCCTGAGATGTCCACATTCCCAAGAGACATTTAGTCTATTACCACTTTCTGGTTAGGGACAGGAATGAAAGAAGAAACACGAATAGAAATCAACATGATGATTCATTTCCTTTCATCCCTTTATCACGCTGCTACCATATGCTAAGATTCAGATGTGACTCTAAAGCCTAATACATAGCAAATCACATTGACAAGGTAAATCTTTGAAGATTCTGAAAAAAGATGTTTGATAGATACAAACAAACTGTGATCAGTTAGTTTTCAAAATGTACATTTCATCTAAGGATGTATCAGATGACTGAAATCAGTGGTACTTCGTTCTCAAAACTGGAAAAAAATCTATTCCAACAAAAGTGATCCCTATATGAAAACCTTATCTGCTCTACCCTCTTTCTTTAAAACTAGACGGGTGATCTTAAAGGTATTAGCATGATAATAGGGAGGATAAATCCACATTCAATCTCTGAAGGCGTATAGAGCTGGCATGTCTCAAGCTGACACTTCCTGAAAAGCTTCACTTACTTAATTCTAATTGATTCCCTCTGAGGCTTAAATGGAGATTGACAGATGTCTGATACATACCCAATACATCGCTCAACTTTTGTATATTGTAGGGTGGTATTATATAGAATTTTAACTGTTTCCTTATTTTGTATAATAGCTCAAAGAACTTTTAAATTCTTCACTCCACATCAATAGATCTTATTTTTATGAATTTGCATGTAATTTGCCACATATCTAAACTAAGGCACAAAACCATGATTCTCTGGTCAGAAATTTTCTATAAACCATCTAATTGTTCTGAAAACCATAAATGGTTTTCTCTCTCAAGGGGAAGATATGTATAAATATTAAATTGCTTTAGCATTTTATAATAAGGATACACTAAACTTTCAATCTTGACACAGCTTATTAAACATGGGAAAGGTAAAGTCATAAGAATGATTGGATAGAAGTAAAGGTAATTTTAATTAATATATGAAGGACACCTACATATATTATTCCCAGATTTAAAAATGTTCTAACGTTGATTATGTTCTGGTTTCATCTGCTGTTAGATCAAATATAATGCCAATCAGACCTTAGATCAATATGTTTACTTTCACCATGCCCAGTAAGTATTACAAATAAACATTTTTTAAATTTAAATTTAAATAATTTAATTTCCCTTTTTAAAAAGCCTAGATATGTTCTAAAAGAAGACATCTGAATTTCAGAAAGAGAATGAAATTTTGAGTTTGAAGGATAGTTATGAAAAATTATTGCAAAAGAGAATGGAGTTAGTAATAACATAATAAATTTGCCTATCAACTGTAAGTTACTTAGTAGAAATTTTATGCGTGTGATAATAAGAGATCTAAATTATTATCAAATGCATTAGAAAAAGAGTTAATGGATTAAATCTAATTCATTAAAGCTGAGACAGGAAAGAGATTTTTATTTTTGTTTTTTTTTTACAGATCAATTAAAACTTTTTTTGTATAGGTTTATGCTAAACTGTATTGTTTAACAAACATGCTTCTTTAAAAAAAATAGATAATTTCATAGACATAGTTAAAAATCCCTCACTTATTAGAAGCTTCATAGAATGAAATTAAATGATACATTTTTATTTGAAAAATGAATTGAAAAGTAACTAAAGAGCTGAAACTGATAATATTACTGCAATTGCCTATTTTTTTAAAAAAAATTCATGAATGATGTTTTCCTATTAAAATCTTCCCTTAATTCAAGGCAATTATATCTCTGATACATGGAACTATATTAAGTTAGTTTAAGAAATATACTAAGCCAAATTAAGAGATGGAATTAGTTGCATTCTGTATATAGTTTTAAGATTTTGATCAATTTTAGAAAGCTCACTTGTTTAAATTAATTGAAAAGTTACCAGATTACTTTATAAATTTTAATCGTTATTTCTGTTCTAAATCTTTAGCGTCAAGTCAGATAAATTCATGAAATTCAGAATGTTTTAGAATAAACAGAGATAATAAAGAGGATTGCCACTTTTACTGTTACTGTTTAGTATAAACAGTTGTAAACTTTTCTTCAAACAATTAGAAATAATCAACATATCAAGACTTTGAAAATTAATGACGAGGAGCATTTAATTAGTTTCTTTGCAGATGATGTGATGATGTGCCATTATTTTTTGCCTGGAATATCAATCCAGAAAATGTGATTAGCTTTCAAGAATATATCAGATTTATCATTTATTTATAATAATAAATAGTGTGCTTTAATAGGGGGTTAAAAATTAGGGGGGGGGGAATAACTAATTGAAAGGTGCTGGAAATTATTTTTGGGATCAGCCTATTAGCTTTTGGGACTGGAAGGTAGTGGGTGGACTGCAATACCAGTGGAGATTAGACAAGGAGCAACATTGAGGTAGCGTCAGACAGGGACAGAGGTGGTATTCAGCAGGATCTGACCAGTTCTGGAGAACCGGTAGCGGAAATTTTAAGTAGTTTGAAGAACCGGTAAATTCCACCTCTGACTGGCCCTGCCTTCATCTATTCTCTGCCTCCCAAGTCCTAGCTGATCGGGAGGAAATGGGTATTTTGCAGTATCCTTTCCCTGGAGTGGGAAGGGAATGGAGATTTTACAGTATCCTTCCCCTGCCACAGCCACCAAGCCCTGCTCACAGAACTGGTAGTAAAAATTTTTGAATCCCGCCACTGGGCAGGGAAATATGGAGGGAGCTAAACAGCAGGACACTCTCAGAGAAGGCAAACCTGATATTAACATCACTGTTGCTTTTCACCCCTGTCAGATTTAAACAGTAGAGGTTGCATAACCACCAATGCTGCCAATTATGCCTGCCGGTTACATTCATCCTTGCTGCTACCACTGTCACCAATCTCACTGTCAGCTGTGCTCCTTTTTCAATGCTGTGGATACCACTGGTTACTCCTGCCACCAGTCAATTGCAAAGGGCAGCTTTACTGGGAACAGCTTACATTCTGCAACGATAACCTTAATGTTATTAAATAATAACATCTGCCTATCCTTGGTCCTTTTGAAGGACACAGTAAGGGGAAAAAATGCCGAATCACTCTAAACATCTGGATAACTACATGACCAATCAGTTGGTCAATAATGATATTGTTAACCATCAACATCTGCATATCCCAGATCTTTGGAAAGGACTTGTTAAATGGACAAAAATACCAAATCCGTGTCAATTCTTAATGAAAGAATTTGTAGTTGAGAAATGCTTGCCTGCTGCATTCAGTATAGAAATATATGTTACTCATAAAATGCATAGAATCAAGAGTAGTAATGTCTACAATCCAGTAATAAGTAAAATATAATTGTTAGGCATCTAAAATGCATGTGTTTTTATTTTTGTGCAATTACATTATGCTTTATTTTATTAAATACAGGGTTTTTTTAAAAAAAGTTGTGTGCGTCTATTACACCATCTTACAAAAACAGGATATAATATGGATGATACATAAAATGTTAAACTAGGCCATTGTTAACTAGACATTAATGACTGGTGTTTCAAAAGGTTAAATATAAATATGGATAATTGCAGCTTTTTCATTGCAAGAACTCATTAGCTTCTTTCTTATTCATTATGGCTTAGATCCAAAACACCAATATAAAATAGAATTATATATTTTATTCTACAATCAAAATAGGATCTAGTTGGTTACAATTATAGTTGACAATCTTTTTCCTGAATACATATTGCTCAGAGTGCTCTCAGCTGGGATTATGTTTCCCCTATAATTAAGCCATGCAGTGTCTAGTTTATATAACTAATCATTAAACTAGGATGTTAATGGTATCAAAATGCCATTTCATTTATTTTTAATATCAAAATTGCACTATGTGTTTGCAATTCTGAAATATAAAACAGACAAAAAAAAATCTAATATAGAGGTAGCGCTCAATTTACGACCACCACTGGGACCAAAATTTATAACCTTTGATTTTATAACTTTTTTGGCATAGCTGTTAAGCAAATCACTTCAATTGTTAAGTGAATCATAAAGTCATTGAGCAAATTCAGCTCCCTATATTGACTTTGCTAGTTGGAAGCCAGATGGGAAGGCCACAAATGGAGATCACATGTTACCGGGATATTATCATAAAATGCTGGTTACCAAATATTATCTAACTGTGAGGATGCTACAATGCTTGTAAATGTGAGAACCAGTTGTAACTTCAAACAGTCACTAAATAAATGACTGTAAGTCAAGGGCAACCTGGGTAGCAAAAGTATAGTACAGCTTCAATTCAATATGGTACACATACTAGGAAATATAGAGATTAATTTTAAATTTATACAACTCTTTTTTAAAATCCTGATATAAACAATTAGCTTCTATTAAATACATATTTGATTTGCTTCTTCAATTTTATATACCCTAAATGAAATATGAAATAGAAGAATCCTATTCTAAAACTTTCAATGCTTCAATAATGAGATCTATCAATTATTCAAAAAGTCATTAACAAAAACCAGCAAAGAACATTTCTGTCTTCCTTTAAATATTATCATCATTATTATATACACAACACAGTGAGATCACATTTCCAAGTTCTTTAACTGGTGTTGACCTTCATATATATCAAATTCTTTCCAAGAACATAGGATGTTGTAATGTATTACCATAATATATGTACAGATCCAAAGCGTAATCCCTCTTTCTTGATCCGGATTTATAATAATAGGTAATAATGGTGTAATTTTCAAACACAGTACCGTATTTTCCGGCGTATAAGACGACTGGGCGTATAAGACGACCCCCTACTTTTCCTATTAAAATATAGGGTTTGGGCTATACTCACCATATAAGACTACCCCTCAATGTTGTCGGCGCTCCCGTAGCATCATCGATCAGTGCCGGCAACTCAGATTCGGGAAGCTGTGCCGATTTCGTCAAGGCTGCATACCGCTGAATGCTGGACCCAGCTGGTTGCAGCGTGGAGCTTCCCCCACCATCCCAGGCATCCAGGTGGATATTACCGATGCTCCGACTTCCCCAGACAGCTGGGGCTTGCCATCACTGGGGGTCAGCTGGGGAAATCGGAGCATCGGTAGGCTTATACCCGGTGTATAAGACGACCTCTGACTTTTGAGAGGATTTTCCTGTGTTAAAAAGTAGTCTTATACGCCAGAAAATACGGTATATATTTTTCTTGCACGTATTTATTATTGTTGCAGTAGTTCTACAGGCTAAACCCTAATTGCCCAGACCCAGCTCCTGAGACCTGTTGCCCACTTATTTCCAGATACACAGGAACTCTACCATTTGACGTGGTCCTTGTTCACCTAAGCAATGACTGATCTGGTGTAGGATTCTTTTCCTGTTTTCTCACCATAGTTAATTGATTGATGAATACATTTAATCTGGCTCTTTTGCTGACACCTGTCTGGCTTGGGTGATCCTTCTGGTAGAATACATTACTATTAACCTTGTAAATCCAGTGCATTCATTATCTGTCTTCTTCCTCATTCACAACTGAGTCTTCCTGAAGCCATGCATTCCCAATTTCAGAAAAAGATGGATTAAGGAGGTTGTCGGGAAACTAGAAGGTGGAATCCATTGCTGACTTCTGTTGGAATAATGAATCTTTTATTCTATTGTTTATAAGGGGACAAGAAAAAGTAAATAAGGGATTCCCTATTCTTTGTCGCTTTTGATACTTTACCCAGTGGTGGGATTCAGCCAGTTCGCACCACTTCGGGAGAACCGGTTGTTAACTTTCTGAGCAGTTTGGCAAAGTGGTTGTTGGAAGAAATCATTAGGACAGAGAACCGGTTGTTAAATTACTTGAATCCCACCACTGATTTTACCTTCCTGCTTCAGCCTAATTCTCCCAGAAATAATTTGACATTTACTTATGTCTTCTATACCACAAGGATAAGAAAGATTAAATGGAAAACAAAAATTCAGTCTTCAAGCAGAAGATTTTGCTGATTAATAGAAATGTTCAATATTGTAATTTAAGGTCAAGTGAAATCTTTCCCAAAAGATGCTATGAAGTAACATTAAAGGAGAACACTGACTTGTCATGATGGAGGTGAGTTGCTTATAAAAGGAACTTTTTGGGAAAGTGACCTTTCAAAAGACTAAAACTGAAACAGTGGTCACACAAGATATTTTTGAACTTGTGACACAGGAGACTCAGTCATCAAAGCTCAAAGGCAGCACTTGATTTTGAGAAGGGAAATTTAGAAAAAGCCCTAAAGATAAATCCTTATGTGGAATCTAAATGTATATACAAGAGGAACCAAATCCACTTTCTTCAACTTTGGGTAGAGATTATTCTTCGTGGTGAGACATGGAGATTAAAACCCAAGAAGAGAACTAATGATTTTGGCATTTATTAAATACCTTTCCAAAAATAAATTAAATTACTATTCACTTTAAAAAAAAATGCAGGAAAAATTAAGAAGATTAAAAGGTAGTAATTAGTTTGAGAAGGAAACCCTCACATTTTATGCTTGGATGAAATACTGGGTCCAATTTTCTTCCCAGACTGTCCGTTCAAATAATGTGGAAATCAAACTAAGTGATAAGGACCTCTGGAGTTTTCCTTTAGAAAATTGCACTTAAAAAATAAAAATGAAAGGATTCAATTTGCTTTCATTTTTAAATCTTCATTACAATTAGCTCCTACAAAAGTCTGTTCCAGTCCACAGTTAGAGAGATAGTTTGATATTGTGAGGAACATCTGAAACTTAAACTGAAGGTCTTGGTTCAAATTGTCTTTAATTATATATTCTACTGAGTCAACCTGCATTACTGAGTGTCACTTGGTGAGATTAAACCAAGAATGGATTTGGATCGCTAGCACCCCTTTCCAACACACTGTTGAAAATTTTAAAAAAGAAATAGCATTTTTGGACACCTCACAACAATATCTTAGATTAAAAGATGGGATGAATTCTAAAGCATTGTGAAAATAAGATTTAAGAGTAAAAACGTTTTTTGCAGAGTAACACTTGAGTTTTGAGAAGACAGATTTTGGCACCCTGCTTGTTCACAGTAGTTCTATTATTGCTAGGACACTGTCTTAGTTTATAGTTCCCACTTTATTATGTTAACAGATAACAGAAATACTTAGCTGGATTATATCACTGATGACCACTGATGTCAGGTTGAATTATTCAGGGTGCTTTCTCATAAGCTTACTGAGAAAGCACAGGGCTTGATTACTCAGGCTGTAGTAACTTTGTTGAAGGCAGAAGTTTTAAAAAGCATATTCCAGTAAATCAAGCTTTGTAGGTGCTATAATAAGCCTGTTGATGCACACTGCCAAGCATTATAACTACCAGCTTCTGTTGCTTTTCACATATCGTTACCCCTCGGTAACTCTCCAGTGCATTTATGGCATTAGAAATGATCCAGGAACATCAAAACTGAGTGCTACAGCACACTGATTCTAAGATGAATAGATGGCTTCTGGCTGGTTATTAACTGTGGCAGATAGAATTATTTCCCATGTCCTCCTGGTAGGAGCTTGCTAAAGGGCATGACAGTTTAGATCTATAATAGAGATGTATATTTTAGGTCTGGTGAGCTAGCTATTATCTACCTTGTGGATGTTCTGATAATTCCACGTCATTTCACTTCAAACACCACAGATTATTTTAGTAGGTTAATTTGTACCCTAACTTGCTTGCAAACTAAGTGTTAAATGACAGCAGCAGGAAATTATATCTTTCAGCATCTGAAATCCTAACATAACCAGTGTTGTTTCTATCTGTCTATCTGTTTCTATTATCTTCCTATCGAAGTTGGTATTCTCTACAATACTTAGATACTAAGTATTTGACAGAATACACAGAATTCCCAAACAATTATTTCAATAATATGGCAGCTGAGAGAGTTAGTTATTCAGTGTGCAAAATAAGGGATGTAAGCTTAGAAAAGGGATAAGCTGGAGAGTTGGTTGAAAGTAAGGGTGAGAAGGAAGTTAGGGCTATAAGAAAGAGTTTAGAAAAAGGTCACAAAAATTGGATAATGGGAAGAAGAACCAAAATAAGGTTAGCTGGAAATGGTGATGAATAAATGGTTCACCATCTAAAAGACCTATCTACTCTCCAGATCATCGTCTATAAAGGTCCCCAGGAAAAGAGCTGTCAGTTGTTGGCAAAAATATGGTAAGTTTGGGGGAGCCCAGAAGTATGGGCCAAGGCTAAGAAAGGGTAAAAACATTTTTCTAAAAGCAGTAAGGCAGTTCCTATTGTAGAGGATTAGGGAAATTGTTGAGCTGGATATAAGACAGAAACACCAGCATTAGATAGCTGGCTTCCTGAATGGTAAGGCATAAGAAGAGTGTGAGGGACTGAGCGAAGTTGTGATGAATTTGACCATCTATGTTGTGAGCTGAATTCCATCTTGATGGAGAAACTGAACCTATCCCAGGAATGATGAATCAAGGAGTTGTAACAAGAGAAAAACAATGCAGATTTTTCTGGGGGCACGGTAGGCCAATGGCAATTTGACACCTGTGCAGGAGTGGGCTCCTGGGGGTTCAGCAGGGTTCGGGTAATCCTCTAGCCAAGGATCGCCAGGGTTTGGCGAACCCCCAAATGCCACCCCTGGCTGGCCACACCTGCCCCACCCTGCCCCTTCCACCCTGCCCCTCCCCTCCCAGTAGTCTCCAGGCGGCCCGTTCAGCATTCCATGTAAGTAAAGGGGCCGCGTGGAGGATCTGGGAG
Organism: Ptyas mucosa; assembly: GCA_012654045.1. NCBI lineage: Eukaryota > Metazoa > Chordata > Lepidosauria > Squamata > Colubridae > Ptyas > Ptyas mucosa. The sequence continues at coordinate 12,348,143 of WNWU01000019.1, forward strand.
GGCAAAAAACGGGTCTCCCAGAGGGTGCGGAAGTCTGGAAATGGGCCTGTTTCTGGCCTCCATAGCCTGGGGGAAGCTGTTTTTGCCCTCCCAGAGGCTCAAGGAAAACCTCTGGAGTCTGAGAAGGGTGAAAATGCCCCAACCCCTGCCATTGTGCAGGCAGCCGACTAGCACCTTGCACCCATGTTACAAGAATTAAAATGTTAGGAGAGGTTGATGTGGCATTTTACCAGATAAGAATATAAACACGTAAAGAAGCAAGCCAGCTGTTTTGAAGCCTCTTTATTTGTGCATACTATCTCTGGGCACCTGTGTCCTGTTCAGTCTCTGTGCATCATCTGGTCAGAGTGCAACATGGCAAAGGATTATAAGTTTCATTCTCTCAGGTTTAAGCAGCTGTAATTAATGACACTTTTGCAGATTAACAGAGACTCTGTATGCCGTATGTTCCCTTAGCATTTGTGTGTGTGTGTGTGTGCATATGATCCTGAAGTTCAAATCTGTTCTATATTCTTTTGCTTGATTCTCTTAGGAATAGAAACATTAAAACCCATGGAACCGCACAGATGGTTTTGCTTTGTTTCTTTTTTCCCTCATGTGATTTTAGTCCAATTCTCATCTATCTATTCTTAAAATATTTTTTTTTCTTAAAGTCAGTATTTTCAACTTAAATCTCATTATCTATTTGTATCTATTTTGAGGTATATATTTAAATGGAGTAATCATAGAGCCTTTAGATTTTCTTATTTGCTTTTTGTTGTGAATAGAACTTTTTAAAAAATTGCTTAGGATTTTGTGTTTCTTCTTTAATAGGATATTCGGTCTCCAAATGCTATGAAAACTTGTGCTTGTTGTGAGCATTACCTAGCTCAGTGATGGCGAACCTTTTTGCCACTGTGTGCCAAAAGTGTGGGGGGGAACGTGGGAGGATTGCATGCCCACACCCATAATTCATTGCTTCCCACCCTATGCATGCACGCATGACACACACACACCCCGCGTTCTCCCTGCTTTTGGCACGTGATAGCACAGTGGGCCCAGTAGGCTTGCTTTTTGCCCTCCCCAGGCTCCAGAGGCTTTCTAGGAGCCTGGGGAGGGTGAAAACAGCCTTCCCCACCCACCCCCAGAGGCCCTCCAGAGGCTGGAAATGGCCTGTTTCCTGACTTCCGGTGGGCCTGAAAGGCCCAAAAATCAGCTGGCCGGTGCACGCATGTGTGCTGGAGCTGAGCAAGGGCAACATTCATGTGCCCACAGATATGGCTCTGTGTGCCACCTGTGGCACGCGTGCCATAGGTTCGCCATCACGGACCTAGCTCACAATATTGGTATTATTAGCATTATCAAACATTAAACATACTAGAGATGAAATCTAGAGAAAAGCGAGAAACCTTCCTATCTAATTACACAGCCAATGGTGAGAATATTGTAGCTCAAACTATGGAATGCTACAAGCAAATATCATTAGCTTGTTCTTTTGGTAACTTTCTCTGTAACACCTCTCTGGATCAGTGACGGGTTTTACTTACCTTTGCTACTGGTTTGCTCATGTGTGCACCACTTCTGCCCATGCGTAGAAGTGGTTTTTGATGACTTCCAGGTGGGTGGGCAGAGCCTCCCGCCACCGCTAATACCAGTTCTCCCGAACCGGTGCGAACTGGGAGCAACCCACCACTGCTTTGAATGCTAATAGAGACTGAGCATTGAGTATGATGTGCTGTGAAATAAACCATCATGGAACTCTACTGGTCCCAAAATATGTGAAACAGAAAAAATCCTAAAATAATAACATTTACTCTAAATTCACACTCCTGTATTAGAAATGTGTCTGTCATCAATCATACCAACAATTTTAGAGTGTGCTTGAAATAAAAACCCAAGCTAACTTTTATACTAACTGCTGACTTAAATAAGTTTCTAATAAGTCTTACTGTCAAAGTTCCGACTAATGAACCCAAGCACATCAGAACTCTGAGACTTGAATCCACCTAAAAGGACTTCTTTATTGAGTACATCATATCGGCAACTCTAAATAGTTCCCATGGTTTCAGTATAGTTAAAGTAGGAAATAAGCCCATCCCCAAGTGTCATAGGTCACGTTGGCCAATTAGGTCAATTGGCAGGCTCTCCAGGCATTCCTTGCCCAACCTTATCCATTACACGTAGAGATGATCTTGGTTCCCATGAGAAAGCTCTTTGTTCTGTCTAGTAGGGTATTCCAACCTCCTTCCCCTTCTGTGTGGCAACTTAGGAACAGTAAAATGGCTTCTGCAAGCTTCAGCTCGAAGTCGATGTGTGTATGACTACATACACTTGAAATAAGATTTGCTGCTTCATATCCAAATTTCTGCAGAACCCTTGTGTTGTGTATGTGTGCGTGCATGCAAAGATTTATAATATTTTGTTGCATGAATCACATTTTAAAATCAAAGAAAACTCTATTTTCTTTTAACAAATCTTTCTCTGGTTTCTTGCAATAGGACATTCATATATATTAAATCACATAAATAACTTATCAGCTTCCTACTTTCAAGCCTGAATCTGATCAGGATGTGGGATGGTTTATATCCTTGGTTCTCTAACATGAATTCAGTTTGACACAGTTTGGAGCTGAAAGGGGAAGTGCTGAAAAGGATGGAGTCTTCAGCGAAAGCAACATAGCTAGCCAATGAGTCAGATACTTTCCAATGGCTGACTGACCAGAGGAGGAGGAGTGAAGTCACCAAGCAACCAGCTCTCATCCCGGTTGGACAATGTGACATATTGTTTTGAAAAATTGAGAAACTCTTACTTACAGTGGGGTGGAAAGCCCAGGAACCTTTAGTACTGGCTTTCCACCAGTTCATGCCAAGATGATATGTCTAAATAAATTTGTACTTTGAGGAAATGAAATGCCTAGGAATTCAATTTTTGATGGGTGCATTACTTGGAACCTGACACATACAACTTCTTATAAAAATATAGTTTTCCAGTTTAGCAACCCCAATTCATACTTCCAAAATATTCAACCTCTTCAAAAGCAGCAGTAACACCTAGATTGAATAGACAAAATAATAAGTGCTTGAACTAAATGAGTTTCCAAGAACACTTGACATAAATCCAATTGTTTTAATTCTATAGAAGCTTTAAAAACTGTTTCTTTAGAATTTCCAAATGCTCATCAAAACTTCAGTGACACAAAATTGGATGAGATAATCAAGACCCTAAAATGCAGACTTAAAATTTAAACTGATCTTCAAGTTAAAAAGCATAGGACTTAGATTTCAAAGAATAAAATTTAAGAGGAGGTGATGAAAGTATATGGATTTAGAAGTAAGAGATTAAATGTTTAGATATAGGATACCTGTTTGGCAATGGTAATTTGAGAAAGGCAACAGACTCAAAATGAGTGGGAACAAAACACAAATTCCTAATCTACAAAGTAATGTGTATAAATCATGGAAAATTAAAAGCCTCAATTCATTTTACATTGCTCTGACCAAACAGGATTGTTTTGGACAAAACAAGTTAAGGAATGATTAGAACAGAAAATAAGCCTTATTAAGAGTGATTAAAGCAACTAAGAATATTAACCTTGAAAAGTAAACACTAAGGAGAGTCATTATAGCATCTTCATTTTGTTTACTTTTTTATTATGGCATCACACACAAACCTAATTCAGTATAGAGCACGGGTGTCAAACTCACTGTGTCATGTTGCTGTCACTTGACATTTCACAACATTTTCCCCTTTGTGGAATTGGAATGGGAGTGGCCTGCAAATGATGGATCTGGCCCGTGGGCTGCCAGTTTGACTCCCCTGGTGTAGAGGATGTTATAATGCTGGAAAAGTGGAAAAAGTAGAGCATGACCAAAGTGGATAGACTCAGTCATAGCAGCAATTTCTACAGCATTAGAAAACACCTAATCTAATCTGAAAAATCAGATTAGAGCAGATCATCCTGAAGGAAATTTATTTATTTGGTCTCTAAAAGTCAAAAATCAACCGATCAATTAATGGTGGTAGACCTTGAATTTTCTCCTCTGTGAGTTTTTTTTTTAAATTAAGTTTTGTATTTTCTCTGAAGCCTATGTTATGTCCTCATCTCAACACAGATTGATTTATATCAGTATGCTCTTAGTGGATGGTTCTTGTTGATCAAACAAAAATATAGAAAAATAAGAGAAGGACAGGCAAAAATCAGAACAGCTGAGATACCAGAAATCTCCTCAACTGAAAAATGTGTAACATCTAAAGAGGATATAGCACCCTCCAAAATTGGTGAAAAGATTTTACAGAAAAGATGGCAAAATATAGAGCCGAGGTGGCGCAGTGGTTAGAGTGCAGTACTGCGGCTACTTCAGCTGACTGCTAGTTCAGCAGATTAGCGGATCAAATCTCACTGGCTCAAGGTTGGCTCAGCCTTCCATCCTTCCGAGGTGAGTAAAATGAGGACCCAGATTGTTGGGGGCAATATACTATTTAGTATATTGTCTTTGGTGTAAGCTGCCCAAAGTCCTTGGAGAGTGGGTGGCATAGAAATGTGACTAATTAAAAAAAAAAGTAAAATAGGACATTCTCTGTCATCGTACAGAATGAATTTAAGTTATGAAAAGGCAAATTCTCAATACATGCTAGAGAAAAATATCCTAATAGTTTAATAATTGAATTAAATATCCCAGAGATTATATGCTGGTCAAGTAAAGAGTAGATGCCAATAATCAGGAATATTGTGATCTGAATTCCTGCTTTGTAGGGAGTTGAACTCAGCAACCTAATTGGTCTCTAGAAACTCTGTAATTCTTGAAAGAAGGAATCATTTAATGCATTTCTTAACACCTTTTAAATACTACATAATTTAAAAGAATAACAATACAAATCTATGTCTCATAGCAACTTAATCGCCAAATTTACTGTACATATTTTTGTTACAATTTTTGTACAATTTTTGTTACACTATTTTGTACGTCCTTTCCAAACATTCCCTCTTGACTAACTCTTATTCAGTTAGTTTTGATTCTCGGTTTCTTTTTCTGTGCAAAGATATCACCCTTTATTGAAAACCGTATCTTGTCATCATCGACGCATGATTTGGATAGATTATTTTATTTTACCACGTTGGAAAGGCTCTATCATTGATTTATGGCACAATGCTGTTTGAGCACCAGGAACCAATGTTTATAAAGGCCCAATTTGTCAACTCAGATGTCATTGTAAATTACTAAACATGTCCCTTGGAGCACAAATTCATTTCCCATAATCCATTCCTATTGAGAGTTTAAGAAGGACAGGAAATTGTATTGCTTGGAGTCTGCAGATTCCATTGTCATGTTTAATTTCTACATAGTGTTATCATAGTGAATAGGTATTCAAAGCCTAGTGTTATCGACTCTCTTCAATGTAGTATTATTTCTATAGTTCTGAAATCCATTCATTAATGCAGTGAATGAAATCCAAAGATGGCCCCAGGCTCCCAACTGAAAATGTGGTAGAAAGGTTTGGTTACCCTTATATCCCTCTGAAAAGTAACACTGGATCTTGTATCTTTTTGTATCTCTCTGTGTATGTGTGTGGTTTTTTTCATTTTAGCATGAACAGCTGCCTCCTATGTAAAACAGGGATTTTACCACAATTTATTAGCGCTTTATGTCAACAAAAGTGTCAAATGTGGAGGATTTCATTAGAGCTTGCCCATATGGTACCCTTTTTTTTTCACTCATGCATCTATATTTTTATCAGATTAGTTGCTTCTAAGTGTAAATCCAATATTCTTTAAGATATAAAAATTGGAAAAACTGTAAGATTGTAGAAAATGGGATTCCAACTCATTCTGCTGTATAGAATAAATAGAAACATAAAACAAGTTTTAATGTGTCCCCATATTTTATCTTACTACATACACTGTCAAAGCCAAAACTTTTGATCACCAAGAATCCCATTAACCTTTCAGAAACTTGCCTTGTGTTTTCAATTGCAATTGTATTTTCTAGTATTAGTCTGATGATATTAAGTACATTTTTAACACAATGGAAAAAGGAGGTTCTATTGATGGTGTGAGGATATCAATCTTGATATATTGGTTACCTGCCAATTTCTATAGATCTTTTAGGAGAGCAAATCTCAACTAATTAAAACAATATGCATATAGATATGTACCTATGTATTTTATATTCCATTCTTCCTGCCAGAGAATCTTACAGCAGCTTTAAAAAAAACACTTTTTTAAAAAACGTAAATAATTGACCCTTTCAATTATAATTATAACTAATTTTGAACATTCATTGATAAACTCACTATTGAATGACTATCATATGTGATATTAACTTTATACCCATATTGCTTTGTAACTGATAGAATTGCATCACAGTACATCCATCAATGGACAGGCAAAACTGGGTACTATGGTTCAATATGAATTATTTTCAGTTCCATTTAATGGTTTTCTTTTTCTTTGAAACCATAGATTACAATTGTAATATAGTTGTACTTTATACAGTTTCCATATTAATGTACATGAAATGTTACTAGTGGTTCAAATACATAATAACATTAATACTACCTGTATATCATCTGAATTTAGTTTCAGTTTTTCAGCTCTTCTCCAATCCATCTCAGCTACCAGGTAACTGCCAGGTACTTAAACTGGAAAAGAAGAAAGCATTTGACAAAAATAATATCTTTTTTTCCACCATAGAGCCTTCATTTTGTAGGCAGCCAACTACTAAGGCCAACTGATGTCCTTTCAAAGTATTCTCGCTGTGTTTTCCTGCCACTGCAGCAGAAAATATACACTGAATAGCAGGGGGGAAAACTAGAACCTGGTGGAAGCACATAATTCAAGGTTGTTCCCCAATTCCCAATCCATTAATCCACCTCAGGGGTGGGTTCTAAATTTTTTTACTACCGGTTCTGTGAGCATGGCTTACTTTGTGGGTGTGGCTTACTTTGTGGGCGTGGCTTAATCATCATGCGACAATTATTTAGGATTTAGCAGAGGTACCGATCTACCCATTTATTTTTGCAGGCACTGGTCTACTCATGTATTTTTGCAGGCACCGGTCTACTCATTTGTTTTCTTTTAACACTGATCAGCTGTAGGGCAGCCCTTTGAAGCCCTGAGGCAAGAGTTTTAAAAAATTTTTCCCTCTAACCATCAGCTGGGACTCAGGGGGCAGCAATAGATTGGGGGTGGGGCCAAATAAAAGGTAAGAATAACGCGGGGGGTGGGTGGGGAAGGTAGGGGTGGGGTGGTGGGTTGGGACAGAACTGGTTCAGTGATGTCATATCATCACTTTTACTGGCTCAGTGGAACCGGGAGGAACCGGGAGGAACCCACCACTGATCCACTACCAGGAAAGCTGTATATGTATGAATCAGTCAGTTGCAAACAACCACTCGGGTCAAAAGAGATACTTTATTGCTGATCACCTGTATCACCAGACTGGCTGTCTTCCCTTGGGATACGACAGGATTTTACCTCAGATGTTTCCTCCCCAAAACTATTGCTTAACGCATAGTAAGCCGCCCTGAGACTCCAGAGAAGGGCGGCATATAAATCATTTTTTTTAAAAAAACCAACTCCAAGCTGAAATGTCTTTTTATGTCCCCTAAAGGCCTGGATTCCACCACAATCTGTATATATTAAATAAGCTTGATTTTGCATTATGTCATCATCATGCCTAGTAAATTCTGATTATTAGGTATTTGCTTTGTCCTTATTCGGATGTTCTGTAGTTTTGTTTCCATGGTAACAATTATGGTTCATTGAACCATAACAAATCTTTAGTATATGAAAAAAAGGGTAATGAAATGGTGTAAGGTATATGGCAGAAGTTGTGTGCAAACGCTAGTTAATAAGATTTGCTACTGAACTTGATCATTGTTCTACCTGCCAAGTCTGTCCTTGAAAAATAACTTTTGAAAGCAAGGTTGAGGAATGGAACTCTATTTATTGTAATCATTACATGGAAGAAAAGTCACTGTCAAATGACTTAACCTTATATTCATATTGCTTTATAACTGATAGAATTCAGAGAAGAAACCCATACTGTTGTTCACTGTGTATTTAATTATAACTTATCAAGAGCATAATTCAAAGCAATAGTGGGATTTCAACCTAATATCTGAATAATTTCAAATGAAGTTTTCTGAAAACACTATTTACCTAAATCAAACTGAATATAAAGAGATGCAAATATGCATTTTCTCTTATTTACAAATTCATTGAATGGAATTTGCCACTTTACTATGGGAAATTTTTTTTTTACTCTCAAGATCTGCCATCAACTAAAAGGAATAAAATGTTTAACTTTTTCTGTTTCTATAGGCCCATTTGTATAATTAATTAAAATAAGTCTGATTAATGGCTGGAATAAAGTAATTTTATTTTTATTTCATAAATAGGATGCATCAGGCTGTCAATCTAATAAATATAGTCATAGTAAAAGAAGAAGATGGAATATGAAAAGATCTTTTGTATCATGTAATAAAATTTAGCACTGAAATTTCATCCCAATTTTCAACAGTTATTTTTATTGTATCTCGCCTTCTTTTTTGTAGAAGTCCCTCTTATATGAGATGAATATAGTCCTGCAATACTAAAAGGAGGGAAATATATTCTGTTGAAAGTTAGAAGGGCTAAGAGATCATTTGGCATTTAAATAACCACAAATAATTATATTTCTATAAATATGAAGTTGTACTTAGGGTGATGTTGTATCTGCCAAATAACTCTGCCTCTAGATTGTGGTACATTTAACACCATCCAAGTTTTGTTAAAATATAAGAATATTAACAATTTTAAAGGATTATATTTAGATCCAGCAAGTAGCTTCAGAATGTCCATTTCAAATGCAAATTTCTAAAATAAAAATCCTGCAACGCCTTAGAGACAGACAAATTAAGTTGTTATTAGCCTACATTTTCCTAAGATTCTTTGTTTATTTTCTGCAAAAAGCAATCTGACTATTATTTATCAAAATGTTAAAAAAAAATTCCAAAGGATAGCTTTCTAAATTTGAAATGTTTAATAAAAGTTGAATTCGATGGATTGTTGATGGTTTGAGGGTTCCTTGGTGCTCTCTGAGCTTGCTTGTTTTCTTGCAGATGCTAGCACTGGTGATGTTACTGATGGGTAATGAAACATCTGCAAGAAAACAAGCAAGCTTAGAAAGCACCAAGGATCCCTCATGTCAACTCTGAGCTACAAATATTGTCCTTTGTTGATTGTTTGCTTGCTTTTTTATAACCCAGAGCCTATTACACAAACAAAGTTTATAAAGTTTATATTTTCAAAAATGGAAGTTCTTACTCCATCTGATTAATAGACTGAAATCTAATATTGATTTCTAGTAGAAAAAAAAGGATTAAGTCATTTCATACTAACTTACTTACTTATTAACTTCTTCGGAAGTCGGTTACATTACTCTTGAGGGACTCTTGCATCTTCCTATAGTTTTTTTCAAAAACTATAGGAAGATGCAAGAAAAATCAATAGTTTCTTATTAATTCACTTCCATTACCGGGATCTCTAGATATAAGCTACTGTGCACATTTTGTAAGATCTTTCACCCTAAAAGGAGAATTGGAGTTAAAAACGTGGTTAACATTAGGGTGCTCTAATTCAGATCTGAATATTTGATGACATAACTGCAATACTTTATGAGTCTTAAAAATTATGTTCCAATCATTCTCTTTAGCTTAATTATGGAAGATGAAATTCTACCTATCCAAAAACAATGAATATATAAATCTGTACTAACCGGACCAGTATAAAGTGTTTGCGATCATTAGGAAATATTCTGCCTTTTTTTTATTTAATAAACATTTATATTTTTTAAAAACTGAAAAGATTTAAAACTTCCCTAACACGAATCCAACTTTTGATTTATAAGATCCTCAGAGAATACCTTGTTACTAATAAAATTCGAAAGAGTTTGTAGGAAGTTAGGAAACACAAAGAGTGACTGTTTTCTGTATCACTTTGGAAAATTAAGTTTTAATGATTTATCCAACTTTACAGCCATGTTTTCCTTGCATAAACTATGTACATATTACTTTTAGACCTATTACTGACATTTCTTAATATATTTTAAATCTAATGTTTCAATTGTTTATAGTAACTTTTAATGTATTTTAATGAAGGTCTTTTTACTTGATTTTTACAGGGCTTTGAATTGCCTTGGCAAAGGAAGCATTGCATAAATAGATACAGCAGTTTCTGCTTCCTTCTTCAACAATCCCATGACAGAGCTTAGAACAGAGCAAGGAAATTAATAGCAAGGAAATTAATAGCCAATCAAAACACTTGATCAATTCTAAATGACAGCAAAAGGCCTTCAATATACAAACAGATTCCAAACCAACTATTAAATTCTCCATATTTCTTCTATCCAAACCAGTTGTAACCATGTTCCTCAACACCAGAAGGCTACAAAATCTCTTCATTTCTTGCTACAGACATAAATCCCATGAATAGTGTAATATAGGCCTGTCAAACTCCTGGCCCACAGCTGGATGTATCACGTGCTGGCCACACCCACACCCGGTTTAGTGAAGGGGAAAAAAGTCCTGATACATCACGTGATGCCGCCATGACAACACCAGTTTGACACTCCTGGTATAGTAGCAATGGTAATACTAATAGTAATATGTTTTAATATGAGTTTTCCTAAATAGTCAATTTTACATAAGCTTTTAAATATTTTCTCCACTGCTTTTATTTTTTAGACTTTCCTTTCCTTTCCTTTCCTTTCCTTTCCTTTCCTTTCCTTTCCT
>WNWU01000019.1:12358904-12379732 GCA_012654045.1 Ptyas mucosa
TTTCCTTTCCTTTCCTTTCCTTTCCTTTCCTTTCCTTTCCTTTCCTTGAGGTAAATTATTAGTGCAAATACATCAAACATATGCATCTCCCTTTTTGTATTCAGCTTTGAGAAATAATACTTTTCAAACCAATCATTTTCTGGGCAGATTCTGAATATCAGCCAACAGATATTAATAGTGCTACTGAAAGTCCATATGGGCGGATCTGGCAAATACACTTCCAAAGAACTAATGGAAGATATTTATTATCTTGAAGAGTCAAGTGTCTTTACCATTTGGTAAAATTATTAAGGTACTAAGCTAGAAACTACAAGATTTCTACTTCCAATTTGGGCACAAAGCCACCTTAGTAATCTTGGACCCATCACTGTCTCTTAACCCTAGGAAGAAGTCAAGGGTAAGACACTTCCAAAATCTTACCAAGAAAACTGATGGGACCTGTCTAGGTTCTTTCTTGCCAGACCCAAGAAATAAAGCCAAGCTAGAGTTTAAGGTCCAAGAAATATTAATTTATTTTTTCTCCATCTGAAACACTTTGCCACAGACAAACATACAGGATAAGCACTGTATGTATGAATGTGATACTCATTCTTGGCCTTGGGCAATCTCTGGCTTGCATCTGCAATTCAATTCTGAAGATTAATCAGAACAAGCAGACTAGTTTCATATGCAGATCTCCTTTGCTATAGTCAATCTTTCATAACTAAGGATGATTTACTTACTACCTCAAGTTTTATTCTTGTGGAGTTTAGCAATCATTCTTTTTTTCCCCTTATCATTCTCTGACAACAAATAATAAAAATAATAATAAATCCCTTTATGATGTGCAGAATTGCATTTGAAATGTCACCATGCTTTAGAAAGTATTATGAAATAAATAACCCACGTAGATAGATTTCCTTTTCATACCTATTTATCTCTCTCCTTGCTCTATAATAAAAAATAGACACTCCTGTATATGATCTTACCCCATAAAATATAATTATCCCTGCCTTGTATGAAGAACAAATCCTAATCACTGAAATAAATCAGTAGCATACTAGGGCTCAGCAAAGATCAATTACACAAGGAAAGCAGGTGTGTGGAAACAAATTTTACTATACAGAAATCTAATATTTTAGATTTCTCAAAATTCATAGTGAAAGGTAGTACATTAAAAACATAATTAGGTATCAATTTAAATACATTTAGCTACCCAGAAGCTTAACTCTGTTTATTTGGAAACTTGATGCAAATTAAAAGTGGAGAAGTGGAGAAGGAAATAACAAATGGAGAAATATTTCTTTCTCATCCCTTGTTTCCAGCAAACTTCCTGATGATTGAACACAAAAATCAAGTAACAATTTTGCATCATATTTTGAGAAAATGAACTCTTGGGAAAATAGACTCCCAGTATGCTTTGGAAGAAAAAAACTAATTTTGTTATCAGAATTGAAAAAATATGTTCTATCAAACCAAGAAAGAAAGGAATTGTCCACTTTTGACCTTTAGCCAATAGGGACTTTAAAAAGTTGATTCATCTCTGAAATTCTCCCTTGACTTGGTCTGTACACCATATTTAACCAGGTCAATTAGATATGTAGCAGTTATATTGATACCATATTTTAATTTATTCAAGTTAATTTTGGGTATATGTGGTGCAAAGCTAATTTATTTGATAGCAGTTGGTAAACTCAGAAAATGTGTTGATGCAATAATCAGCTTGCTATACGCCTTATTTAGAAATTCAGTACAGTAGCGCTGTCAATTCCAAAAACATCTTAGAAGATATTTCTTATCTTAAAAAATCTCTAGTACCAAAAGATGAAGTTACATCACCACTTCAGTTGTTATGAAGTCAGAAGAATACAGGAACTGATGGCATACCCACTGAAAAATGACAAGCAACAACAAAAAAAAAGAATGAGTAAAGGTTCTAATCACATTATGTTCATTACGGATAGAGAGAGACAGAGAGAGAGAGAGAGACAGACAGACAGACAGACAGACAGACAGACAGACAGACAGACAACCCCTCTGGTGATCAGATTAGAAGAAATCAGACTATATTCCAAAACTAAAAGCAGGAAATATGCAAATTATCACACAATATTCTTCATTCTACATGCTAACAAAATAACATTTAGGATTATCTAACACGTATTAGAGGCTACATAGAAAAATAGATGCCAGATGTTCAAGTTGACTTTAGAAAAGGCTGAGGAATATGAAACATTACTGCTAAGGCATGCTGGATAATCAAAAAGGGAAATCAAGTACATTATTATAAAAAGTTCTATAATTGTGTTGATTATGTTGTAGACCAGTGATGGCTAACCTTTTGCCATCGCGTACCAGGAGAGGGGGGGGAGGTTCACGCGTGCGTGTGCCCACACCCATAATTCTATGCGACCCCCCTGTGCATGCACGCACAACCCCCCTTCCCCCCCCGCTCCTGGCACACGATAGCCTGGTAGGTCCGTTTTTCTTTCTTACCTGGCTCCAGATCCTCTCTATGCATCTGGGAAGGGCGAAAACAGCCTTTGCCACTCCCTCAGAGGCCCTCCAGAGGCCTGAAAAGGCCCATTTCCCAATTCCCGGTGGGACAGGAAGTGACATTTTTTGCTGTCTCCAGCCTCCAGAGCCTCTCTAAGAGTCTCTGGAGGCTGGGGACAACAAAAAAAATCACTTCCTGTCCCACCGGGAGTTGGGAAATGGGCCCTTTCAGGTCTCTGGAGGGCCTCCAAGGGAGTGGGAAAGGCTGTTTTTGCCCTCCACAGATGCATAGAGAGCATCTGGAACCAGGTAAGAAAGAAAAATGGCCCTTCCCCCCCCACCCCCCCAGGCCCTCCGGAGGCAGGAAACAGCCTGTTTCCTTACTTCTGGTTGGCCCAGAAGGCCCGAAAATCAGCTGGCCGGCACACGCATGTGCGCCAGATCTGAGCTGGCATGCCCACTGATATGGCTACGCATGCCACCTGTGCGGTTGTAGACTGTCCTTAGAAAAATGGTAATCCATTAATACTGTCCTCATGGGAAACCTATTTCAGGCAAAGCTGCATTACAGATATAACAGGTAGAACAGACTGGAATGGAATGAGACAAGGCTATATACTCTTACCTTATTTATTCAACCTAGATGCTGAACATATACAGGTAGTTCTCAGTTTACAACAGTTCATTTAGTGACCGTTCAAAGTTACAAAGACACTGAAAAAAGTGAGTTATGACCATTTTTTTCAAACTTATGATTGTTGCAGCATCCCCATAATCATGTGAGTTACTTGTGGATATTGGATAACTGGTTCATATTTATGATAATTGCAGTGTTCTGGAATCATGTTATCATCTTTTGCAACCTTCTGACAAGCAAAATCAGTGGGGAAGCCAGATTCACTTAACAACCATGCTACTAACTTAACAATTGCAATGATTCACCTAACTATTAAGGCAGCATTTAATATCCAGCTGTCTGAAATTACTGCGAGTTCTAATCTCACCAGGTTCAAGGTTGACTCAGCCTTCCATCCTTTCTAAGGTGGGTAAAATGAGGACCCGGTTTGTGGGGGCAATAAGCTGACTTTGTATAAATATACAAAAGTATGAAGGCTATTGCTTAACGCATTGTAAGCCGCCCTGGGTCTCCGGAGAAGGGCGGCATATAAATATAAATAAAAAATAAAAATAAAAAACGAATGTGGCAATAAAAGTCGTAAAATGGGACAAAAGTCACTTAAGAAATTTCTCACTTAGCAACATAAATTTTGGACAAATTGTGGTTGTAAATCTGTATTCTGCTTCTATTGCTTCCTTTTCTATTGAACAAAGAGAGTAATATATTTTTTAAAAAATAAAATAAAAACAAGTATAGTCTGGACCTTATTTTTGATAGAGAGGGAACTGGAGGTGTATACTAAGAATTTTCATGTGAGATTCAGGAGCTCATGATGAGAGAATACTAAATTCTTCATAACATTTTTATGTTTGTCTCAGATCTTACAATGTAATAAAATTTCCAGTTCATGCCATACACCTTGCCTCTTCATTCCTGTTGGGGATCAATATATCTCGCCAACTTGATTCTAAAAATAAATATAACATTCAGTTATCAGCATAATATTACTAGACACAAGGGACTGACAGAGCATACTGGCTAGCTGAACTGCCGCTACAAGTAGACTATTTTATTTTTATATATGATTTATCAATTGCTATTGAGTTCAAATCAAATCAAATAATAAACGAATGGGGGAGGTAAGAAGTGTCTTAGCAACAAACACAGAAAATTTTATAAACAAAAATGTGTACAAAAATAAAACTGCAAACAGAAGAAAAGAGTAAAGAAAGTTTTTTCCCCCTCAAATATAAAACAATTGTTTGTGTTTTTCCCTAAAATATTGTTAATTATGACACTGAGGAACTGTGAAGCCTGTTGCATACAGAGGTTGCTGAAGAGAAGCCTTTTGACATACAGGAATTTTTAGGATTCTTTGTAAGAGGAATCATACCCACACCTGTATGACTGTTTTATTTTATTTATTTGTTTGTTTGTTTGTATATATATATATTTGTTGAGTGTGTATTAGATAATATATATAAGTAAAAGTATGAATTGAATACATAAAATGAATACAATTAAAGGAAACATTAGAACAGGGACAGTAGGCACGCTGGTGCTCTTATGCACGCCCCTTACAGACGTTTTAGGAATGGGGTGAAGTCAACAGTAGCCAGTCTAAGGCTAAAATTTTGGGGGTTTGGGGATGAAACAACAGAGTCAGGTAGTGCATTCTAGACATTGACCACTCTGTTGCTGAAGTCATATTTTCTGAAATTGAGTTTGGAATGGTTCACTTTAAGTTTGTATTTATTGTGTGCTTGTGTATTGTTGTAGTTGAAGCTGAAGTAGTCATTGACAGGTAGGAAATTATAGCAGATGATTTTATGAGCTGTGCTTAGATCATACCAAAGGCGGTGTAGTTCTAAATTTTCTAAGCCCAAAATTTCAAGTCTGGCGGCATAAGGTATTTTGTTGCATGCGGAGGAATGGAGGACTCTTCTTGTGAAATAGTTCTGGACACGTTCAATTGTATTAATGTCCGATATGCAATGCGGGTTCCAGACAGATGAGCTGTATTCGAGAATTGGTCTAGCAAATGTTTTGTATGCTCTGGTTAGTAGTGTAATATTACCGGAGAAGAAGCTACGCAAGTTTTACAACCCTTAATGCCTTTTTGGCGATGTTGTATCAGTGGGCTTTGACACTTAGATCATTTGATATGAGTACTCTAAGGTCCTTGACAGAGTGAGGGTCATCTACAAGGTCATGTCCACTCAGCTTGTATTTTGTGTTCTGATTCCTTTTGCCAATGTGTAAAACAGGGTTTGTTTAATTTGTTTAATGTTTGGTGATTAGAACTTTTATTTCATAAAATTCATTAAGATAAAAGAAAAAAATGTAAAGTATTATATTTTTTCATCCTAAGGTTAAATTTAAGATTACCTTACTGGGTTGAGGTTCATTACTGAAAGCACAGACAAGTACACATCACTCATTTGGATAATTGGGGGTGGGGATAGGAATTTATTTATTTATTTATTTATTTATTTATTTATTTATTTATTTATTTATTTATTTATTTATTTGATTTATATGCCACCCTTCTCCGGAGACTCAGGGCAGCTTACAATGCTTTTAAGCAAAAGCCTTCATACTTTTGTATATACCTGCTTAGTAGGGCTTTTTTTGGCCCCCCCAAGCGATGTTCTATTTTATACCAAATCAGCTTATTGCCCCCACAAACCGGGTCCTCATTTTACCTACCCCGGAAGGATGGAAGGCTGAGTCAGCCTTGAGCCTGGTGAGAATTGAACTCACAGTAATTGCAGGCAGCTGGCAGCTAAATACTACTTTAACAGTAATTTAGTCCACTGCGCCACCAGGCTCTTATTTTACTTATACTACTTATGTAAATGCCCCTTTCTACTTTACCAAAGTTGCTGGCTGAGTTGTTACTCCCAATTTGTTGCTTCAATTCAAATGACGCCAAAGAGTCATCTCAAATTGATGACTGTTAACAATGAAAAAAAAAAGATAACGCTTTAGAGAAAATGTCACATCTGTCTTGAGTCTTCTAATGAGAAAGATTCATTATTTGTTCAGGAACAAGTCTTACAGGAAACAGTGGAATCCCAGCCAACTGTCAAGGTACAGATTCAGTTCCAAGAAAGCAGAAGAAAATGATGTTTCTGAGTGAATATTAATGACAACTTTGTACTCAAGAATTGGTAGGACTAATTCTCCAATAGACTAATTACAGTAGTGGCCAAAATTGTGGAAACCTTTTGGGAAAAGTGTATTTTCTAAAACTAGCTAATAACACCACATTTTTCTGGAGTAGTACCATAAAATTAGTACCATAAAAGGGACACGGTGGCTCAGTTGCTAAGATGCTGAGCTTGTCGATCGAAAGGTCGGCAGTTCAGCGGTTTGAATCCCTAGTGCCGTGAGCTCCCATTATTTGTCCCAGTTTCTGCCAACCTAGCAGTTCAAAAGCACGTAAAGACCCTGCCCTTCTAATACATATTTGTCTCTAAAGCTTTAGTTCATACAGTACAGTAAGAAGAAAAAAACAACAAATCTTTAGGTTTAGTTTAGGTTTAGCTTAGGTTTTTACCTTGCCTAATTAATTAAATTAAGTTGTATGATTATTGACACAAATAAGCAACTTAATACAGTCCATTTTAAAAGGACACGGTGGCTCAGTAGCTAAGACACTGAGCTTGTCGATTGATAGGTTGGCAGTTCAGTGGTTCGAATCCCTAGTGCCGCATAACAGAGTGAGCTCCCATTACTTGTCCCAGCTTCTGCCAACCTAGCAGTCCGAAAGCAGATAAAAAATGCAAGTAGAAAAATAGGGACCACCTTTGGTGGGAAAGTAACGGCATTCTGTGTACCTTTGGTGTTTAGTCATGCCGGCCACATGACCATGGAGACATCTTCAGATAGCGCTGGTTCTTCGGCTTTGAAACGGAGATGAGCACTGCCCCCTAGAGTCGGGAACAACTAGCACATATGTGCGAGGGGAACTTTTACCTTTTTTTTTTTTTATTTATATGCCACCCTTCTCCGGAGACTCAGGGCGGCTTACAATGCGCTAAGCAATAGCCTTCATACTTTTGTATATTTATACAAAGTCAGCTTATTGCCCCCACAAACTGAGTCCTCAATTTACCTACCTTAGAAAAGATGGAAGGCTGAGTCAACCTTGAGCCTTGGTGAGATTCAAACCTGCAATAATTGCAGGCAGCTGGTGTTAATAACAGGGTGCTTTAGACCACTGTACTATCCAAGGCTCTTTTACCTTTACCTTACCATAAAATTATATATCAATGGAATCTGTCCTCAGTGTTAGGAAGCTTCTCCTCAATTCCAGGTTGCTTCTCTCCTTGATTTGTTTCCATCCATTGTTTCTTGTCCTGCCCTCTGGTGCTTTGGAAAATAAATTGACCCCCTCTTCTTTGTGGCAGCCTCTCAAATACTGGAATACTGCTATCATGCCCCCACCCCCAGTTCTTCTTTTCTCTAGACTAGCCAAACTCAAATCCTCCAACCATTCTTCATATGTTTTAGCCTCCAGGCCTTTAATCCTCTTAGTTGCAATGTTTTTCAAAAACATCTTTCCAAATATACAAATTTGGTTTACTTTGATTTCTTGAGAATTCTTATTAGGAAAGTTAAAAATATAAATAATGGATTAATAAACATTGTTCTTCTGCTCTAACATGTCAACCTAATAAGCAAAAAATATTTCCAATGTTTTAAACATGTAACATCTACAGCAGATTTTCACCTTCTAAGAAGAATAAAATTCCCTTTCATATTATCGTTTTAAAAGTTGTAATTATATCTATTTTAATTCTCAGGAGAAACAACTATAAGATGAAGATGGAATGATAGAAACACTGTTGCCCCTAACAACAATGTGGTGGTCTTAAACAATATATTGCCTAATTACAAGCACTACTAAGTTCCTTAAGGGACTTGGTGGCTCAGTGGCTAAGACACTGAGCTTGTTGATCGAAAGATCGGCATTTCAGTAGTTCAAATCCCTAGTGCTGTGTAATGGGGTGAGCTCCTGTTACTTGTCCCAGCTTTTGCCAACCTAGCAGTTCAAAAGCATGTAAAAAATGCAAGTAGAAAAAATAGGGACCACCTTTTGTGGGAAGGTAACAGTGTTCTGTGCACCTTTGGCATTTAGTCATGCCAGCCACATGACCACAGAGAAGTATTTGGACAGTGCTGGCTCCACGGCTTAGAAATGGAGATGAGCACCGCCCTCTAGAATCAGGAATGACTAGCACATATGTGCGAGGAGAACCTTTACCTCTACATTTACTAAGTTCTTTGCTTAACTTTGCTTGACTCTGTTTTTCATTTCTGTCAAATCTGTTAGCTGGCTCCCTCAAGATTCCTGGTAAATATTCTTCTAGTTCTTCAATAGATTACATTTGTCATAATAATAATTTCTTCTTTGGGCATGTCTGAGAATGGAGGCAGAGGTCAAATACTTCTGCTTCCTTGTCCTTTCTTCTACAAATATCTGAACTGAACAAATGGCTCAGAATTCATCATAAATGTTGAAATATAAAACATAAATAATGTCACTTTTTTTCTAGGAATAAAGATCAGATTGTTTAGATCTTGGTTAATAGAATGGAAATGAAATCTACATTTTTTTCCTATTTCTATGCATTATTTATTAAAAAAATTCAGTGAGCCAGCTAACTGTATACATGTAGTATATATTTCAGACCTACCTGAAGAAATAGACATACTATATATTGCCCTCATAGAAATATTATCATTGGAAGACCTGAAAGTCCAGGTAAATGACAGATTGTCATGGAGAACAAATCTATCAAGGTGGTTGCTAAGAGTTAAAAATGTTTTGATGGTATACAATCAATCAATCAATACAAATTTTGGAAGTATTTAAAAGGCAGTCACATATGCAAGCATCCAGTTCCGAAGGCCATAAGCAGTACCAAGGGAAAAAGATAATGCTTGTAGGCTGAAGGCATTGCTTAATTCAATCCTGGGAGAGTTAATATTACTTCTTTCCTCAGGTTTCCTAAATCCAAGTAGCTTAAATTTCATCGTTCTTAGTCACAAAGTCATGTCTGACCCATTGCGACCCCATGGACAACGTTCCCCCAGGCCTTCCTGTCCTCTATTTAAGTCCATTTAAGCTCACAGCAACTGCTTCAGTGACTCCATCCAGCTACCTCATTCTATGTCCTCCCATTCTTCTTTCACCCTCAATCTTTCCCAGCATTACGCTCTTCTCCATTAGTTAAATTTAATAGCATCATAAAATGTACAGATTGGAAGAGATTGTTTGGCTCTTTCTTTAGTCTAAATTTCTTCTCAAAACAGGAACCCACTAAAACCATCCCCCAAAGTGGCCACATAGCCTTCTTTGAAAACATCAAATTTTACTTTTAATACATTTAAAATTAAAATGTGAACTTAGCCCCAGTCATTCCTTTATTCTTCTCTTAGATGTTTTTAAATCTCAGAATTGGTGCTCAGAAGCAAATTTATGACATTGGTTCCAAATCTACCATTCTACATCTGATTGATAGTTAGAACAATTAATCAGTGGGATGGCTTGCCATCAGAAGTTGTGGGTCTTCCATCACTGGAGGTTTTTAAGAAGAGA
Source organism: Ptyas mucosa (assembly GCA_012654045.1). Classification (NCBI taxonomy): domain Eukaryota; kingdom Metazoa; phylum Chordata; class Lepidosauria; order Squamata; family Colubridae; genus Ptyas; species Ptyas mucosa. The sequence continues at coordinate 12,368,609 of WNWU01000019.1, forward strand.
TTGTCTAAAATGCAGGGGATTGTACTAGAACACCTCCAAGATCCCTTACATCTCTGTTATTTTGTTAGTTCTGATGAGCATACAGGGACACTTTGTACAGAACTAAAGGAGAAAATATGTTGTACTTAGAAAAGTTGCCCATTGTTTTAATCTTCCCAGATGGCTGTAGAAGTTTCTACTTAAACATCAACTAAAATTTATCCATTTCCTCCTGCATTTTACATGCCTGTGTACAGAGCTTTCTGGTTTATTTTCAACTCTTATTCAATCCAACAATGGAGTTCTAAAGAATTAAAACCTGCTGATTCAGGTAATGGTCTGGTACAATTGATTTTTTTTTCTTCCCAAAAGAAGCTGTGTCATTATTGTTGTATTATCGATCTCTCTCAATGTCCACGTTTGCTCAGCTCAGTATGTCTATATGTGTGCAATTGCAAACAATCAGAGCCCTGTGTAATGTAATGATCCTTTACTGATGGCACGGAGCAGGGATATTCCACTTTTGTCTCTCTTTCTATTTTACTCCTACATCAAGGTTCCATGGGAGATGCATCAAAAGCTTACTCACATTCATTTTTAATGCAGTGGGCTTCCGAAGTGATTGTCTCTCTAGAGTGTCCTTTTACAGCCTTGTCAATTAATGTATAATTAGCTGAATTTACATGCAGTACCAGTTGGGAATTTTGGAAATGGTTCCTTTTTATTAATAGCATTGAAGGAAGTAAAAGGAAAGAAGCATTTTTAATGGGGTTGCTGGGTGCCTATCAGGTGAGAAACAAAAGAGAAAGTCAAAGTCAGTCAAGTTTTGTACGTATGTGGCAGTATACACAATTGCACTTAAAAAAAAATGAAATGAAGAACATTTTGACAGCTTATTTATCTTCCTGTAAAAAAACATTCCAACCCTGGCTTTCTAACACATATTTGTCTCTAAAGCTTTAGTTCATACAATACAGTAAGAAGAGGGGAAAAAACAAATCTATAGGTTTAGCTTAGGTTTTTACCTTGCCTGATTAATTAAATTAAGTTGTATGATTATTGACACAAATAAGCAACTAATACAGTCCATTTTAAAGGGACACGGTGGCTCAGTAGCTAAGATGCTGAGCTCGTCGATCGATAGGTCGGCAGTTCAGTGGTTCGAATCCCTAGTGCCACATAACAGGATGAGCTCCCGTTACTTGTCCCAGAGCTTCTGCCAACCTAGCAGAAGCACGTAAAAATGTAAGTAGAAAAATAGGGACCATCTTTGGTGAGAAGGTAACAGTATTCCGTGTACCTTTAGTGTTTAGTCATGCCGGCCACATGACCATGGAGACATATTCGGACAGCGCTGGCTCTTCAGCTTTGAAACGGAGATGAGCATCGCTCCCTAGAGTCAGGAATGACTAGCACATATGTGCAAGGGGAACCTTAACCTTTACCTTTACCTTTACCTTTACCTTTACCTTTACCGTCCATTTTAAATGAACTCATAATCATGGTCTTCTTATATTTGTAAGTAGGACATCCAACCTTACACTGACTGCTTTTCCTGATAACTTTTGCTTGGGATGTGATGCTACCGACTGCACGGTGCTAAAAATATAATTTGCTCCCATCTCATTTTTCTAGGAAGTTTTGCTTTTTTTTTTCTTCTGGGAATAAATGAGCTTCTATATGAACCAGAATTTGAACTGTTTCTACCTGAGACAACTAAAACTGTTCAAGGAAGAGCAGGTCACAGTCTCAATTATTGCTTCTTGAATGTTAACCCATTCATCAGAAAAATATAATTGTTGTTTAAAAACATCCCTGCCAAATATATATATTATTTGTATAAAAACAATTTGAGAGGTAACACTTCAGAAAACCACCAGAGTAAATCTATGAATAAGTTGTGTCAAAAGTAGATCATTAGGTGACTATCTAGTACAGAGGTGTAAAACATCATGGCAGTATTACGTATCATGACTTTTTCCCCCTCGCTAAACCAGGCATGGGGATGGCCAGCGTGTGATGCATCCAGCCTGTGGGCCATGAGTTTGACAGCCTTGAAGACATGAATTTGGTATGAATTCAGAAAACCTACATCTGAATTAAATTTATGAATATGCTTCTATACTGATTTATCTCTTGAAATAACTTCTCTGTCAAAACATTACTTTGTGTGTAATTATAACACATCCAGGTTAATCTTGTTCCAGTGTACACATTTTGCATGTAAAAAGAAATTTTAAGGTTAACATTAAAATAAGACTGGGTACAGTAGAATAATACCATATGATAATAATAAGAGACTATCTTCTTATGGTAAAATGCCAAAAATATACACCATAGCAGGGCATGCAATTCATATCATCCAAACTTCAGTTCAGTAATGACAGTCAGTATTCACAGCAGTGGCCAATGAGGATATAGAACAGGGGTGTCAAACTGGCGGCCCACAGGCCAGATGCATCGTGCACAGGCCACGCCCACTCCAGCTCCGCAAAGGGGAAAAAACATCACAATACATCCCGTGACAGCAACGTGATGCCGCAAGTTTGACCCCCGTGATATAGAACAATTGTTAGAGACATTTACATTACAAATCTGGATGGTGGGGAAAAAATAAAGCTCAGGTAGAGTAGCCCTAAATTACATTATGACTGGATATCATATGCAAGGTGTCAGGCCTGGAAGCCATCTTTGCATTGGATCTTCAGGCCTGCCACATTTAGTGCTGTGAGAAACTGGGAGGGGGGATTTCATGAAGCAGGGGAGATATATAGTCATAATAACATTTCTTTCTCTGAGAGTCAAGGACATCTTGCCCTGCACTTGGAGGGGTGTCACTTGGAGGCATCTCCAGTTGGGATGGTGCATTGAGTGGGCCCTGTGATGGACATGTGAGTGCTGGGCAGGGACTTGGACTTTTCTATGGGTAGGGAAAACCTGGAAGCTTTCAGATTCGGGTTTTCCCAGATGTGCCAATATGACATCTCTAATAAAATGGAACTTTGAGGAACTTCTAGCCTTGGAGTCTTCTTTCTTTGGGGGTATTATTTGGAACCTTGACACAAGGATCTCTAAATGCTTTATTAATTGATTTATCAATTGATCAATTTATCTGGCTGCCAATGTTAAAAATAATCTAAGATAGTTTACAACAAGAACCCATAAAACTATAAAATAAGACAATCATATGACCCTTACAAATGAGACTCACACCACCCTGGCACATCAACTCCTCTGCATCATCCCCATCCTGTCCGAATATCTTTTCTTGCTATGTCAAAACCAGCAAACATATACATAATTCACTGACTGCTCTGGAAGATATCACCTGTGGTATCTCTACCTTACATGTTCAGGGTAGGAGACCTCAAGCCAAAGGCACCCCACATAGTAGTACAGCCAAATTTCACAAGTTATGTCTGAGGCTGCCCTTCTAGTGGCTACTAGAGACTCCAGAATAACAACAGCCACATCTCCATCTCTATGCCACACTGAAAACACAAAAGGAAATGTGTTATAGACAAAGGAAATGCCTCCAACCTTAGACAGGTTTTGATGATGTACACCAAATTGGCCCTCTCATCCATATTCAGATCATAGCAATAGCAAAATCATTTAGAGTTATATACTGTCCCATAGACTTTACAGTACTCTCTGGGTAGTTCACAACGTAGAAGCATTGTTTTTATATTGTCCCCAAGAATCTAGAACCTCATTTTACTGACCTCACAGTTTTCAAACATCCTATTGAATCTTAATCATACCAACCCTAAAAATGGACAAATTTAATTAAGCCAACCTTTGAAATCTAACATGACCACATCCCTCCAGGATTGCATAATGAATGTTTGGGCAATAATCTAAGCCCAATAATTTCAAGCTCTTCTTAAATGAACAAATTCCAGGTTTTGGCAGTATAATTAAAAATATATTAATATTTTTAAACTTAAGTTTAGCCTAGGAACTTGATTAAACATAGTAATAACATATCACCAAAATTTATATTAAATAGAGTGACCAGAACGTGAATGAATAGGACATCCTGAGAGTTGAAGTCCAAAACATCTTAAAGTTTATAAGTTTGAGTAACACTGTTATAAGGTATAATAGGAGCCTGCCAGAGTTTCTATCAACCTCTTACACTAAACAGAATCAAGGTTGGGTTATTTTGATTTTCTTTATGATGCTTCCTCCTTTCCCATGACTGAGTTATTTTTTATTTTTTCTTAATCATTCTCCTAATGATTCTTGCATTCCTTTTTCAAGGATACCTCTAGACTCATCTGCAATGTACTTTCAAATGTTTTGCAGCTCCAATATTGAAAGGCTGATAACCAACCTTCCTGATACGTGGGGTGGAGTCCAATAAACATTAATATTATTTAGGTTGTGGATGAATTAAACTTGTTTTCATATAATAAGAAACAAATGATACTTGGAATTACTTAAAATCTTAGATATTGGTTGTATAATAATATATAAATTTGCATTTGCATTCCAATGCCTCGCTGAAATTAATAAACCCAAATGTAATCTGGAATTTAAAAACAGAAAATGATCCAAAGGAGTGTTTTTGGTTTTTAACCATGTCACTGGAAAAAAATAACCATTAAGCTGTACTTATTACTTTTCAACTATTTTGTTTAACTGAGTGAAATCAATGCTTTTCCTGTAACAGTTTGAAGTTTTGAAATCATATTTATTTTCAGTTCTACACAGACTCTCAGTTATTTTTATCTCCTCCTAATATCCCCATTTATCTGCACTATACAGCTTGAGATACTCATATTTATTTTAATAATTTATTTTCCTAGGAATAATTACATTTGGATACAAAACAAACCATCAGTTTCACCCTAGAACAATTAAATACATTTCTAAGTTGCCTCTGCTGTGGGATGGATATGATACAGAGACAATGTCTTTAAAACATATCCTTTATTATGATGATGACTTTGTACAGGGTTAAACAGGTTGTGACAGCAAATAACAAATAAATATGAGCCAGTCATTGTTGAGCCATATCATGATAGATCTACTAAAATAGCTCACTGTGAAAAGAAAAGGAAAAAAAATCCAATATTTCATTCTGTTTGTAATGTCTTTCCTTTCTAAACACTTAGAACTTATGTTCTTGCTTCTATTTGTGAAAGCAAGATGCAACATACTTTTCAACCAATGAACAAGCAATAATTTTTTTCAGGTACTTCAACTGAAAAGAGATCAGGACCTTTATTAGCATGCATTACCATAATAATAGGTAAACATAATATGATTACTTCTCAGTGTTTGATTTATTACACACAAGTAGGAAATTGAAGGTCAGGGTATATGCCTCTGTTTATTATACATATCTAAATATTTACTAATCAGAACCTACCCACTGTACTAAAATATTAAAGTTCTAGAAAAATTGAAGAAGTATATGAAGTAGTTTGGGTCCTATGGGATACAAAGTCTAAATTAATTAAAGTTTGGCAGGCAAGTTCAACCCAGAAGTCTGCTTGATTATATAATGCATCCAAAAATGAAATGACAAGGAATTCTTTCTAATCAAATTTCTAAATAACTGAACAGCCATGAAGACAAAGTACAAAATATATCCCAAGTAAGTGTCAACACATACCTGGGCAATTATCAATATATAGGGTAGGAGTATATAGCAATAGCAATAGCACTTAGATTTATATACTACTCCATAGTGCTTTACAAATGTAAACGGTTTACAAATGTCAGTATACTGGCTCCAACAATCTGGGTCCTTATTTTACTGACCTTGGAAGGATGGAAGCTGAGTCAACCTTGAGCCAATCAGGATCAAACTCCTAATGTGTGGGCAGAGTTAGCCTGCAATACTGCATTCTAACCACTGTGCCACCACAGCTCTGACTTGTTGAGCATATAGGAAGAATAAAAGTATTGAACAGTACACATTTTTATAGAATCATTTAATATCCATGATTCATGTACAATCATTATGATCCATGTATAATCATTATGATCTATGCATGCTCATAATTCTAGAAGGTTTTCTTTTCTTTTGTTCTTTTGTAGTCATGTTAGAAGCAGTGAGGCACTTCTAAATTGAAAGGATTAGCCAGTGACGTCACCATTGCCTGGGGCAGTGGTGGGATTCAAGTAATTTAACAACCGGTTCTCTGCCCTAATGATTTCTTCTAACCACCAGTTCGTCAAACTGCTCAGAAAGTTAACAACTGGTTCGCCCGAAGCGGTGCGAACTGGCTGAATCCCACCACTGGCCTGGGGTACACCCAGTTAAGGGCTCCTTTTATATCCACAGCAGGAACTGGCGTTCCACCCCACCTCATGGCAGGACTCAAGTCTTGAATGCAGGCTTGTTAACCTCCAGACCAGTGTCCTAGCCACAAAAGCCACTGTGCTTCACTCTAGAAGTTAAAACACAAATTCCTTTTGTAGAAATTTTGAAATTAAAAGTGTGTGCTAAGCACGTTAGGAATACAAATGCTTATGTAATAGCACCTTCTAGTTTTCACTATAATACCACAGTCAATTTGTTACTACCCATGCTACTCTTGTAGCAAAAGAATTATTCAAGTATTCACATGTATGTCAGCACCCCAAGTTTCATTCATCCCAGTGCAGTGCTGACATGAAGGGAAAAAAAAGAAAAGAAAAGGAGAGAGAAGAAGCAGTTTGACCTTTCACACAGTCACTACCCAGCAGATAATATCACCTAGGAGATGGGATGGGAGGGAACATTCCTGTGAGAGTGAGAGTGACTTGAAAGATGGCCAATGAGACGCTGAGAGTTGAGGGACGGAAAGGGAAAGGTTTGGGGCTTAGCAGGTCAGTACTAGCACCAATGGAGTCAGGACCAGACATGTTTATTCTAATAAATGAAAGATTTCATCAAAGACTATTTGTTTGGAAAATGTGATTTATTTAAGACAACGTCGGAACCTGACAATGTAGGCTTTTCACATCCAAAGAATATATCTGTAACCAGTTGAAATAGTTAAGCAACAATGATTGAGATGATAGTATCAGGCATTTTGGACATTAACTCCCACACGTTGATAAGTGAGAATTATAGTCCAAAGAATCCAGAAAATACCAGATTGCCTATGTTGGGAAAAGCAAAGAGAAAACTACACTGAAATATTTGCCTTACAAATAAATAGCATTATCTATTCAATTTCTGGTATGCTGCAGTACTAAATGTAATTGTTTTCACTATTAATCCAGTTAAGGCCACGTATCTTGAAAAACCAATTGGGACCTGTCTGGTTTTATATAATTCTAACTACAACTCAATATGAGAAATTCATTAGAAGAAATAATAACACTGACCGCCTTAACTTCATAAGGCAATTTGATTCTCTCCGCCTGTTTAATATTTAACCACTCATTATCCAGAGTGCTTGAACAATATTCCTGCTCTTTCTGTGCCTGAACCATGTTTACTGAAATACTCTTACATTTTGTTGAAATCAAATTTGCCTTATAGAGTTACCGATTAATACTGTTAATATTAATAAAAGAGAGAATAATTAGTGTTGTGCCCTTGTTCATTTGAGGACTCATTCTTCATTATATGTTAATTTAGGATGCTGCAAAGTTATGGACCTAGCATGAAACATGTACATCTCTTCCTCTTTGAATGCTGCCTTGCAGGGATTGTTCAACTTGTTTATTAAAAATACATCCCATCTGCTGCTTATATAAGCACTCAACATGACTTATAACAATAATATATCAATGTGACAGACTCTTCTAATGTCAGTGAAGGAGATTCTTCTATCAGCACTAAGAAGAGCAAAGTATTTTAATGTTCCAGAGCTTCCAATTCAGGGGTGCTATTCAGCAGGTTCTGACAGGTTTGGAGAACTAATAGCGGAAATTTTGAGCAGTTCAGAGAACCGGCAAATGCCACCTCTGGCTGGCCCCAGAGTGGGGTGGGAATGGAGTTTTGCAATATCCTTCCCTCAGGAGTGAGGAGGGAATGGGGATTTTGCAGTATCCTTCCCCTGGAATAGGGTGGGAATGGAGATTTTGCAGTATCCTTCCCCTGCCATGCCCACCAAGCCACGCTCGCAGAACCGGTAGTAAAAAACAACTGTTCCAATTGATCCTGATCTGGAAAGCTGGATGACAGACAATCTGAAATCTCAAAGTGAAGCAGAGCTGATCCATACAGCCTATTATTCAGAAGTAATGGAACTGACTGGTGAACCCATTCTCCTAGTGGTAAACCTACTAATGATAGTAGATTAAGCTTCAATGATCCTATTTGGTCATTTGATCCCATTATGTGTGCCACATTTTTTCTTTATCTGTCTCCAGGTTTATTTGACCCTGTGGAATCTTTTGTGAATCTGTATTTGTTTATTTTTGAGGTATTTCATAAAAAGAATCCAGGAAAATATTTCAATGCTGAATATGACCCTAGTTGTATTCAGATAACCCTAGTTACAGAAATGATATCTATTTTTTTTCTTGACATATCAATACTGAAGATATTATCCAGTATTTTAAAACACTTTGCCCTGCTTTTGACAGTTTGCCCTGCCTTTGACACATTGCCTATGCCTTTGACATTAACATTCCTCTTTATCTTCTTTAGTGGTATTAAAAAATGCCACAGATTCTAATCCCTGTATGTATTTTAGCTGAGGATATAACATTGAACATTTCGTGTACCTCATTCTGGGGCATGGCATCCTCATACAGAAGTCACTGTCACATTTCCAACCTTTACCAAGATTATGTTCTGGAACTGATATTTAAAATAAACATTCCTCTAAAGGAACAAGAAGTAATTTCCCCTGTTATTAGTGCTTGAACCTTTTAAATGAAAATGAATCCTGAAGTTAATTTCTAAAGTTGGATCAGTTGCAATTTACATAGGAAAGCTGAGACTGAGAAGAGTGCCTTGCAAAATCAAGTTTAAAAAACAATCGGTTTCTCCCACTGAGTTAAAGATGACGATGCCAATGAACTTTGAGAGAAATGACAGACAAATTACAATATGCTTGCACTATGATATATCAACACTTCTGTTTCTAGAAGGCACACTGTCAGTAATTGTTAACAAAACTAGCTAACACCAAATGGTAGAATGTATCCTGTGTTACCCTCTGCAATAGGTCTAGAACAGGGGTGTCAAACTCATGTTATCACTGTGGCATCATGTGACGTATCAGGACATTTTCCCCCTTTGCGGGCATGGCCAGTGCATAATGCATCCAGCCCATCAGCTAGGAGTTTGACAGCCCTGGTCTAGAACATTCTAGGAGCTTCTACTGCAGGGAATCCAACATTAAATACAAGCCTTGGTAGAAACTTCTTTTTATCGCTATTCTAAGTGAAGCTTGAAATAATATTGTTAGATTGTTTAAACTACAAGCTGCAAGGCCTGAAAGGAAGATAAAAATGGCTAAAATATTTTTTTAAAAAGGCTTTAAACCTAAAGTACATTATTTCATTTTACTTTGAAAACCCAAGTGAAATAGAATCTAAAAATAATTAAGAACAAAATATAATAAAACAAATCCACATAATATGCTATGATAATAAATGCCAAGCCTAAGTAATAGGGTAGCATATTGTACAAATGGTGGCATAAAACTGGAGACTTGAAAGATTATTTTCAAGCCCTTGTTCAAAAGAAGTAACATTAAATAGAAATCACACTCTGTACCTGGACAGAATATATAAGGGTCTATCTAGAGTCCTAACGTAGGGAACAATACAATGGCATACAGCTTACAGGCTTTACTGAACCATTAGAACATGAACATAACTGAAGGCGTATAGAATACCTTAAAACATCCCAAAAAAAAGGACACTTAAGGCCGTGATGGTGAACATATGGCACACATGCCAGAGGTGGCACGCAGCACCTCTCTGATGACACGCGAGCCAGTTCAGTTCTGCCACACGTGTGCGTGCCTCCTGTCAACCAGCTAATCTTCGGGTCTCTGCAGGGGGTGCGTGCATATGTGCGGGGGGGGGCAGGGCGTAGGAGCTATGTGTGCATGCATGGTGGTGGAACGGGGGTGGGGCAGCTGCATGCGCATGTGCATGGGGCCAGACACTTGCAGGGGCTGTGCATACATGCGTGGGTGCAGGTACGTGCGGGGGTACGTGCGCATGTACGGGGCAGGGCGCATGTACAGGGCCCGTGTGCACATTGCATTTTGGGGATTCGGCCGCATGTACTTTGGGCACTAGGTCCAGAAAAGGTTAGCCATCACTGTTTTAGGGCAATGCATCCAATTTGGCCAAAGCAAAGGCCTTATGAAACTTTTGGAATTTTTTTAGTATCTTTGTTTTTAATTATTTTCGATTCTATTACATATATTGCTTTTCCATTATAGAAGGATGTAATACTAGATATTTTGTTTGAATTTGGCTGTTAGGGCTGTAATAAATTTGAATTTGATGCATTTCATAGGATAAATTTATTTCAGAATTATGCAGCAACAACATATTCAAAGATTAGCCCAATCAGTTCGTAAGAGACTGTTTATATCGCTGGGACAAAAAAACATCAGAACTGGAGCCACAATTATATGATTGAAGCTCCAGTCCTTTTCTTTTACAAATATTGTGTGTGCAACACATGTACAAAAGGGAGAGGCCTCTGCTTTTGCTGCTTTGACTTGCCCTGCAGACACTCTTAAGATTGGGTGATGGAGGTATCAGTCTGCTTGTTTGAAGTTTGTGCTTACTCTGATCATAAAGCTGAATATAGAGCTACTGTATATCGAATAAGAAAAGTATAAACTGATGTCCTAGGTTTACATTGGAGGTCAAAAATTAGGATGACCGTGAGGTTCAGAGGTTAATCAAAAAAAGGATTGCTTCCAAACTTTATAGACTGAAATAGTGCTCTGCTTAGTTTAATCTCAAAAGGGCATTTGTATCACAGCATGAACATAGGCACCTTTTGACAACACTGCAAATAATATTTTCATAGCATTGTGTATTTTCCATCACGGGGTTGTGGTGGAGGATACAGATGGTTCACAGTATTGCAGAGAGATGCTAATTTGTGCTTCTAAGCTCCGAGTCCTTTGGCATGAGTAGATATTATATAGACTAGACTAGACTAGACTAGACTAGACTAGACTAGACTAGACTAGACTAGACTAGACTAGA
>WNWU01000019.1:12387367-12400854 GCA_012654045.1 Ptyas mucosa
TGCTATTGCTATTGCTATTGCTATTGCTATTGCTATTGCTATTGCTATTGCTATTGCTATTGCTATTGCTATGGATGGACAGACCGACAGACAGATATATAGATAGAGCACACTTAAAACTTGTCTTGTAGTGAACTGAATAAAAATCATCCATTGAAATCCAACTGGTCATCTTGAAATTTTTCAATATTAAAAAGTAATAAGTTGAATATAGAATGATTTTGAAGATCAGCTGAACTTTGAATAATCAAAGACTGCATTATGACTATGAGCTGCAATGTAATCCTTGACTCAAGCCCCTTGACTCATGAGCCAACTGCAAAAACTTCCATTCCTGAACTTTACTCACAAGAAGCAGCTGTCTGGAGTGTGTGTGGGCTGTCTCACAATTGTCCCTTTTTCAAGAGAATTCTTTTTTGTCTGGATCATAAATCCAGTTACAAATTTCAACTGTAATGTCATCCCTATTTTTTCAGAGAAGATGTTGAGAAACACCCAGCCAGCAAGGTGGATATTTCAAGTGGAAAATCAGCCTTTAATTGAAGCACAGTCAGAAGACAGATTCCCCTAAAGCTCCATAGAACCTGACCTTTCTGTTGTCAGACAAAGCTTGACAGTCTTGGGAGATGATAGGCAGAATATAATACAGTAGTTGACTTGAACTCTACACATGTAGATCTGCTTGCTTGCACCCTGAAAGCACCCTGAGAGACAAATGCTCTGTCTTACATATTGGCAAAAGGAATCAGAATACAAAATATAAGCTGAGTGGACACGACCTTGTAGATGACCCTCACTCTGTCAAGGACCTTGGAGTACTCATACCTAAGTGCCAAAGCCCACTGTAACAACATCGCCAAAAAGGCATTAAGAGTTGTAAACCTAATCTTGCGAAGCTTCTTCTCCAGTAATATCACACTACTAACCAGAGCTTACAAAACATTTGCTAGATCAATTCTCAAATACAACTCATCTGTCTGGAACCCGCACTGCATATCAGACATTAATACAATTGAACATGTCCAGAAATATTTCACAAGAAGAGTCCTCCACTCCTCCGCTCGCCACAAAATACCTTATCCCACCAGACTTGAAATTTTGGGCTTAGAAAATTTAGAACTACGCCACCTTCGGTATTATCTAATTATAGCTCATAAAATCATCTGCTACAATGTCCTACCTGACAATGACTACTTGAGCTTCAACCACAACAATACACAAGCACACAATAGATACAAACTTAAAGTGAACCACTCCAAACTCAATTTCAGAAAATATGACTTCGGCAACAGAGTGGTCAATGCCTGGAATGCATTACCTGATTGTGGTTTCCTCCCCAAATCCCCAAAATTTTAACCTTAGACTGGCTACTGTTGACCTCACCCCATTCCTAAGAGGTCTGTAAGGGACGTGCATAAGAGCACCAGCATGCCTACTGTCCCTGTCCTAATGTTTCCTCTATTCATATCTATTTTATGTATTCAATTCATGCTTATACTTATATCTATTATCTAATACATACTCGACAAATAAATAAATAATAAAAATAAATAAATAAATAAATGTCCTCATCAGAGGAACGCACACTGATTTCTCTTGAGATTTTGATCTTGCAAAGAATTCCTTGGATTTTCAAGTATTATTCTACCAAAATTCCATTAATCTGAATTTCCAAATTCAGTTTCAGTAACACATTTCTTGGTTCTAACAGTTAATGAAAGACCCAAGTCAATCTCATTCTACTTTCTGCCTAAGGAACCATGCTAGTTCTATTCCCCATCCAATTACTGTTTTTACAGAGTGTTCTGTATATGCTAACTGACTGAAGGGTGAACTAGAGTATAAATTTTAATTTAAAAAGAGACTGATTCACATATACACAAAGGCATGCAGTAAAGCTATTTGAAAAGGTATAGCCATATACTGTAACTGCAAGGATTTTTAGGGCTGTGCAAGGCTTCAGATCAAGTTTCAAAAAGTTCAATCAGTGTAAATGGGAATTAAAATGCAATAGATATCTGTAACTCTTGAGAGCACCCATATCTTTTCCTGAGATTGGTTGGCTGCTTCAAGGAACTGCAGACAAATGCTATTGTCACACTTAGCATCTTTTAGGAAACTACTGCAAAGTACTGCACAGACCTAGTGGTTTTTATCATACTATTACAAACCTGATTTGTGCTAGTGGCAGGGTTGATGTTTGATAGAAAGAGAATTCCCAGAACTGTATGGCAAATGTCCATCAAATTTAAACAACAATTTTATGCTTTGATAGACATGTTTTTTTTAAAAAAATCTTCCATTATCAAAAAGCACTCTAAACAGATTATAAACTACTGTCATATGTCAAAACATGTGCAAACTGCAAAGCAAAATAATAGTGTTTGCCAACATAGTTATTTATAAGACCTGATACACTATCTAACATGAGACAAACAAGATGTCAATAGTTCTGGACTGTATTACATCAAAATCCTTTCTGAGCCCAAGAATTTTCTCTCACTTTCAGTCTGTTCTGTACCTCTGAGTACATTTGAGACTTCACTCCAGAGGTGAAATCCAGCAGGTTCTGACATGTTCTGGAGAACCGGTAGAAAAAATTTTGAGTAGTTCGGAGAACCGCAAATACCACCTGTAGCTGGTCCCAGAGTGGGTAGGAATGGGGATTTTGCGATATCCTTCCCCTGGAGTGAGGTGGCAATGGAGATTTTGCAGTATCCTTCCCCTGCCACGCCAACCAAGCCATGCCCACAGAACCGGTAGCAAAAAAAAATTGGATTTCACCACTGATTCACTCCAACCCAATTTGTTGGGTCAAGTTGTTGTTTCCTTCATTGCCACTTCATTCCTTCTCAAAAGCATGATGTTAAGCCCCAAGACTCACAAATGACATATGGATTTAAGAAGCATTTATTTTATTGTTCTTCACCCATAGGAAGAAGCTTGCCAGACTAAAACAACTATTTGCATAGCTACATATATACTTTGGGAAATGCTAGGGAGGACCAACCCTCTTTCTGCTGACCAAACTTTCCAAATTCCACTGCCTCTTTGTCCTCTGGAAAGCAGCACCTCCTTCCTGAGAGCTTCTCTTCTCTTAGTAAATCCTACTGTTTGTTCTGACATAAAAAAAATATTTTATTTATTTATTTTGCTTTTCCATCTTTAGCAGTCATTTTTTTCACATTAGACAACATTGTTCTTTAATTGTGAGGTTCAGGATTTGAAGTCAGTTCCTGATGTTCTCCTTGAAACTGATTGAGATGATGTCCTGACGAACTCCATCATCTGTCATGATATTGTTAGTCATTTTATATTTTCTATGCATATGGTTTTCTTGGTAAAAATACAGAACTGGTTTACCATTGCCTTCTCTCACACCTTTGCCAATGTCACTCAAGTGGTCATCTGCCCCCAGCATCTTTGTGATGGAATGTCTACCTGGAACAGAAGTGAAGGAGAGTTTTGGGCATACCGAGGTTTCTCAAACAGAGGCCCAGATTAAGAGACTAAACAGTCCCAAAACAGACAGGGAAATGAGTAAGAGATTTAGCGTAGTCCCACTCTATAATCTCTCAAAATATATTTAGTAGGTTACAATTAAGTTATAGGTTTAGTTTGGCAAGATTCTGTCCATTAGGTGCAAGCGACTAAAGGACTGACCTCAATTGGACTTCACTGTGTCACTGTTAATCAAGATTATGATAACTCTGATGATTGGATTAATGATTTTTATGATAAACAAGAGGCAAGTGTTGGCAGGCCTTCAGACTTGTGAAAACCATGATAAAGAAACCACCAATTTAAAGCTGAACATGTGCTCCTTACCACAGGATATGTGCACAACTCCTTACAAAACTGCAGCATAATATTTGTAAATGGCTCTTACAAGAAGTATTTTAAATCAATGTTACTATTTTGATAACTTCTGTATCTTATCTAGTATGAGCTGTGTTTCCTGTCATGTTAAGTGAAACCAAAAAACCTATATCTGTTTGTTTCAAAATGTATTTGGTGTTCTTTCAGCCTTATGGGAAAACACTTCTTTGTCCAGATCTAATAATTGTGTAACTTAGAGAGAGAACTTGGACTCTGCCTCATTGTCCATGCCAGTGGTGGGATTCAAATTTTTTTACTACCAGTTCTGTGGGCGTGGCTTGGTGGGCATGACATGGCTTGGTGGGCGTGGCTTGGTGGGTGTGACAGGGGAAGGATACTGTAAAAACTCCATTCTCTCCCCACTCCAGGGGAAGGATACTGCAAAATCCCCATTTCCTCCCAATGAGCTGGGATTCGGGAAGCAGAGAATGGATGGGCGCAGGGTCAGACAGAGGTGGTAATTACTGGTTCTCCGAACTACTCAAAATTTCTGCTACTGGTTTTCCAGAACTGGTCAGAACCTGCTGAATAACACCTCTGGTCCATGCCAAGTCACATCATCTCAGGGTTTGGAGTGACAATTTTCCTAATTGCTGCTGTCTAAGATAAAGTGCCTCCAAGCCATGGGAGACCCTGATGAGAATATATATTCTAAGCAAATATTTTTGACATTCTTCACTTCTCAGGAATACTTTCCAAGAATAGATTGAAGGACAGACTGGCCTTTAAATGCTAACCTAAGACTCTAAAATGGTAGTAGATTAAAAACAAAAATGGATTTATTTCATTTAAATATCAATGCATGATTGATTCGCTCAATTAATTGCCTTTTGTGTGAAATCAATTAACTGTCCTTTCCAGTTATGGGTTTCAAATCCCAGAGCTACTGGTTCGCTACCGGTAGCACACAGGTGCATGCGCTTGCTTCAGCTTGCTACCATGATGGTTCTGCACATGTGCAGAAGCTTCTGTGCATGCACAGAGCATTTTTTAAAAAAGTTTTTTATTAAATAAACATTAAAAACATTGGACATAGTGTGATCATCCTGGTCTTGTTTTTGATGACGTCTGAGTGGGTGAGCGGAGCCTCCCACTGCCGCCTGTACCAGTACACCCAAACCGGGGTGAACTGGTAGAAACCCACCACTAGTCCCTTCTGCCACATTAAAAATTAATTCAGAGGCAACTTTTGGAATAGGTTGAGGTTCACACCTAAAGCTTTCAGGAGGTAATATGCAGATTTAGGACCACAGATTGTGGATCTCAGTGATGAAAGATGGGGAGATATTGCAACTTCTATATTTTATATATAAACACCAGCACACAGAACTAGCTGGTAAATTAATTAGAAGCCAGTGGAAGAAAAAAAATTACAAGCTGGAATAATATACTAGAAAACTTCAGACATTATTTTTAAAATGCTACCCTCTGTGGGCCTATTTTCAAGGCTGTTCCAGACATATTTAACCGCAATTCATTAAAAGATAGGATTTAATTTTAAAAAAATACATTGAAGGGGGAGCATGCTCTAAATGTCAGCATTGTGGATATAGATGATGATACATCATTTATACAATGAAATATTAAAACACCCAGCAGGAGCCCTGAAGGTCTTTTCAATTAAAAAAACCCTCTGCCTTAATTTACAAAGGTAAAAAAATAATAATAATAAAAAATCTGAAGAGTATAAACTTACTGTTAACTCCTTCCAAACCTACAGCATTGTAATATTTGTAAATGGTACTTTATAATAAATATTATAAATCAACATTAATTGTTGGATTTTTAGGACATCTATTTGATCTTTATTTATGTATAGATAACTCTATCTATCTATCTATCTATCTATCTATCTATCTATCTATCTAACTAACTAACTAACTAACTAACTAACTAACTAACTATCTGTCATCTATCTATCTAGGATCTCCTGCTTGAGCAGGGAGTTGGACTAGAAGACTTCTAAAGTTCCTTCCAGGTCTATTCTGATTGACATCTTTATGTACATTATTTGTTAGCCATTCAGGGAAGATTAACATCCCATAGAATCTGTTACCTTTATTAGGCTGTAGATGTACTTTTTGACAGCGTGAATGAATTCTGAGAAACATATCAATTATGTGGGAAAAGTGGATAAATAGAAGCAATACTTTTTCCCCTGAATGATTGGTCTTCTGAACAAAATTAGAATCCTATGAACCAGGGCATTCTAACTCCAAATGACTCCAGGTTGTCTAATGCAGAAGGAGAATGTCAGCCATTTTTAAGCCTAGAGGACACCAGAGGATATATATCCAAGCAGCCATCTAGTGTAGGACAACCTGTCTAAAGCCAAAAATAGATGTCTCTGCAGAAATGAAAAACTCTTCAAGTGTAAGTGTTCTCTGATTTGTTTGTTTACATTCAGGCATTTCCAGCGGCAGGAAAGCACTTGTACACATCACACATTCAGCTAGGAATCAAGATGTATATTGATGAAACCTGATGCCATAATATCACACAGTGGTCTCTTGTGCATATTGAATAGGTGTAAGTAAATCATTGAGATTTCAGTACCACCCAATGAAGGGACTTAGGAAGATGGAAAATAACAATACAGTGCTATCCATTGTGAACTCTCAGAGATGGCTTAGGAAATCACTGGTTATAAGATAGGTGGTACTGAAAACTGGTTAGAGATCATGCAGATACCAGGTATGTCACACTACTGCTATCCTGGTACTGCCATAGATCATCCCCATGTTGAGCATGGGCCTAAAATTGGAGTGAAATTACCCCAATTTCCTTCAGCATCCTTTGCAATTGGAGACCAACTACTTTCTCCAAAAAGGAGTGGTTTGGATATATATCAATAATTGTCTGTACATCTGGATTGAGTGATGGCTTTTTAATGAGGGGGAAACTACTGCCTTTTTCAGAGAAGTGGTAATATTCCCTCTTCACTTTCCTGAACTAGTTCCCCATTTCCTCCTTGGAGTCTTTCCCAAGAGCAGAGTCCAGACTGCAGTGGAGTATGATCATTTTCTTGGGATTTACAATCTCATCCTGGAAAATATGCAAAATGGGGCCTCAGGCATCTCTTCTAGAAGTATCCAGTTGGTACCAAACTCTGTGTAGAACAACTTTATTTATTCAGAAAAATTATGTAGGGATGCATAAGTAAGTAGACCAAACCTGAAAATCAACTCTACAGCAAGACCACAACTCCAATTTCTAGAGATAAACTATTAAAAAAGGAATCTTGTTAAGTCTGCTTATGCTGTATCTATCCTTTTTCTTATACTCCAGTGAAATAGTGAGGCATTTACTTGAGTCACTTCTGAATATTACCATAATTTTTGACTCTTTTGCTTAGGTAATCATTTTTGCATATTTTTGTCCTGGTTACCTCCCTTACTCTTGCCTACGCCAGTGTTTTTCAACCTTAGCAATGTTAACATATGTGGAATTCAACTCCCAGAATTCTCTGGGCAGCCAGGAATTTAGTGTATTGAAGTCCACATATCTTAAAGTTGCTAAAGTTGAGAAATCTTGGACTAGAAAATTTGCAAAGTATAAAACTGTTCTTGCTTCTAAGTAATTTTTCTCTTGAGATACTGTGTATAATGGTATCTAAATGCGAGAACATTTTGGGGTGCATGTTTAATTCAAATGAAATGCCTGCCAGCTTGTTGACTATCACTGTCAAGTTCCATAAACAAATGGAACCTTCTATGGGCAAGAATTGCAGGAGATTAGTAAAGAAAAACAAGCTGTCTTGAGGAATAGCAATAGCAGATTTATATACTGCTTCATAGTGCTTTACAGTCCTCTCTAAGCGGTTTACAAAATCGGCTTATTGCCCTCAATAATCTGGGTATTCATTTTATCAATGTCAGAAAGTTGGAAGGCTGAGTCAACCTTGAGCCATTCAGAATCAAACTGCTGGCAGTCGGCAGAATTAGCCTGCAATATTGCATTCTAACCACTACACCACCATGGCTCTTAAGGAAACTTGAATCACCATTTTAAATTATTTAATGCCATTCCATTGCATGGATTTGCAGGATCAAAAATGTGTTTTTATATTTGGGGCTAATCTCTGCCTTATTATCTATGGTGCAAGCCGTTTGTCTTTGTATCCAGGGTTACAGTCAAGTAACTTTTTGTAATATTAACATACCAAATTTTTCGGAATATAAGATGCACCTTTCCCCCCCCTAAAAGGGGGTGAATATTTGGTTGTGTTGTATACACCTAATGTAGCCCCACCCATCCACTGGCCCCCACCCTATGGCCTTTGTCACCCAGAAATTTACCTCTTTGCAGCAAGCAGCAAGAAGAAACAGCCCGTTTCAGTTTCAGCATAGCCTAATTAGCACAAGTTGATTGTCCCTTGGATCGGCCTCCTGACTCTCAGCTGTTTCAGGCTGCTGTTGTGACCCGTCAGCGGCCTGTGCAGATTGTAGCTGATTCTGACAGCGAGGAGGCTGGTGTGTGTTGCGCCAGCAGCCTGTGCAGCTGGCACTCGAGTCAGACAGCGAGGAGGCTGGAGAAGATGTGGTGCCAGAGGCAGGGATTCAGCCAGCACCTTCAGAACCTCCAGAAGCTCCTTTAACTGAAGAGGACGAAGAGGAGGAGCCTCTTCTCGATGCACGGGCATGTAGAGCGGCCAAAAGGCAGGAGTGGCTCCTCAGGAAGAGGTCTCCTCAAGAGTAAGGCTTGAGGCTAATTGGCCACTCTCTTAGCCTATTTAAGGAGGAACGCCGACTGAAGCAAATTGTAGAGAAAAACTTTAGTTCACTCTACTTCGCGTCTGGATTCTCTGCAAATTGCTTCTGGGCTTTCTGCCAACCTTAGTAAGATTGTGATTACTTTATTTTTTGTTTCTTGTAGAAAGTTTATTAACAGCCTTTGTTTTGAAAAAGACTGAGTTATTTTAGTAAATTAAGTTTTGTACAAACTTTGTGTGTGCTGTGTTCTTTGGGATCCATAGCTGGGGCAGAACAGCTGCAGGGATTGCCATTGCCTATTGCTCCGCGGGCCTGTGCTGCTTGCTGCAAAGAAGTAAATTGATGGGAGCAGATTTTTTTTCTTGTGCTAATCAAGCTATGCTGAAAACGAAAATGAAAGTAAAGCAGGCTGTCTGCTGTTTGCTGCAACGAGGCAAAATTGCTAGGAGACAGAGGCAGATTTCTTTTTTGTTTTGTTTTGTTTTCCTCACCAAAAAAGGTAGATAGTCTTATACTCTGAAAAATATTGTAACTGTCTTTATAACTGGGACTGGTGGATATATCCACGGAATACCTAGTTTTAAATATATATCGGGGGTGGGGGTGGGGGAAATAGCATTCTACTTCTACCTCTACCTTAGAGCTTTTGTATATTCAGCAGGGAAGTCCCAAAGTCACTGAAAACTGTTAATGCCTACTGTCTTGAGTCTTTAAAAACTTTTGCTTCATTGATTGCTTTAAAATGGGTCAGTTTTTGCCTCCATTACCCATGTACACATGGAGTCCCAGCTGTATAAGCCTGTGAATAGGTAATTAAAGTTTCGCTGTGATATAGCCCTTTAGGTTTATTCGAATCGATCCTCAAGGTCCTTAGGCAATGTACTGCCATGAGACAGTGGGAGTCTATTATTTTCTTTTTATATCTAGTACGTTCACCGGGGACACAGCCAGAAGCTTTACTGAGGCAATAACAATGCTGTCACTTTAAAATTCTAATGGACTCAGAGATCCCACAGGATCTGGTCTCTCGTATATCCACCCAGTGAGAGAATTAATTATATTGTCTGCTTTAAAAGCTTCTCAAAGGGTGCACCTGAATTTCACCTTATTTTTGTTTTTTCACTTTCCACTCTAGGATGATGTTTATTCTACCTCAGGAATAAAGGGTCGAGTTCTTATAGTGCTGTAGCAAGAGGACAATATGTAAACCTACACACAAAGTAGTAAGTAAAAGATTAATCAAAGATGAACTCAAGATTTTATTAAATAGTTCTTGTTTTCTTTTCATGTTCTGATGGTAGAGGATCTCTACCACTAAACATCAAACTGTGGATGCTTATGGCAACTTTTTCCCTAAACTCTGCTTCCCTTTGAAATATACAGCTATGGAAAATGTAAAACGCCACTGGAGTTCATTTCAGTCCCTCCTTTGTGAAATACCTCATTTGGTGAAATTCCGCCTAGCGTTGTGAAAAGTGGCAGCTGTTTGCTTTCATGCTGTGCAGTGAGACAATGGGAATCCAGAAGAGAGAGATAAAAGACGCTGGATGTGAATCTAACATTAAAATTCTGCCAAAAAAAAAAAGCAATATATTAATCACTAGAATTAGGGAAATACCAAAATGGTTGACCACTTCATAGGCAAACTGAATTTTCTCATCTGATGCTACTATCTATTGGAGGGGTGGGAAACTATGGCCACATTATTATTATTAATTATTATTATTATTATTTATATTTATATTTATATTATTTATATTTATTATATTTATATACCGCTCTACTCCCGGGGGACTCAGAGCGGTGTACAGACAAATGATAAAATACATATAATACAAATATTTTAAACTTTATGACCAGTGGACTTCAAATTCCAGAATTCCTGAACGTGGCTGGCTCAGGAATTCTGGGAGTTGAAGTCCACAGGTCATAAAGTTATCATACTTCCTTTCCACTTCTGTCTATTGTGTAGCATTAATTTAGAAAATGAGCCTTTTTTATTTCATGGCATACCATCTATGAAGATAGATGAATCTATCTTCTTCTAATCTATTTAGTGAATTTAGTGAATCAGAACACTAAATACAAGCTAAGTGGATATGACCTTGTAGATGACCCTCACTCTGTCAAGGACCTTGGAGTACTCATATCAAATGATCTAAGTGCCAAAACCCACTGTAATAACTTCACCAAAAAGGCATTAAGGGTTGTAAACCTAATCTTGCATAGCTTCTTCTCCAGTAATATTACACTACAAACCAGAGCATACAAAACATTTGCTAGACCCGTGATGGCGAACCTATGGCATGTGTGCCACAGGTGGCATGCGTAACCATATCAGTGGGCACACCAGTTTACCTCTGGCGTGCATGCGCGCACCGGCCAACTGATTCTTGGTCCTTCTGGGCCCACCAGAAGTAGGGAAACAGGCTGTTTCCTGCCTCTGGAGGGCCTGGTGGGGGAGTGGGGAAGGCCCCTTTTTCTTTCTTACCTGGCTCCAGATCCTCTCTATGCATCTGTGGAGGGCGAAAACAGCCTTTCTCACTCCCTCAGAGGCCCTCCAAAGGCCTGAAACGGCCCATTTCCCAACTCCCGGTGGGACAGGAAGTGACTTTTTTGCTGTCCCCAGCCTCCAGAGACTCCCAGAGAGGCTTAAAGTGAACCGCTCCAGACTCAATTGCAGAAAATATGACTTCAGTAACAGAGTTGTTAATGCCTGGAATGCACTACCAGACTTTGTGGTCTCATCCCAAAACTCCCAGAACTTCAACCTAA
The DNA here is from genome assembly GCA_012654045.1 of Ptyas mucosa. Classification (NCBI taxonomy): domain Eukaryota; kingdom Metazoa; phylum Chordata; class Lepidosauria; order Squamata; family Colubridae; genus Ptyas; species Ptyas mucosa. The sequence continues at coordinate 12,398,734 of WNWU01000019.1, forward strand.
AGCTGTCTACTATTGACCTCACCCCATTCCTAAGAAGTCTGTAAGGGGCATGGATAAGAGCACCAGCATGCTTCCTGTCCCTGTCCTAATGTTCCCTTTAATTGTATTCATTTTATGTATTCAATTCATGCTTATACTTATATATATTATCTAATATGTACTCAACAAAATAAAATCAATCAATAAATGAAAAAGACTTCTTTAACTGGAAAATATATCTCTTCTTATTCCTAGCATTATTTCCGCACTATGGAAAATATACCTGCTCAGAGAAAATATCAGCTGATACCTTGTACAGCATATACTGTATGAGCAGATCATCACATATTAAGTTGGAGATCTTTCATGAACCTTACATGCATTTTTTATAAACTCTGTCCACAACTTAATGTACCCTTCAGGACAATACTGGTCATCCAGTGATGTGAGACATGATTCTCACACAGGATTTAGTACTAAATAACTAATGATATTTAGTTATCATTTTTGGACACTTTCAAAAATAAGGTTGCAGTGTATGTTTCTAGCTTTAGTGATGTCACTGGTGTTGCTTTATTTTCTAGACATGTTCTATTCTTGGATTGCCAGAATGAAAACTATTCCCACTGCTACCTAAGTTTGAGGAGCTACAAACAGGCAATGCAATAACATTACTGTAATACTATTTCCACAGCAGAGTTTTTGGACGTATAATGAATATCTGATACTGGCAGTTTACCCAGAGGCGTATTTGGATAGCCTACTGCTAATGGAGTTGTGATGAGTATGCCAGCCAAAACCAAACTGAGCTGCAAACTAAGCTTCCTTATCTCTCCATTTAGAAATCTTTTACTATAGAAATAGGAACGGATGAGTAATTTGAAATCTGGTGTTATTGTTGTTTTTCCCCTGTCATTTTGGTAGTTTTCTTCAGCCTAGGATGCAGGATCATTATTTGCAGCAACACGACAGGAAAAATAAACCATAACCTTCAAAACAAACACTAAAGTAATGGTGAAGTTTATGGTCCCCAGTGGATACGAAAGCAGTGACAAAGCTGTGAGCAATTTTCACAAATTACTAGCAAGTAATTCTTATTAGTCTTCAAGCATGTTAGCTCAATTGTATTAACAAATTCCTATCTTTAAAAATAGTGGCATCCCACAAAAGGGGCCCTTGAGAAAAGCCATGACATATGAAGAAGCTGTACAAAAATAAAAGTAATATAAATAAGGTACTCCCTTGTGATTGATTGCTCTGCATCAGGTACAGACACTCTGACATGCTTAGTTATCTGTCAAATTCACTTCTTTGTTTCTCTCCCTCCTTTTTCTTTCATCTCATTGTTCCCACAGAGCTTCAGAGAATTTCATATGCTTCACTTCTTTCATTAATACAGTGAAATTGGAGCTTTCCTAATAGCACTAACTTAACACAAGGAGAAGGGATGTGGTGGTTTAGTGGCTAAAACGCTGAGCTTGTCGATCGAAAGGTCAGCAGTTCAGTGGTTTGAATCCCTAGTGCTGCATAACGGGGTGAGCTCCCGTTACTTGTCCCAGCTTCTGCCAACCTAGCAGTTCGAAAGCAGGTAAAAATTGCAAGTAGAAAAATAGGGACCACCTTTGGTGGGAAGGTATGTGCGCCTTTGATACTTAGTCATGCCAGCCACATGGCCATAGAGACGTCTTCTGGCTGTTCGGCTTTGAAATGGAGATGAGCACCATCCCCTATGTGCAAGGGGAATCTTTACCTTTTAACACAAGGGTGGTTATGTTCTAAATTTTGTACCACAACCCCATAATTAGCACTACTGATGATTATTGTTAGATTAATGGAACTAAGTCTAAAACACCTGGCAGTACCAGATTGTATATTGTTGAGATAAATTAATTAATGTTAATGTAATATGATGAGAGGCAGTTTGGCATAGTATGTAATGGATGTACCCAATGATACAAACAATCCCACACCCCAATCAAATTCAGGCTTGACATAGTAAGCCTGAATTTGTCTGAACTTGTCTGAGGTGGTGTAGGGTTTCCTGCCTGGGCAGGGGGTTGGACTAGAAGACCTCCAAGGTCCCTTACAACTCTGTTATTCTATTCTATTCTATTCTATTCTATTCTATTCTATTCTATTCTA
>WNWU01000019.1:12400864-12422531 GCA_012654045.1 Ptyas mucosa
TATTCTATTCTATTCTATTCTATTCTATTCTATTCTATTCTATTCTATTCTATTCTATTCTATTCTATTCTATTCTATTCTATTCTATTCTTTAAGTAGACTGTGAGTTTTGTTCCTGCCTTAGGCATTGAGCCAGCTGGGTTATCTTGGGCCAGTCACTTTTCTCCATGCTAAAATGAAGGAAATGGCAAAACACTTCTGGAAAAGCTTGTCAGGAAAAACTCAGGGACCTCTCCACATTTTATGAGAACTGGACACAATTGGATGGGGGAAATTATGTAATAGGGCTTTGTAAAATTTGAAGTCACTTCGGGTTCAATAAATTTTCAACCAAAGCAACTTTTTGAAGCAAAGTGCTAATTTTTTGAAATGAAAAGTTGTACTGTTTTATTCTGGACAAAACAGAGCCTTTTCTACAAATGTATGTAAATTACATTTACATTTTTTTAAAAAATCTGGATCATAGTAGCCATTGAAACAAATCAAAATGACTCACTTTCTCAAAATGAAGGTCTGCTTTGAAATGGATTGTTACTGATCTGCACAGCTGTATAATGTAACAAAACGGAATTGTATAAACAGCAAGCTATCAACTGAACTGTCTTTTAGGCAGAGAGGAAAACATAGTAGCAGCAAGAACTCTGGAGGAGTTCAGACTCAAACAGTGTCCCACAAACACTCCTGAAATAACATTTTTAATTGGAATTAAAAGCAGGAAGAAAAGGGCTAGGCTAACCTAAGGCATGAACAAAGTTATATCCCATATAGAACATATTGATCCTAAATCAGGGATATTACTAGGCCTTTACAGAAAACTGAAATTATTTTTATTAAACACACGCAAAATGAATATTCAACATTTTAGCAAAAATGTTGAGTGTGCCCCACTCAAATTTGAAGGAAAATTTGAACTAAGGACTTCCTGAGTTAAACCTCTAACCTCAGTTAAGCTGCTGTACACCATATGGACTTCCAGTTCTCTTGTATTTAAAAAAAAAGGCATTCTCAGAGCTGGTTTATAAACAATACTTTTTTTTTTATTTAATTTGATTTATATGCCGCCCTTCTCCGGAGACTCAGGGCGGCTTACAATGCGTTAAGCAATAGCCTTCATACTTTTGAAATATTTATACAAAGTCAGCTTATTGCCCCCACAAACTAGGTCCTCAATTTACCTACCTTAGAAAGGATGGAAGGCGGAGTCAACCTTGAGCCTTGGTGAGATTCGAACTTGCAGTAATTGTAGGCAGCTGCCACTCAGGCTCTAATATTATTAGCTCCTTTCTTATCTTTCTTTTCCATCTGATTTGTAAATGTAGGTCATGAAGCTCCATGCTCCATAGGAAGATAAAAATGTTTCCCATCAACGATAAGTACTGTGTGTACAATATAGTGGTACCCAAATGTTACTGAACTCTTAGTCATAGTGTATAGGACTGCAGAGAGTTATAATCCATCTAATAGAAGAACTGCAGAGAGTTATACTCCATCTAGTAGAAAACATACTTGTGAATCTGTATGTTACATCCTGTAAAAAGAACATAGTATTTGGACTATTTTATTTTATTGGACTATTTTATACCATTTTATACTATAATAGCAAATTACGTTTTCCTAGGGTTCCAATAGTGACTTGGAAATTATAGCTTTGACAAGACCATGTAGAACTGCCTCTTTCTGATTACATCAATCTGCCCTGTTAGATCTGGCAGAGAAGGCATGTTGTAGTACCATCAGCTAGGATATTTGGAAGGTTTCAGGAGATATGCCTTTTCTGCTGTGAGTCTTGCCTTATGAAGCCTTCTTCCCCTAAAATTAGATTAACCCCATTCCTTTTGATGTTGGAAGGTCTTCAAGACTTGGTTAATCATCAGGTCTGGTGATTTTAGGACAGTAAAGGCACATTTAGATGATTGTTTAGGTAGCAATTTTTATTTTCCCTACCCTTGGAGTTTGTATATTTGTTTTTTACAATATCTATTTTTTTTAATATGGCTATTTTTATATCTGTTGTATATCTCTGACTGTGATGTGCCACCCAGAGTCACCTTTTGTGACAGCTATATAAACTTGATTAGTAAATAAAAACATAAAGAAATAAAAATGTAAGGAAATAGCAAATTATCAACTTGGGCTTTAATTTTTTTGTTGCAAAGAAGATTCTTGGTAATAAGGGCTGAACTTATAAATCAGATGGATAATCCTAGGACAGAGTGCCTAAGAGGAATTCAAAACTGGCAAGAACGCTTTATGGATTCTGCTTTAGGGTCTGAATTAGTCAAATACAGGAGGGTCTGCATGCCACTTCAGTTTGCATAGCTATGTGTCCTGCTTTATGGAAGTTATATGAAGGGCTTTCAAAGGACAGTCCTCTATTTCAAATTTGGGTGATTTAGGACAGAGAAAGAAAATACTGTTTCAGATTTAGTTGAATGAAGGGATTTACTGGCAGAAGATGTGGTACTTTTCATCATTCTGTATAACTTTTAACAGTGGATTAAAATAGTTCATGGAGTATAATGTTATTAATTGTTACTAGTCTTGATGGCTGCATGATATATTTTTTCTTGATATATTTGATGTCATCCTGATATTCCATTTCAGAAGTACCTGAATGATTCCATGAACTTACAAAAGAGGCTTCAAAGAGATTAGAGTAGGCTGCAGAGACTAAGAAGACTTGATTTAGTCTTGCATTATGCTCTCCTATTCAGTTAGAATAGTTTTCTTTGTAACATTGTAAGTAATAATGTTCAGTAAATGTATAAGTACATTGTTAAAACAATGTTCCGGCAAATTCTTCATTAAGATCTCAATAGAAAATGTATTGAAACCCAATGATGGAGCAAGTAGTATGAATAAAAGTCAATTCCATCTTGATCTTGACTGCGTAGCAAGATCAAATTATTGCAATAGACATTTACTAAATTTATTCAGATAGACAAACGGCACTTCATTTGGAGCATTCGAGCTCTAGCATATTCTGTAAATGTGGTTTAATTTATTTAAATTCAAAAACAGGATTTTGTCCACTAAGAACATGACATCCACTAATGGTGGTTGCTGAAGAAACTTTTAGGGTCTCTATAGATCTTTCAAGAACAGAATTGGGCAAATACCAAGAGGTCTACAGATCAGTAGTGGATTTCAAATCCCATCGCTACTGGTTTGCTTGTGGGCGTGCATGCGCAGAAACTTCTGCGCATGTGAAGAGACGTCTGGGCAGGTGGGTGGAGCCTCCCGCCGCTACCGGTTAGTCTGAACCAGGGCGAACCAGTAGCAACCCACCACTGCTACAAATGAACCACATTCTTGGAAGAACAGAATAGTTTGTGAAACACAGCATAAAGAAGCAACATGGAAGTCTTAAGCATCTTTTCCTGGATGATTTCATAGCCAAAGTTATTTTTAATAATGTGATTTTAAAGTATTTAGCATCTTTTTTTTTATTCTTATAAATAGTTTTGTTCAGTGCACACTATACTCAAAGAATCATAAATATTAGCTGCAAATCCTTGCCTTCAAGGCATAAAAAGATATTTCTTGTCACAGGAGATTATCTCATAGTTTCTCCATTTGTTATACTGTCAAAACATATGCCTTACTTTACAGTTCATTTCTGCAGTACTTTAGAATTTCCACAAGGCTGACTAATATGATCAAGCTGAAATTTAAAGAGAATTGTCATTTAAAAATCTCCCCTACAAAAAAGGACTTCTGAAGTTCTAGTTAAGAAATGTGTTCTTTAAAGAGAGCAAGAGGGAAAAGAGAATTAATTCAGAAAGGCACTTGGCTTTTTACAACAAAGTGAACCAAACAACAGTCAATGCAATTAATTAATTCATCTCAACATTTACTTGCAGATAATTTCCATTCAGTGAAACATTCACACTACTTCTTTGATCAGTATTCAGAACTGAAAAGCTAGGAAACTTAAACCAGATTAGAAAACCCATAGAATTCTTTCTTATTTAGTTTGAGGATATGTTACACTCTAGCCAACTTGCTAAATAGGACAGCTGCTTTATTCTTCTTCGCTGTCCACGTATCTGACTAGATGAAGCACATCCACAAAAAAAAATAATAAAACTCTGTACTGTATAATGAAATGCCTTTAGGACTTCTGCTTCTATTGCACGTGCAAAAGATTAAAGCATCCGATTTCTAAATGAGTCAGTTTTTCTTCTTTTTGAAGTTGTACAGCCTATATAAAAAGGTAATGGATATATATATGCATTTTGTTTAATGCATCGATATATTTGATTTTGCATCCTAATTTCTCCATCTAAATTTCTGAAGTTTGTCCATTGGGATGCATTTTTCTCTTCTCCCATTCTTTCTTTACGAGTTCATTCTCCCTTTTCCTGAGTCGCAATAAAGATGTAAGTAAAATTCAGCTTTTTGAGCTTTTATGGACCCACACCCACACATAAACCCCTGGAGAGCCATTTTCTCTCTTCTGTTCTCTAGACAGCTTAGTACAGGTTTTCTTTAAAAAAAATAAGATTAGATTTCTTAAAATATATAGGTTTTTTTAAAAAATGTATAATAATCATTGCTTTTTTTATTTGGCTATTTGGTGCATACCTAATTCCACAAATTAGTAAATATTTTTAACAGAAACGTTAACTTTTTTTGGAGATTTTTTAAAAAATGAATCAACAATACAATTTACATTAGGGAGAAAAATATGTGCTGAATTACAACTCCTAGCATCCCTCCCCCTCAGCTATCTAGGCTGGAGTAAACGATAGTTACATTTCAGCAATAAACCAAAGAGCTGTGGTTCCTAACCTCGGCAACAGTTGGGCCAGGTATAATGACATCCCTGCACTGGGAAAACAAATCAGAAATTGGCTTTATGATAATGTTGCAATTTTTTCCTCTGATTGAACTGACATAAAGGAAGTGACAGGGACGCAACTATTTTAAGAAGTCTTAAATTCACCAGAATTTAATGCAACTCTTAAAACAGTGCCATCTTTTTCTTTTGTCATACTCACTTAGGAGCTTCAGAAAAGTCAGCCTGCTTTAAAGAATATCAGAAAGAAGTTGTACTTATATGAGGTCTGTCCAAAGCACACTTTTTCGGAATAATTTTTGAAGTCTTCACTGCTTTAATATATATCAGTAGGACAGCCTTCAACTGTGAATGCCCAGAAGACAGGACCTTTCTCTAATGCACAAAGCCCCTTTGTATTGTATAAATAACACAGCCTAACAAGAATATTATTCTGCAAACCTTTTCTTCTAAAATATGCCATTCCGGCAGCTCTTGGGAGTTTATGACAGTTAAGCATTCTGTACCCTAGATTAAAAGAGGAAAAGCTTTGCAATCTACAATATAGAAGAGACCTTTACAGGCAAGCACTGTGTTTACTCAGAGAGATTTGCCCAGTCTGAGAAAAAAATTATACTCAAGTTTTTTTGTTCCTCTAAGAATCATCTTTTATATGTCCCCCACTGTTCCATTTTCCAACAATCAATACTGTATGTGAAAGGCTTCTTAAAATATGATCACTTCAATTATTATTAGCATATGGCATTGTTACAGCAGTCAGGACGCCACAATGTTATTGCACCATAGTAGTTTGGCTTGCCAAGGTCCAAGCCATATTACAGGAAGTGCTCTCACGCTTCTCAAGGTGCATCACAAGAGGCTGAGCTGGCTTCACAACAGAGAGAAAGACAAGTGGCTCTTCCTGCAATGTCACCCAATGCCCTCTCCCTTCCCGGAGCTGCCTCACAAGTGGGTGCCAACCAGGAAGGTTCAGAACCAGCAGAAATCTGCCATCCTGCACAGAGCACCAGTTCATCTCTCACCAAAGTGATACCTTTGGTGGACATGGATAGAAGCTGAGGCGAATGATAGGAACTCACCCTGTCTTCCAAAGCTAAGGCTTGAACCACCAGAGTTGAGACAATCTCCAGCATCATTAAGCCACTGAGCCATCATGGCTATCATTTCAGTTTGACAGACCTTATTTTTCATGCTGTAGGAACCAGCTTAGAATCCACAACATTATGAGAACAAATTGCTGTGTTGATCAGCGATGCTACTCATATACAATTTAAGTTCAAAGCATATTCAAATAACTTTGTGCAGCTTTTTAAATGTGTCTATATTTATTGTTTATGAGTAACCTAGTCTTGCTATCATGCTGATTTACAGGCTTCGAACTTCTTGATTCAATTCCTTTAGTTCCTTCAGAAATAATAAAGTAACTGCTTTTAAATGCTGTGTTTAAATTATGAACGCCAGCCTAGATTCTTCCGATCTTCTTTATGCATTCTTTGCAAGTGTATTTTTTAAAATCACTTATATCCTCCGCCTCATAAATCGTCTCTTCACTCTTTGCTGATAACTCTAGAGATTCTGAAAATGGGAAGTTATCAGTCATGCTTCTCTGGTTATGCTTCCCACAAGAAACTCGCCCCAAGGAAATGTTTGCTCAACTCTCTTATTCCCAAATTCAGGCAGACAGACATACACATACAGAAATTGCTTTTGCAAACAGATGGTTATGTGCAGTTTAGAAGGTCAACTTTCAAGGAGGGGTGGGGTTTTCCCCCCCAGAAATTTAAGAGAAATATCTGAAATGTATATTGCAACTTTAAAAAAAAAAACCCTCTTGCCTCTGTTATGAGATTCCAGGCTATAATTTTGTATTTATAATCTTCTTCACCATCTAGAAGTCCATAGAGTATAATATATTTGTGCAAGAATTCAAAGGATTTCAAAGTCAAATAGAAGACAAACAGGAAACAATTTTTAAAGATGAGCAGTTTATATCCTATTCATTCCAAAGGAAAAAAATGTAAATGCCTAGTTATTTTTTTCCAGTTGAAGGAACTTAAACACATTTAAATCACAGCTTAGTGATACCCTGTTTACTCTGCATCAGACTGGAAACTTAGTTCTGGAGGCTGCTATAACTTTCTTCTGATGAGTCTTTCCATTTAATTTCATTGATTAAATCTTAGGGGTATCCTGACCAACAGAGGTAAGTACAAGTTCAGAGCCATTACATTAAAGAAACTTAGATTAAAAGCTATATGTTTTAGGGCAAATTATAAATTTACTTATGTTTTACCAAAAAAAAATATTGCAATAGATATTTTATTAAGCTACTTCTATCATTGCAAAGTAGATAAAGCAAATTTCTGTTCCCCGACATTCTGGAATAACCAAGCCAATCAATCATAATTATTTATTACTGATGAAATTGTGCAATCATTTCTTGAGGGACAAGAAAGAAATTGCAAAGGTATGGAAAAGGCAGAGTTACCTGGAGGTGACTTTTTTCCCTAAAGGGAAATTAATTTAATATAGAAGTATTTAAAAATAGAATTATTTCACCCTAAAGGAAAATTAAGGTTACCTTTTTACCTTCATCCTTCTCCATTTCCTTCATTTTTCTCAGTTTTATGAATGGTAGATCCCAACTGTGCAAGAATGAACTTCTCTGAAATAGAAAAATGATGTTACAGGTAACTGTCAAGGTCAATTCTTTTTTCCCCCTATCCATAGTGGTCTATCAGATAGACCATAGTGGTCTATCAGTTTAGGCCAGTGATGGCTAACCTTTTTTTCCTCGTGTGCCAAAAGTGTGCACGTATATGCAACAGTGCATGCGCATGTGCCCACACCCATAATGCAATGCCTCTGGTATGCCCCGCCCCACTGCATATGTACATGTGCCCCCTGTGTTTCTCCACCCTCCTGCACATACATGTGTGACACCCCCCCACTCCCCTACTCCCCCCCACCCCGTCCACACATATGCGTGCCCCCCCTCACCCCCCCTGCCCATTTTTGGTCCAAGGAGGCTTCAGGGAGGCCTGCTAGGCCCAAAATGGGGAATTGGGGGATGCACCATGTCCCCCCTGTTCCCTGCACATGTGTGCATGCTCCCCCTGCCCAGTATCCCCCACACATGTGCGTTTGTCTCCACAGACCAGTCAGCTGGCTGGTGGGAGGCATGCACGCATGTGTGGTGGAGCTGACCTAGGGTGACAGCTCACGTGCCCGCAGAGATGACTCTGCATGCCACCTGTGGTACCCGTGCCATAGGTTCACCATCACAAGTTTAGATTCATAGGCAGTTAAAAAAAATAAAATTCCTTAGGATCATCTGCAAGTGAGTACACAGGCTTTATTAGGAAAAAAGAATAAAAGAAGCCAAAGGAGATAAACAGGAGTGGGGGGCATGATTTACATTTAGCAGGAAATGCTACTGGAGTGACAAGGAAAGACATGGAGTGACTGGGAGAACCAGAAGCCAGATGATCCATCTTATGGGAGAAAAGTCAGGAAGAAGCCTGAGGCAGCTAAAGGGAAAGAAGGAAACTGCAAAGAGTCAGCAGGAAAAAAAAACCCACAGAGCCTTGGGCTATAAATGGTTCACAGAAAACTCCAAGTAATTCAGCTGCTGGATACTTGGACACAAATGTGCTAAGGAGAGAATTGATTAGCTTTGCCAAGGCCATGTTGTACAGTTCATGCTTTCATGCAAATGTTTTGTGCTAGCTTCCCAATTAAAAAAAAAAATCTGAGAGCAAAGCACAATGTAGTTTCTCTTATGAAAATATTCCCTAGGAAGAAGAAGAGCTATTGAGCTGGACAATAGCTTTAGGTGACTGGATGAACACTGCAAAAAAAAACTAGAAATGAACTGGAAAGAAGGCAAAATAATAGTATCTGTTGAAGATTGGCTGTTAGCTAATATACAAATGGTTGTTAGTAAATATATAATGGGCTGTTGGAGGTTTGGAGTTTGAAACAAACCTGAGGATCAGGAACCGGAGAAGTGATGTTTGCTGTCAGCACTCCAAGCTACATTTACTCCAGTGCTGACATAAAGAGAAGAAGAAGACGTTTGACTTTTCACCTACTTATTTTCCCTGCAGATAATATCCCCTAGGAGATGGGATGGGAGGGGGGACATTCCTGTGAGCTGAAGTAGTAGAGATGGGGAGAGTGACTTGGAAGATGGCCAATGAGACGCTGAGAATTGGGGAACGGAAAGGGAAGGGTTTGGGGTCAGAGGGTCAGTGTCGGCTATGATGGAGTTAGGGACAGATCATTATACTCAATAAATGAAAGATTTCATCAAAGACTATTTGTTTGGAAATGCAATTTATTTGAGACAACATCGTAACCTGACGTTTGCACTGTTTCCATCAAATCCACAGAATTGTCAGAGACAAACCTAATAAGGATACATGGTGATTCTTCCATTTCTTATTGTTTCATACTTCAGTATAGACAGAATCTTGCCAAACTGAAGTACTCTACTATCTGCATCTTCCATATATACTGAGGACTATTAGGGAGAAGCTGCCTTTATCCTTTTTTTCTCACACAAATACCTGGACTGAGCTATGTCTTATTTCTCTAAAATGTACCCTCTCCCTCCTGGAATCTGCGCTACTACATTCCGTCACAGCATTCAGAACAGCAATACACAGATTTCAATCCACTCTAGAAACACAAAGCAGCTACTATTCAACAGAGTACAGGAAAGGAATAATTGAATTAAAACTAAGAAACAAATCAAATAAAGAATAAAAATAAAAGCTGCAGAAAAGAAAAACTAGAGAAATTTGAAAGAAAGAAAAAAAATAAGAATTTAGTAAGTAAAAATAAATGTGATTTCATCACAAGTAAAAACAACTTTAATAAGGTAGCACCTTCTCTTAAATACAACAAATGATATTCCTTCCAGTTCCATATCCCAGTTCCTTTTAATGAACATTTCCATAAATCCTGATATTGGCTAGAGTCCATTAACAATTATCAGAGATAAAAACATGTATATTTTAACCTTGATCAAAGAAACCAACTTTATAGTCTTCCTTTCTACTTCTAAAATCTTGATTTTTAGTCACATCAATGTTGTAGAACTTTATTTCTTTTTTTATTTTGTTTCTTTGTTCCTTCTCACAAAGTTCTTCAAAACCTTAACAAGTCTCTTTTCTTAATCCAATAGAGGAAATTTTTGCAGGTTATTTTCTTGGTTTGTAGTTTGCATATCCCTTTTAAGTATTAGGTCACTCAACACTTGATATGACGAGTATAATATCTTTTCCATCTTGTCTTGTAGACAATCATATTACACCCAATTTAAATATTTTCTTTCCCTTTAAACAACTTCTCCCTTTTCTCTCTTTAAATAATCAAACTACAGTCCTACTCAAAGAACATTTAAACATTACCAGAAATATCTATGGAGATTCGCAGTCATCCAGGTCATAGCTGTCCCAAATATGTTTTTTCAACAAGCAACTGGACTTTCTTTATTTTCCATTGAAGATGTTTTCCTACTTATCCATGAAGCTTCTCCATAAAGGATGGAGTTTTCCTCCATCCATGAATGGTGGGGAATGGAAAGATTTACATTCCTTGCAGTCATCTCATCATTAGCACATTCCCTGAGAGTCAATGAAGCCATCTGGAGGTTTATCTGTGTCTTCAGGGAATAGTGAATAGTGCAAATGGATGTGGAACCTTCCTGGAACTGCTGAAAGGACTGTGTTGTAAACAAGAAATACAGTAGATGGTGTTGTATTCCTCCACATCTGTTGTGAGAGGGCTGTTAAATGTTAATGTAGTTGGCCTCTTTGACCCCTTTTTCAAATAAGTGGTCCTCTCTGTCCAGAATGTGGACTTTGCTGTCTTCAGCTGCTCCTTTTATAGACACTCTTCCTAAATTCAGTTATTCAAAGGAAATTGAAAATGTTGCACACTCATGTGTATTTCTCTTAAAATATAAATCCCACAGATTGTCTTAGATACAATTGCAGTAGAAGCTGAAAGAAAGAAAAAAATCAATACAAGCAAGCAAGATGTATTCCTTTTTATTGTATGCAAAAGACCTTGGAATGATCTTCTCAGAATTTCATACCAGACTGGTGCATGTTAGGCTGCAAAAACAAATCTCAATTGATCAGAAATTGTATTGCCAAGTAATAGTTCCCTATCTTTTCTATCTTCTCATTCCACTATCAAACAATGGGGGTTGTTGACTTCAAAGAACATTGCTTTAGGGGAGTTTTGCTCAGACTTCATTCTCTATTTCTTAGAGATACTCTATGAGATGAAAACAACTTCTTGTAGTTGTCAGCTTTGTGGTATAAAAATTATACTTATCTGAAGGGAAAAGGTCTATTTGGAAGTTTGCATATTACCCTCAGCAAATGATATATGCAAAGGTGACAGAAGAATATATTTTATAATGTCAGAAAAGAATCTAAGTTTAAAAAAAAGTACCTCTTTGTATGATACCTGGTTTCTATCAGGAAGTTGAAGTGTCATTTTTTCGAAATAAATATTTTATACAGCTGACAGCCTACTATCCTGCTGTAATATTTCATTTATTGAAATGTTTTGTTTCTTTTAATGCCATTATTATTTAAAGATATTTTTTTTGCAATTATAAGAGATTTAATTTCTGTCATGAGTACATGATCTACAATTTACTGAAGCAATTGCAAATGAGGAAGAAAATAATGGCAATAGTATGAAATATGCCCTTAATTTCCTTAGTTGGCATTAAACATAAAATAACTAATTTTTGAATATACATTTATTTTCTTGTGAGCACAGTTTCAATACAGGTAGTTCTCAAGTTATGACTGCGATTGAGCCCAAAATTCGTGTTGCTAAGTGAAAGATTTGTTAAGTGAGTTTGCCCCATTTTACAACTTTTCTTGCAACAGTTGTTAAGTGAATCATTGCATTTGTTAAGTTAGTAACATGGTTGTTAAGTGAATCTGGATTGCCCATTGACTTTGCTTGTCAAAAGCTGATCACAACTCCAGGATACTGCAACCGTCATAAATATGAACCAGTTGCCAAGCATGTGACTATGGGGATGCTGCAATGGTTGTAAGTGTGAAAAATGGACATGTCACTTTTTTCAGTGCAGTTGTAACTTTGAACTGTCACTAAATGAACTATTGTTAGTCGAAGACTAGTAGAATAGAATAGAATAGAATAGAATAGAATAGAATAGAATAGAATAGAATAGAATAGAATAGAATAGAATAGAATAGAATAGAATAGAATAGAATTCTTTATTGGCCAAGTGTGATTGGACACACAAGGAATTTGTCTTGCTGCATATGCTTTCAGTGTACATAAAAGAAAAGATACATTTGCCAAGAATCATAAAGTACAACATTTAATGATAGTCATATGGTACAAATAAGCAATCAAATCATATTAGGAAAAAGTCCGTATAAATCATAAGAATACAAGCAAAAAGGTTACAGTCATACAGTCATAAGTGGGAGGAGATGGGTGATAGGAACGATGAGATTAATAGTAGTGCAGACTTAGTAAATAGTTTGAAAGTGTTGAGGGAATTATTTGTTTAGCAAAGTGATGGCGTTCGGGAGAAAACTGTTCTTGTGTCTAGTTGTTCTGGTGTGCAATGCTCTAGAGTGTCGTTTTGAGGGTAAGAGTTGAAACAGTTTATATCCAGGATGCGAGCGATCTGTAAATATTTTCACAGCCCTCTTTTTGACTCGTGCAGCATACAGGTCCTCAATGGAAGGCAGGTTGGTAGTAATTGTTTTTTCTGCAGTTCTGATTATCCTCTGAAGTCTGTGTCTGTCTTATTGGGTTGCAGATCCAAACCAGACAGTTATAGAGGTGCAGAGGACAGACTCAATAATTCCTCTGTAGAACTGGATCAGCAGCTCCTTGGGCAGTTTGAGCTTTCTGAGTTGGCGCAGAAAGAACATTCTTTTTTTGTGCTTTTTTGATGACGTTTTTGGGATAAAAAATTAGGGATAAAAAAAAGAATTATGTCAATGGCATAGCAGAAGAAATGGATGCATAGTGTAAGATTTTTAGATGGGATTGGTCTTTTCAAATTTTTGCTGAATTTCCTTTGAAAAATTATAACATAATTCCACTTTCTAAGAATTTGGTCTGTTAAGAGAATGATCAAATTATAAAATATACATGTCAAGATTTAGATCCCAATAAAATCTGATATTTTTGATATATTCCGTTGGTGAAACGTCTGAGGTGGCTCGGGAGTTCATGGCTTCCATGACGGCCATGGACCTGACCCAATTAGTTCATGGCCCCACTCATGGGGGGGGCATACTCTGGACATGATTTTTGTCTCTGGCCAGTGGTTGAGTGATCTGGTTATAGGGGGTATAGACATAGAACCCTTGTCATGGTCTGATCACTCGCTCCTTCGCCTAGATCTCCGAACCGCTACACCCCGCCGCAGGGAGGCGGAACCAACTAGATGGGTCCGCCCCAGGCACCTGATGGATCCTGATAGGTTCCAGATGGAGCTTGGGCCGTTTCCTGAGGATCTGGCACACGACTCGGCCGAGGACTGGTAGCTGCCTGGAATCGGGCGGCTGGTGGAGCCTTGGATCGAGTCGTGCCTTTGCGGCCTCTGACCCGGTACGGATCTCGAGCGACTCCCTGGTTTACCGAGGAGCTGAGAGAGATGAAGCACCGGAAAAGATGCCTAGAGAGTGGTTGGAGGACCAGTCTCGCTGAATCTGATCGAACACTGGTAAGGTCGCATATTAAGACCTACCTAGTGGCAATAAAAGCGGCAAAGTTGAACTACTTTTCCACATTTATTGCGTCATCAGGGAATCATCCGGCCACCCTGTTCAGGGTGACCCGCTCTCTGCTTCATGCGGGAGTGTGGGAGGATCCCTTGGAAGGCAGGGCGGAGGATTTCAGACAATACCTGTATGACAAAATTGCTCAGATTCGGGGGGATTTGGACTCCGACTGGGTAGATCTGGGCAGGTGACAGGGAATAGTCTTGAGAATGTTATCTGGGAAGAGTTTGACTCTGTGACTCCTGATGATGTGGACAGGATTTTGGGGAGACTTAGTGCGGCCACATGTTTACTGGACCCGTGTCCCTCCTGGTTAGTACTGGCCTCCCGGGAGGTTACACGAGGCTGGCTCCAGGGTATTATCAAAGCTTCTTTGAGTGAGGGTCACTTCCCTGCTGCCTTGAAAGAGGCGGTGGTGAGGCCCCTCCTCAAGAAGCCTTCCCTGGACCCGGCAGTATTAGCTAACTATCGTCCTGTCTCCAACCTCCGCTTTATTGCCAAGGTTGTTGAGAGTGTGGTTGCGCAACAGTTTCCACAATTCCTGGAGGAAACATCTTATCTGGATCTGTTCCAGTCGGGTTTCAGGTCTGGGCACAGCACGGAGACGGCATTGGTCGCGTTGGTCGATGATCTCTGGAGGGCTCGGGACAGGGGATGTTCCTCTGTCCTAGCCCTATTAGATCTCTCAGCGACTTTTGATACCATCGACCATGGTATCATGCTGCACTGGCTGGAAGAGTTGGGGGTGGGGGGCACTGTATTACAGTGGTTCTCCTCCTTTCTCTCCAACCGGTCGCAGTGTGTGTTGACAGGGGGGCAGAGGTCGACCTCGAGGCCTCTCGTTTGTGGAGTGCCGCAGGGGTCGGTCCTCTCGCCCCTTTTGTTCAACATTTATGTGAAGCCGCTGGGTGAGATCATCCGTGGCTTTGGGGTGAGATACCATCAGTACGCTGATGACACCCAGCTGTACATCTCCACCCCAGGCCACCCCAATGATGCCCTTGAAGTGATGTCCCAGTGCCTGGAAGCCGTGCGGATCTGGATGGGGAGAAACAAACTCAGGCTCAACCCGTCCAAGACGGAGTGGCTGTGGTTCCCGGCATCCCGATATAGTCAGTTGACTCCATTACTGACTATCGGGGGCGAGTCTTTAGCCCCCGCAGAAAGGGCTCGCAATCTGGGAGTCCTCCTGGATAGGCAGCTGTCTTTGGAGGAACATCTGACGGCTGTAGCCAGGGGGACCTTTTGTCAGGTTCGCCTGATTCGCCAGTTGCGGCCCTTTCTTGATCGGGATTCCCTGTGCACAGTCACTCACGCCCTTGTCACCTCCCGCCTAGACTACTGTAATGCTCTCTACATGGGGCTCCCCTTGAAGAGCACCCGGAGGCTCCAACTGGTCCAGAATGCGGCCGCATGGGTAGTGACGGGAGCAGCGTGGCGCTCCCACATAAAACCGCTCCCGCACGAGCTGCACTGGCTTCCGGTGGTCTTCCGGGTGCGCTTCAAGGTGTTGGTGATCACCTTTAAAGCGCTCCATGGCATAGGGCCTAGTTATCTCCGAGACTGCCTACTGTCACCGATGACCTCCCATCGACCTGTGCGCTCCCACAGAGAGGGCCTCCTCAGGGTGCCATCAGCCAAACAATGTAGGCTGGTGACCCCCAGGGGGAGAGCCTTCTCTGTGGGGGCACCCACCCTCTGGAACCAGTTGCCCCCGGAGATTAGGAGAATTCATGACCTCAGTGCCTTCCGCCGTGCCCTAAAAACATATTTTTTCCAACAAGCTGGGCTGGCTTAAGAAGAAATTTTAAATATTTTTAATATTTTAATTGGTCTGTGAGTTTTAAATTTTGTAGCCAAATTATATATATTTTAAATGTCTTAATATTTATATTTCATGTTTTTTATGTCTGGCTGTACACCGCCCTGAGTCCTCAGGGAGAAGGGCGGTATATAAATTGGAAATATAAATTGGAAATAAAATAAATAATACTGTCTCTATAGTTACTTTCATTGTTAAAATGAAATTATTAGATTTACTGTTAATCACAGTTCCCTAGAACCTGACAACATTTCATTTTGTAGCAGGATTAGTGTCTGCAAGCAGCACAGGCAGTAGTTACTGCAGGATTAAAATGAAGCTCTCCAGTTTCTACAGGAAAAGGCAACCTACAATTTTAGAGATAAATCTTCACCAGCATCAACATGGTATCAGTGCGTTTTCCAGCTGAGACTTCTTAATGTCAGATTTTATAGTGAGACCACAATCATTACATCTCTAATTGTTGGAATTTATACTCACTGATATTATGGAAAAATGTCTCTAAAGGAGATCTAATAAATCTTTAGTAGCAAAATATTTCAATTAGATATATTGTAAATTTGAAAACCTTGCTTTTTTCCAGATTTTTAATTGATTAAACATAGTCCTTCAAAAGTGTTTGTAAGGTCCTTTGTTAATGAACTGACCCTATCTATTCAACTGTTCATATACATGAGAAACAACCAAATCTTTGGCAAAGACTGCTAGAATGTGTTGCAATTAATTTGTACAGCATATCCCAGCCTATTCCCTGATTAAATCCTCTGTAGCATACCAAGTTAGGGCTGGTTATGATGAGCTTTTGTCAGAGACATCTGTCAACCAAAAACTGGCTTGAGACAACCAACATTTTAGTCAGGTTGCTGAACAGCACACACACTGTAATGAATTTCACACAGCTGCTTAGAGCTTTGACTTCATATGGTATATTGAATTTGATATTCCCTTATGTAGTCATATAATCAATTTTGAGACTCCAAAATTTATTACCTCCTGTCATCGGAGTAAATTTCCTGTGTGGTGAGGATCACAGAGATAGAATTTAGACACTGCTTTCAACATTCCATCCACTCCCCAGCTGTCCTTTTTTGGTCCAGAATGCTAAATTTCTCTTATGTAAAGAGCTCTAGATTGAAAGATATACATGATTAAACATTCCCAGAGAAAAAGTAAAAAAAGGAATCCTTGTTGTACAACATTGAAATGCCATTAATGCCCCCTAAATAGTAAAAAGAATATTTGCATTCTTACTGCAATACTGTGGAACACCTAAAAGGAAGTTCAACTCTTTGTAGGATGAGATTTTATTTAAGGTGGGAGATTTTCCTGAAACCCTGAAACACAGATTATTCATTTAAACAACAACCAATAATCAATGGAGAAAAACCTTCAATCAAAAAAAACCCCCCACATTTGAAACCTTTGCAAAGATATATGTGCCCTTTTTAAATGAATATATTTTGTTGCAACAGGTAGTATCAGGTAGTCAACCTTCTCTCAACTAGTGACTTGACCAGGATCATGACTGGTTAATACTTGGATGGAGAATACCAAGGAATACAAGAGCTATAAACTAGACTAGAAATCTAGCTTTTAAATGTCCGAGAAGGGCCATAGCAAATCACTTTCAGACTGTTGCCAAGAAAACATTATGGATGTGTATATTACTCATGAAATCAACAGCTTGTCTCAGAGGAGATTTAATGTTTTTATATATTTATCAGGCAGCTGAACAAATTTAATTCCTCAAACATTGAATTCCTTTTTAGTTGAATTGACTCATAAAGATCCCTTAAGCTTCCACCCTCCTTTTTCCATATGAAGATGGAATGTGGGGGGTACATCAGTGAAATCCTTCAAACTTCTTTTCACCTCTTTGCCTTAAACAAGTAATTAAGAACAATTCTGTTCTTCATCTTAGCTAGATAGATGATCCAACTAATTGCCATGAGGGTACACTGTAAAGAGGCTTGGTGGAGCAGCAGATTAAAGTCCTGTTAACTAGCACCAGATGCCTGGAATTACTGCAAGTTCAAATCTCACCAGGTTCAAGGTTGACTCAGCCTTCCATTCTTTTGAGGTAGGTAAAATGAGGACCCAGATTGTGCGGCCAATAAGCTGACTTTGTATAAAAAAGAACACTGCTTGGGGGGGGGGGACGAAAGCCCTACTAAGCAGGTATATACAAAAGTATGAAGGCTATTGCTTAATGCATTGTAAGCCGCCCTGAGTCTCCGGAGAAGGGCGGCATATAAATTGAACCAATAAATAAATAAATAAATAAAATATATTATTATGAAAATGCAAAAAGTTGTGATTCGATGTTAATGCCTTATTTACTGCAACAGAGCGAGTCAGAAGTTAATGCTTCCTCTTTTTTTTTTATCCTTCCTCACTTCTCTTCCCCCTTTTCTTCCCCACTGCTTTTCTATTTACTTTTGTATTTTGTATTTTACAATATTTTATAACTCAATAAAATGTTAAACTGGAAAGAATAACAGAGGAATCCTTTTTGCTAATTTTCATCACTTTCTGTTGCCATGGCTGCTGTCATTCCCTTAGAAGATGGCCCTAGAAGATAAAAGAAAAGCTGGACCTATGGGAAGAGGACAAAAACTAAAAAAACTAGAGGAAGGAAAACAGTTGATGGATAAGATAGCGGATGTGACCAAAAAAGGACAGTTTTGTGGAGAATTTAGAAAGAAAGTAATGATAAATTGAAGAAGCAGCAAGAGAAAGTTCAACAATCAAAGGGAAAATGAGAGACAGCTGAATCAGAACAGCTGAGTCAAGTTCCTTTCTCCAACCCTTTCTACAGGGGTGGGTTCTACTTACCTTTACTACCGGTTCGCAAGGGGATCGTGCTTCTGCGCATGTGCAGATCACCAATGACGACATCCGGGATGGTGGGTGGGGCTTCCTGCCAGTTTTACTACCAGTTCTTGCGAACCAGTCTGAACCGGGGGCAACCCACCACTGCCTTTCTCCCTACGTACAAAATAGGCAAGTAAGATGCATGATGGGGAAGTTAACTTTTACAGCAGAGATTACTAGACATCATTTTAACTAGCAATTTAAAATGGAATTGGAATAAAATTCAATCTAAGATGAATTTTTACTACCGGTTTTGTGGACGTGGCTTGGTGGGTGTGGGGTGGCTTGGTGGGGATGGCTTGGTGGGCATGGCAGGGCAAGGATGCTGTAAAATCTCCATTCCCACCCCACTCCAGGGAAAGGATACTGCAGAACCTCCATTCCCACCCCACTCTGGGGCCGGGTTCTCCGAACTACTCAAAATTTCCACTACCAGTTCTCCAGAACCTGTCAGAACCTGCTGGATTTCACCCTTGCCCCTATAATCTATCCCAATCAGAGCTCTGGTGGCTCAGTGGACTAAGGCAGTTATTAACATCCACTTACATCTGCTGCCTGCAATTACTGCAAGTTCAAATCCCACCAGGCTCAAGGTTGACTCAGCCTTCCACCCTTTCTAAGGTAGGTAAAATGAGGACCCAGATTATGGGGGCAATAAACTGACTTTGTATAAATATACAAAAGTATGAAGGCTATTGCTTAATACATTGTAAGCCGCCCTGAGTCTCCAGAGAAGGGCGGCATATAAATCAAATAAAAATAAAATAAAATCAGTCCCACATATGCAGATCTCAACCGAACCATTTTGCTTAAGGACTGTGCACCAACCCTTTGTCCTTATATGTACTAACTTTGAGAAAACGTAAAAGGAGGACCTATTTCATGCTGGAGTTCACACAGAAATCTGTCTCACTCTGACTCTCTTATACACACACAAGCACATACAAAAGTCTCAGTCTCTGCTACTGTATCAGGTTGAACAATAAAAACAGCTGTCTTACTCTTGATCTTGAAATAGGGTTGATAGAACAGGACATCCATTGCTAACAAATTATATTGAACAGATGGCTTGCAGTTCTTCCTCTCTTCAGCAACTAAAAATATAAGTCCCTCTGGGACATAAACCAATAAAAGAATCCAATTTGGGAATTAGTTCTTAATGATTATTGTTGTACATTTGGGCAATACTGGAAAACTTGTTGAATGAAAGGAGAAAAATGATGTTCCATAGCTGCGTATTGCTATATATTTAAAATGGCAACCAATATTTCCTGTGAAAATCAGACGGTAGTGGAGGGCTCCATTACTCCTGTTATAGCAGCTGTTCCTTAACCATACCAATGTTGGAAAACAGTATTTCATACTTAGGGCCCTGGACAAAATTTTTGTCAATCTGATAGAAATCTGCAGAAGACTTAAGATGTTGTATCATTGTATTCACAAGCTTATCTATTTATCTGAATTACTGGGATTTTACTGCAGGACTATATCATGAAACTAACAAAGCATGAATATAAAATACATTGTATTTATTCAGCACTATGACAGTGAAAACATTTCATTCCTACTTACAATCTTGCATCTAAATGAAATCACCGAAACAATTTTTATTAATACAACTCCAGAGTGTTCCTTAATAAATCTTCAGTACCTATGAACAGAGCTTTACTTATATGAAAATTGGCCAAAGAACCATTTCTGTCTCTATGTGGTTTATTAAAAGGCAGGAGCAGTAGCTTTTTGCTCAATATGTATAACATCAGTTCCATACCTGACTTAAATTTAACAACTAATGCAGTGAAGTAGCAGTATATACACATTTCTCAAATCATTGGGAAACCATCCAAATATTTTCCCCAACTGTAAAACAAATTTATTGCTTAAAACTTTTTTTCCCCCAATAAACTCCACAGTTAGATTATTTACTGGTTAGAAGATTTCACAAGCAACATCAACTATAAATAAAGCAGATTGAAAATTGACTTCTTTTGAAATTGCATGAGATCACAGATTATAAAACTAGGAAAGTAAGGAAAGACGTCAGCAGTCGCCATCTCTACTATAAGAATTATGGAAGGACAGCTATCAGAGATTTTGAAATCCTTAGAATGGCAAAGGATATGCTCCTTTCACATGAACTTGCTATTTAACCTCAAAACATTCTCATTGACAAGAGCATTTTAATTATTTCTTTGATTAATATCCCATTTTTCGCTCTTAAAGCCCAAGATAGTATTCTTCCTCTAATTATTTGCCACAACAACTGGCAAAGCACATTAATTAAGAGTTAATAACTGACCCAAAGTCGTACAGTAAGATTTCATGGAAGAAGGTGTCATTTGGTCTGGTTCTCATTCAGTTGTAGAAATCTTGTGTGATACTGCTGCTCCTGGAAAATCAGATTTCACACAGCTGCAACTACATCAACAGGTTGCCTTTCACACAGTCCTTTCAATTTTGTGTTTCTGTTCTAATGTTTTATTTTCAATTGAATGAAATGTTTTCACGTTCAAATTTACAACATCATTGTTGTATTTGGCAATAGTCATGTTTGGCATAATAGTATGAATTTCTTTACAATTAATAAAACATACCTCGAGTGATATCATATTTTTCTTTATCTAAATCCTAGATAAATAAAGACACTTATTCCTACCAGGTTTTTTTTTTTAATGTCACATCCATCCAAAATGCATTTTTTAATCTATAACTTGGTAAAAAATTGTTCAAACTCTCCTGATAAATTCCTTGTATACAGGATGCAAATTAACAAATTGAAAATGTATATAAGGAAACAAATCATAATTAATTTAATATGATTATTTATAAAGACCTATGCAATATTCACAACTGTTTCTTTGGCTGCTTAAAACAATATCTTTGATTACTTTAGTTGTTATATAATTCTATTTTTATATGGTGGGATATGCTACAATTCCCAATCATTCTGTGATTGAAATAGAGAAGGAAAACAGATAAACAATAATTTATCCTGCATTGTTTATGTAAATAGATTACTCTATCTGCTAGAGACATTCTTTCTAAACAATGTCTTATTCTGATCACTTAGCAGAAATTACCAGAATTTACAAAAATTCTATCAAAGCTTTGTCTCAGTCTTACTTCTCAGCAGTGTATTCTACTGATGGCAACAGATTCCAGAAGATAAGTGTCATGGAGACATTCAGATCATGATTTTTTTCAGTTTATCCTCATCTTGAGCTAATTTATTAAAAGAAGATTTGGACCACTAGCATCAAGCATCCATAGGCTGGGGAATTAGTTTTCAAAATTTGTCCACCCATATATATATATATTGTCAGATATTGCCTACGTATGATGCCCCAGGCACCAGAAGGGGTT
>WNWU01000019.1:12428781-12442106 GCA_012654045.1 Ptyas mucosa
TTCCTTCCTTCCTTCCTTCCTTCCTTCCTTCCTTCCTTCCTTCCTTCTAATTATCACATTTTTAAATTACCCTTCTCCCTCAAACTTCCTTTATGGGGGTTAATAATTTTTGGTGTCATATAGTGATGAAGAAAATACCGGTAAATTAGATTGCATATCCTCATCTCTACTTCCTGTCTCCTTTATTCAGTTTTTGCATAAACTGTGTCAACATAAATTGCATGCAGTATTTAATCTGTATGTGTTTGAGTAGGATATACATATATTAACAGTTACTGTAACACAACAATGGAAATGTAAGGGGGGGAGACAGATTACCCTAAACCTTTGCCCTTGTCTGCTATTTTTGTCCATTTTATTATGTTTTCAGTACTGTGCAAAACAACCCAAGAACATTTCTTAATCAGAATGATGTAAGTATTCCAAACAAAATCAGTGTCCATATTAAAGAACCCCTTCATTTATTTCTAAAGAACAATTATTTGAAGAGATACACTTTATGAGCTTTCATTAAAGACATCACTTTAGCAGCAATAAATCTGACATGGAATTTATAGTGGTCACATTCAAAATATGGCAATCCCAGCTATAAATTCTATATTGCTTAGTCTGGTTAAAAATGAAAGAGTAGGCATCTGGGAGAGAAGAGGAAGGAGAAGCAAGCAAGATATATTTTTGTGTGTGTTTTAAATGAAAATGTTATTTCTTCCACTTCTCCTGCTAATGGAAGGAATTTACTTAATTTTTCCCTAAGTAAGTTCTTCCAGAGATAACAAGATATATTATTTAACGATAGAAACAAACTGGCTTGCTTTTTAATGAAAACTTCTCTCATTTACACTCCTCAAGCCTATATATAAACTCAGTTGCAATTATATCTCATTATCTACATTTTTCTGGCTTTTGTGGTGCATTTTTTCAAACACAATTTTCATTAAAACAACATGTTAGGGAAACTAATATAAAATTATAATATAAACTAATATAAAATAACACAAATAAGGAAAATATGCGCAAAAATATGTCTGTTAATGAAAGTAGTATATGTAATGGTAAAAAGGGTTGCAGTAAGTACACATTAGAAAAAAATCTCATAGAAAAGCAGTAGCATATGCATAAAAACTTCCATTTAAAACATGCCATATGCATAAAAACTTCCTTCTTGAGAAGGAAGGCGTGGAATGAGATGCGATGTGATACAGAACCAAAAAGTAACAAAGTTGAAGATTTTAGCTGTCTTCAGTAATCAAACATTGAGACATTCATTGAATTTTTACAAATACAGTCTGTGAGTTTTAGATAGGCTCATTTCAGCAGCCAATATCCTACCTAGACTATTTGGTACTGGTCTCTATGCCTCGATGGAAGATATCTTGAAAAGTACTGTTACTTCAATAATAATAATAATAATAATAATAATAATAATAATAATAACTTGATTGTCATTGTATGTATATAAGACCATTGTACCCAAAGACCAGGTCCAACACACATAACAATCCCCAAACACCCCCCCACCCACCACAATTTCTTTGTCCCTAAACCACCCAAACATCTACACAAAAGACGAAGTAATGCTGTCCAACAGCTCACTGATAGTAGCCCTTTAGTTCATTGTTGAGTGCAATTATAGCTCTGGGATAAAAACTATTCAGAAAATGTGTGGTCCACGTTTTAATTGTCCATACAATCCATGATGAAGGAAAGGAAGTTCAGAATGCAGAATTAGCTTAATAAATTTAAAGTTCAGTGAACCCAATAAAATTACAGCAATTCTTTGTATGCTTAAATAGTATTGATTTCCAGAGGTAAGAGCTTGCTGAACTTTCTTTAGGTTGACTCTCTTCTTTTTAGGTGCAATTTTGCCATGTCAGGCATGGGATGGTTATTGATGGAAGAAAACAATATGCTCTCTTCTAGTTACTATGGCAACTCTTCTATCAGATTATTTGATACATAGGTCATAGAAGAGTCAGATTTTCCTGTTTTACTAATCTTGCTGGAAATGTTAAAATCCCTTAGGTTCAGAAATGGTTATGTGCCCTTTAATACATATATATATTTAAAAAGCTTCACTACCACTGCAGTTATTTTTTTCCCTTATATTCCATATAATTGGGATATGATTTCCAAGTGAGAAGAAGTTGCTAAAATGCTGTAATTCTGAATCAGTTAAGAACACCAGGATGTTAGGTGATGATTTGAAAAGACCCTTGTTTAATCTTCTGCAAGATAGCAAAGCTGCATAAATTGTAATCTTTTTCAAGCTATTTGTCAAAATCAAGCACAATACTGACATGGAATAGAAGGACCTTAGCAAAAAAAAGTAATTTTAGGCTTCCAGAAACTTCAATAGAAATTCGAATTCTTTATTGGCCAAATGTGATTAGACACACAAGGAATCTGTTTCCGGTGCATAAGCTCTCAGTGTACATACAACAATAGTGACAGAACATTATCATAGATATTGTAAAATAGGTTCATCATAAAACATTAGATACAACACTTAGTGATAGTCATGGCTACTAAATAAGCAATCAACCTAAATAATATTAGGAGACTAAGTAAACAATATAAATCGTAAGATACAAGCAACAAAATTATAGTCATAAGATAATAAGCAGATAATAGGAGGTAATAGGGCAGATGAGAATAATGATGGTAATACTGCCTTTCTAGATAGTTTGACAGTGTTGTGGGAATTAGTTGTTTAGCAGAGTGAACACATGGGGAAAGAAAACCTGCCCTTGTGTCTAGTTGTTCTGGTGTGTAGTGCCCTATAGTGTCGTTTTGAGGGTAGAAGTTGAAACTATTTATGTCCAGGATGCGAGCAGTCTGTAGATATTTTCACAGCCCTCTTCCTGGCTCATGCAGTAATGTTAAATATTTCTAATATTTGCTGAAGATCCAATGTATTTACGTTTCAGAGATAGCTAGAGAAACAGTGAAGGAGACTTTTTCTTTAAAAATTGTGGGATAATTTAGTCTCCTTCCAAAGAAATCCAGAGAAATTTCACTGGTCCTAAATATGGTGGAACAATTATTCTTCTACTTTCACATTTCTCTACATTCTAAGCTACAGTTCCCAGTTAGCATGCTTAAAGTTACTAAGGTTGAAAAACAGTGGTGTAGACAATATAGATACTAATTGTGTTACTTAGATAGTGCCCACAACTTGGTATCTTGCACCTTCCTCCTAAAATCCCAGTGTGGCTCCAAGAACATTTCCAACATTTGCCATGTTAAACATTAATTTGTTAGAACTAAACACTATTAATCAGAGCATACAAAACATTTGCTAGACCAATTCTCGAATATAGCTCATATGTCTGGAACCCGCACTACATATTGGACATTAATATGATTGAACTTGTCCAGAAATATTTCACAAGAAGAGTCCTCCACTCCTCTGCTCACAACAAAATACCTTATCTCACCAGACTTGAAATTCTAGGCTTAGAAAACTTAGAATTACACCACCTTCGGTATGCATAGCTCATAAAATTATCTGCTACAATGTCCTATCTGTCAATGAGTACTTCAGCTTCAACCACAACAATACATGAGCACACAAGAGATACAAACTTAAAGTGAACTGCTCCAAACTTGATTGCAGAAAATATGACTTCAGCAACAGAGTGGTCAATGCCTGGAATGCACTACGTAACTCTGTGGTTTCATCCCAAAACCCGCAAAATTTTAACCTAAGACTGTCTACTATTGATCTCACCCCATTCCTAAGAGGTCAGTAAGGGGTGTGCATAAGAGGACCAGAGTGCCTACCCTCCCTGTCCTAATGTTTCCTCTATGTGTATCTATTTTATGTATCCAATCCATGTTTATACTTATTACCTAATACGTTCTTGACAAATAAATAAAAATAGAAAGGAAAATTATTAAATATCAGCTATGATTCATGGCTGTCTTTAGAAGAGCACACGGTCCCTACACACGGTCACTCAAGCACTCGTCACTTCTTGTCTGGACTACTGCAACACTCTCTACATGGGGCTCCCCTTGGTGCAGAATGCAGCCGAGCGGGGGATTATGGGAGCGATGGGGCACTCCCATGTGACACCTCTCCTGCGTGAGCTGCATTGGCTTCCGGTGGACTTCCGGGTGCGCTTCAAGGTGTTGGTGACCACCTTTAAAGTGCTCCATGGCTTAGGGCCGGGGTATTTATGGGACCGCCTTCTGCCACCAATTGCCTCCCACCGGCCAGTTTGCTCCCACAGAGAGGGCCTCCTCAGGGTGCCATTGGCCAGACAATGTCAGCTGGCGACCCCCAGGGGAAGAGCCTTCTCTGTGGTGGCGCCCACCCTCTGGAATGACCTCCCCCCAGAGATATGAGTGATCCCAGATCTCTGGACCTTTCGTCGGGCCCTTAAAATGCATTTTTTTCAGTTAGCTGGGCTGGCCTAACCCCATGTTCTCGGTTTTAAAGTTTTGATACTGATTAGTTGGCTGTTCACCGCCCTGAGTCCGCAAGGAGAAGGGAGGTATAAAAATTTAAATAAATAAAATAAATAAATAAATAAATAATCATGGCTATATATAATTATTTTGGCTAATTTAGCTAATCTCAGAAGCTAAGTAGGGATAACCTAAAAATTCTCAATTGGTTATAATAGAAACAAAATACTTCTGAAACAAGCTAGTAGCAAGCCAATTTCCATAATGCATAGATACAAATACCAGTATCTGGACCTGCCTAACTGGTTTATCTCATCAAACCTCCCACCCACCTACCCCACATTTATTTATCAACTCTAATGTTGAACTAAGCCACTTGAGTTTGATACAATTAGTATTTGGAAAAAGCAATAGCTTATGAATAATATATGTTTGGCTGCATATGAGAGCCAAGTATCCACATTATTGAATATGGATAATTATGACATATTGGCAGTGATTCAAAGAACTAAATTAGCAGATGTGACCTATTAAGAATCTTCTGCCCAATGTCGACATCCACCACATAAACAAACAAGTGGATCATCAAATAAATTGCAGTTCTCAAGATGTAAATAACTAGGCTCAAAGTATCCTATTTTGGACATATTATGCAAAGAACAACAGTATTTTTCTGGAAAAAGCCCTAATGATGGGAAAGGTGACAAAGGAAGCTGGATAACTACAGTTGCAGCAGTGATATAATTCATCATTGGAAAACATGAAGGAACAAACTGGAGAGGTAACTTCATGAAGAAAATTTATCTACGGAGAAAATATATTTGATTCCTAAGGGTTAGCACTGATCTGATGGCATAAAATAAATCAATTAATGTTGAACTAAGATAGAATGCAGCTGTGAAGATTATTTTGGTCCCAAAAATATGGATGAAAGGATTCAGATATGGGAAGTCAGAAAGTAACACTAAGTGCAGCTGAGAAATTAAAGATGGCAGCTTTACTACTATGGACAAATCATAAAAGAACTGGATACTTGGCTAACATTATACTATCCTCCATGATATTTTTCTACGGTAGTTCAGACAAGTTTTCATCAGGTTTTTTTCCTCTCATTTGAGAAAGCAACCTCTGCTATTTCTTTTTTAATTCTAAGTCATGACTTTCTTTTAAATCAAATTTAAGATTTGTGTTCAAATACACAATATGTTTCTGTGTATGAGCATTTTTTTTAATCCTGCCAAGACATCTGTACATGTCATTTTGATGGCAAAGTGTAGGAAAGATAACTTTATTGATCATTTAAAAATGGTATGCCTAGAACCTTATACTATACATCATCATGAAACTCAGTGGCCTTATAGCTATCGCTGTCCATTCTGACTCTCCAGATTTTAATGGTTAAATTAAAATTAACAACAGAATGGTTAATCTGATGTTAAGATATGGGTGATTCAAAAATTAAAATAATCATATCTGATTATTTTCCAGATTATTAAAATAACCTCTTGCAAAAATCAAGAAATAATTGATAAATATCCATTTGAGTGATTGGTGGCACATATATACTCTTTTCTGACACCTTAAGGAAGAAAAGAGTAGCTTGATGTACTACGAGGTTTTGCTGGACAATGGTCATAAATTCTAATCAACAGTATTATTGACAAGAAATGTTCTGAAACATATGGCAGCAATTTCTCTACTAATGCTTTAGTTGATTATAGATTAAATCCATGGCAATCCATCTGGAGCTATGTATATGAAAGCTTAACTGAATATGCTTATCTATCAAATGAATCATAATTATTTATTAAATACCGAATGAATTAGAATCATAAAGCAGAAAGTCTGAAAGAAAGTGGATGTTTTAGGGGACACTTATGAGTTTGCTCCTCAATATTGTTAACAATCAACTAAAAGTCATGGTTCCCTATTGCTTTATAATTCACTCTACAGAAGCCCTACAGAGAAATAAAATTTCTCTCTTCTATTGCTAATACTTCCATTTGCCTTTCTCTCATCTATCATGAAAAAGCTCATCGTTCTAAGAGCGCAAATATTTGAACATCAATCAAATGACTACATTTTAATAGATTGAAGTGCTCCTTCCCTTATTCACAAAATGCATGACTTTACAACTAGGGAGGCATCAAATCATTTATTCTGTGCAATCAAAAGGATTTAAGAATGCTCATTTGTATGCATGTACCTCAGTCAATATCACTAACGTTAACGGGAAAGCAGTTGAAAAGCTGCCATCTCTCTTCTCTTTGAAAAGCATGTTCATTCTGTCATTGGTATCATTCCAAATAAACATAAGGCCACGCTAAACAAATGTATGAAATAATTCCAGCAAAAGTGAGGAGGTGGAGCATTATACTTAAGTACTGAAAGTGTTTGTACTACTGGTAAAGTTGAGGATGCGGTTGAAAAAGTCAATTATTCTTTTGTCTGGGCTCTCATTTTTATTTGCCCTGCATCTGTTTCACTAGCACAATATAAAGTAGCCAATTATCCATCTGTTCCCGGGTCAGTTATAAATGCACACTACAAGCCTTTTTTGATTCATTTATATAAGCAAGCCTGCTCAACATGAATATATCCAAGTTTTAACAAGTGCTATCAAAATATGACGAGCTGGATCTCAGAGAATGGATAGATGGAGTCTGTTAGACAATGAACTTATTGAAGAAGAAAAAAACAGTGAGTATCGGGATGCCTGGAACAGACCAGATTTTCTTAAAACAATACTTTATAATTGAAATTTTTGCCTACAATTCAGTAGTGGGTTTCAATTTTTTTTACTACTGGTTCTCTGGCCGTGGCTTGGTGGGCGTGGTTTGGTGGGCGTGGCGGGGTAGGATACTGTAAAATATCCATTCCCACCCCACTCCAGGGAAAGGATACCGTAAAATCTCCATTCCCTTCCCACCCCAGGGGAAGGTTACTGCAAAATCCCAATTTCCTCCTGATCAGCTAGGACTTGGGAGGCCAAAAATAGATGGAGGTGGAGCCAGTCAGAATTTTTACTACCGGTTCTCTGAACTTCTCAAAATTTCCTCTACCGGTTCTCCAGAACTGGTCAGAACCTGCTGAAACTCACCCCTGATACAATTCCTATGAAACATAAACTCAGGAAAAAGGATGGCAATGAAGGGTAAGAATTTGTTTTAAGGAAAATTAGACTATGCATAGAATTTTATGGTCAGCAAAGTCTAAGGCCACCCTATATGGGATATCTAAAAGGGCTAAAAATGAGAGGCAGCTCCTTTTCACTCCAACTTAAATTGATGTTCATACGCAATATTCTTTCTAATATTGAACTCCAACTATAAAACTTCATCTGCTGGCCTCTTTCACAGTATATGAGGTCAAATGCACTTTGGATCTTGACAATCTTTGGAAGCCTTAAAGCAGGTGTGTCCAACCCTTGACCTCTGAGCTTCATGCACCCCTGTGCAGCTAGTAATGTGGCCCCAAAAGATTGTAAACTTTTAACATTATGTGATTTTTATACTATATTATATATTTTACATGTGGCCCAAGACAATTCCTCTGTCAGGCCTGGAAGCCATCTTGGG
Source organism: Ptyas mucosa (assembly GCA_012654045.1). Lineage (NCBI taxonomy): Eukaryota > Metazoa > Chordata > Lepidosauria > Squamata > Colubridae > Ptyas > Ptyas mucosa. The sequence goes on from WNWU01000019.1 coordinate 12,436,773, forward strand.
CATTGGATATTGAGGCCTGCCACATTTAGTGCTGTGGGAAACTGGGAGGGGGGATTGTAGGGAGCTGGGGAGATATATAGTCATAATAACATTTCTTTCTCTGAGAGTCAAGGTCACTCTGCCCTGCACCTGGAAGGGTATGGCTGGGAGGCATCTCCGGTTGAGATGGTGCATTGATTGGACCATGTGATGAACATGTGGGTGCTGGGCAGGGATGTGAACTTTCTTTTGGGTGGGGAAAACCTGTAAGCTTTCAGATTTAGTTTTTTCCAGATGTGCCAATATGATATCTCTAATAAAATGGAACTTTGAGGAATGCCTAGCCTCAGAGTCTTCTTTTGTTGGGGGTGTTCCTGACATCCTCTTTATTCAATGCAGCCCAGATAAGCCAAAAAGTTGGATACCCAGGCCTTCAAATGAAGTCTGCACACTTATTTTCTAACATATTGGCAGTACCTATCAGAACTATGATAAAAACATAATGGTATCCTTGCTCTTCCATTATCTCTTTTGGCTACTTTACTTCCAGAATAAAATCCTGTTCCCTGCCTCTCCCATTCTGTTTTTTGCAAATCTGACTTTTATGCAAAACATGCTACAGTACCTTATTATTTCTAGATGCAGAATGTAATTTTGTTGTTCTCGTTTCATTTTATTGAATGATGAATGTACATAAAGATGATCTCCTACTTTGGTACTTTCAGCCCTAACTGAATATTAGGAATGATGGAAGTTTTGATCCAAATATATTACTAACTGTATTTTAGAATGAATGCATGCATTTCCCTTCATCATCATTAATAGTGAATCTTGGACAACCAATAAATTATATAGAAAACCCAAAGTATGCATTGGTGGCATATACATTTGATAAATAGAATAGAATAGAATTCTTTATTGGCCAAGTGTGATTAGACACATAAGGAATTTGTCTTAGGTATATATGCTCTCAGTGTACATAAGGAGAATAAAATACATTCACCAAGAATAAAAAGATACAACACTTAGTGATAGTCAGGGTTGCTAATAAGCTATCAAATCGTACTAGGAAACATATAAAAACAATATAATTGAAAGATACAAGCAACATGGTTATAGTAATAAGTGGGAAGAGATAGATACTAGTAAGGAAGAGAAAAATAATAGTAATACAGTCTTAGTAAATTATTTGACAATGTTGTGGGAATTAGTTGCTAAGCAGAGTGATTGGCTTTTGGGAAAAAACTGTCCTTGTGTCTAGTTGTTCTGGTGTGCGGTGCCCTATAGCGTCCTTTTGAAGGTAGAAATTGAAACAATTTATGTCCAGGATGTGAGGGATCTGTAGATATTTCCACAGCCCTCTTTTTGACTCGTGCAGTATTACAGGCAGATTGGTAGCAATTTATAAATAATAATTTAAAAATTATAAGTGTATGAATTATTTATAAATTATAAATAAATTTATAAATAAATAAAAAGTTTGAATGTATATTTTTCCCTGTGATATTACAAGTTCACAGAGACATTGTAACCTGCATTCCTGCATGGCTTCATTCTATCATCTAAATCCATGAGAACAGCCAGAATACAGCTCCCAATAACACTATGAGATTAATTTCCCATCCTCTCCTTGGGACATGTATATAGCTCTAAATTTTATTTTAAACCCAGCCAATCACAGATTCTTTGAGTGCTATTTATGAACATATTAGTGCTGCTGTATAAATAATTTGATTTTTTTTCATATAAGTAGCCTCTTATATGAGCTTCTGTATCACTTTTTATGTGAGCAAACAGAAGATGTTGTGTTGTCTTGAATGCTCCAAATCATATATCAACAAGGGCAATTTACTATGCATAAGGTGCAAGGAAATCTCCCTTCAGTCTAACCTTGTTGCATTTCTCAGCCTAAATTTAACTAGGAAAGGATAAAAATAGCATAACATAAAATAAACTGCTTTTAATCTAGAGAGCACGATGGACTTTCTAAGCATTTCTTTTCTAATTTAGACTGCTGCATATAGAGACAGGAACTGGAAAATTTGAAGGACTCTGAGCAATTAAGATGATTGCAAAATTTTGATTTTATTATTTTATCAACATTCTTGTTCTTAGGATGGAATGTCACATGAGAATTTGTCTAAAACAGCCTGTGCCTAGTTCCAAACTCCTTTTTGTACAATATTTATCAACAAAAATGATAGAAAAATAATTAACATTCATTTCTGATCTGTATCACTTTTAAACATACAGAAATGTATTTTGCTTTGTTCCAGCATTCAACCTATTACCATGTTTCCCTGAAAATAAGACCCTGTCTTATATTTTTTTGAACCCTGAAATAAGCGCTTGGCCTTACTGCCATGTGCTCAAAAGCCCGATTGGGCTTATTATTAGGGGATGTCTTATTTTGGGGAAAACAGGGTAATCTACATGCATATATAAATTCTTATTAAAAACTGTCTCCCAAAATAGTTGCAGGAATTAATTTTTTAAGCTGAGAAATGCATCTGAGCATTTGGATAATACAAAGTAAATATCACCCTGAGCCAAAGCTGATGTCTGATGACTATATGGGCATGATTATTTATTTTTTTGGCCCAGTATGGAAGTGGTTTGCCTCTGACTTCTTCCCAGATATTTGTTTGCTTTTTAACTGTTTACTGTGACAGCAGTAATATATATATATATATATATATATATATATATATATATATATATATATATATAAAAACTAGGCGGTGAGTTCCCTTTAGTACAAACAGAACTGATCAGATCAATCCAAATATCCAATCAAATCCAAATATCAGATTTCTTAATAACCTTAGGGATAAGTAAGGATTGGAAAAAGGTTCTTATTTTAATATATACTAATCAACATTACACTTTGCTAGGTGACCGAAACATAATTTAGCTTTCAGGTCTTTGTACTCAGTTGGGGAGGTGGTTGATTTAAAAAAGGCCAATATCTGAATTTTCTAAAACAAAGTGATTTGGGAAATATGTACATTAATTGGTGTACAAAAGAACATAGGGAGAAGTAAGCACAAATATGCTTAAAATTGAAAAATATACATGGAAAAATGCAAATGAAGTTTTCTTCAATTGAACTATTAACATATGACTGCAAACTGATGTGAAATCAGTGGAAACAAACTTGGCTTGAAAGAATGCCAGAGTTAAAAGAAACATGGAGGGAGGTATGCAGTGGGATATCCCAGGGTTCTGTTTTAGGCCCAGTACTCTTCAACATATTCAGCAATGATTTGGATGAGGGGATCATCAAATTTGCAGATGACACCAAGCTAGCAGGAATAGCCAACACTCCAGAAGATAGGCTCAAGATACAGAAGGACCTTGACAGACTTGAACATTGGGAACAATCTAACAAAATGAAATTCAATGGTGAAAAAAATAAGGTTCTACACTTAGGCAAGAAAAACAAAATGCACAGGTAAGTACATGGCAGTGGTGGCGAACCTTTTACTCACCAAGTGCCAAATAGGTATGCGCTTCATGCGTGCGTGCTATCTGCACTAATGCGTGGCTCCTCCCCCATGCGCTGTGCATGCAACTGCACCATCTGCGTCTGCGCATGGCTTTTGCAATCACCACTCATGTGCAGCTCCCCATGCGCTGCATGTGCAATCACACCACCTGCACATGCACATGATTTCCGTGCGCAAAATGCATATGCGCAAATGCCATCTGCTCATGCATGCACTGCATGCAAATACTCTTGTGTGCACGCGCAAATGCGTGTGCATGCGCAGGAGAGCGCCAAAGACCAGCTGGGTCCCCTGAATTGTATGCATGCACACCAGAGGCCCAAACACCAGCTGGGGTGCTCATGCATACACAGCTGCAGGTGAGTTGGGCGACAGCTCGCATGCCCAGAAAGATGGCTCTGTGTGCCACCTCGGGCACGTGTACCATAGGTTTGCCATCACGGGTATATAGGATACCTTGCTCAATAGTGGTGACTTTGAGAAGGATCTTGGAATGCTAGTGGACAATCATTTAAATAAACATAAAATGCATAAAGAGAGGGATAGAATCAAGATCACGTGAAGTGTTAATACCACTTTATAATATCTTGGTAAGGCCACACTTGGAATACTGCATCCAATTTTGGTTACCACAATGTAAAAAAGATGTTGAGTCTCTAGAAAGAGTGCAGAGAAGAGCAACAAAGACGATTAAGGGACTGGAGGATAAAGCATATGAAGAACGGTTGCTGGAACTGGATATTTCTAGTCTCATGAAAAGAAGGACTAGGGGTGACATGATAGCAGTGTTCCAATATCTCAGGGGCTGCCACAAAGAAGATTCAAACTATTCTCCAACAGTCTTGGGGGTAGAACAAGAAGCAATGGGTGGAAACTAATCAGGGGAGAAGCAACTTAGAACTAAGGAAAAATTTCCTGACAGTTAGAACAATTAATCAGTGGAACAACTGGCTTCCAGAAGTTGTAAAATGTTCCAATACTGGAAGTTTTTAAGAAGAGATTAGATAACCATTTGTCTGAAGTGGTGTAGGGTTTCCTGCGTAAGCAGGGTTTGGACTAGAAGAACTCCAAGGTCCCTTCAAACTTTGTTAAATTATTATTAATTATTATTAATTATTAAATATGTATGCCTTAAACAAAGAAAATAATATTATTTATTGTCACTTTGGTTAAGTTTAATAAAAGCAGCTTTGGTGGGATATCCAATTATTGGTCCTTGATTTATAAATTCACACCTAATTCTCTTACTACTTGAGAAAACAATATCCCTCATAAGGAGCTAAAGTATTTCTAAGTAGGCAAGTTACAAGAAATAAAATGGGTGTCAATTGAACTAATGAGGAAAACTGAGCTAAAAGGACGAAAACTGTTCTGAAGGGAAAATCTGATTAAATGGGGATCTGATTGCCTCAATTTCCACATTAATACAATATAAGAGATAGAAATTTAACAAAAAATAGCAAGCTTCACAAGAAAGTAAATTGGTACCTCTCTATTAGTGTTGCATTTTTAATGTGCTGCCATATAGAATCATGGAACTAGGAGCCTGAGTGGCGTAGGAGGCTAATGCCTCCTACGAAAGCAGCATTTAACATCCAGCTGCCTGCAATTACTGCAAGTTCAATTCTCACCAGGCTCAAGATTGACTCAGCCTTCCATCCTTTCTAAGGTGGGTAAAATGAGGACCCGGTTGTGGGGGCAATAAGCTGACTTTGTATAAAATACACAAAAGTATGAAGGCTATTGCTTAACGTATTGTAAGCCGCCCTGAGTCTCCGGAGAAGGGCGGCATATAAATAAGATAGATAGATAGATAGATAGATAGATAGATAGATAGATAGATAGA
>WNWU01000019.1:12442116-12489457 GCA_012654045.1 Ptyas mucosa
AGATAGATAGATAGATAGATAGATAGATAGATAGATAGATAGATAGATAGATAGATAGATATAGATATATAGATATATATACTGCAGTAAATCTGGAGATTCTGAGACAATATTATCTAAAATATAGATGGCTTTTTATACTGATAAAAAAAAAACCCAAGCTACTTCTATCTGACTCCCCTTTGCTCTGAACAAAGAAAATGTCCACTGATAAGGCTAGGAACAGCAGCTCATTGGAACACATTTTTGGATTGGAAAGAAGTTAAGTCTCTTTCCAGGAGTTTATTCAACAGCTTCTGCCAAATTAAAAACAAAGACATTCTCTCAAATGTGTGTTCATATTTGGCAAAATATGAGAAGTAGTGGTTCAAAGCACCTCTGACATTTTAAATGTTCTATATAATTACTTCTTTTTAACTTGCAGCCTGTGGCTATAAACACATGCATAGTTTTCAAAATTGAAAAGACCTACTAGGTCACCTCAAGCCCCTGACAGAAAATTATTGCTGTTGAGAAGGTCCAATATACAGTTTCGCTGACATTGGACAAGGCTTGGATGGCTGAAAGCTTGGAACAGAAATTTAATTTCTTGATTTCTAGTCAGGAAGAAAACTTTTTGGCATAATTTTCAATCCAACATTTTTTGCCAATTGAGAGAGAGAAAGTACAGGAATACTTAGGAGTTGAACTCAGTGAAAAAATCAAGACTGCTTCCACATTTTTCTTTCAGTGAGTATATATCTTGAGAAGTCTGCATCAAGGTTTAACAGTATATCCTGTGATTTTCTTTTGACACTACTTGGGAATGAATGACAGGTAAGTATGTCAGCATCCTATCTCCATTTAATAGATGGAGATTCATAGGTAACGAAGAACTTTTGCTTTTTGATCATTCTTGATCAAGTGGCATGTCAGGAATCATGCTCTGAAAGGCAAAGGAATTATTTCAAAGAAGTAGATATTTAGAATATTAAGAATTTAATTTAATTTAAATTTTATCAATATAACAACTGCAGGAGGTGACCAGACTGAGCCTGACAGAATGGCCCAACACCTCATCAGTGTTGAGTCTCCTCGTGCCTAAGTCTAAGGCCAGTCCACCTTGAATTCCTTTGATTTTTATCTACCACCAAATTGTTTTGACTGTTAGTAGTTCAGATTCTTGTAGAGAGCTTAAGTTTGCAATAAATCCTTACACCCATTTGAACTGCTCATGCATCTTAAATTTCCTTTCACCAAACATTTTAATTAGTGTAAACGTAGCTTTTGTTTCAACTACTGAAACTTAATTTATTAATATAAACTTAATATATACACACATTTAGCTGGAAAGAACTGGTCCTTAATATAGGATAACCTTATATTACAGGGAAGAGAAAATTGAAAAAAAAAAACTATAAACAGAAAAAAATCCCTGTGTAGCTTAGCTTTCTCATCTTGTTATCTCAATTTACCAATTCCAAGTCAATTCCAAGACTTAACTTCAAGAACCAGACAAATAAATCCTATATTAATTATGAATATTTTCTACAAAATAAGATTTATAACATTTATAAAATGAATTGATCCCTTTCAAAGGTTGAAAGGTCAACCTTTCTCAATCCAATATGAACCAGCATTGCACACAAAAGCACACAAATTGACACAGACATATTTCCTTCCCTGTTTCTTACAGATACAGCATACAAAGAGAAGCATAACAAAAATGGGAGAAGTGAAAGGAGTAGCTGCCCAGGGAAGGGAATAAAAATAATGGAAACAAATAAAGGCAATTGGAAGAAGTATCTGGCCTAGGAAACCTAGAAAAGAGGAAGGGTTTACAATTAAGAATTAGAATCACCAGGCAAACAGTTTTTCCTTGGTTTCCAAAATAATTTTCAAAGGCAGGCATGCTTTTCAGCAGCAATGTCTGCCATCACATCAATTAATACCTAGTAATATATTTTAATGTTTTCACTTACTCTGAAGGATATTAAGATACTTGTAGGAGAAGAGCAGGCACAGGTAGAAAGTGGAGTAAAATATGTCATCAGTTTGGAGTCATTGTGTTGTCACAAGAGACCAAACTCTAGTCCCCTGTGAATTCTACTGACTCTTATTTAGCACCAATTTAGCACTGACTTTTAGTTGGCTATTATATAGGTAGCAACAATAAACTTTGACCCCTATGAATGTTCCTAGTTATTTGTGTCTGACAAGATTCATCCCATGCACATGTATTTATTTATAGAATAGAAAGTTGTTTTTCTTTTGGATAAATATGGTGTATAAAAAATAAACTAAAGGCATAGCAATAGCACTGTCCCTTAGTGTGCTAGTAACCTCTGTATGAACAAAGTGAAGCTTATTCCCATTTTGCGCACTTTGTAGTTTATTATATTGCATGTATCTTTGCAAAAAGAAGCATTTCCATTCCATTGAAAAGTGCAATTATGCATAGATTGAATTTAATTTCAATAACTATTTTTGTTTCTACTTCTTTTAAGGTCAGAAAGCAAGAATTTACTGAGAAACTACATGGCAGAAGTGGGGAGGACAAGTGTGAAATCCAGCAGGTTCTGACAGGTTCTGGAGAACTGGTAGCGGAAATTTTGAGCAGTTTGGAGAACCGGTAGTGGAAATTTTTAGTAATTTGGAGAACCAGCAAATACCACCTCTGGTTGGCCCCAGAGTGGTGTGGGAATGGATATTTTGCAGTATCTTTCCCCCAGGAGTGGGGAGGGAATGCGGATTTTGCAGTATCCTTCCCCTGGAGTGGAGTGGGAATGGAGATTTTGCAGTATCCTTCCCCTGCCACACCCACCAATCCACATCCATCAAGCCATACCATGCCCACAAAGCTAATTAAAAAAAATGGATTTCACCACTGGTGGAGGGAGCTAAGATTGCATGGGTTATCATTCCACATAATGGATTTCTCTAAATTTAGACAGGCTTGAGGCAAAAGGTTGAGCTTTGAAGGACACTAGGGAATAATCCAATGAAATGTCTTCTAATACTCATTACTAATCATTACTTAAAGTAATGATTTCAAATATGCAGAATTCTAACAAATATTGTAAGAATGTAAAATTATTTTCAGTATTTTTTAATAATTGTACTGTTATTCTACATCTAGGTTTGTAAACATATTGAAAGCATGATTTCCTTAGCATTTCAATCTCAAGCAGAACGATGATCTCAGGACTCCAGACAATATCCCAATTTAATGTCTGGTAATAAACTTTTATATTATTTATTTCAAGAGATCAGTAATTGAAGAATCAAGAGGGGTAAAAAGATGTAAAAAATAGATTTCTATATATAGGAATTTTAAGTTTTTATTAGACATATATTTATCTAAAATTGTTGTCTTTGAAATCTATTTATTCAAGAGAAAATTAGAAATAGATGTTCAAAATTCAAATATGCTATATTCATATGTATATGCTATTCAAATATGGATTTATGCAGCACATATGTGAAAGGAACTTCTTTTGAATTAAATTGTAGTTTAATTTTAAAAGATCTGCATTGTTCTAATCTACAATAATTTAAGGTACGTGGCAGTTCATTCAGAATTCTAGAAAGTAGATTGGCTTATATGTTCTTTTCATGTTACATTCTGATCATTATATAATGCCAGAAAGCTAAAATTGTTTGATAAGGGTTTGGTACAAATGTGCATATAGGCAGGATGAAAAAGAAAGGGAGAAAAAAAGGGGCTGCTATAAAATATAAATCTTTGTTAGTGAGCTGACACAAAACAATGCTTTCACTAATCTCATTTCTGGTCTCTTTTTCTCTGCCTTTAAAACATATCTTCACTAATATAATATAATATAGATATTGCTCCCAGGGGGTTTCCCTTCCCATTTTTTACCTCTTAAATGCATTGTTTATAACATAGTTCTTTCAAAAACAGACATACACAAAGCAGAATGAAAAAGCTAATAAAAAAAGGAAGCTCAGGTAACTTATCAAAATGAACAATGATGGGAAGGAAATGTATAGGGGGACAATCCTGTTAAGGAGAAACATGGTGCATATGTTTTGCATGAGTACAGTTACATTCAATTATTGACACTAGTTATGATGGAAGACATGGGTATCATAAGTGGAAAAGATTTCAGCTTAAATCTTGAAGGAGTACCATTCACCAGGATAAAATGTGTTATTAAAGATGGGGTAGAAATATTTTGGGATTTTAATGAGAATCTACCTGATTTGCCCATTCATAACCAAAACATTGCCTGAAACCCATGTTTTTAGAGATGCAGTTCTCTAAACATTTGAGACATTTAGATTTAGATTTTAGAAAAAGAAATGCAGACAAAAATGGTAAGGTAAAGGAGAGTGCAGGCTTAAATGTTCACAGTATGCAAGAAAATGCTTGCGAAACACCAATAGTGCAATATAGGCCTCGATCTTACCGCTTATTGAAAAAAAAACCCTTTAAATTCAGTCAGTCAAAATAAATCTCTAAGTGCCATAAAAATAGCTGCATGAGATGTAAAACAGCCTTTTAAATTGGTCTGTCACAGAGTAAAATTGTTAAAGGAACTCAAACATCCATCTCTGTGCCCCTGTAGCAGCAGGCCTCCATCATTATCATAATCCAGACTAAAAGAACAATTGTTCAGTTGCCTTTTCTATTCTATAAACAACATACATTCTAGTTGCAGTAAGGAACATGTCTTCTGCAGCAGCCTTAAATACTCTGGACTTCTGTACTACCCACTTAGGCCCAGCTGAGGCTAAGCTGTTTGTATTTTGCTAAGATATAATTATGTAAAACTTTAGAATTTTTCTCAGAGCAGCCACTCTTTCACCAAACTGATTTCTGAGTTTCTACTATTCCTCACGTTGGGAGAAAAATCCATCCGGTTCAGTTCCAAGCTGGGAGAAAGGCACTGGAAACATGGAGGCTGATTGGAAAGAAAGGTTTATTGATGAAGCACAACCACATGTGATTCTGGGCAGCTGACAAAATGCAGTTGAGAGTGGGTGGATTTTTATACCTTCTTTGGGCTTTGTATTTCAGCTTCCTGTTCCTGTGCAAGAACATGTCCTTTAATATTGGCTGTTGTCAGATTCCTATGGGGTCATGTAGGGGTCATAGCTGGCTCTATAGGCAAAAGTGGAAATGCAAATCCTAGGTGCTTGTTTGAACTAATCTGGTCAATTTCTAGTTCATTGTTTATCTGAGCTCCCACATTTCTGTGACTTTGAAGTTTGGACTGCAATAAAGGGGCTTGTGTTCTGAAAGAGTGTTGGGCAATTCCTATTGTGGCTAATGACTTTCATCCTGTGTTGGATCTTGGGTGAGGGGCTGCTTTCTAATCCTACAATTCTGCCAAGGAATTTCAAAATATCCTGCCTTGAATGGATTACCAAATCTGCATTCCTAAAAGCTGACATCCTCAGTTTCTGCTTGGGAGCAGGGAAACTGGGACTCATGTTTCCCCGTTTCTCCCTTTGGGGAAATATAATATCTTACCTTTTTAATATTCCTTAAAATATTTCATTCTTCAAGTGGGTGGCTTCCCACACTCACTATTCTCAGGGCCTATGAATCTACTTCTTAGTAAGAATTATTTCCATGTAGTGCTCGAATACTCAGAGAAACAAACAAGACCTCTAACTCTGGCTTCTCAGAATACTCCAAAATTAGCAGGTAAAAAGATTAAATTAGGAGAAATGAATATCAGGAAAATGTGCTACTAATGTCACTCATTTTAAAAATAAAATTAAACCAAAAGGGGAGAGCATGAATTTAGTACTGGCAAAATTGGAAATCCAATAATTGCATTTGAGAGATCACCAGGTCTGCTATTTCAAATGGTTTGCTTGGTTTTAAATTTCATCAATATAAAAAAGCTTATATAGTCACAAGTACAAAAGCTTTTTCCTGGTTACATTGCTCTGTAACCAGTTTGTTCATATCCAGTGGCTTTCTGGTAATAAAATCTTCACCTTGCCTCTGAAAATGCCAGCCACAGCCGCTGGCAAAACATCAGGAAATTTGTCACTGAACCTTGAAGCCCAATATTACCCAACAATTTTAGGTCATAGTGACAAAGAAGCATTTCCTAGGTAAACAAATATCCCATATAAGGGGATGCTTCTGATTTATAAAATACAACAGTAATTATCACTGAGGAAATTTAGTTTAGTCCTTATGGGAACTAAGGGATGACAATTTGGCAAGCAACTGGCTTGCTATGGCTGTCTTGAACTTAGTTTTCCCTTAGCTAAATGCTTCATGAGGTAAGAAATAAAAGAATGCATTTTACCCTGCAAAGATCAGTCATCAGCTACCTTGTCAAGCTCATGTATATTTCTGATTCATTTTAGTGAAATACAGTAAGAAAACTTGTTATGTGACTGTGTCCCTGGTTTGATTCTCTACAACATACAATATCCTACACTTAAAAAGAAAGATATGAGAACTTTCACATTCATCTAAATTTGAACACTGAAATCATACAAAATTAAGTTGGCCTTGGTTTCATTACACATTCAGACCAAGTTTGTAAAAAGGTTTTCTCTGATTCATGAATCTTTCAAGCAAACCTGTTCTGAGCTCTGCTTTTGCATTGCAGTCATGCAAAATTCATTACTTTCTAAGGATTCTTGACACAAAAGTAGGTAATTTTACACATTTTGGATTTCAGAATTGTAAATAAGGGTAATAACTGAAATTCAAAGCAGAACCCACAAGGTTTTGACTTAAAATATTTCCCTACCTTAGTATAGATTGGTATATTTAAAACTTTGGTAAACTGAAATTATATGAATGTCTAACGATTTCTATAGTCTTTCTGTAACTGCCTAGGAACATACCAAGGTCAATAACTGTGGTGTTTATTGGTTATATATGGTAATAACCATAATAACTATGGTTATTACTATAGTCTTATAGACGTCAAGCAAGGTGAAATATCTATACGAGACACTAGCTGGAGCACATACACATCAATTCTATAGAAAGAAAATAATATAAATGCAACATGTGTTTCTTGAGTATGGATTTTTAATTTAAATATGCCTGCAGTTAAATAAAGGCAATTATGGAACACTTAAAACTATCTGTAAAAAAGATTAAATAGAGGTATATTTAGTAGATCCATCAACAAGAATCAAGCAGAAAAGAGTGACTAAAAAGGACAAACCTAGATTTCAACAAGAGGGAGCAAAAGAAAACTCTGACAAGTTGCTCAATCCAGTTATTTGTTGTCTGTATTAAATCTAAACCTTGCCAATAAATCCCTGTATTGCTTTAACGGCTTAATAGCCTAATTTAGGAATAAAATGAAGTTTGTTATCTTTGTTCTCACTTTTATTAAACAAATGGACATGGGGAAAGCTGCTGATCTAGTCTGCTTTTCACTTTTTTTTCCTTCTGTTCAATCATGTCCATTTCTCCGAGATTGCCCAGGTAAGTCCCTGCAGTTTACTTGGCAAGGTTTTCAGAAGTTTGTTTGCCATTACTTCCTTCCAAGGGTTGGTTAAAGCAACTACAGGTAAATTTCTTAATTATTTTTCTAGACTGCAATTGTTTGGGGGGGGGGAACCTCCATGAAATTTCTCAGCATTGTTGTTGTCAGACATATGAGGTGGAAACTGACAGTTGTTGTTCAATCATTAAGTCATGTCCAACTCTTTGTGATCCTGTAGACCATGGGGTCCCCTGTCCTCTACTGTCTTCTGGAGTTTGCTCAAATTAATGTTCATGGTGTAGATAACACTATCTAACTATCTCATTCTTTGCTGTTCCCTTTTCCTTTTATCTTGAATCTTTTGTGACATCAGAATCTTGGTAATGTTTGGTAATTAGCATTACCAAAACCTTTGAGCAAACAACTGGTTGCTATTGTCTGTTTTGAACTTAATTTCCCCTCAGTTAAATTATGGATTCATGAGGTAAGAAATGATAAAGGTGGAGTGGGAGGAGGGGAATCTTCAATAACATCTTGATGAATAGAATAGAATAGAATAGAATAGAATAGAATAGAATAGAATAGAATAGAATAGAATAGAATAGAATTATAGGTCCGAAACCATTAAAGCATTATGTTTTGTTCATTATGTACATTTCTGTGATAATGATGTAATGTGTCATTGTAAATGTTCATTGCCTCAAATTAAAGATGTGTTCAAACCAGTTTTCTACCTTAGAGAAAAAATCAGAGTATTTGTTCTTTCATCACTGAAGATGTATTACTGTTCTCATATGTCACTTACTAGTGACAAATATTGACAAATTACTGGTTTGATTTGATGGTTTAAATAAGTGCTTCTTTCAGTTAATAAAAAACTGATTTGTCTTCTAGAGATTTGTTAATCTATCTAGAGGTTTGTTAATCCCAGGATTGTTTGTCATGCAAAATAATGTCAAACATTAGAAATTAAGCACATTTAAGAGTTTTCTTCAATTTCCTTTTAATTTTCATCCAGTAATATTTCTGTGAATAATATTGACATGTTAGGGCAGGCATCCTCAAACTACTGCCTGCGGGACAGATACAGCCCACTGATGCAATCTATCCAGCCCACGTGCAGTGGTAATTATGACCCACCCCTGCCCCGCGCTTTCCCAGCCATTGCCCTTATCTTCAGTTGCCCCAACAAGCATTTCCAGTGTGCACTCCTCTGTCCCAAAGTAGGATTGAGCAGGTGGAAAGGAGCAGGGGAAGGGTAGGAGGGAATGAGAAGCCCAGCTGGCTTTCCTTTGGCATGGGGCAGGGGGAAGACCCAATACCACATCCATGCCTGCCCCCTGCTCTCACAGCACCTTGCCACAGCACAATGAAAACTAGTACACTTCACAATGGGAGAGACTGAGTCCTCTCCTCCTCCGGGAGCCCATTCCCTGCCCCACTCACCCCTGATCTCAATCTCTTTCTCTCTCTCTCCCTGGGGCAGAGAGCCGCCATTTCCTGCCAGACAGGCAGAGGGAGAGGGGAGAGACAGATTCAGCTTGATTCGGCCCTCGCCAAAGACGCTACACATCAGCCAGTCTCCCTCTGTGTATGTGTGTGTGTCGTTTTCTTTTGCTCCCTGTCTCTGTGTGTCTTCTCACTCAGAAAGCCCTGCATGCTTTCCTTGGGGCTTTTCGCTACCCGTTTTTCTTTCTTCCTTTTGGAAATCTGGGCTTGCTGAGTAATGAATGGCAGAGGCTTCCCTCTTCCTCCTCCTCCCCCCTCCTCTTCCTCTCATGTGCACCTTCTCAGCCCCACCACAGCAATGGAATCTTTCTTTTCAAGTCTTTAAAGAACAAGCAGATTTGCTTCATATTTCAGAAACAGTGAGTTCATATTATGAGAAAGGGGTTTATATGAGGACTGTGCTAATCACAAAGACTTTTGGCTTTCAATAAAATAAAAGATGCCACTAAACTCCTTCTGAAATAAGGTGATCCAGTCTATGTCTCACTCAAGATCAGGATTTTTATGGGCTTTGCTGTGGGAGATTTTATCTTCACTTCCTTCCCAGGTATTTAAATATCTGCAATGATGCAAGCCCGCCCATGTTTTTATATGAATAGTTCAGTCCTGCAAATGCTTTTATAGAAGCTGCATTAGCTTTTGGGTCCTTCTGAATATTTTTGCCTTAGATTCGGATGAGAGCAGGGAAGAAAAATATTTGCTGTGAAGTTTTGATTCAGTTCTCAGTTCTACCAACATGACATGTTTGATTCCAGAAAAAATTTCTCTTAGCTAAAGCCTAGTCAGAAAATCCATATAAGTGCTTTTTCCACCAGTGATGTTTAGATATTAAGGTAAATATATGTAGTTCCAGGACTCCATTTTAGAATATGATTCATCTGACAGATTTATTTTACCTTCTTTTGTACATGTGTTCATGTCACATGCATGTTTAAATTCCTATTCAGTCATGCAACTGTGATTGCCACCTTGCCTACTTTGACTCCTTGCTGTGCGTGCTGCTGACATTAATTCCATTCTCCTCCAAGTCCCTTTTACATAAATGAACTCTTGAACTCAATTGTAATCTTTTGCATACAAAAGAAAGACTCATATCATTGCATATTTTTTTTGCTATAACTGAATGGACACTACTACTTGATTGAATATTTAGATATTTGACATGTTTGATTGGACAATCCTTTAGTATATAAATTTCTTGACCAAATAGAATCCAAATTATCTTAGAGAATAAGGAGGCTGATATTTATGGAAATGTGCAAGATCCTTCACAGAAAAAGAGAGTGAAATACATTTTAAGTCCACAGTAGAAAGAAAATATTCAGAGGCGGTTTAAACATTACTGTCCCTATTTCACTGAACCTAAAGAAGGAGGAGGAGATACAGCATAATGAGACTTGCAAGATTGATGTCAGCCCCACTAAGTAGACCAAACCAAAAAATCAACTCCACAGGAAAGCTAAAACTTCTTTTATTGAGACTGGGTATAATAATGAAATCCTCATGTGAATTAAGGAGATATCTGTCTGAGTCACTTGGCGTACTTCTTGTTTTGGACTAAAGCCATGTTTTCCTCCCTTGTTCCTTTAGTAATGGATATAGCCCAGCTCTGTCAAGTTCATCTTCATTGCTTTCTATTACATGAGCTTAATTACAGTGTCATCTGTTCTTTTTCGACAACTAGTGATATCACATCAATGCAATAAAAAACAAACAATTTCTGAATGGAGCATAGACAACAGTCTATGTTGTCTTAATTTTTTGCTCCCATCTAGTGGTCATTCAGATTTTTGCAGACCTAATTCACTCCTGGAGTATGTTATTTGGATGGATGGATGGATGGATGGATGGATGGATGGATGGATGGATGGATAGGAAGGTAGGTAGGCAGGTAGGTAGATATCTCAACTCCCAATGACTGTGGGTGATTTATAGATCAAACATATTAAAAGCAATAATAAATGTATCATAATAAATGAAAAGAAAAGAGTAAAAGATAGTAAAGATAACAACTCTGGCCAGAAACAATAACAACCATAAAAACAGAGCTATGCAACCTAAAGGAGATTTCATTTGTCCTTTACAGACATTTTTCAAAACATCAAGAGAATAGGGACCATCTTATGGGTAAGCTTATTTCAGAGGGAAGGTGCTGCTTTAATATTATTGGCAGGACATCATAGTTAATCTTTTGCTTTGGAGATTAATCACTGACAGCCTAGAGAGGTTAATCCCACTACCCTAATGGGCCAAAACTTTTCAAAGTTTATTCTCTTATGTGATATCTGTTAAAATATCTTCTTTCATCTAATTTCAGAGAGAGAAAAAAGAGAGGGCAGAATGCTAAATACACCAGCCTGAGTTCCTGGAGTTAATGTAGAAGATACATTTAACAAATATAATAAATTATTCATAATTATTTTTTAATTATAGGTGGAATAACATTCAGGTTGAATAATATACCATAATATGCCAGATGCAGAATTTTAAAGTGAAATGCTATTGTCCTGAAAAAAGAAAGCTATGATATTAGGAATGTAATTGTCAAATGCCAGAGAAATCAGGAGATTCAGTCAGTTCAAATGAGTATAAAGATTTATTGCAAGTTTAAGCTCTCTACAATAATCTGAGCTACTAACAGTCAATGGAAATTCATAGGAGTTAAGAATAAAAAGGAATTCTAGATGGGCTGGAGTTAGATGTCTTGTGGGCATGAAGGGACTCGAGACTGATGACACGTTTGATCCCTTCCTTGGTCTCAGTCTGATCATCTCCTACAGTAATAACAGTTATTTTCTTAGTCTGTTATTTCATCACTAATTAGGTACATAGGATTTTCTAGAATCTTTGCCTCTTATGTATACCAATAAAATGATTCCATAATGATAGCTGAATATATGTGTATATAAGAGAGAAAAAGAGATGTGTGAAAGAAAAAATATGTCATTAAAAATAAGTTTTTAAGTATTATGCAGGTAATCTCTTATTCTATTGGTCAACAATTTTTATGTTTTATGCAGCTTTTACTCAAGAGATACTGGAATACATTCTTAAAATGTGCACTGTAAAAGAAAATACTTTTTAAAATGAACTATAATTATGCATTATACATCTATTATAAACAACTATAATGATGCATTATACATCTACATTTATAATTTTGTGAAGACATTTTGGTATGAGAAGACATTTTAGGAGAATAAGTAACTCTACATACAAATTCTTATTGTATTTCATTTTGTGCGTTATTTGTGAATTTTCCTCATATTAATAATTGTTGCATAAGAACGTCTTCCCTAGCTGGCATCTGAAAACTATGTTCAGCTAATTCTAGTCACAGATCTTTCTTAATGAATTAAATTTTTGAAAACAAAGATCAACTTAAAGTTGCACAGAGACTGGCACAATATAGATTGAGCTGTACTTATACTCTGTTTCCTGAAAATAAGACATCCCCTGATAATAAGTCCAAATGGGCTTTTGAGCACATGCACTAAAATAAGCCTTCCACCAAAAATAATCCCTTCCCAAAAATATTTAAACACAGATCTGGAAATCAGATAAGATGGCAAGAGGAGCCCCATCTTGCTCCATGCTCCCCAATATAATAAGACCCCCCCAAAAAATAAGGCCAAACACTTATTTCGGGGGTTCAAAAAAAATATAAGACAGGGTCTTATTTTTTGGGGAGACACGGTAGGTTCCACAATTAGCAGTTAATCATGTCTGCCAATGAGATGTTATAAATTCTCCATATTCCGTGAATCTGTGTAAATAAAAAGATGAACCTTAAGTACCCAAAATAAATGCTGACTCTTCTTCTGTTATGCAGTTGCAGAGATGATTATATATATTTTCTTGGCACTCATACAATCTCTATTTCAGTTCTGTCAACATATGCTGGTAAATCAAGTCATTACTGAGAATCCTGGTGTTATCTTGACATGCTGATGACTATCTAGAAGTCCTTCATTTCATGTTTCATGATCTCTGACAACAATAGCACAATTCCTCTATTCATTTTCCAGATCAGTTCTCAATGTTCTTATCAGAAATAAGTCCCTTCAATGGGATGCACTTTCTTGTAAATATGCTTAGAACTGCAGTCTCAGACCCTGATTATTTTCCATCTACTTATCTGATATATTTTTATGCCATTTCCCACATAATCCCATCTTGAAGCAATTTGTAATAAGAATGATCAAATACAATAATACAAAACAATAAATGTAAACAACATGAAAAACATATTCGTTAAAAAGGAGAAAAAAAAGAGCAAAACTAAAATAAAAAATAATTATTTGTTTAATATTTAAATGGTGATATGGTGGTTAAAATGCAGCATTGCAGGCAAACTCTGCCAACAGCCAGGAGTTCGATCTTGATGGGCTGAAGGTTGACTCAACCTTCCATCCTTCAGAAGTTGGTAAAATGAGGACCCAGATTGTTGGGGACAATATGCTGACATTTTAAACTGCCCAGAATGCTGTAAAAAACTTTGTGTGTCACCTATGTTTTGGAATTTTTTTTCCCAGAGATTAGTTTCACTTTAATTCTACTGCATTTTCATAAGGCTTTAAAGACTTTGGTTACTGAGGCTTAAGATCCAGATGTGTGGCCCGACTCATGCAATGTATCAGTAACTTGTTGTTGGTGGTTTTTTTTAATCTTAGTGCTGACAACATGTCTGTTGCCTTTGATTTTTATGTTTTTTTCTATTGTTGTTAGTCGCCAAAAGCCACAACTTTCATCAACCATGCTGAGTAAAAGCATAATTCTTTTTCACTGGGAGGACATGATAATTGCAGAATACCCTGCACCCACTCAACAAAAATAATACTTCCCCCATGATATCTAATAACCCAGATAGAGACGCTGAGAATTAAAACATTGTAATGTTTATGTTTATCTTCATGGACTGCTAAATCTGTACAAAAATAGAATAGACTCCTCAATACAAGCAACATTACCATCTGCTGCCAGGATAAAATCATCAACACACAGTAAAACTGAGGATTTACCCAAGAGCAAAAAGGTAGCAGGAAGAACAGATGCAGACAATATGGGAGTCTCTGTGTAGCTGTGTAGGATTTTGGTCCATGTGAGTTGCTGGTAAAAGCCAACAGATATTCAAAATTAGGGGTGTAAAGAAAACAGAAAATGGATTTACAATTGCAACGCAGGAGATTATTTGAAACTGGGTTCAAAACTGTAGCTGGATTGGATGCAACAGGAAAAGTTGTTCAAGTAATAGCTCTGAAATATCTTAGATCTTGAAACAGAATATTAGACTAGTCTCTCTCCTCTTTCTGGTGTGACTTTTTAATAGCAAGGATAGGACTGTTAGATGCAGTGGAAGCAGGCACCAAAATATCTTACTATTTTAGTTCAGTAACAATGGAATGAGGGCTTTCAATAGAATGAGGGCTTTTAATCAGAACTTACTGAATTTGAAGAAGAAGAAATGCCCTAGCTTAAAATAGTTTGTCTGCTGACTTGACCAAACCACTTTCACATTTTGAGGTAGCCCATAAGGCTAATTCTATACAGGCAAGAACAGAATGTGGTAAATCAGGAGATAAATCAGGAAAGAAGAATGGATAGAGGTCAGGCAAGAACTGAATTATAGTGTTCTTCTGGGATCTGTGAATGCATGCATTTTTCATACCAGAAAAAAAGTGCATTCAAGCTTACAAAGCAAATTGCAAATTGCAAACTGCAAATAAATTTAAGGCAAGTTACTCCCCAAAGGAAAAGCATATTTTTCACACAAAAAGCTGATTTTAGTAGTTAACAGGGTGGTAACCTAATAGATAGAATAGAATAGTAATAGAATTCTTTATTGGCTAAGTGTGATTGGACACACAAGGAATTTTTATTTGGTGCATATGCTCTCAGTGTACATAAAAAGACAAGATTCACTCATCAAGAATCACAACACTTAATGATAGTCATAGGGTACAAAATAAGCAATCAAGTCATATTAGGAAACAATCAATATCAATATAAATTGCAAAGATACAAGCAACAAAGTTATAGTCATGCAGTCACAAGTGGGAGGAGTTGGGTAACAGGAACGATGAGAAGACCAATAGCAAGAGTAATGCAGCCTAATGTGAATAGTTTGACAGTGTTAAGGAAATTATTTACTTAGCAGAGTAATGACGTTCAGAAAAAAGCTGTCCTTGTATCTCGTTGTCTTGGTGTGCAATGCTCTATAGTGTTATTTTGAGGGTAGGAGTTGAAACAATCTATGTCCAGGATGTGAGGGGTCCGTAAATATTTTCACAGCCCTCTTTTTGACTCATGCAGTATAGAAGTCCTCAATGGAAGGCAGGTTGGTAGCAATTGTTTTTTCTGCAGTTCTAATTATCCTCTGAAATCTGTGTCTGTCTTGTTGGGTTGCAGAACCAAACCAGACAGTTATAGAGGTGCAGATGATAGACTCAATAATTCCTCTGTAGAACTATATCGGCAGCTCTAATGAGCAGTAGTACCTACAGTAGCATGTCTTAGCACTAAGAGGAATAGCTGGGAGAGAAGAAACAGACAACACAGACACTGAAGGTCCAGTGTCCACCAAAAAGAAATGTACCTCTTTTACCGAAAGAGAAATAGAACACCCGACTCAAGCAACAAAGAGCAAATAGAGATATCTCAACAGTCTTATTGTACAAGAACAATAATCACATTGTTCACATGTTCCTGAATAATTGTTTCATATGGATTGAGAAATTATTGCCCCATTTTTCATGCATAATTCAAGATCCTAATCCCTAGCATTTGGTGTTAAAAAGAAAATGTGTTGAGGTTTCTAAGCACTAACATTGTGAGAAGGCATTTCTAATAACATTCCTTCATAATCTACTAATGTTTCTAAAGTAGGTTTAATTGAAATATCCCAAATTATTCTGGGAAACAAAAATTAAGTTAAAAAGAAAGAATTTGTTCATGCCTACCTTTTCAGTTTATATGTATATATGACTCTCTAAGTTTTGCCTGAAACCTTGTGCTTAGAGATACTGCCTTATGCAGTCACTACACATGAGTAGAAATGTTATTGTATATGATCTATTAAGGTTTACAAGGATCAGTGCACACATAAGTGTCTTCCTGCTTGGACTGAATCTTGCCTGAAAATATGCTGAAATATTTTTTTTCTCAGCTTCACAAGTGTAAAATGAGTGACAAATTAGGAAATGGATTTTGGCTTAGCAGTTTGGCTGGTGGTCCTGAATAATCTCTGAATAAACAGTATGTCAGGCGTGGAAGATTTTTGGTTGAATCTTCAGGCCTGCCACATTTACTTCTGTGGGAAACTGGGAGGGGGGAATTGTGTGGAGCCTTAGTCATAATAACATTCCTTTCTCAGAGAGTCAAGGACATCTTGCCCTGCACCTGGAAGGCTGAAACTGGGAGGCATCTCCAGTTGGGATGGTGCTTTGATTGGACCATGTGATAGACTTGTGGGTATTGGGCAGGAACTTGAACTTTCCTTTGGGTGGGAAAAACCTGGCAACTTTCAGATTCGGGTTTTCCCAGATGTGCCAATATAACATCTCTAATAATTTGGAACTTTGAGAAATTGCAAACCTCAAGAGTTTTCTTTCATTGGGGGTGTTACTTGGAACGCTGACACAGTACTGCATACAAGATAAAAATATATACAGTTCTGAATGAACCAAAAAACATGAAGCTGCTGACTGGTCTTTCAGAGATCAGACATTTTTTGACCTGACAGATATATCTATGTTAATGTCCTCAATAAAAGAATATTATATGAATGGAGGTATATGTTTAATGTCACTGTTTAACAAATCTGCAAATTTAACATAATACTTAGAAAACTGTTTAAATTGGATATGAACACACACACACATTTGAGTTTCATTCAACTTCAAATTGTTGCAAAGAACACAAAACTTAATTCTTTGGAGAAAATAGATATTAATTCTACCAGGTCTTCCCCCTATAAAAATGACTTACAACCACATAAAGGCCTGGAAAAATGGAAAGCAAAGAAACTGCAGCAAAAAAACTACTGTAACTCACCTGCTCCCTTTGCATCACCACTGAGAATTCTAATGAAAGGTGGACATAATGTAATGCCATATATCATTCTTAGTTCAGAGAACAGTCATTATTGCAAAAGAAACAATTTCTTTGATTTCCCTCAAATGGTCCTTTGTTCCTGTTATTGTACCCAATTGACAACAAAGATGCTTTGGGATACAAAACTGAGACGGGCAGTTAAAGCAGTATTCTAATGCAGTATTAACAAAATTCACTTGTTAATGTTCAAGCAGAAATCTCAAGTAGTTTTTTGAGGAGACCCAGGGCTCTTCTGCACAACCCACTAATCATAGGAGATGCTTCATCAACCTTATTTAGAGTATATTTAGAGGATATACTGTAAGTGGATAAAATTAACTTCAAGACACTTCAGATCTATCACAGAAGCAGGCTGTTATGCAGAGATAATGTTAGGGGTGGGAATCTATTGGCTGCCTGATGATGTAGGATGATGCAGGTCCTTAAGTCCTACTCCAGGGAAAACTGCCTATGCCAGCCCAAGCAAAGCTTAAGTCTTACTCCAAGCAAGAAAACTGCCTATGCCAGCCCAGGAAGAGCAGCACTTGATATCAGGGTTGTGTAGGTGCATTTAGGTGCAAATCCACAAATTTCCAGAACTGCATACTCAATGGTGGATTAGATAATGTAGAGGAAGTAGCTTTAACTATAGGGAAGAAAGGAGGGAACAGGTCTTCTGTTGCTCTCAATTCTTTGATCCCCTAAACCCATGATGGCGAACCTATGGCACTGGAAGTTGTCAAACGGGGCATTTTCAGCCACCAGAGGACCTCCAGGGCATGGGGAAGGCCGTTTTTGTCCTCCCCAGACTCCTAGAGAGGTCCTGGAGCCAGGTGAGAAAGAAAAATGGGCCTATCAGACCATCATGTGCCAGGAGTAGGGGGAGAGGGTGTCACGTGCACATGTGTGTGATGGGGCACATAGAATTATGGGTATGGGCACGTGCGCACATGACCCCCCCTTCCTGGCACACGATGACAAAACGGTTATCCATCACTGCCCTAGACAAATCAGTGAAGTAACAGCAATAGACTTGTGGATCTTTTGCTGCTAGAAGTGACACCTATGATGGGGCTCCCAACCTTGCTTTGCTCTTCGTCCTTTCTTTTCTCATGCAAATTGGGATTTGTAAATTCAGCCAACACATTTTCTGTTCCACTGGAAAACAGCACTCTGATGCTGTCCTGTGGAACTGCTCTTAGGTTGAAACATATGTGAGGAAAGCTTAAGGCTCAGTGCCAATTTAAACTAAAAGTTTTAAAAATCTCAAGGCTTGCTGGGGTAGTGATAGCGAGCATGGTGAATGGAGTTGATGAGCAGGTCAAAGAAAGAAGTACCAGTGAGTAGACTAAATATTTGGAACCTCTATGGATAAGGAGAAGATGGCACATGGCCGCTCTTCAAGAGGACACTGCAAGACAGTATGTCTCCCATGTGTTTCAGTGCCAGGAGTGTGAAGGAAATAATTATATAAAATTAACAGCTTTTTGTAGGAACCAAATTGTTTGTCTGTTTTAAGTCATAACAGAGATTTGTGTCAGGCATAGGCAACCAGAACTGTGAATAGGCCCAAGTACATATTTTATTACAAGAATCTCACCAGACTGCCTGTTGGCCTTCTCTTGGGAAGCATCAAATATATACCTAAGGGTTTTACCTCCAAAATTTCCTCTTCTTGATGAATGTATTTTATTCTCCTTATGTACACTGAAAGCATATACACCTAAGACAAATTCCTTGTGTGTCCAATCACACTTGGCCAATAAAGAATTCTATTCTATTCTATTCTATTCTATTCTATTCTATTCTATTCTATTCTATTCTATTCTATTCTATTCTATTCTATTCTATTCTATTCTATTCTATTCTAAAATATGTAATTTTTTTCTTTTCTTTGCCATTACAAAGAAAACACATATATTACAAACTGGGTGTTATATATTGTGTAAGATAGATCCATGGGACATATGTTCATAAGTGAGAATCAAATATATGACAATTTAACTCAATATAACAACTGTGGTTATGACACATTTTAGATGAATTACTGCTTATTAACTATACAGAATTTTCTAATTCTACGAAGAGTTGATCAGCAGGACTTGGGTTCTTTAAAAAAAAAGGCTGTGCATGCACTTCATTGGATTTTAACCACATATTGTATATACTCACAAAAAAGCAGGATCAAGTAGGCTGTGAATTTCTGAACTGGTCAGCGTTTACTTTTTTAGAGCTTCTTAATGGAGATAGAATCCTAAAGCTTCCTATAGAATATAACACTTAACTAGGGCACCTTAAAGTCTGTTAAAATCCATATAAAACTAGCTATTTATCTTCCAAATTTTTCCTGGATATTAACATTATTTTCTTAGTAGCTGCAATATTGACAAATCCAGTTTGAAACTGGTTCACTATGTCTAGTTGAGAGGGAAGTTAATTCTCTCAAACTCTCCAATTGGAAGCAGCCAAGAAGACAAAAGTTTCCCCTTGCTTTTGATTGTTTAACTGCCTTTTCTGTGCAGAAAATTAAATATTATGAAGCTTATTTTAATAGACTGAATGGTTTGTATGGAAACAAATCAATAGCATCTTTTTGGTGTGTTCAATAAATTAAATATAAATGCTTCAACCAATTTCAATATGACACAAATTAGATATACAAAAATATTTTCCCCTTAAAATATAAGCTCGAAGAATGAGGAGTAGGACTAGGTTTTGCATCTGTCATGTAATTTTATTGCTTTGTTTTATTACTATGGGCTGTCAACCATTAATTCAAATAGTTTGGAGGGGGAAGGCTTTAGAGTTTCCCCGATCTTGGATTGAATTCTTTCACCCTGAACAACTATTGTTAGTTGTTTGCTATTTAAATAGCAAATTCTATTTAGAAAGCTGACTGTAAATTATACTAATCTGACAGCCTCATTTTGTTTTATTTTGTGCCTAGATCTTTCTTTCAGAATTAAAAGGATATAAAAAGACCTTCTGGCAAAATGTTTCATGATAATTATATATGGGGTATGTGGGAAAAAATAAGATTTTAAATTAATAATACATCTACTATTACATTTAATTCTATTAATATTCTTCTAGTATTCCATAATATATGAGCTAAGGTTTTTGGTTGTTGTTGTTTTTAAGAAAATTACTGTTTCATTATTGGCGTACAAAGGGGTGGGCTTCAGTGGCAAAGCTGTGGCCAACATTAGCCCGTTTTTCTTCTTTTTGTGGATAAATAGAAACTGAGGAAAACTGAAATCTAATAAAGAAACCTAGTAGCTGGGGTAGAACCCTCCTGCTTTTTGTATGAGATGAATTTATAAGAACTGCACTTATAATGTAACCATTCAAAACCATTCAAAAGTGATGAAAGCAGTGCCAGCAACCTCATGCAAAGCTTTGTCTAGGGACAGCACAAGAAACCTTTTGCATAACATTACCTTGTACAAGCTACAATCACTACCAATGATGATGTTACCTAGTTGGTAATGAAACATCTGCAAACAAACAAACAGGCGCAGAGATCACCAAGGACTCCACAAATTAACTTGCTTCATTCTAAGTCTGGCTTATTTGTGAAGATAGTTAGGAAAGATCTTTTTCTGTAAGTGGAGATTTCCACATCCATGCCCTGCTCCCAGGGAACCAACAACTTGCCACATAGAGTTCTCAGTCTAATTTTGTGAAGACCTCTGACAAAACTGGCATTTCCCTCCCGCATCTATTACATAGACCTTGACTATGTGTGAGAATGGTCAAACAATTGGCAACTTCAAATCTCAACCAACAAATGCTCTGTCTTACACATTGGCAACAAAAATACGAGGTGGGCGGATACAACCTCGTAGACGACCCTCACTCTGTCAAGGACCTAACAGTACTCATCTCAAACAATCTAAACCCCAGACCTCACTGTAACAGCATTGCCAAAAAGGCATTAAGAATTGTTAACTTAATTTTGCGAAGCTTCTTCTCTGGTAACATTGTACTGTGAACAAGAGCATACAAAACCTTTGCCAGACCAATGAGCTGCCTGGAATCCACACTGTATTTCAGATATTAATACAATTGAGCGAGTTCAGAGGTATTTCACAACACAAGTACTCCACTCCTCTGCTCACAATAGAATACCTTATGTCACCAGGCTTGAAATTTTGGGCTTGGACAATCTAGAACTATGCCGCCTATGGTCTGACCTAGCGTAGTACACAAAATTATCTGCTATAATGTCCTACCTGTCAATTACTACTTGAGCTTCAACCGCAATAATACATGTACAAACAATAGATAAACAAGGTAAACCGCTCCAAACTCAATTGCAGAAAATATGACTTCAGCAACAGAGTGGTCAATGCCTGGAATGAACTACCTGACTCTGTTGTTACATCCTCAAACCCCCACAGCTTTAATCTTAAACCGTCTAACGTGGATCTCACCCCATTCCTAAGAGGTCCATGAAGGGGGCGTGCCTAACATCCCTGCCCTACTGTCCCCATTTATTCATATTCATTTCCTGTGTTCATGTCCATGTTTATATTTATACCTGTTTTCTCATACATGTTTGACAAAACAAACAAACAAACACATAGAAGAGAGAGAGAGAGTGTGAGAGAGAGAGAGAGAGAGAGAGAGAGAGAGAGAGAGAGAAAGAAGGTGGCATGAAAAGAAAAAGGTGATTATTAGTCCTCCTGCTGCTGCCTTGACTGTCAAGTATTTTAGCCTCACCCAATTTTAGCATGTGACCCAGTTCAAACAGTCCTCTTAGAATATGCTGAAAAGGTTCCACAATTTTTCTGAACCCATCAATGCTTTTGAATCACAGTAGTTCAAAATACATAAGTTTATGCGGTAGACGCTAAAACTCTATAGAAGCTTCTTATAAGATTTCTCTGCCTTTTCTTTTAGTATTCCAAAAACCCAAATTCCTGAGCCCAGAGATAATGAAAGACTTTCCCCTGAGGCTACATATCCCAAAGGATTTATATCACAAAGACAATGTCTTTTAGAGGATATATAGTGTTTTGGCTGTGTATGTTCAGAAGTATAGACAACAATCCTATGAAACATTTCTCTTCATTTGCACACATTCTGACTCAAGTTTGAAAAGCAGTCAGTCAAGGATCACCCCATCCCATCTCTATTTTCTGTGAGAAATGGCAGTAAAATTAAAGAC
Source organism: Ptyas mucosa (assembly GCA_012654045.1). Lineage (NCBI taxonomy): Eukaryota > Metazoa > Chordata > Lepidosauria > Squamata > Colubridae > Ptyas > Ptyas mucosa. Next base: position 12,464,311 of record WNWU01000019.1, read on the forward strand.
TTCTGTCACAGTTCTAATTTTACCTTAGTAAACAGTGTGATGCCACATTTATCAATTCACTGAGTCAGTATTTGCAACAGGAGTTCAATTATCAAGAGCTGAGCAAACAGCCAAAATAAACATGTTGCTTGCTTCCAGAGGAAGCAGAAGACACATTGTCATTCTTGTGAGATCTTTGGGAAGGAGATTGCTTAATTTAATTTCATACCCAAAATATTTTAGTTTTGAACAAATATCTTAGATAATATTACTAATTTAATTTGAGGTAACTTAATAATCACAGGTTCCACAGGATACTTTAAATGGTAACAAATCTGCACATTTTTGAGAAAGGAAGTTAATAATCTAATTTCAAGTTAATTTAAATCTTTATGAAATACAGCAGATATTGCAAACCCCTAAGGGGCTACAGCCAGGCTCAATGTATTTTTTAAAAAATCAAACTTAATTTTATTTTCTCCGAATATTGTTGGTAACGGTTCTCCAACATGGCATCCAACATCAAGCCTCATATTGGAATCCTCCATTTTATATGTCCTTACTGCTTTTTAAAAAAAATCTGGGCTTCCTATGATACAGCTGCAGAAGTCCAGATATGTGTCAGAGACCTCAAAATACTATCCAACAAGGAGGCTCATTTTCAGATTCTGAGCTAACACAGGATATTGGAGAGCCAATAAAGCTGATATGTTCACTATACATCCAGCTTTTTTTTTTGGAAAGGTATGAAAGATGTCCAAAATTTATCCAGCTGTATATATAAGGCACAATTTAAACAGACTGATCTTGTAATTCACATCAGTAGCTTATATTTCATGAGTGATATGCTGATATTTCACTGCCTTTTAACTTCCTTTATGAAAAGTTTGAGAATCAGGTATGACTTAAGTTATAGTACAATTTCCATATATAGGAGGGGTTGCCTGTGCTGATTGGAATTGATCTTGGTTGATTATTCATGTTTTATAGCAGGGATGAAATGCTACCGGTTCGGGCCAGTTTGCCGGAATCAGTAGTAAAAAATTGCTTAAAAAGTTTTTTTTTTAAAAAAAACCAACGGTCACTCAAAAGTCAGCTAAAAGTAAAAAAAAAGAGCAGGAAATCCAAAAGCATGCAATTGGTGCGAACTACACATGTATACATGTGCACAGCATGCATCCAGCATGCACTGCGCATGCGCACTTGCAGCGCACATCTAGCGCACACCACGCATGCGCAGGCAGCAAACTGGTGGTGACCGGCAGAGGATTTCACCATTTTTTATGGTATACTAAATATTATCTTCTGTATTAAATAGGAAGTTTAATTATTTTTGAGTTTTAGTGTATAATTTGTTTTGATAAACCCAACATTACTGTATGCATACATTTTAATTTCTGTAAGGAACCATAAATTTCTGTAAGGAACCATAAACCAGCTAAATTTTGTGCTCAGTTCTTTTGTGCTAAATTTTATATAGCATTATAAAGGCAATATGGCAGCATATTATTACCAAATTTTTTAAAAATAAAAGTTTGGTATCAGGAGTTGACAAATATTAATTTATTTCTTGTAGCTATTACTATGTTGCTTTGGCAGAGGATGGAACCCTGCACTGAGACTATGATTTAACCCTGCCTACTTTTCTCCACCTTCTTTGTTTGGAAATTGAAATGAAATTATGTCCATGTTTATATTAAGTTTTCTATACATTTTGGGACCCTAAAATAACATTGGTCCTGATTTATCTGAAAAAAAATGATATCCAATGTGGATTTGATTCATCGCATCTAGAGCAGTATTTCTCAGCTGGGAAGTTGCTATTGCTCTCTTCATTCAAGGGCTGTTTACTGTATTCTTTGTAATTATGTATGATTATTGCATATTATTGACTAGAATGAATGCCTTTTCTATTAAAAACATGATTATAATTTGTAATGGCAGTTCCTCACTGTGCCATCCAATGTTGAAAGTACACTTTTTATTTTGAAGTGGAAACACAGTATTTTGTATCATAAACAGGTTGTACTATAAACCTTAAAATTATCTGTAGGTAAAGCCACCTTTAAACTGATTTCAGCTTAAAGTGACTTCACAGAAACATCTAATTTTTCTGATAAAGTAGAAATTGCTTACCATTAACTTATTCTGAAATGTTCTGCCCTGCTCCACACACACACACACACACACACACACACACACACATAAATCCCATATACCCATGTCCTATTTAATATTATCAAGACAACCTGATTAACCTCATCTCTTAAGGCAAAGGCATCCTTGATTTAAATTTTAAATAATAATTCCTTTAAATCAGGAAAAACATGACGATAAAAAAAAATATTACTCTTTCCATCCATGAGCATGATGAAATCCCACCTATTTGATATAAATCACCTTCTTGAATGTGGCAATACCAGTGATGCTGAACAACCTGAGAATAGGAGGTTCAGAACAACATTAACTAATTTGTCCTGCTTGCCTTGAATTGCTGAATGAATAAATAGGGTGACCTGCAGCATAATGCATAATACATGACCAATATATTGTGTTCAGTCTGACAGTTCACAGGATTTATATCAGAGCCATTACACAAATCCAACACAGACTTTTTTTTCTGGGAAATCATGGATAAGGTATGTCTAAGTTAGTGTTTCTCAACTTAGCCATTTTAAGATGTGTGGACTTCAATTCCCAAAATTCCCTGGCCAGCATGCTGCTTTGTTTGCAAAGCAAACAAATGTGCCTAGTTGCTGTGGGGGGGGGGGGGGGGGGGGGGGGGGGGGGCGGAGAGTTGGTGGAAGCAACCTCATCAGTAAGTTTCTGAAAAACAGCTGTTTTGTTATTACCCATGGAGGCCATTTTGTATACAAATTTCAATTGTGTCAACTGAACCACTTCCCCTATGGCACCTGTAATTATCATACTGTGTAGGATCTTGATAAAAGAATCATAAAGAGCATCCAGCCATTTTCAAAATGTAAGAAGTTATTTAATTGTCTGAAATATTAGTATACATTCTAAAAATAATTGGCCGGTGAGCTTTACATAGAAAATTCTCAGAAAGTTCTGGATGTGAGGGCAATCTGGCTACGGCATTTAGAAAGAGCAAGTTGTTCTTTCCTTCACTGCCCCTTCAATAACCTGCAAAATTCTGGAGAAAACATCACATATCTCTGTTCTGTCCTTTCCTGCCAGCCAGTGTTAAAAGAAGCTAATGTTGGAATCAACACCCTTCTGGGTTCAGTTCCAAGTGGGGACAAAGACCCTGGAAACATGGTGGCTGTTTGGAAAGATGGTTTTAATGGTGGACAGGATCACATGCCTTGATGATGTTGGGTGAAGAAGAAAAAGATAAAGAGATGCTAAGAGTGCCTGAGTTTTATACCCTCTGGGCTTTTGAATTTGAGCTTGCATTCTGATTGGTTGTCAGACTCCCATGGGGCCATGCAGGGGCAACTCTGTAAGCTGTCCCAAGTCCCAAGCTTGCTTGAACCTTGCTTCTGCACATGCACAGTAGAGTGCACGCATGGCCCCGTTGCGAACTGGTAGTAAAGGTAAGTAGTTCTATAGAACCGATGTGAACCGGGGGCAATCCACCACTGGTGCTAACTTCCTACTCTAACACAGAATAGGGGGGGGAAGCTGATGTCACTGTGAAGGGTTTGTACCAGTGCAAAAGAAAGGAGAAGGCCAGGGAAGATGGTGACTGGTGAGGTGATTGTCTGAGCATGATGAAGACAAGAAGAGCCGGTTTCAAGCAGCTTGGTTAAAGGAAAATAGCCAGATTCATCAATAAAAAACGGGATAGAAATGCAACAGCCTGATAGAGCTAAATAAAGCTAAAGTTGCCACCAAGTGAATCTTCCAAGAAACAGAGGCAAAACAAATCTGCAGAAGAGAAGAAAATGATCACCACACACTGGTAGAAGAAAGACCAAAGGGATTTGGATGTTATCAGATAAGACAGCAGATGAATGTATTTATCTGTATAAAGTACAGTAAAGAAAATATTTAAAGATTTTTTTTCATATTTTGCAAAACCAGTGACATAGCTTGCTTCCTAAGAGGTTTTTCACTTTTCCAGACTGCAAGCTGAAAAAGGGAAAGGAATGCAGGAGATTTAGAACACAAAACTGAAAGAAAAATTATTCACTTTGTGAATAAATGATTATGATGGAAGAAATAAATATGGAGATTGGGTAATAGCATGGAACAGAATAGAATATTCTTTTGTAAGAATAAACGTTTACTTTTGTTGTTTTCAGCAAGAAAGGCACCCCACATCAGTGGTGGGTTCCTCCCGGTTCCGCCCGGTTCCACCGAGCCGGTAGCGGTGACGATATAATGTCACCGAACTGGTTCTGCCCCCGCCCCCCATCACCCGCCCCCACCCCCACCCCCGCCTCCCACCCACCCACCCCACATTATTCTTACCTTTTATTTGGCCCCACTCCCAATCTATTGCTGCCTCCTGAGTCCTAGCTGATGGCTAGAGGGAAAAAAACTGTTTAAACTCTTGCCGCAGGAATTCAAAGGGCCGCCCTACAGCTGATCAGTAAAGAAAACAAATGAGTAGGTTGGTGCCTGCAAAAATACATGAGTAGATCAGTGCCTGCAAAAATACATGGGTAGATTGATAGAGCTCTGCAAGCAGTTAAAAGCCTGGTAGACCAGTACCTCTGCTAAATCCTAAATAATGGTCACATAACCATCAAGCCACAAAATAAGCCATGCCTACAGAACCGGTAGTAAAAAAATTTAGAACCCACCCCTGCCCCACATGGGTAAAAGGATCCTGCTCAGAAGCAATTTGTGCCTGACTCAGTATGATTTCTGTGCATGTGAAATAAAAATATAGATTAGCTGCATATGTAATGCTGTTCTATGTCTGGCAATTTATGCTCAATGAGTTTTTATTTCTTTGGCTTCAAGAAAAATATTTTCTCAGTCATAGAAATCTTCCTTTTTCTTTCTTCTGATGAAGAGATGGCCCACTCACTTGATGACAAAAGATTTGGAATACTAATAGTATAGGGTGACCAGACATCCCTCTTTTGGCGGGACAGTCCCGATTTTCAACGATTTGTCCCGCGTCCCGCTGCATTTTAAAGAAGTCCCGATTTTTGGAAGGAATGCAGGACAAGCTAGGGAGTGGCGGGAGAACGGGGTTTGCTTACCCCGCCCACTCCCAATCTATTGCTGCCTCCTGAGTCCCAGCTGATGGCTAGAGGGAAAAAACCTGTTTAAATTCTTGCCCCGGGGCTTCAAAGGCTGTCAGAAATGGCTTTTTTCAGCCCTCTGAGTAGTCCCTATACACATAGCCATGGCCACCCGGTCACATGACCAGCTAGCCACGCCCACCCAGTCACATGACCTCCAAGCCACGCCCACAAAATAAGCCACACCCACAGGTGTCCCTCTTTACCAATGTTAAAATCTGGTCACCTTATAATAGTATATATTATGGCAGTCAACTGATGTCTTCTAAACCAGTGTTTCTCAACCATGGCAACCTTAAATTGTGTGGACTTCACTTACAGAATTCTGGGATTTGAAGTCTACATATCTTAAAACTGACAAGGTTGAGAAACACCGTTGTACATAATATCTAACACTTCCTACAATATAGTAAGTGACTTTTGCTGAACTCAAAAGATGCACGTATTGAAATTTTTGGATAATAATGGAACAGATAACTAGTTTTTAGAAGCTGCTCTGGTCAGCTATTTGGTCAATCTCTTCTGCATGTAGGGCCCCGCATATTGTACGGAATGTGGACAAGAACATTTAATTCAGGAATCAGATAGATTATATTCTTATTAATACACAGTTTTAAAACAGCATATTAGTTATAAACTACTCCCAGGAGCCAATAAGAACAAAGTAGCTAAAATGAGGACAAATCTGGAGAAATATTAAAATTTATAACATACCACAGGAGCCAAAAGCTAAGATAAAAGTATTAAAAATGGATTGACTTTATTATGAAATATGTAGAGGAAAATTTTAACATTGGTGTGAGTTGAAATTTGAGGATTGCAAGTGATATATAGTATTAGTCAAAACAACCAGAAGATGTAAATAGATGAATAAATTATTTCTAATTTATTTATTTTTTTAAATGTAAAAACTAGTTGAACATGTAACAATATGAATGTGGATTTTTATGCATGTTTAATTTACCATAAAAATACTTTAACGGAATATAGCAAGGCACATTTCTAGATATATTGAATGCCATAGGAATGAATAACAGATACACAACATTATGAATTTATCTTGTAGATAAACAGCAGCTGTTAAACTACAAAGAAAAACAAAACAAATTCAAACATTTGATAGAATGCCACAAAGTTAATTATTATCCTTCCTGTTTAACACATTTTCTGAAACTATATTCAAAAAGCATGTTAAAAACATCAAATACATATAACAATGATAAACAACATATATTATTTCCTCAATCTATAAGCAAGTAGTGAATTAAGTTTACAAAGAACGTTCAGTCATGTATATCAGTCAAATAAATCCTATTGGCTAAATATAAATCAAAAGAAAACAAAAGCAATAGATAAATAAAATGCTGAAATAGATATTTTGGTATAGGAAAATGGGTGCAATGGATTGAAAGTTTCAGTACTTGGGGATTTCCAAGGAGGTATGAAAACTGAAAATAGCTCTGAGGAAGCAGAGACAACAACCCTGGCAAAGACCAAGGAATCAGTGATGAAACCACTTTGTTGGAATTTCTCCAGATGACAAAAGAATGACAGTTCACCCATATGTTCTCTGGACAGGTGGCCGTCATGAAGCTGCTGCAAAACAGTGTTTTATTTTGTTTTTTCACAGGTTTAAGCATTGGAATGTTTTGGTGTTTTTGTTTCCTTTATAGCCTTTTGATTGTCTCTTTTGAATGATATGTAGATATTGCTTATCTCTATGTGCATGTTAATGGCTGATTTGTCTGAGTGCCAAGCTTTTAGGAATTCCCTAGCATTTTTGGATTTAGCTTGGACTAGGATGCTCAGAGTTGCTCAGTTGAAACTACGGTTAAGTCTGTCCATCTGTTGTGAAATTAAGGAGTTTTCATCATGCTTGTCTCCTGATTGTTAGTCCTATATAGTGGCTCTTACAGTCCTTACACTCTATGTTGTAAATGGCTCTTTTTTTTTCTACTGGAGATACTGAGTCTTTGGTTTACTTAATAAATTTTGGGACACTTTAGTTGGTTTGTGTGCTATGGTGATGCCATGTGGTTGTAAAAGTCTACTGGTTGTTTCTGAGATGATGTATGGTAGTGTTATCATTTTTGTAGCTTGGGTTGTTGTGCTGTAGTGATCAGGTACTTTTAGATAAAGTTGCATGGGTATCTATTTTGTTGGAAGATGTATAGATGATCTGTTTCCTTTCCTGATGCTCGGGGTTCCTACAGTGTGATTGTGCTCTTCTACAGAGTCTTCTTACTTAGGTTCTCTTGCGGGAGAATGGGTTGTTATTTTAATAGTGAAACATTGGTTAGTATGAGTGTTTTTATGATAGACTTGTATTTCTAATTTGCTACAATTGCCTCTGCAGATGAGGACATCCAGGAATCACAGTGTGTTATTTCTTCTTCCCTTGTGAATTTTATTCCCTAAAAGATGTTGTTGATCGTTTCATGTATCTTCTCTAGATTTTCCCTTTTTATTATAACAAACTACAGAACTATACTGATTGCAGGTGATGGAGTTGTATAGTATCTGGACGTTGAATTACAATCTCCTGAAAGTGGTATTCCCATGGATGTTCCTTTGATTGGTTGGTATCAGGGTTGGGTTCTAAAAAATTTTACTACCGGTTCTGTGGGCATGGCTTATTTTGTGTGTGTGTGGTTTGATGATCATGTGACAATTCTTTAGGATTTAGCAGAGGTACTGGTCTACCAGGCTTTTAACTGCTTGCAGAGCCGTACCGGTCTACTCATTTGTTTTTGGAGTGCACCGGTCTACACATTTGTTTTTGGAGCGCACTGGTCTACCACCACACTGCCTTCTACCACTGACCAGCTGTAGGGTGACCCTTTGAAGCACCACAGAAGAGTTTAAACATTTTTTTCCTTCTATCCGATCAGTTGGGACTCAGGAGGCAGCGAAAAGATTGGGGGCAGGGCCAGACAGAGGTGGTATTTACCGGTTCTCCGAACTACTCAAAATTTCCACTACCAGTTCTCCAGAACTGGTCAGAACCTGTTGAATACCTCTGGTTTTATCTTTAAGGATAAAAGATAAAATCGGGGAGAACCAGTAGCAACCCACCACTGGTTGGTATAGTTATTCATTAAACTGAAAGTAGGTGGTAAGGCAAAGAGTTAGGATTGATGAGGTTCATGATTCTTGGTATTTCAATCTAAGTGTATTTGGTTAGATCAGGTTTGTTGTGTAGTAGTGCTGCCATGGATTCCTTTGCTGATTCTGGGTCTTTGTAGGTAAAGAGTGCTCTGACATTGAATGAAATGTCATCTTCTTCTATTATCAGGTCTTTAATTTTTTCTGAAACACTGTATTGAGATTTGATAGAATATTTGCTCTTCTCTATAGAATGTCCAAGCTTTTCTGTCAGTTCTTTAGTGGTGTTGTAGGTTAGGTTCCCTAACAATGATGCAATTGAACAGAGTGTTATGTCAGACTTGTGTATTGTGAGCCATCCATCTAAGCCCAGGGAAACAAATCCTCTGATTTTTATTCACCACTGTTCTATTTTCTGATGTGACCTTTCTTGGTAAGGAAGCTCTTTCTTGGAATCTTGCTAACGATTCTCTGGTTGTCTAGTTTCTGTATTGGATTGGTGTTAACTGACATGTAGATTTCTTTGTCTTCTAATAATTCTTTGGCTTTTTGTCTATTGTGATATGTCCCCATCAGGATTAATACCAGACCAAGAATCAAACTCTAAACAATACCAAATCAATGAATTGCCAACCCAGACACAATAAACAACAGCCTAAACAAGGAACTACCAAGAAGAGAACAGCACTCCCATCAATACTGTCAGGACAAGCCACTGCACATAAACAGAAAGTAAACCTCACTCCCTTCTGGCACTAAAGATGTTGCCTACTTGAATAATGAAACATCTGCAAGAAAACAACCAAGCTCAGAGAGCACCAAGGACTCTCCGGAATAAAAAGTCTTGCTATCTTTTGACTTTTTCTTGCACAATAACTTCTTTGCTAAAGAAAACATGAGTAGCATCCCTCATTTTCAATGAGAAAATGGAGGCAGCATATTTGGGGATGTAAGTAGTAAAATCAATGTTTGAACTTCATACCCTGGATACAGTTTAGATAGTTATGACAATTTTCTTCTAAGAATGATTTCCCAATTGGATTTTCCTATTACATATTGTTTGCTTGTGCAGGCATGTGGATTGTGTTGTCTAACAAATGCAGCTGAAAGGAAGCTTTTGTTGAAGAAGATGAAATATTTTCCCAATTTTGCATCCAGAATACAGGGAAGAATCTTCATCTTTTTTCTCAGACCATTAGAGAATTAAATTGAATATTCATAGTTACTTTTTAAACCATTGAATGCAACTGATTAAAATAAGCCTCAACAGTAATTGCAAAATACTCATTCATGTTTATTATTTAAAAGATGCAAAATAAATATTAAACATCCAAACAGAAGTATAGATAAGGAGCTGGGTTATATATGCCCAAATTTGGTTTTTGTCCAAATCAATGTCAAAAGTTTATATTTGCTTTTTAAAAAAACATTTTATTCCTCCTACCTTGATTTTTGATGTTACCATCCCTAACTAGGTATTGATGTTTCAAAGAAGAGACTCAAGTTAAGATGTAAAAATATAAAATTGTTGCAATCACTCAGAATCTATAACAAAATTTGATATCAATCTTAAGTTTTATAGCACCTCATTAGGAATATTTTATTTTTGTTTTTTTAAAAGGATTCTAGGATTTCCCCGACACTCACTGTTCATATGTAGATAGGCACAATCTGTATAACAGTCATGATGACAAATGAATATTAAGAATACCATTTTGCCACAGATTAAAATGGATTAGGTGCCCCCAATTTTTTGTAAGATGAAAGAGATTCAGTCAATGTTTTTTCTGCAAGTAACAAGCTATAGCAAAGCTAACCAAGAGTTCCCTAAATTGGAACTGACTCCCTGTCTCTCAATGAACCTGCTGGAAACGTGCCCTCATTTGAATATTTGGCACATTGCATTGTCTGAAGGACATGCCACAGGAGAGAGAAAATCAAAGCTATCTATTTCTTGAATTCCCTTAAGTTCAATAACTTAAGGGAATCTTGGATTCTATAACATTGCATTCATCAATACCTCTTGAATATGGTACAGTAAATAGCTGATAATTCTTAAAACTTATACAGTATATACTATAGTACAATATATAAAATATAAAACTGATAGTTATAGTACAATATATACTATAACCCTATAGATAAACCTTTATGGACTAGAGCAAGGTACAATGAATGGTAATGTGGATGAATATCTGGCTAGTCTAAAGAAAAGAAGAATTAAGGGTGACATGATAGCAGTATTCCAGTATTTGAGGGGCACAAAGAAGAGGGAATCAAATTATTCTCCAAAGCACCATAGGGCAGGATAAGAAATAATGGTTGGAAACTAATCATGAACAGAAGCAACCTGGAATTAAGGAGAAACTTCCTAACAGTGAGGACAATTAACCAGTAGAACAGCTTCCCTCCAGAAATTTGTGGGCGCTTCATCACTGGAAGTTTTTAAGAAGAGACTAGACCAGCGATGGCTAACCTTTTTGCCATTGCATGCGTAAAGTGGGGGTTGCATGGGGGGGTGCGCTTGCATACCCATGCCCATAATTCAATGCACCTCACACATGCGACCCGCCTGTGCTCCCCTTGCTTTTGGCACATGATGGCACAGTGGGCCCGTTTCTCATCCTCCCCAGGCTCCAGAGGCTTTCTAGAAGCCTGGTGAGGGCAAAAACGGCCTTCCCCAACCCCCTGGAGGCCGGAAATGGCCTGTTTCCTGACTTCCGGTGGGCCCAGAAGGCCCAAAAAGCAGCTGGCCAGCACGCGCATGCACACTGGAGCTCAACTAGGGCAATGCTCACATGCCCACTGATATGGCTCCACGTGCCACAGGTTCACCATCATGGGACTAGACAGTCAGTTGTCTGAGATGGTATAGGTTCTCCTGCTTAACCTGGGGGCTGTACTAGAAGACCTCCATGGTGCCTTCCAGCTCTATTCTATTCTAATATCATTGCTTCTCAATTGCCATGGAGAAAATATTCCTCTCTGACCAGACTACATGACTCAAAGCAGCTTCCATTTTTGTTCCTGAGATTATTTCCGAAAAAGCAATATTAAGAAACTTACTGTTTAAAATATAGCACTGGGAAAATGCCCAGAATATACATCTGTTCCTATTATGTACATCTGAGATAATTAATCAGATTCATGAAGGTAACAAGAATAAGTACTGTACATTTATTCACAGTCAGGGAACTACCCACTGTCTGTGTGCCTATTGCACACTTCTGGGTAAAGTTTTTCCCTAACTAGTATCACACTAACTAGCAAATGTGATGAAGAACCATTCTAGTAAACTTTAATGTGCTCCATCTGTAAAATATGTAGTGTACCATCTGCCACGTTGCAAGAACTTGATTCTGAGTCTTATTTACTCATGTATATATACTAATCTTTTATTCTCAGATGATCAAAAATTCTTCAACTAGATTCATTTTCTTTCCCTTTCCTTCTGTTCTTTCAGTTGTATTGGGCGGGGAGGTTTAGGCATTCTGTCATCAATTTTATTTATGTTTATATACATATACGAATTACATTTACACCCCATGTTTCTGTTTATATAAGCACTCAAAGCAGTTGACAACAATAAAGCAAAATACAAAATGTAACAGTAAAAAATCAATACATCTAAAATCACACCTGAAGACAAGTTTTATCATAATCAGTTAGCAGTGAAAAGCATGAAGCAATGATAAAGAAAAACAAATCTGATACCATTATTTGAAGGTTCTCCATAAGCAGAGTTCCATTTTATTTTCTGAAACCAACTAGTGGATAAAACGATGAGCTCAGAATAGTAATGTCCTAGTTGTTTTCCGATATCTACAGGACTTTAAATTCTAGAATTGTCATTGGCCCTGAAAAATATCATATGCTTATATTGACTTTCATCTGTAGCCTCATTACTTTATCACAAATAGTTCCATACAATTGACTGCCTATTTACAAATTTCCTCTGCTAATTCAATTACCTTTGTGAAGAAGCATCGTATTTTATTGCAGTGGTATATGTCACTAAGAAGTTCTTGGCTGAGTAAATGCAATATCTTTTGGGTATGCTTGCTTAGAGTTAGCAATCAATTTGCTAACAGTTTGTACAGCCTTGAAACATGGGAGGGTATCCCATCCAAATTGTCAAGATCTTACAAGATTTTATTGAGATTTTGCAAACTGCCAGATTTCAATGAGATTGCATGCTGTCTCATAAGATGGCAACACTTTGATAGAGAATGTTCTAGGGCAGAGCTCTTAAACTCCCGGCCCATGGGCTGGATGAGTCACATGCTGGCCATGCCCATGCCTGATTTAGCAAAGGGGGAAACAGCCCTAATACGTCACATGATGCTGTTGTGACACCATGAGTTTGACACCCCTGTTCTAGGGCATATGCTACACTGTTGGCTGTTATACTATGTTAGCCCTACAATTGAACAGAACCAAGAAAAGGAAGCTATTTGGAAATAAGGAGAGAATAGTCTGCTGAAATTGTGTGTGTGTGTGTGTGTGTATACATGCATGCATACATACATATATTTACATTTTAAAATCTTAGGTAAAATATAAAAGAGAAGTTGTTAAATAAATGTAGAAGAGTCCTTCAGATGTTTGAATTGCTTAAAATTTAATCTAGAGGTAATAATACTTAATAAAATATTTATTGGAAGACTCTGAGAGACATATTTTGGAACAGGTAGCCTTGAGTGAAGTTCTTTTTAGGGCAACAGCATGATGTTAATGCAAAAAGAATAATGAGTTTAATGGCACTATGCAAATCAAACTGAATACCTGCAGCAGATTTTAATTTGTCCAGTAATAATTGCTGCCAACTGAATTGCCATATTATTTCTCAATTGCTTTTTAAGCTAATGGGCTACATAGCAAATCAACACCCAACGTAAACATATAGGGAGCAATTTATACAGAAGGAAAAATTTGAAATTTTTTAAAGACTGGGGTTTTTTTTACCTCTATTTCTTTCTTGTCTGAAATTTAAAACAAAATAATCATGTAGACAGTAGCGCATTCCATCACTATGTTCTATCTCCATACAGAGAATATATGATTTCATACCTTCTTATAGACCAGTGATGGCTAACCTTTTTGCCATCGCGTGCCAGGAGAGGAGAGGGCGGGGGAGGGTCGTGCGCGCACATGCCCACATGCATGTGTGCGCAACCCCCCTCCCCCCCTCCTGGCACATGATGGCCAGGTAGGCCCATTTTTCTTTCTTACCTGGCTCCAGATCCTGTCTATTTATCTGGGAAGGGCGAAAACAGCCTTTCCCACTCCCTTGGAGGTCCTACGGAGGCTGAAAGTGGGACAGGAAGTGACATTTTTTGCTGTCCCCAGCCTCCAGAACCTCTCTAGGAGTCTCTAGGAGCCTCTCTAGGAATCTCTAGGAGCCTCTCTAGGAGTCTTTGGAGGCCAGGGACAGCAAAAAACATCACTTCCTGTCCCACCGGGCCCTTTCAGCCTCCGTAGGGCCTCCAAGGGAGTGTGAAAGGCTGTTTTTGCTTTTCCCAGATAAATAGACAGGATCTGGAGCCAGGTATGAAAGAAAAACGGGCCTTCCCCACCCACCCCAGTCCCTCCAGAGGCAGGAAACAGCCTGTTTCCCTACTTCTGGTGGGCCCAGAAGGCCTGAAAATCAGCTGGCGGGCGGGCGCATGCACCCCAGAGCTGAGCTGGCGTGCCCACTAATATGGCTCTGCGTGCCACCTGTGGCACGCGTGCCATAGGTTCACCATCACGGTTATAGACTGTGCTATAAGAAAAGAAAAGGATGTGACCACCTTAGCTTGAAATTTTAGAAATTGTACCCCAATGTATCTGGAATTTTTCAAATACAGTCAACCATCTAGTAGCTACTTCCCCGATTTTCAGACTGAGAGGTTCTACAGTTCTAATTATACAAGCTGAGGAATGAACCGAGGATGTTTTCACACAGTGTATGTTTTGCTACTTAGCTATCAACCTTCCTGCTCTGTAAAATATATATTTTGAGTTACAGTGGCCAAAAAGATGTTTACCAACTGACAGCTGGTAAGAAGTGAATTTATGTAGCAGGGCCATAAATCCATTGCCTTTGCAGAGGTTAATTAACACTTTCCTAAATGCCTGTAAATCAACCGCATCACAAACTCTCTCTGTTACCAAACAATGTTCCTTCTGTTTAGAAGCTGTATGTGGTGTACAGCTTTTCCCGTTACTTGATGTGATTGATGTAATTATCCCTTTTGGAAGATGATGAAAATTATTCCTCAATCTTCTTTTCTGTGCAATATTATTGCACTTGTATCATGTGGGCATCTTGAAAATACATGTTTCATAGAAAATATTTAGTGACATTTAGCCCCAATTTTACAGTCTTTTTTGCTCTGACTGTTTAAGTGAGACATCACTTGATTATAATTTGTGACCTTCCCTGCCAGTTTCCCTATTGACTTTGCTTGATGGAAGTCAGTTTGGGAAGGTTGCAAGTCATGTTCACATGATCCCAGGACATCACAACCATTGTAAATTCAAGCTGGTTGTCAAGTTGCCAGGATCATGCCGATATGATTGTGAGAACACTGCAATAATTGTAGGTGTGATGACAGATCAAAAGACGCTTTTTTCCAATGCTTTTTTTCAATAGCTTTGAACAGTTGTTAAATGAATGGTTGTAAGCCGAGGACAACAAAGATGGTGAAAAGCATGGAAGCTAAATCTTATGAACATCAGTTAAAGCAACTGGTATGTTGACCCTAAAGAGAAGGCTAAGGGAAAATATAATAGTGTTCTTCCAATATTTGAAAGGCTGTCACAGAAAGAAGGTTTAGATTTATTCTACCTCATGGCTGGAGAAAGGACAAGAACCAGAGGGTGGAAGATTTACAGAAACATGAAAAAAAATAGTTTTTTGATCCTGAAAGTAAGGGAGTAAAGCTCCTGGAGTCATATCTGCTACATCACTGGTGCTTTTCAAGCAAAGGTTGGACAGGCATTTGTCTGGGATGGTATGAAGGCTCCTGGTATGGACGAAGATTAAACTAGAACCGTGATGGAGAACCTATGGCACACGTGCCACAGGTGGCACATGGAGCCATATTGGTGGGCACGTGAGCGTTACCCTAGCACGCATGCCTGCACTGGCCAGCTGATTTTTGGGTCTTCTGGGCCCAAAGAAAGTTTGCAAATGGGCTGTTTCTGGCCTCTGGAGGGCCTCTGGGGAGGTGGGGAAGGCTGTTTTTGCCCTCCCCAGGCTCCTAGAAAGCCTCTGGAGCCTGGGAAGGGCAAAAAATGGGCCTACCAGATCCACCATGCCATCACATGCCAAAAGTGGGGGGAACATGGGGGGGGTCATGCATGCATGTGGGGGGGGCAGGGCACATAGAATTATGGGTGTGGGCACACACACACACAACCACCCCACACTCCCCCAGCTTTTGGCACGCGGTGGCAAAAAGGTTAGCCATCACTGAACTAAAAGATGTCCAAATTCCCTTTCTACCCTATAATTCTATGCAAGTGCCAAATCACAGCTCAAAATAAATCCCTGTTATCACATCCAATCCATCACCCTCTAATCATACATGAAATATAATGAAAAATGCATGTTGTATGTCATTGATTTAGATATCAACACCACACAAAGTCAGAGCTGGTACCAAAAGCATAAATTGTCCATTAATATGAAATAGCATCCCATAACATAAATATCAAAACATTATTTATTTATTTTTTTAATTTGATTTATATGCCGCCCTTCTCCAGAGATTCAGGGCGGCTTAGAATGCGTTAAGCAATAGCCTTCATATTTTTGTATATTTTATACAAAGTCAACTTATTGCCCCCACAAACTGGGTCCTCATTTTACCCACCTTAGAAAGGATGGAAGGCTGAGTCAACCTTGAGCCTGGTGAGATTTGAACTCGCAGTAATTGCAGGCAGCTGGATGTTAAATGCTGTCTTAGTAGGAGGCATTAGCCTCCTACGCCACTCAGGCTCAGTTATGCTAACTGACTCTAAGCCTAGTGGAGAGAAACAAAGTGTTGGATGTTCTGCATTTCCAAACCTCTTTTGATTCATGTCAAGACAATGATATATATATTTATTGGGTTTTGCAAAAGGTGCTAACCCAGAACAACATTAATAGTGAAAAGTTTTCTGAACGCAAAAGCTTGATGCCAAAAGGAGACCAAACACTGGAATGGCAAGCAAGAAGAGGGAACACAATGAGCCCTTCTACACCAGTGATTTATGACATCCACCAACCATTATGGTGGCTGAATAAAAGCTGTTTTCATTAGAGATATATTTCTACAGCAATGGGTAGATGATGCTATATATCACTAGTGGAGAAATGTACATTAACTTTATCTTTTGTCTTTACTCCTGGCTGTGAAAGATCTTTTCCAAATTTCTTCTCCTTCAATAAAACCAATGGATGGATTCAGCAAGCCAATTCAAGGATCATAGTTAAAGAATCGAATTCCAAAGGCATTAAAACTTAAGGTTTTACGTAACAGATGTCTATAGAGGGTTTAAGCATTAAAAATTAAAAGGAGCAGGAATAATAAGACCCATCAAAGTTTAGCAGTAGCTTTCATACATTATCCCCGTGACATTTAGATTCACTAGGTAATAGTCTATGCTTTGATTCAGTCAGAAGAGCATACTGGTAATCAATGTAAATATTCTAAAGGCGTAATGGGCTTTAGAAGTTGTTTTTCTTTGAGCATCCCAGTTGGTCCACTTTATCTCAAACAATTAAGATGGATTTTGGGAACATGTCTGTATACCCAAATAAACTTGGAAAAACATTTTGCATCCAAATCAGGCACTTAGCACTCAGTTTGATTTAGAAAGACCCCAAAACTAAAAGACTTATAATGCTGGGTACAAACCTAAAAACTACTAACTTCACCTTCAGTCCATTATATTTTTTTTAAAAAAAGAAACAGCTTGAAATCATTACTCAGACTCAAAAGAGAAAGAGCTTTCTAGTCCTCTGTATTGTGTAGAAAGAAGAATATGATACAAACATTTATTTTACCATAAACATAGCTTGCATTTGATACCCCCACTTGCAAGAATTATTTCTTAATAATTTCAATGAGTAATTTCATTGACTTTACAGCAATAAATCTACTGGTCATAACCTTAGAAGTCTATTCTTGAAAATTTTTTGCCCGACCAATGAAAAGAAGACTCACAATACATTTTTGAGCAACATGGAATAGCCCCACCTGACAACGGGGAAGATATACGGCTTTTTATCAATTTATAAATGAATATTCCACTTTTCCGTTTATAACAATACATATACAGAGTATAATATTAGCAACATTAAGTCAGTTAAATAAAAACCACTTATTAAAATAATTAACAATTAAACAATTGTTGAAAGAAGTCATGTGTGCAAGTGTGCAAGTGTGCAAGTTACCAAGAGTAAGGTTCTTTGTGCTATGAATTAGGCCACCGCTATTTTAATACATGATTCAGAACAGTTAAATCAGAAATATTTGTTTTCAAGTTTTGTGGAAGTTTGAAATACATCTGGAGTTGAAGTTGTAGACCAATCACCATTTCCAACAATGTTTTCCCCTGGAGCATTGCTGCCAAAGTTATTTCCTGAGCTAATAGGTCTTCAATTAGAAAGACAGGAAGAATGTGCCAAAGCAAAATTAGTAAGAATTTCATATTTACTTTGCTTAAATGGAAAATCATGAGTATCATTCTTCCAAAGACAAAAGGTCAGTTAAAAAAGTACTTGATACGGATGATAGGGTTGATTAGAGAACTTGCGTTGATTATGTGAACAACCTATGATGGTGTCCATAAGCACTAACTGCAGACTGCATTCATTAATTTTCAGCAAAGGTTATATCTACTATTCAAAAAATAATGAGGATGGTGTAAGTATTCATTTTCAGAAAATTGGGCGTGATTAAATATCATGTTTGCTGCTTTAGTTACTGTATTTTTAAAAAGAGAGTCTGTACTTGTGGGCTGATATATGATAGAAGTTTTCATTAGCATAATTATACTAATTTCAAGAAGGATCCTTGTAAATCAATAGGAATATATTAAGTTAAATTATTGGTCAACCATAACAGTTCTGTCCCGAAATCCCTCTGTCATACAGTGTCCAAAATTAGAAAAAAGGAAATAAAGCTATATGTTATATCTTATATTTAAACAAATAATGTTGAAATTGGCTATTGGAGCTCTTTTTGTATATAGAACCAGTGAAATAATGTGAAATAAGTAGGATCATACCAACAAACTTTATAAGATATTATGCATGGTATGAGTCAATACCAGCTTATACCAGTGTTATTAAAAAAAATTACGGCCTATGGCCATAAACACTATAATTTTTATGAGCATCCCAGGATAGTACCAAAAATTTGGATTTTCTGCATATTAGGAATATTAAGTGAAACTGAAGAGCTATCCTTTAATTTGGTGCCATTTCTTGGCATCTTAAGGAAGGAAATACACAAAAGCTATATTATATATCCTAAAATAAATTTAATGTTTTTTTTAAAAAAAATGGACAAATTTCCTCTTTGTATATCAATGCCTTATTCATAGCTTTGACTGCATATATGAGTAAAAGAACAGTAGGAGATAAGCTCTAATGAATTCAAAAGAATTTATTTTGTGTTATATTGATTCAGTCTTGTATTGGATGTCAATAATTCTGGTTTCTAAGTCACAGTGAAGACAAAGAGACAAATTTCCATATAAACATTTGTATGACTGCAAATAGGTGTCATTACTTGGATCAGATACTGTGATTTCAAGAAACACAGACCACATTCTCTGCTTCATATGGTCAATTAAAACTATTCCCATTTCCTCTATGAATAACTGCACAATTCCCCTTATATTTCATAGCAACTTTAATACAGTAGTACCTGCCCAGCAACAAATTCATGGTGTTGTTGTTGATCTTTGGAGAAATTGTTGCAAATCTGATGGCATTCAAGTCAAGCTTTTTGTTTTTAAAAGTGATTTTTTTAAAGATTATATCGTGTTTCCCGAAAATAAGACCCTGTCTTATTTATTTATTTTTTGAACCCTGAAATAAGCGCTTGGTCAATTGGGCTTATTATCAGGGGAAGTCTTATTTTGGGGAAAACAGGGTAATTAGAGAAGACAATATCATATGTTTCAACAGATTAAGATGTACCTAATCTTTTAACAGATTGCAACAATTGTTATAAAAAAAAATAGAAGGCTTTCAAAAGGCAAAACTGGAAGAATTTCACTCAGCACATGACAACATTATACTAAACATGAGATGTCCAAGCAATCACTGTGTTGTTCAAATAAGAAGTGAATTGAGTAAATGGTGTCTTGCAAAATCAAAATTAGTGTGCAGTGCTAGCAGTACAATTTTGCCCTAAAAGTCTGGCAAGAATATTGATGAAGCATAGCTCCTGAATGAACCAAAGTCAAAGCCATGGTTAGAAATATGTACATGACTCCAACTTCATTGAATTCAAGAGTGGTGATTTTGAAGATCTATATTTGTATCCATTTTGTATATATATATATATTCATTTGAAAAAGTAGAGGAATAACAATGTATTTGCATAATCACTGCATACATATTCAGTCAGTCAGTCATTCCATTTAGATGCTGTTTGATCCCAGGCTGACTCTGGACAGTTCACAATACAAGCGATATAAAAACAACAACCTACATAATAATAAACAGATGGTATATCTGGTTAACAGATGAGACAAACATCATCTATCCACAAGGCATCAGATAGAATTTCACATGGATGGCTAAAGCCAAGCAATCTACTTTGAGTTCTATTTTCAAAAAGGCTATAACAGAAAACTAAATTCAGCTATAGAAATTCTCTAAACCATCACTAACTGCTTTTCTCCTAAAGAACTTCCTATCAAAGTAATGCACAAATAGTATATTTTAATAATAGTCTATATAAGAGAATCTGTACTGGACATAGCAAGAAATTGGAGATTCACTCAATCAGTCCAGAACAATGTCTTTTCTTTATTTCTAATTCCTTCTACACCAATATTACAATACCACACCAATAATTTTTTAAAAATAAATTATATTTCAAAACAACCAAGACATTATTAAATATATTCTAGTTATTTTTATATTTGTTTTTCCTTTCAAAGAACAATTCCCACATCTAGGCCTGGAAGAGCCAGTTAAATTTTAGGAATAAACTAAAATACATTCGTGTTCCTATTCATTCAAATAATTTAAGCAGCCAGGGGAAAAAAATTATAATATTAGCAAATTTACTTCAGGGCAGGGGAAACCTGCATGAAGTAAATCCAAAATGAAGATGGAAATATCAGTCATATTGATCAGTAACATATGAAGATATCACAGCAGAAACTTTCAGACCAGAAGGAGCATTTTGCTAAACAGCATTTTCAGGAAAGCAAATCTGTAATAAGGACACTAAATTGATGTAATTATATTGCAGAATAAAAATTACTCTTGCATTCCCTACTCCTTGGCTAGCTTGCTAGAAGCAACTTGGTCAGTTTCAACTTATGATGATTGCATGAATAAATAACTCCTAGTTCTTACAAAAAATGTTCCAGGAATTTCAGTTGCCAGACAACTCCCAAAGTTTATTGCAATTCCTTCCGGCTTCATCAGTATATACATGCATCTAGATTAATGCTTATTTTGTTGTTTGACTTTGCATCAGGCCATAAAATACTTGCTTACAGCTATTCAGCCTGGATGAATGGACTGCCTTGATGAGTATATATGGCGCTTTACTGCAGATAAGTTAGAAGTCATCTACCTGCTTCCAGCACAAAATAAAAACCATGCTATTTACATTTATACACATGCACAGTACAAGTACATATCTTCTCATTCTTCATGTAATCTCAAATTTGATCTTGACTTTCAGGGCCATGCACTCAATATTTACATCTGTATGTATTCTGTATGTATTGTCTAACCTGACAACAAGTTTCCTGCTTTAGCCCTTATATACTCATCCACTTTATCAATTGTGTATTTTTTTATTATTTATTGTATTGTGTTTATTATAGCCATATGGTCCAGTATACTTGCGTGACTATGATAAATTTATTAAATAAAATAAATAATTGCTTTCTGCTCTCCGTATAGCTTCTTCTTCCTGCTGTATCTCAATATCAAAATTTCTGAACTGTATGTCACAAATGGATAGGTTTCAACACTCCTGATAGTATTTTTTTCCCCTAATATCTATAACTTATCCATTATTGGATGCATGAAGCAACACCAAGTTTGTAAATTAAAAGTGTTACCTTGGCTATTGAAGTAGTTCCATTTTCCTCAGCCTTCTTTGATCTCAATTCTTAGGAATGGCTATCTGCTATAGAGGGTGAACACAAATAGATTTCATTTCAGATATAAAACAGGTCATTGAAGAAGGAGGAGATTAACTGTTGTCAGTTAGAGGACATCTCAGGAATTCTACTGTAAAGTTAATTATGTAAAGTTAATATGATCACCTCTTGTGCATTTAATCTTTTTCCTCTTCTGTCAAATTAAAGCTAACAATGTGGTCTCAATTTTTAGAGAACTTAATTCAAAGCTTTCAGGTGAGTATACAGCCTTGAGAACCTCAGGTAATTTATCCCTTAACTTGTGAACATGAATTTCCATCTTTTTTTTTCATGACTACTCAAAATAGCAGATTCTAGAAAGAAAAAAAGCTATTATAAATATATGGGATAGAACAGGAAGACAATTATAAACTCTCTAGTACTCAGGATTTGCCTTACACACAATAAGGCAGTGTTTCTCAATCTTGATTGCTTGAAGATATGTGGACTTCGATTCCCAGCATTGCCCAGCCAACTGTGCTAGGTGGAGAATTCTGGGAGTTGAAGTCCACACATCCTCAATTTGCAAAGGTTAAGAAACACCGCAGGAATTGGTCAATCTAACTCAATGTTTTCTCAAACTTGGCGTTCTGACCTAGGCTTCCTTAGAAATTAAACAGCACAAACTTAGTCCTGGCAAACCTCTTCAATTCATACAACTGTAAGTTATTTTCATTTACAATCCACAAGGCTTGATAAACAGTATTTCAGAGGAAGGTTATCAACACCCACCTATCTTACATGGAACGCTGCCAAAGAGCTAATTTCCAGATGCGGGGCAAGGCCAAACTTGGCACAGAGTCACAAACAGAATTTCAAATCTTGAATCAGCCAGATGAACTAATTGCTTCCTGCAAAAACTCACATCCTGTTTGCTTCTCTTTTATGTCTTATGGGAGGAGCCAATCATCTCCAAGCCTTACTCCCAAGTCGACCCTGTTTTCTTATTGTTCCTGTCTCCTGGCAGCTCTGTGCGTGTGCACACTGGGAACAGGCTCACGCTGTTCTTCTGCCTCGCTGATGTCAGACTCCAGAGACTCTGGAGACAGCAAAGAACTACCTTGGCCCCCTCTCTAGCTCCAACTCAGAGCCCTCGTCCGAGCCTTCCCCAGACTCCAGGACTGGCCCACATTTCTCCCCAACCGCATCACTGTCTAAATCTGCTACCAGCTCTGCTGGCTGCTGGCAGGCCACAACACTTGGCAAATTTCATATCTACCAGATGCTAAAGTCCACACATGTTAACATTGCCAAGCTTCAGAAACACTGGGATAGCTCAACCTGGTTACATTAACAAATATTTAATTTTCATAACTCTTATCCACACTAGTAGATGCCAGGATCAGAGTGGGGATTTTTGCATGCAAAATGTATGTTTTAGTATTGAGCTATGTGGCTAACCTAGGATAAAAGTAGGAATAAGCAAAACAAACCAATGCAAAACATTTTACTGAGCTATCAATCGGTCATCATGAGATAGGGCTACATAAATGAAATTAAATAAATAAATAATACAATTTCTATTGGTAGAAGCAATTTTCCTGTTTGTTTGTTTACTATTTGTTGACAGATTTGGTGAACTTTGAAAAATACTTCATAAATAAAATGAGATTGTATTAGAACTTCATATCATATAATTTACTTAGTTTCAAATCCAATTTGATTTAGAGGGCATATTGAAAGTGCTTTCTATCATTGCTCATTTCTGGATACTTCAGGCCTATATTGAGATCATTAGGTATTTTTATTAAATATTAAATTAAATTTATTTACTGTTTAATATTAATAAATACAATCAAATGTTGGATTTGAGAAGCAGGTCTTTTGGCTGAAAATCCAATCTCTCTTTCTCAATCTCTGTCTTTCTCTGTCTTTCTCTCTTAGTATGCTTTGAAGGATGACAAATGGAAGATGATAAAATGATAAAGTTCAGGTCAAAGGAAATTCATTAACTACTGGTTCTCAGATACATGAATGAATACATATGGTTGACATTTAAAAGTAAGAACCTGACACATTCTTTTTCTTCCTCATTTTCACAGTACGTGTTAGCTAAAGTCATTATTTTGAAGAAGGAGATGAAGGAAAATGACAAAAGTGGGGATGCAGCAGTCTAAGTCTCATATGAAATTTTGTGATTTCAGAAAACTTTGACACTACAGATATGTCCAGCATCAAGAGCAAATAGAATATCTTACACTGCTATACCTGAAAAACAATGTTTGTTTAGTAGACAGAAACTTTTCAGAAAACGAGCCCATCCCATATTTCAATTCTACTTCCATATATTTCAGATCCGATGTGTGGATTTTATGTAAATTGCAATATAGTATCTTCTACCTATGTACAATTTTAACCAACTATAGTTCATATTGTTTAGCTCCAGATTGGAGCTAAAAAGTTAAAATACATGAACTGTGAGTTTGACGGAGTGGTTTCCACCACTGATCTAGTTGCCGTTTTGCACTTCAGTCTGGTCGTGTGCCAGCTATGTGTCTTGGATGTTTTGGGTTTTTTTGGTCTATGACTGCAATAAAGTATGCTATGCTACGCTATTTCAGATTAAGCCCTGTTGAATTTAGTAGGATTTATCTGTAATTTTTTCAAAAGGCAACCGGACTTTGTTTTTCCTTGAAGACGTTTTGCTTCTCATCCAAGAAGCTTCTTCAATTCTGAGATTCTTCAGTTGTCTTTTGAAAAAGCACCTTTGGGACTACCGTGACCTGAATGGCTGAGAATCTCCATAGATAGTTATCTTTAAATACATATATAAAGAGTTCTATTAAAAATTAACTACACTTTGGTATGATGGAAACCATTGATACTGAAGTTACTCGTTACTAATTTATAACCTTCTGGTTTCAATAACACTGAAGATTAATGTAGTGCTTTTTATTCTGTTATATGAAAATGCTTCAGTCTACTAAGTAAATATTTTTTAAAAAATCTTTAGCACATGTATCTTAAGGAGAGGGATGGCAAGTGCTTAGAAAGTTTTTATCTTTCCTATTTTAGATGTTTTGGGCTTTTATATTTTCTTTGGAAAATCAACAGGAAGAAAATCTCCTGGGTCTTCAGTTTGGGTATTTGATTTCAAGCTACCCTGATAAAATCTCTTATAACTGAATCAGCTTTGTGGATCAAATCATCAAATTAAATTCTCAGGAACTGTTTATTTTAACTGATTTTCAGTTAAACTAGAAAATTGAATCAAATCCTGCTGCAGAGTTGATTTGAATTATTGGACTGATTTACATAGTCATGAAAAGTTTGGAATTGGAAAGTCAGTTATCACACATGTAAAATTATCTCTGCAGATAATTTTCATAATGTTTAAGATAGCCCAGCAAAAGTGTGGCAAAATTATTTTTCTCTGTAGCAAGTGTGGAAGTAAAAAAAAAATGCAAACAGTATGTGTTATGTCCTTATAAGGACATCCGGCCGGGGATTGGTTAATCCTC
>WNWU01000019.1:12489467-12500870 GCA_012654045.1 Ptyas mucosa
GAACAGACCCCGCTGGTCTTGTCTTCTTTCCTGCGCCTGATCTAACAGTATGTTTTGTAGAAATATAGCAGGTATCCAGCCATAAGTATTGAATTTTCCCATGGCTAATTAACACAGAGACGTACAGAGATAATATTAATCCCATTATGTCCACATTTTTTCTTTCATTTTTTTTGGGAGGGGGGGAAACAGTAGTGATGGGGAAGCATTAATAAGTTGAGAAAACTTAACATATTTGGTTCATTTACAGTTCAGTATAACACAAACACAGAGAAATGCTTATATTCAGTTACCATTTGCAAAGGCAAAAATGGATGATTTAAGTGGCACATACGTGGCACATTCCCCAAAACTAGGCAATGTATTAACAGTGAATAAAGTGTTTAAGAACTGTACATATATATGATACAAACAGATGGGGGCAATAAGATGCATTTTCCTAGTAATGAATAAAAAGTCTGCAACAACTAAGACAAACTACTTCTTTTTTTCATGTTACATAAACTTAATCCCAGCTTGATTTAGAAATATGTCACAAAGTCTATAAAAATAGCATACATGCTAATGGAACATATAATGCTATGAATCAAATCAGCTTTAACATTAACCACGCTTAGAATTTGCTAAGAGACCTCTTAAATTGATCTGGTTTAGGATGCAGGAAAAAAATCCAATGTTTCAATATTAGTGCCAAGATATGTTTCTGACCTTCCTTCGTTTGCTTGACATCCTATCGTGAATTAATTTTAAATCTATGTGGGAGCAGATTTAAACAGAATAACAAAATAACAGAGTTGGAAGGCATCTTGGAGGTCTAATCTAACCCCCTGCTCAAGCAGGAGATATCATTCCAGACTTTAGATTTGTATCCTTCTAAAACCTCAGTTATGCATGGACCTTAGATTGGCATCTTCCTTTTTATAGTTTCAGTTTGGTTATCAGTTGCATCATCAATGACTCAGCTTGATCCTTAACAAAAGGAAGGCATGATTGTTTGTTCTCAACACATCACCATCAGAGATCATCTTGAAGCTAGTTCTGCACTCATGCTACCTCAGAAATGGCTTCTGATATTTCTCTCAGATGCAATCAGCTTTTTCAACCAGTAAGAGAAAATTCCTGGCTAAGAAAATTTAGTGGTTTTTGTTCCTGTTCTTTAATTTACAGGTGTTGCTTTTGCTTTTTGTTTTTCTGGCCAGGTAAGCAACAAAAGCCATTTGGGAAATCACAGCCAGTCTGTTGTGCCTATCTGCAGTATGGGTGACATAAACCAAGTCTTAAAAAGCAAACATTTATTTTGGAGAGGAAGGATGAAGAGCAGCAAAGATACTTGTCACAGTCACAGCAAAAGCACACACAACATATCTATCAAATCATAGTGCACTGAATATTAAATACATTACATGCATTCTGATTTGCGCATGTTCAACACAGAGAAGCCTAAATTCATTATATTTCTTAGATTCTGCTAATGCTATTCAAGTATGAGTTTATACCTAGTTTCTCCCTTTCTGACAAAATATATTATAAATGCCATAATATTACACTTAAGCTATAAACATTCCATTTGCATTCTTTCTCTCTGCCTAATATCATATTGTGCACTTTATAATGGAACCTGATTACAATGAAATCTAAGCCAGCTGTGTTTTATATTTTGCAGTTTTCCTTCCTTCCCACACATTCTCCTACTCAGCATCATCTGTCTTTGATGCCTGAAGAATGACAGATGTTTCCTTCAGTAAAAATCACCTGATGAATACTGTATTAGTTACACGAAGACTAGGTAGCAACTAAAATCACTGTTTACATCCATACACAATAGACTGCCTTCATCTACAACTGTTCTCTACAGGCTACATATTAACTTATATCGTGGCAGCTAAAGTCACAATTGTATTCTTATTGTTCTCAGTTGGCTATAAGGAGTAAAATAGGTGTGATGATAAAAAGTTAATGTAACCATTTCAGTCCTTAAGCAAATGGAAAAGAGGCTGAAACTTGTCCCCTCTCCCTGGTGACATTACTGTTTCATCCATCAAGACTCTCATGAGCCTTTGGATGCAATAAATAAACTACTTGAAAACTTAAAATGCAGCTTCCAATTGCATTTGTTCATCCTTCGGATGTGTACCTATTTGGGTACAAACTCCATTTACAGGATTTCAAAACTTTGTAAAATGCAGTTCTCTCACTATCTCAAGGTCCCACGTTAAATTCATTTTCTTCCATTGATATGGCAGTGTGTTGATAATTACTAAAGTATGGTTCCCAGAGTTGCTATGATCCCAAAGGAGACTTATAAATTTGATGGATAAATAAATTGGCTGCCCACCAGAGGAGAACATTATTGAGTTGAATAAAACACAATGCAATCCAGAATCCAAAAAGACTATACATATAACTTATTCCTAATTAATATAACAGATACTCATGCAATGTCATTAAAATGTGTCCAGCTATACAATATATTACAATGGAACCCTCACAATCCATCAAAAGGCTAATTCTCCCATCCATCAAAAACAAATGTGAGAAAACCAAAAGTCTAATAAAACCTTCTGGCATCCCTGCAGCTCACAAACCATCAAAATCCCATTGCTGTGGTTAAGAACAGATACTTACATAGAAGATATCAGCTTCTAATACAGAGTACCCAAGGTGATAATATAAATAATTATTATGGATAACTTAACCATAATTGTTTTTGCACCATTGTAGTCTGGATACTGATTAATGCTGTCCTCATCTACTAATTTTCCAATTTTAGAGGAGAAGGAGGTAATTTTAGAGAAAGCCTACATTGTCAAGAGTCCAATGAAAATTCAGACTTTCATAAATTGTTACAGGAAGGGAGGTTATTCAGAGGCAGTATGGAAGCTATTCATTTTCCTATAGTCGCTGGAGACTTTGCATTTTTGTCATTTCTCTGTTAGGTTCTTCAATATATGGTTTTCTTGCAACATTTTCAGGGAAATTGAACATTTCCCCTCCATCAGCATCCCAGCTTTCTAGTATCACAAAACTAGTTTAAAACTGACCCCACAGATTCTTAACTTCTGCCAAACTCAAAACACCAAGAACATGAGTGGTAACCATATGAGCCAAACTGTGCTCACCTATTTTCTTCTAGGTGGCCTATACGAGAAACAAGACTTTCGTCCATCCTGATTAATACGATTGAGCGGGTCCAGAGATATTTAACGAGAAGAGTCCTCCACTCCTCTACTCACAATAGAATTCCTTATGCCACCAGGCTTGAAATTTTGGGCTTGGACAATCTGGAACTGCGCCGCCCCGGTCTGATCTAAGCATAGTGCATAAAATTGTCTGCTACAACATCTTACCTGTCATCGACTTCTTCAGCTTCAACCTCAATAATACACAGGCAAATAATCGATACAAACGCAAGGTAAACCGCTCCAAACTCAATTGCAGAAAATACGACTTCAGCAACAGAGTGGTCAATGCCTGGAATGCTCTATCCGACTCCATTGTTACAACCTCAAACCCTCACAGCTTCAACCTTAAACTGTCTACCATGTACCTCACCCCATTCCTAAGAGGTCCATAAAGGGTGCGTGCATAAGCGCATCAAGGTACCTACTGTCAGGGGTGAAATGCTCCTGGTTTGGACCAGATCACCTGATCCGGCAGCGATGGCAGCAGGTCATTCGGAGAACTGGTAGCAAAAATCCCTTGCCCCCCCCCCCAGCTGAGCCGCACGATCATCCGAGGCTGTTTTTTTTACTTTTAAAAGCATTTTTTTTCCTGCAACCTCTTTTAAAAGTTAAAAAAAACACTTCTGATGATCGCGCGGCTCAGCTGGGATCATCAGAGGCTTTTAAAAGCATTTTTTTCCTGCAATCTTTGTAGGGGGAAAAAAAGCCTTTAAAAGCCTCTGGCAATCCCAGCTGAGTTGCCTGATCAGCCTGATCAGAGGCTTCTAAAAGCTTTTTTTTCTGCAACCTCTTCAGCCGAAGAGGTTGTAGGAAAAAATGCCTTTAAAAGCCTCCGGCGATCCCAGCTGAGTTGCCTGATCATCAGAGGCTTCAAAAAAAAAAAAGTTGGCCATGCCCACCCAGTCACATTACCTCCCCCCACCAAGCCACGCCCACAGAACCGGTAGTAACAAATTTTACATTTCACCATTGCTACTGTCCCTGTCCTAATGTCCCCATTTATCTGTATTTACTTCCTTTGTTCATGTTTATGTTCATACTTATACTTGTTACCTTGTACATGTTTGACAAACAAATAAATACATAAGTTGCAAAAAAAGACCCTGCTTTATTGCTTTTTCTTTTCTTTCAGCAACCAGCCTGGGTGGATCCTACATGTTAAATTTGACTGACTGCTTTTCCCTCTCTTTTTTTGCACACTACTTTTTTTCTTTTTTGTTGTTGTTGTTAGGGTTGAATGGATGCTTTTGTTTTGTTTCATTCTGTTTGTTTTACTGTTTTGTATTTTTTTTTCTATGATAAAACAATAGTTAAAAAAAAAGCTTTGACTATCTGCCACTCACCACAAAAAGTAAACAAAATAAATCTCTGGCACCAACATCTTTGTTTTTAGTACATGTATTTGTGTCATCTGTCTTGTGGTTTGTAACATAATATGAAAGCTTGCTGTGATGGAAAATTATTCAAGGAAAGGTTAACAAGAAAAGTAGAAATTGAAACATTGAAATCGTCCCAAGGATTCACTTCCCACTTTCTTTAGCATTGTATTTTTATTTCAATTAGAAGTTCTGTATGTTTTGAAGAAAAAAATGTTAGCATGCTGGCAATTGTTCATTGAGATGTTTTTCCTTAAAACACCAACCACCAGCCCCCCCTCCCCCACACACACACCTTTCTCAATGGGCCTGGGCTAGTCTATTCTACATAACAAAGATCTACCTCCTTCAGGCAGAGCCATAAAAGGAATCCCAAAGCTCTTTCATTATATCGTCACCCAGCAAAAGTCAACCAAGCTTTGGGACTCAGGTCAGCCTACAGAGTTGCCCCTGCATGGCCCCATGGGAGTCTGACAACCAATCAGAATACAAGCTCAAATTCAAAAGCCCAGACAGGGTATAAAACTCAGGCACTCTCAGCATCTCTGTCCTTTTTTCTCTTCATCCAAGATCTTCAAGGCATGTGATCCTGTCCACCATTAAAACCATCTTTCCAAGCAGCCACCATGTTTCCAGTGTCTTTCTCCCCACTTGGAACTGAACCCAGAAGGATATTTCTTCCAACAGTTAGTCTGATACAGTAGCTGGGTTGGGGAAGGGAAGAAGATGAGCTCTAAACAATGTATATAAAAAGGAACAAGCCCTAAACACTAGACATTGATAACTCTGGAGTGAAAAAAATAATGGCAAAGCAGGATACAAGAGTTTCTGCAGATGAGAAAATGAATTACTAAAACAACTACCAAGCTGCAGCAATTGAAAGGAGAATCCAAACGTCAGATTTTTTGTGCTTTCTGCACGAATGGGAAAAAAAATGCTAGCCAACATATGATTCAGAGCACTGTTTTCAAAGCAGCAGAGCTTCATCATTTTACAAGACTTGTGTGGCTGCTTTAGAAGATGCTCCCAGCGATCATTGCCAATGAAAGAAAATGAGATTCATGCTCACATAGAGACGCAGCTTCCAAAGCCCTTTTCAAGATCGCATTGAAAAGAGCCTTTCTCAAAGGCTTTACACGGCCTGATTTTCTAATAAACTGCAGCAGAGTAAGAAATAAATTGATTCAGCTCCCCCAAACAAATAACTATATGAGGCCACAAAAGAGCAGAAATGATCCTGATGCAAAACAGCAGCGGTCCAAGATGGCAGATGACTGGTAGAAGTGTTGTAGTCACCATCAGGTTGCACAGAGTTTTATTTGTTGATGTGATGTGAGAGAGGAGACTGATATCATTGCTAAAAGATCCAAACCTTTAGAGGTCATTCGTTTAGAAACTGCAGTCCATGTTATTCTCACAAATTAACTCTTTTCTACAATCAGGTATAAATTTTCTACAATCAGGTATAAATTTCAGAGTTTGCAATATAGTTCTATAAAGCATTAAAAATATGGAATTGGCAGATGAGTTCCTATGTCAACAAAGTGTTTTTTATGGGTTTTATTCTAAAGAGCAGCTGGCTCTTCACTGAAGACTTTATGGTGGTGAAAGTAGTTTTGAACGGAGAATGAGGCACTGAGTTTAGTCATTTGCCAGAATGAAAAGGCTGATGAGGATTTTGTTTCTTTATGTTGCAGACAAAATTTAGTCCAGCTGTATCACTATATTGCAAACTCTGAAATTTATACCTGATTGTAGAAAAGACACAATGAGTTAATTTGTGAGAATAACATGGACTGCAGTTTCTAAATGAATGGTAGATAATCTGTTTTGGGTTTTTTTGTACCATCACATGATAATTCAAAATGGCCATTGAATGAAAAAAAAAGTGTCTATTCCTGCAGATGATGTCCATGTGAGCAATGGTGTGGTCTATAACCTCAGAGTCATCATCAATCAATCTACATAATAGTTGCTGATAGCAGGTGGACTAAGACAATCATAGAATGATTCCATTTGATAAAAAGTGTCCACAGAAGAGACAAAGTAAAGCTCAAGACCATTGTAAGAAGTTAGCACCAACCCCTCTCCTAGAAAAATGAAATATTCTAGGAAATATTAAAAAGGCAGAATATTATACCTCCTTGAATGTCAAATGTAGAAACATGTTTTTAGGCAGTAAGCAGATTCACTCTTAATAGCCCCCACACTATCAATAGCCCACAGCAAATATCAGCACTTAAGAGATAAAGAGATAGCTAGGTTTATTCATAAGCGAATGCCCTCACCCAAGATCCAACAAAGGTAGGATTAGCCCTCAGCCATAATACGAATTGCCCAAAACCCTCTTCACTATATCTTCACCCAGTAAGTTTCAACCAGGCCTGGGACTCAAAAGACAACCTACAAAGTTACCCCTGCATGGCCCCATGGGAGTCTGACAACCAATCAGAATACAAGCTCAAATTCAAAGCCCAACAGAGGGTATATATCTATCTATCTCTCTCACCCACGTGCTTTTTTGCCCAGGACCTCAAAACCATGTGGTCCTGTCAACCATTAAACTATCTTTTCAAGCAGTCTCCATGTTTCCAGTGTCTTTTTCCCCACTTGGAACAGAACCCAGATGGACATTTCTTCCAACAATTTGGCACCCCAGATGGGACTCAAACTAACCTAACCAATGAACCAGGCCCAGGTAAGCCTCCATTGCTGGCAGCAAACTCAATATTTCTTCCAACACCGTATTGGTTGGAAACATGCAGAAGAGGCCCTCATTCTCATTTATCCATCCTGCAGTGGATAGACAATGGCTAAAATGATGGCGATGAAATTGATCAGAAACTTAAATTTGCACATTTCAGCTCAACTGTAATGAAATATGTAACAGATCCTGAGATAGTGAAGGAAGAGATAGTTTGGGTCAAAGGAGCAAAAGAGTGTGACAAAGAGAACAACTTCTCACAAATGAAGGCAAATATACATGCCCTGTGGAGTAACACCTCGTTTACTACACTAAGCATATGTATGTTGAATGCAAGCATTGCTTTGCATTAACCTTTCCAGAAATTACACAATCTTTCCATAAATTCAAGTGATTCCTGTTTCCTGAGTTTATCAGCATCACAGAGATTGTCATCAACTAAAGCTTCCTAGAGTTCATAGATGCATTTCCACAATTCTTTGGATTCTGTTCAGTGACTCATTAGCATATGTATAAGCAAAAGGCTATCAATATATCTGGTGCTTCCTGTCCACATCCTTCTGGTCTTAGAGGACAATATTTCAGCTCTGAATACCCTCAGGTGATGCCTTTTCTTCCAAAGCTGTTTGTTATTCACTAGCATTCCATAACTGCCTTTTCTGATTTACTGATTGTCTTGCAGCCATTTAGGTTTACAAAGGAACAGGCTATTGTTTTGATAAATGGTTCAGTTTAGGAGCAATAAAGAAAGCTATGATAGGAGAAGCTGCAGATCTACTTTTTCTTCTTTCATTTTCAGTTTTTCCTGTAGGCCATTGCTTGAAACATTAGGAGAGGTGGATAGGTAAGGCAAACTCACAGCAAGCATTCATAAAAGAAGATGCTGGGACTTTCTTCATTTGAAGAACTCAACTCTCTGATTTACCTCTGTCTATTGTGATCTTTAAATTGGTGTGTATCTTATAACCTCTTATCAATGACTAATATGAAAACCTCAAGAACAGGGTGAATCTTTTGATGACTAGATACCACCTTTAATGCTTCTTTGGGGGGAGAGGACTATAATGTGGAGCTTTGCATGCCAAATTGATGAGATTATAGTTTTGTCTTTATTTCCCCTAAGCTTATATGCTTTAATAAAAGAAGTCTCCCCAGATCTTCCATTATATTTTTGGAGAGTTTCTTCACTCAGAATAGTGGGAAAATGTAGTATTCAACAGCTGTGATTTGAATGGGCTACAGTAATCACCAGAATATTTTTGAGGTTTACATACAATCAAGCAATTTATCCCTACTCTAGAAATTCATGAAATAATGTCACCCACCAATTCCAGCTCACCTTCAGAAAAGTGTTTGTGAAATTAGGCTCCACACTTAGGAGAACTGGTTCATCCTTCTCTGAGTTGACATCTGGAGAGGTATCTTGTTAAGCATCTGGGGAAGTCATCACATGGTCAACTATAGAAAAATATAATAAAAAAATAATCCTTGATCAAATGAAAGGGAATCAAGTCCTGAATAATGATTATCAAGATATACATGGGAATTAGTAGGATAGGAGTACAGTACCAGGTTTTCCTGAAAATAAGACCCAGTTTTATATTTTTTTGAACCCTGAAATAAGTGTTTGGCCTTATTGCCATGTGCTGAAAAGCCCGATTGGGCTTATTATCAGGGGACATCTTATTTTGGGGGAACAGTAGTACTGTTCCTCATGTGTGTTCTAATAATTCTCATTAAGACCCATATTTATATTGAAAGTCATTTACATCTAAGTTTATTTGTCTTACCTTCCATGAATGTGGCTAAACCATTTTCAATGTTTTCCAACTGGCAGGCATTTGACAGTAGCAAGCACAAGAAGATACAGAACAATTAAAACTCGGACCACACGTTTTCTGAACAGTTTTTATCCCAGAGCTATAATTGCACTCAACAATGAACTAAAGGGCCACCATCAGTGAACTGTTGGACAGTATTACTTGGTCTGTTGTGTGGATGTTTGGGTGATTTAGGGGTGGGGAATTGTGGTGGCTGGGAGTGTGTTTGGGGATTGTTATGTGTGTTGGTCCTGGTCTTTGGTGTTAAGTGAATTTCGTTGTATGGGTATACTGTGTATACACGTATAATGACAATAAAGTTATTTATTTGTTTGTTTGTTTTAACAATGCATAGCATAGAAAAACACTTTCCTTGATCTAAAATACTGGAATATTTTTCAATGGAAGAGTTCTTCTAGCCATTAACTCTGCTGCCTTTTTCTATAGTTTCTGTACCTTGGTATCATAAATCAAACATCTAAGAATGAATATGAATTAATATTTCAGGACTGTGTGTGCGTACATGCATAAAATCAATGGTCCATCTCCTTGACTTTAAGAAAGCAGTTAGGTTTGTTTTATTTGTTTTTCTGGTTTAATTAATGAATATTTCTAAATGAAGATACATAGCAAGCTATTTCCTTGGTGGACTACTTCTACCAGAACTTTGGCAATGCAAATCGAAAGAAAACCCAACACAAAAGAATTTCGAGCTACATTTTTAATAAGTGATATTAAGGTAAGATTTATTATCTTCTGTTAAAAGAACACTTTGAAACTATCTTGGTCCATAAAGTGAAAGCAGAGATTCCAACAAAAGAAAGCATAAGTTGAAAAGGGAAAAATGATTCATTTTAACAGAAAGAGAGAATAATATGGTTGGTGTAAATAATTTACTGCATCTTCATTCTATAGGGAGTTGAAAGAAGCATGCAACCATCATTAAGATTCAATACATTATTCAGCCTTTTCACTTTCTGTTTTATCATTCTATTCATGTGGCTTTCAAAGATGCAGGCCCATATTCTTGTGCTAAATTGTAAAGATGTTAAATGTCTTGTCCCTATGCAACCAGAACAGTAAAACATAATGAATCTTTGGATTGCTGTTTTTACAGCTTTCTTCCCTTACTCTTTTTAATGGCAAACCATAAAGCTTGCCAGAGCATTTGGGCTACAAACATTATAATTATTGTGAGTGTGTGTGCATGCACGTGTCTTTGAATTAGTGTCGATTCCTGGCAAATATCTAGAAAAGTCACCTTAGTTTTCTTGGCAAGATTTCATAAGTGGTTTGCCATTGCCTCCTTGCTACAGCAGAAAGAGGGTGACTGGCAAAGCTCACCTACCTGACTTCGTGCCTAAGGTAGGATTAGAACTCCAGATCTCTTGGTTGTTAGCCTAGTACAGGAGTCTGCAACCCAGGGCTCTGGAGCCGCATGTGGCTCTTTCATCCCTCTGCTGCAACTCCCCGTCACTCAAAATATGCGTCACAACTACCAATGTGCAACATCCGCCGGCACATGGTTTATTGAGCTTTTCAGCCCATCTTTTTTTTTTTCAGAGTTCAAAATGTTTTTGTTGCATGCAGAAATAAAAATGTGTTTTCTCTGTAGCAGGTCATTGATTTCATAAATGCAACAACACACTATAATTTTTTTTATACATAACATAAAGGTAAAAAGTCAGGGGTGAAATCCAGAAGGTTCTGACAGGTTCTGGAGAATCGGTAGCGGAAATTTTGAGTTGTTCGGAGAACCGGCAAATACCACCTCTGGCTGGCCCCAGAGTGGGATGGGAATGGAGCT
This sequence comes from Ptyas mucosa, assembly GCA_012654045.1. Taxonomy (NCBI): domain Eukaryota; kingdom Metazoa; phylum Chordata; class Lepidosauria; order Squamata; family Colubridae; genus Ptyas; species Ptyas mucosa. The sequence goes on from WNWU01000019.1 coordinate 12,500,357, forward strand.
TTTGCAATATCCTTCCCCTGGAGTGGGAAGGGAATGGGGATTTTGCAGTATCCTTCCTCTGCCACACCCATCAAGCTACACCCACCAAGCTACACCATGCCCACCAAGCCATGCCCACAGAACTGGTAGTAAAAAAATTTGGATTTCAACACTATAAAAAGTGATGTATGCAGTGTTATCTTCATTATAGAGGTCAAATGGGTTTTGTGGGTCCCAGTGTTTTCTTTTTTGTGGGAAACGGGTCCAAATGGCTCTTTGGCTGTTTAAGGTTGCCGACCCCGGGCCTAGTACCTTAAACACTACACTAAACTGGCTCTTGTTACAATTATTAGCAATATCTAGGGGATAAGTTTATAGTTCAAGGGAATTTCCTTTGGTGAAAGTAAATGATGCATTTTATTTCATACATGTGCTACATATACTTTTTACTATTGGACATCTCTTAATTATACACATGATAGATAGATGATAGATAGATAGATAGATAGATAGATAGATAGATAGATAGATAGAT
>WNWU01000019.1:12510849-12561810 GCA_012654045.1 Ptyas mucosa
GGTTTGTTGACATGTTTTATTATTAATTTATAATGCTTTTTAATATACAACAGCCAAATAGTGTTCACTGTACTCAGGAGAGAAAGGGCATATTATTTCCAATTTATGTTGGGCTCCTGAAGTTGAAATACAGTTTGCTTGAAGCCTGGATTTATGGTTGTGCATAATTTTAAGTCTAGATGTCCCAGATTCAGGAACTGACTCTGCTCTTCATAAATATAATATTTTTTTATATTTATATTTTTTAATTTATTTTTATTTTTTTAAAAAAATATTTTTTTATTTTTTGTCAAACACGTAAGATAACAGATATAAGTATAAACATGATTATGAATACGGATAAGGATACGAATAAATGGGGACAGTAGGACAGGGACGGTAGGCCCATTGGTGCGCTTATGCACGCCCCTTACAGACCTCCTAGGAATGGGGTGAGGTCAACAGTAGACAGTCTAAGGTTAAAGTTTTGGGGGTTTGGGGAAGAAACCACAGAGTCAGGTAGTGCATTCCAGGCATTGACCGCTCTGTTGCTGAAGTCATATTTTCTACAATCAAGTTTGGAGCAGTTTACCATAAATTTGTATCTATTGTGTGCTCGTGTATTGTTGCGGTTGAAGCTGAAAAAGACATTGACAGGCAGGAAGTTGTAGCAGATAATTTTGTGTACTACATTTAGGTCAGACCGAAGGCGGCGTAGTTCTAAATTGTCTAAGTCCAAAATTTCAAGCCTGGTGGCATAAGGTATTCTGTTGTGAGCAGAAGAGTGGAGGACTGTTCTCGTGAAATATCTCTGTACTCTGGACTCTATAATCTGAGGAACTAGAAGAAATTGATGTTACAGGTAACAAAGTTCTAGAATGTACTGATCAACTGAAAACAAAATAGATGTTATCTATTCTTATATCCTAAAGACAACACAAATGTGACATTGCTGATTTATTTTCCAAGAAACAGATTTTGCATATCCAGAAGGTTGTCTTCCAGAGCACTGGAAAGTAGCCAACATAAATGCCAATCAGTTTTTGCAGAAAAGGCTGTAATCAGTTTGTGGCGCTCACTGCCAACAGATAGCCTGCAAAGAAAGTGAAAACCAACCTTCAGATGTTTCATATAAAATTTGTACCAGTGTCACTCATGTATCGAGTGACCTTGGGTTGAGAAAATGCCTTTGCATTTCTCTACAGAGAAATAAGAAGACTCTTCTCACTGTATTCATTATCAACTAATGGTGTTGTTTCAACATATGGAACAAAAAATCTGTAGCAATCTGTGTTCATAAATTGAGTAATTAATCAGGGGAGCCGAGGCTCCAGATGAAAGTTCAATTGAAACAAATTTAAAAGAAAATTATACAAGTAACTGACCTTATGGAACTTAATTGGGGTGAAATGCAAATATACGTTGTACTCATCCAAATATGTTTGAATCCAAATATGAGGTGTAAATTAAATTCATAGAAATGTAGTATCTCCAGTGAGAGGACAGTGAAAAATATAACATGATAATGATATGACTAAGAGTAGATATAGTGATTAAATCAGCTTTGTGCAGTCTTTAGGGTGCTGAATTTGGTGACCTTCATTCCCGTGATGGTGAACCTATGGCATGCATGCAACAGATGGCACATGTAGCCATATCAGTGGGCATGCCAGCCGAGCTCTGGCATGTATGTGCGTGCCCACCAGCTGATTTTCAGGCCTTCTAGGCCCACCAGAAGTAGGGAAACAGGCTATTTCCTGCTTCCGGAGTGGCTGGGTGTGTGTGGGGAAGGCCCATTTTTCTTTCTTACCTGGCTCCAGATCCTCTCTATGCATCTGTGGAGGGTGAAAACAGCCTTTCCCACTCCCTCGGAGACCCTCCAAAGGCCTGAAACGGCCCATTTCCCAACTCCCGGTGGGACAGGAAGTGACGTTTTTTGCTGTCCCCAGCCTCCGGAGACTCCTAGAGAGGCTGAGGACAGCAAAAAACATCACTTCTTGTCCCACCGGGAGTTGGGAAATGGGGCGTTTCAGGCCTTTGGAGGGCCTCCGAGGGAGTGGGAAAGGCTGTTTTCACCCTCCACAGATAAATAGAGAGGATCTGGAAATGGGCCTACCAGGCCATCACATGCCAGGAGCAGGGGGGGAGAGGGAGTGTTGCACGCGCATGCGCAGGGCAGGGCGCATAGAATTATTGGTGTGGGCATGCATGCACGCGACTCTCCCCCATCCCCCTCCTCTCCTGGCATGCGATGGCAAAAAAGTTAGCCATCGCTGCACTATACTATTCAGTCAGAGGCATGTGAATTTTTTTTGGCAAGGATAAAATCAACTGAAAATAAAATGTAGATGCGCTGGTAGGAATTTTTGAAAATCCACTACAGGTTTCATTTTAAATAACATAATCTGCCCACCAAAAGAGATTCTGAGATGCCTAGTGGAAGCCACAGTGGTCCCAAAATGTATTAATGTATATGATTACACAAATGATACAAATTATGTACTTGAGTGATGCTATCATGATAGTGATACCAATAGCACTTATATACCACTTCATAGTGTTTTACAGAACTCTCTGAATGGTTTATAATATCAGCATATTGCCCCAACAATCTGGGTCCTCATTTTTCCAAGCTTGGAAGGATAGAAGGCTAAGTCAGTCTTGAGCCCCATCAGGATCAAATTCCAGACTTACAGAGTTTGCCTAAAATATATATTCTATCTACTGTGCCACCAAGGCTCATGGTTCATGATACACGTGATTTCACTTTCCCTTACCTTGATTCCCATGTGAACATCCACAGATGGCACCAACAAGCAGATCATTTTTGCTGGAAAAGTTGACATGAGGCAGCTGTTACTCTTGAAAGGTACACACAAATCAGTATGTATGTATGGATGGATGGTCAAATATACATATAAATTCAGTGTATATTCGAAAAGGTTATGTGAAAAAATTAGATTGGAGCTAATTGTATTTCATTACAATAGAGAAAGATGTATTGAATAAAGAAGTTATAGGATAGTTGTGCAAAAAAAACCCACTCCATTAATTAGGACTATTTACATAATGAATGAAGGCAAATATACATGTCCCAGGATAATGCTACAGGATCTAATCTGGGTCATTGACGTGGATCAGAGGTTTTGTCTTCTGAGCTTTCAGACTTGTGCTGGAGCTCATCCTCAGGGAACTTCTCTCTAGACAATAAAGAGAAGTAGAGAGAGAAGTTCCCTGAAAATGGGCTCCAGCATGAGTCGAAAAACACAGAAGATAAAACCTCTGGTCCTGGTGAATGACCCAGATTGGATCCTGCAGCTTATATAATGGATGGGGGACATGATGGCTCAGCATTTAAAGATGTGAAGCTTATCAACTGGAAAACTGACAACCTGAGTTCAAAATCTGAGTGCTGCATGATGGGTGAGCTCCTGTTACTTCCCCCACAGTGGTGGGATTCAGGCAATTTAACAACCGGTTCTCTGCCCTAATGATTTCTTCCAACAACCAGTGTGCCAAACTGCTCAGAAAGTTAACAACCGGTTCTCCCAAAGTGGTGCGAACTGGCTGAATCCCACCACTGCTCCCCCAGCTTCTGCCCACCTAACAATTCAAAAGCATGTGAATGTGAGTAGATAAATAGGTATCACTTTGGTGGTAAAGTAACAGTGTTCTGTAAACCTTGGCATATAGACATGCTGGCCATATGACCATGGAAATGTCTTTGGACAACCCTGGGTCTTTTGGCTAAGCAATGGAGATGAGCACCGGACCCTGAAGTTCTTTTAGTCCAACCCCCTGCTCAGGCAGGAATCCTTATACCATATCAGACAAATGGTTGTCCAATCTCTTCTTAAAAACCTGCAGTGTTGGAACATCCACAACTTCTGGAGGTAAATCATTTCACTGAGTAATTGTTCTAACTGTCAGGAAACTTCTCCTTAGTTGTAGGTTGGTTCTCTCCTTGATTAGTTTCCATCCATTGCTTCTTGTCCTGACTTCAAGTGCTTTGGAGAATAGGTTGACCCACTCTTCTTTGTTATAGCTTCTTAGATATTGGAACACTGTTATCCTGCAACTGTTTTTCATGCTTTATCTTCCAGTCATCTTTGTTGCTCTTCTCTGCACTCTTTCTAGAGTCTCTCATGTAAAGACAGAATCAGTTCAAAATGCCATAAGATGCAACAACTTGTTATGATAAAGAACCAGATCAGCCTGACCTGCTTCTCAGTCAACATAATAAATTAGAATTCCTCTGACTCTCCAAATGACCATTAGACCAGATATCTAGCCTTGTCACTGGATTGTTGCAGTTCAAATATGATAACTCTGTCTTCAGGCATTATTATACACGACTATCTCAGGAAAAGATCCCTGACCTCATATATGACACTGAAATAACATTAGACTTGTGCAGGCATCATGCCAATGTGGGTAGAATGATATATCTTATTAGAATGTTGGCATATGTGGAAGTCTAGTTTTTTGTTTCCCCTTACAGTACTCACTACCAGAGTTTGATTCTGACCCCGTCAATGTTGACTTCCATCCTTTCATGACCCAGATTGTTGGGAGCAATATGCTGACTCTGTAAACTGCTTAGAAAGAGACGCAAAGCACTATGAAGCGGTATATCAATCTAAGTGCTATTGCTTCTGCTATTACCATAACATCATTGAGGAGCAGAGCTACACCAGAATACAAAGTTGGTACATATTCCATGATGAGTAATATTTGAACTGGATTCTTGTCTTCTGGCAATTTGATAACATTTCTAAGCTTAGATGTGTAAAAAGATACACCACCGAAGTAAAATGTTTATTTAAAAAGGGGGGTGAGAAAGCCTTTAGTTTTGGCTAAGCTTTGTCCTTAACTTTAATGTAAAACTTTTAAATTCACAAGGCATTCAAGTGTGTAAAACATATTTCAATTGATAACCTTTACTTACGTAATGAAAGCCATCCAAGGCCAGTGAAAACAATTTCACAGTCAACTGGGAATAAGGTTGGAAGATCCAATAATGACTTGAAAGGTTTAAAAGTAAGTAAAATATAGAGTTGGGTTCATGCAAGCTATGAATCTTTTATGAAAAAGGATTAGTCAACATGATTATAACTATTGTATTGTGTGTCAGTAGAATTACATAACTATGAGTTCTTTATTCACTTAAGGATTTTACTTTTAATCCATTGTTCTTAAATTGTGCCCTTTGTTGTCATGCCCTAAAGTACTCATTTTCAGCAGAATAGAGATAGAACATCTGCTTTGTAGAAGAGCAACCATTTACTATTTCTTCCAAGATTATTTTCTCAAAAAACACCCCCACAAGACTGAACTTTTAGATCCACCAAGAAACCAAATTCATATTACTAAACATCTGAATATTCATCATCACTTAACCAATGTTATCTGGCAAAAATACAGCATGTTTCAAAGTACACAGAAAAAGGATACAGCAGCTGTCCCCAAAGTGGTGCCTTCCAGATATGTGACTGCGTGACTCCAAGGTTTTAAGGGCAAAATGGCAGAGAAGCACAAATTTAAGAATATGTAATATTTGATAAAATGAACAGAAGCCATGTTCATTTGGTCAAGCATTTTTCCAACTACCCGCTCCCCCAATAAGCTATTCCTCTTGACTGTACTGGTATTGACTGTACACATATTCGCACACTGCCAAATTGCCCCATTTTTGGAGGACAAGAACAGGTAAGCTCATCTTTTACACATTCTCCAACTACCTACAAATGCCATTTCAGCCTGTGTCATACTGTTTCATGACAAAACTAGATTAAAGCATAACCCTTCCTGTACAGACTCATTTAGGACCTAGACCACTGAACCTCCAATTTATTTGAAATGGTGAAATTCTTATTTTTTGTAATAAATTCATTATCAAAGTGATGCATTACTTTTCCTCAGCACACATTTTACTAAATAATTAATTATTCCTACTATCATTATTTCTTGAAGGGTTAAAATCAAATTTAAGAAAAGAAGGAGGAGGATGGAGGAGGAGGAGGAGGAGAGGAGGAGGAGGGGAGGAGAGGAGGAGAGGAGAGGAGAGGAGAGGAGAGGAGAGGAGAGGAGGAAAATTTCTTACGTTCCAATGTGTAAGCTCTGCTCTTCTTTGTTCCTAAATCTCTATTCAAACTAAAATGGAACCTTTCAAGGGCATAGAGGAAGGAGGGGAAAAGAAAGGGGGAAAAGATCAGGATAGACGATAGAAGAAATATGGCCAAATGGCAAGATCCCAATTTTCACTTTGAGAATGAGGACATATTTTGACTTCTAGCAACTGCTGTCTCCCTTCCAAAGAAGTGATCTATTTTTTAGACAGTCTCTCTAGTTTGCCCCAATGACTTTGAGGAGAGGAGAAGTAAAAAGGGGAAAGAAGGGGTTTACCATATGGGTACAGACTACAGATCCCTTATACCAATGATGGCTAACCTTTTCCAGACAAAGTGCCCAAAGCACAGGTGTGCCTGCCTGAACCCCCAAAATGCAATGTGTGCGCAGCCCCCGCATGTGTCCCATCCGCTGCGTATGTGCGGCAGATCCTGAAGATCAGCTGACTGGCAGGAGGCGCAGGTGTATGGGTAGTGGAGCTGAACTGGGGCGACGGCTTGCATGCACAGAGAAAGGGTATTGTGTGCCACCTCTGGCACATATGCCATAGGTTCTCCATCACAGCCTTATACCGTATGAATGCCTGGTGAGGAGAGAGGCACAGGAGTAGCAGAATTGTCCAATATGGTGCATTTAAGTCTAGTGCAGTCCAGTCTGAATGCCTGACTAACCACTGCTAAAACTTTCTAATTCAGATTAATTATTCTTAAACAAAGGTGCTTTGGTTAAACAACTAGACTTGTTTTTTAACAAGAAAAAAATTCACCATCTTAAATTTCATACTATCTATAGACAGATTTAACCATAGTTTCAATTGGGAATATGTGACCATCCTAGACCAAGCCAAAGCCAATATGCGAGGGAATTTCTAGAAGCTTGGCACTCTGACATATAGACACATAGACATTAACAACATCTATAGACTATGCAAAAGAAACTATTCAACCAGCCCAAAAAGGAACAAATGTGTAATAAAATCTCTGCAAGAAAACAAGCAATTTCAAAGACCACCAATGACCCCTCAAGGACAACTTAAGGCTGCAATGTGGAATTGCCCTTAGATAGTTTTCAAGGTGGCAATCTTGTCATGGGCCTTTCTTATCACTGCTTTCATTGTTTGTCAAATAAGTTTAACTGCTCGTAGGCACAAACCTTTCTAGCACTTTTTTTCAGCCTGAATTTTGAACTGGGCTCTGTTAGAAATACTTCTGAGATAGAAGCTTTACATTCTTATTTATCACAGAGTATATTGACTTCAGCAATAAAAAGAATGAGCAGGGAAGCATATCGCATGCAATACAATATTTATTAAAACATTAAAAAGAAATAAAACTATCAAACAATAACATCAGATTAAATGAATAATTCGTTTTACAATAAAAGCTATGCATTACCAAAGTCTGGAGTCTTTTCATAAGAGTATTTGGGGGAGAGAGGTACCATACAATTTAAAACGCAATCTCTGCATATGTTTTGTGAATATTCGTTGCATAAATCAAACAATAGTGTTACCCTGGGTTGCTAACATAAGCTAAATTCATAGGCTTACTTTTCTCTAAACTTTTAACAAAAAAAAAACCCTGAAACCATTTTGTGTTTCCTTGTGCCCTATTGGCTTGCGCTTTCTGGTTTAGCACACCTGCAATTTAATGGTCAGTCTGCCTCCAGCCATTTACTCTATTGCAATGTTCATTGTAAATCTCTCTTTCAGTCGACAGGTCCAAAAATGCTGAGTCCCATTTTGGAAGAAAGTAGGTACCTCTCTAATATAATTTTCTGTATAAACTTGTCAGTTCAAACTGCCCTTGCCTATCGCTCTTGCTTTGCCTAGGCCTATTTACAATTGGGCAGTTTCTAATGTGGTTAATCCCATGATAGCTTCTAATCTTTCATGTAGTGATGGAAACATTGTGAAATTTTGTGGTGGACTAGTAAAATATATCCTTTCAGTGTAAAAGATCTTGTTATATATTGAATGCAGAGGTGGGTTTCAGCAGGTTCTGGCCAGTTCTGGAGAACTGGTAGCGGAAATTTTGAGTAGTTTGGAGAACCAGTAGTAAAAATTCTGACTGGCCGCACCCCCATCTATTCTCTGCTTCCAAAGTCCCAAGTGATCAGGAGGAAATGGGGATTTTGCAGTATCCTTCCCCTGAGTGGGGAGGGAATGGAGATTTTGCTTCCCCTGCCATGCCCACCAAGCCACACCCACCAAGCCATGCCACGCCCACCAAGCCACACCCACAGAACCGGTAGTAAAAAAAATTTGAAACCCACCACTGATTGAATGTATATAGTTATGTTAAGCCCTGCTAAAGGGAAACTAACCTTTAGATGACCTTCACTGTTAGCTCCAACTGTTTTGAAGGGAAATTTTGAACATTTATATTTGGGCGGGTTTTTCGAGCATTATGATTGGTTAAGGCCTGTAGGCCTAGAGTATAAATTACATGCAGTTGCCTGCTGTTCCTCAGTTCCAGTTTTGAGTCAATAAATCCTGTTGTAGCTATGCTGGTCTGGTTCTTGCCTACTGAAGCCCACTATACAATAGATCTCATCTTTAGTTCTTGACAATCTCAAATGATTATTGCAGTGTTAGATGGTTCCATACCCTTAGTCTTAAAATTCACTTTTCTAAGCTGCAATTCTATGTATATCCCTAAAAGAAAGTTGCATTAAATTCAGTGAAACTTTCTTCAATACATTAACAGTGTACATAAGATATTTTGGCAGAGGCAACGATCATGTTTTTTTTCCCCAAGGGTGTTATAAAAATAAAATTGGCTCAGTAGCACTGTAACACAAAAATTACAAGATTGAATATCAGGGTGGTTAAAATACAAATTTGTGCCATGATTTCCTTTGCTAGGCTTTAAAGGATTTGAAATAGGGCTACAATAATAGCAACTTTACTTGTTTGTTGTTTGTTTGTTTGTTTATATTTGTTTATATTTCTTATTTCTAGACTGCCTGTGTCTCTCAAAGAGGGAGTCTTTGTTGACTTGTTGCGTGGGCAAAGAGAAGATCAGCCAGGAAGCAAAAAGGCATATCAAAGTGGCATGCAAGTGTGACAAGCAGTTTTCCTCTAATGGTTTGCCTACATCCCAAAAGCTCATTACCAAGGGAAGGTGAAATCTAATTAAAAATCAGAATATTTAATGCATTTCTGTAATATAGAAACAAATATCATATAGAAACAAATATCACTCCCGTAATACAACTGCAATTAATTTTATATCTCCTTTGTAAAAGAAACAAGTGGGTTTTTAATAGACAGAAGTGCATATGCTGAACAGTTATGCCCAAAGTTCATTTTTTAAAAATATTTTTTTAGACTTTAAACTATATGTATACTAACACTGAGGGACATGGTGGCTCAGTGGTTAAGACACTGAGCTTGTCGATTGAAAGGTTGTTCAGTGGTTCGAATCCCTAGTGCCACGTAATGGGGTGAGCTCCCGTTACTTGTCCCAGCTTCTTTCAACCTACCAGTTTGGTGGGAAGGTAACAGCGTTCCGTGAGCCTTTGGCGTTTAACCATGCTGGCCACATGACCATGGAGACATCTTCGGGCTCTTCAGCTTTGAAATGGAGATGAGCACCGCCCCCTAGAGTCAGGAATGACTAGCACATATGTGTGAGGGGAACCTTTACCTTTACCTTATACTAACACCTTCATTACTCCCTAGGTGTGCTGTTTTGAAAATACTCAGAAAGTTGATAGACATTGTGCAGTTCTCCAGAATATATCACCACACATTATTCTTTGAAAAAAATAATCCAATGAAGTACACTGCTGGGCACAGAGACAAAATACTTACTTTGGTATTTTGCTTGTGTTGCTATTTGGTACTTCTTTCATCAATGGCTATAACTGCTAAGTTTCACTCTGCAAAATTCAAGCTCTTTTTAAAATTAATTTTACAGAAAGACCAGTTATCCTCCTGCAGATGATTTTGTAAAATATTTATGTAAAAAGAATTTGATTTATATTTTAAATTACATTTCTTTCTTATAATACACATTTAGGTAATTATCAACTCACAATGGCCAGCAGAACTGATGCCTGCAGTAAAAAATAAAAAAATACTGTCGGTATTTATGCCTTGAGACAAGAGTGGATTTTTAGGAAAACTAAAATGTATCTCTAGTAGCTCAAACTGATTATTATACAGGTTATTGGAAGACTGAGAGGATTCTTTTGAGTTTGTGTTTCAGTTTCAGGTGTAAACTCTGCAAGTACAGAATGAGAGAACTCATTTAGTTGAACTTTATAATAATTTGAAACTGTAATTTTATCAATGCTTACATGTTTATGTCTTTTATCTTGGCTGTACATTGCCCTGAGTCCTTTGGGAGAAGGGCGGTATAGAAATATGATTAAATAAATAAATATAAATAAATAAATAAATAAATTAAGCGCACTCATTGCCAGTAATTGAGTCTATCCACCTATCCACTCATCCACTCATTGCCAGTAATTGAGTCTATCCACTTTTCTTCTCTTTGCTTTCACCCTTCCCAGCATTAGAATCTTTACCAGTAAAATCGGTCTTTGCATTATGTGTCCAAAGTAGAATGACTTCAGCTTGGTCATTTATGCATCAAGGGAAAACTTTGATTATTGATTTATTCAATAATCCATTGCTTTCAATCCTGCTTCTTAAAATTCTAACTTTTGCTTCCATAGAGACTTACAGAGACGGCCATGATTTTCAGGATTCTCATCTTTGTAGGTATAGATATATTGGATTTCTTTTCCAAGGTCTTCATGGTTCCTTTACCAAATAATAGTCAGTAGTGTATTTCTCGACTACTTGTTACTTTACTATTGATGGCTGATCCTAAAAGGCAGAATTTATCCATCACTTTAATATCTTCATAATCAATACTAAGGCTGGTTGGTATTTAAATAGCTAAAAGACATGTTTGATCTGCTATTGCTACTGAATCTGTGAAATATATTACAATAAGACCCTCAGGAAGGGCTATTTTCTAATAATATTTTTCAGATTTGCTCAGAATAGTTATCTGAAAATTGAAAAAGTATCAGTCTTTTAACAAGGACCATTTGGTCTCTTGGGTATTCATTAAGACTCCATGGTATTCTCGAATGAATGCATCATCTTCACTATCCTTCAGATATTCTTCCAAAGCTCCTTTTTCTTCTTCAAATATCCAGTATACTTGTAACATTCCATGTCCACCTATGCTAATTGGTAAGTAGAGTTGTTGAGGGCATGAAGAACATGATTCATTACCATTATTTTTTCTGGTCTTCTCTATTCTTCTATTATAATTTTAAATTTGTATGCCACCAGAATCCAGATGACTCCATTAAATGTTTGATAATAGAAAAAAATAATGTGTTCATGTGTTAAAAGGATTAAACCACCCTGTCTCTCATGGCAAGTTTCCAATCTTCATTTTATTTTATTTATTTTATTTTATTTATTTATTTGTCAAGCATATATAAGATAACAGGTAAAAGTATAAACATAACTTGAATACATGAAAAGAGTAAGAGTAAAAAGGAATAGTAGGACAGGGAGGGTAGGCACGCTGGTGCACTTATGCACACCCCTTACAGACTTCTTAGGAAGGAGGTGAGGTCAACGGTGGACAGTTTAAGGTTAAAGTTTTGGAAGTTTGGTTCCTGAGGCTGAAAACCTATGAATGAAAAGCTTGCTATTGAAGGCAAGCAACATTATTAATACCATGTTTTACTTGATCTTTATAATGTTGCGTCATTAATTATGGTGAACCTTACTGTTCCTCTATCTGAATTTTTGAGACAGTTATCAATAGAAGATAAATGTATTTGATGAGATGTGCTATCATCTACAAAAGTGAGTGGCACTGAGGATTTTATGCTTGGTTTTTGGCACTTGGGACATTTTCTTAGCGTTGCTTATAAACAGAAAACAAGCACAAGGTGCTCTTTGTTTCAACAAACAACACAAAATAAATAAATTGTTGAAATAGATGTTTAAAAATTCTTGCAGATGTTGAATTTGGTTCAGCTCATCATTGGGAGAAAATTTGAATTTGAAAAGGCAACTTTGAATTGTTCTCTTATGTATAATTCAGAAACTATTTTAAATGAATTCACTCCTGATGAAGAATTAAATATATTTTGAAATATGCTGGATTTATTTTTTTATTTTTATTGCATTGCTTTCTATGTGAACCTGCACTGTGACATTCAGTTTCTTTCTGCCATATATTATAATAGTTTAAGTGTCGGACTAGGAAATTCAAATTCAAATCCATCATCACAAAAGTAGGTAACTTTTGGCCAATCACTGTCTCTCTTTGTTACAATGAGGTTCTTTAAACTAATGAACAGATGAACAGATGAAAATCCACTTTAAAAACCTTTCAAAGCAATATTTACATCCAAATGGAGGTATTCTTCAGAAATTACATTTTTCTGAAGTTTGTGATACAAATTCAATGAGTAGAAAGTCGCACATGCTGGATAAAACTTTACACAGAAATAAGTACACAACCAATACACAAAAATACATTATACTCACACAAAATAAGCTAATTTTTTACTCTTCTTTGATTATATAATTTTTACAATATATTGGCTTTTCTGATTCTGAGTAATAATATGTATCTTTGAAAATAATTTAAGTACCGGTAAGTCATATTACTGGATGTTTCTCTTAATAGTAATAATCAAGGACATGAAAAAGAAGATTCCGATGATTTACTGAGTGGAAAAGTTAAATCTCAGAATGACTGTCACACATCTAAATCTCCAAAGCCCTATTAATAGCTCTGTTGGCAGATCAATTTCAAATAGTTAAGAACTTCAGTGAAAGACTAATTTTATGTTATGTTATCAGATAGACCTGTTGGAAAAATATATATAAATTAGTAAGACCACTTAAATGTGCACTACAAATAATCTTCATGCAGTTTCTGAATGATTCCTTGTTTTGAATTTTCCTCTGAAATTGAGCAGACACAATGGATCCTTTTGTGAAACGTGCTCTCCATTTAATCCAAATCAAGAATTCATGTCATGGATTGAAGTGTTTTAACAACAACAAAGTTTCTTTTTCATTAAAATCTAGCTTCTTTTCGGCCTGAGAATTTTGCAGCTGCTTTTATTCTTTTGTGTAATCTTCTCACCTTGCATGCTTGTGTATAATCTAGACAGGAAACAGAGGAAAAGAGACCAATGGAATAGTAATGACAGCATCAATAGAATAAATTGGAAAACATCGCAAAGTCAGAGAGAAAAAACAGATGTTCTAGCTTCAGCTCATTTCTTCATGAAGGCTACTGGCTTTTTGGCTATGCCTGAATATTCAGCCGGGAGTTTTGGTCAGATTTTTACAGAGCAAGTCTGCTATTACCAAGTTAATGGGAGAACTCAGTTCCTTCAATGCCAGACATGAGCCAAATGAAGGCACTATTTATCCATTTATTTTATTTTTTAAAAAAATTTATATTTATATGCCGCCCTTCTCCGGAGACTCAGGGCGACTTACAATGTGTTAAGCAATAGCCTTCACACTTTTTGTATATTTATACAAAGTCAGCTTATTGCCCCCACAAACTGGGTCCTCATTTTACCCACCTTAGAAAGGATGGAAGGCTGAGTCAACCTTGAGCCTGGTGAGATTAGAACTCGCAGTAATTGCAGGCAGCTGGATGTTAAATGCTGCCTTAATAGGACGCATTAGCCTGCTATGCCACTCAGGCTCCTTACACAACAATTTGACCAGCTGGACCTGAAAATGGCTTATCTTAGTGCAAACTTGGGGTGGAGTTCCATCAGTACGCTGATGACACCCAGCTGTACATCTCCACCCCAGACCATCCCAATGATGCCTTGGAAGTGATGTCCTAGTGCCTGGAGGCTGTGCGGGTCTGGATGGGAAGAAACAGGCTTTGACTCAACCCTTCCAAGACCGAGTGGCTGTGGCTGCCGGCGACCCGGTATAGCCAGCTGGTGCCATCACTGGTTATTCACTGGCCCCCATGGAAAGGGCTCGCAACTTGGGCATCCTCCTGGACTCACGGCTGTCTTTAGAAGAACATATGATGGCCGTGGCCAGGGGGGCTTTCTATCAGGTTCACCTGATATGCCAGTTGCGCCCTTTCTAGATTGGGACTCCTTATGCACAGTCACTCAAGCATTCGTCACTTCTCGTCTGGACTATTATAATGCTCTCTACATGGGGCTCCCCTTGGGGTGCACCCGGAGGCTCCAACTGGTGCAGAATGCAGCCATGTGGGGGATTATGGGAGTGACGGGGTGCTCCCATGTGACACCTCTCCTGTGTGAGCTTCATTGGCTTCCAGTGGACTTCCGGGTGCGCTTCAAGGTGCTGGTGACCACCTTTAAAGCGCTCCATGGCTTAGGGCCAGGGTACTTATGGGACCGCCTTCTGCCACCAATTGCCTCCCACAGGCCAGTTTGCACCCACAGAGAGGGCTTCCTCAGGGTGCCGTTGGCCAGACAATGTTGCCTGGCGACCCCTAGGGGGAGAGCCTTCTCTGTGATGGCGCCTACCCTCTGGAACGATCTCCCCCCAGAGATACGAGTGATCCCAGACCTCCGGACTTTTCGTCGGGCCCTTAAAACTCATTTCTTTCAGTTAGCTGGGCTGGCCTGACCCTATGTTGGTTTTAAAGTTTCGATATTGATTTTAATTTGAAATGTTCTTAAATTATGGGCCAAACTTTATTTAAATCATTTTAAAATTATTTTAACTTTTGTATACAATGTTTTTAGTTGGCTGTTCACTGCCCTGAGTCCGAAAGGAGAAGGTCGGTATAAAAATTTAATAAATAAATAAATAATAAATAAATAAATAAATAAATAAAATTGGTCCTCTGCATGGAAGAATATGGAACAGAGCAGAAATAAACAGCCTTGTCTCTATTCTCCTACCGTAGGTGTTCATTTGTTTGCATGAGTGATTGCACTTGATAAAATATACAACCCAATTCATTCAAGCATCCTGGAAAACCAAGTGGCCTGGAGCTGATCGGTGGCCTTCTTTTACTTGTTTCTCATTGCATCCATTTATGGGGGGGGATTGGAAAAAACATGGATGGAAGTAAGAAGGCATTACTGATAACAGAACATTTTCACCCAAAATATATTCTAATATTGATAAAGATCTTCCCTTAAGCTGCTTGGCTTTGGGCCACCCACTGTCTCTCAGCCCAATCTATCTAACTGGGTTGTTGTTGTGGGCAAAATAGAGGACAGCAGTATATAGAGCAGAACAGAACAGAATGTATAGTAGAGTAGGAATAGAATAGAATAGAATAGAATAGAATAGAATAGAATAGAATAGAATAGAATAGAATAGAATAGAATAGAATAGAATAGAATAGAATAGAATAGAATAGAATAGAATAGAATAGAATAGTTGGAAGGGACTTTGGGGGTCTTCTAGTCCAACCTCCTGTTCAGGCAAGAATCCCTATTCTGTAATGGCAAACCTATGGCACGCGTGCCAGAGATGGCATGCAGAGCCCTTCTCTGGGGAAGTGCGCCGTTGCCAGCTGCACTTCCGGGTTCTGGCACACACATGCGCACAAGCCAGCTGCTCTCTTCTGGGCTCTGGCGTTCTGGCAAGCTGGCCTTTGTACACACATGTGCTTCGGTTTCTGCACTCGGTACCAAAAAGGTTAACCATCACTACTCTATACTATTTCAGACAAATGGTTGTCCAGTTTGTTTATAAAAGCATCCAGTGTTGGAGAATTCACAACTTCCTGGAGGCAAGTTGTTCCACTGGTTAATTATTCTATCTGTCAGGAAATTTCCTTGTTCATTGCCTTGAGCTGACACCTCCTCCCCTCCCCTGCCCCCAAAAGGTGTGTGATAAAAATTTAATAAATGAAATTCTATTCGATACATTCTACTTTATTTTCAAATTGATTGTTTTCCAAATATCTATTATGCTGCTGTTTTGCATTTGTTTCTAGAATTGTTAGACTTTTTATTAATCACGCTAAAGTCCCCCTATCGCCTAGATCTCTAAATGTGTGCGTGGAGTAGGGCAAACACTGCAAAGGATTCACTCAGAATTTCACCCAGAATTTAACTGAAGCAGTTGAGACCAGGAAAAGTGGATGTTGGAGAAAGTATTGTACAAAGAAAGACCAGATGTCTTGGATGTCTCAAAAATGAAATAAATGCAGGAAGATCACACTCCATATACTGTACATTTTTTTTTTTGAAAGAGCAGATACTCCTTATTTGGCATATTGAAAATTAGTGGAAGGAAATTAGATGTACTCTTGTCATTTATCATCTTATTTGTACAGCATGTACCTTATTTTGGCAAGACCCAACAGAGATTGTTGCCAGCAGAAATGCATCATGTTTCATTCAGTGATCATCCTTTCAAACTGAACCTCCAAAGTAAATCACCAACACAGTTCAGTGCATCAAATTAAATCATCTGCTTTTGCATTGATTCAGAGACTTGGGAGCATGATCTATGCATGCTTATCAAATTGAATTGAATATTGAATCCAATTTAATTTGATTCACTGAATTCATCATCCAAAAAAGAACTTGTTACTGTTTCTATTGAGCTTATGGCTTTCAGTGCATTGCTGCCTGCCATTGTCACCAAGTAAGTTCACCAAGAGACCCAACTGAAAATCAATTTGCTCAAAGCTCATTTAAAACTGCCCTTATCTCTATATCTCATTCCACATCTCCGGTGAGTTACTATTTATTGGACGTATTAGTGCCACAACAAGATGAGGAAGATGTGAGCAATATACAAGGCATGCTACAAGACTTGTTTCTGCAAAGGTTGCAAACAGCTAGATATAATGGGAATCACATGTATTCTGCTGGTATGCCTTTGTAGGAACCTGACCACAAAAAGTAACATATAACAACAATCTTCTCCTAGTGGCAGTTTTAAAGGCCTTGGGATTACTAGATGGTGAGATAAAGAGAAAGAACGGCAGAGAAAAACATGGCATGAAGTGGAGATTATCATGGGAAGATGAAAGTTCAGGATCTAGTTTCTACTTGGTCTCCCACATTCTCTGCAATGTTTTGATTACAAGAAAATTAGAATCCTGGATTTATTATTGATTGGTTTTGATTTGATTCATGTCTTACTTTTCTTACTGTCCTTAAAATAATCAGGATAGTTTATATTAATAACGAAATATAAAGACTTCTTGGTAAATCTGAGGTAATCAGGGAAATGTAACTTTAATTTTGGATTCAATTTAGAATTGATGGTCAAATTCTGTTTAAACATCGAAACCAAATAATGAAGTCTGATGTGGGTGTTTTAATTAATTTGGAAAAGATCTGTAAATATTTAGGAATGATTTGCAGGTGTCTAATTCAATCTAATTACTTGATTTGAATTTCCAAAGCTCTCCCCTTCACTTTTGAACAGAACCTCTGAACAAAAACATAGGATACCTCTACTAATTGACTTTTAATGGCTTTTTATAAATTTTAAGGAATAAAATGTTATATATTTTACATTAAAAAATCAGAACTTCATTATAGTAAGCAATATAAAAAGAAATGTACCAGCACCCTTTCCATTCTTCTTTTGTTATTTCCCAATTTTCAACTAAGAACACTATTCACACTGAATTCAGTTGTTTTTCGTTAAGGGGAAGTAATACCAACGTAAGTGATGCCCTTTACTTCATTCTACTTACTGAACAGAAAGGCTGTGGAACACATACATTAAAATATCTGCTGTGCTGAAGTGTGTGAGATATATCTCCAGGCACTCTTCCAATTGGAAATAAATGCCTTATGATAGGTGAAATATACTTTGGAGGACTGGTGGCAGGTATAGAATTAAACACTGCTCTTCTTTTAGACCTAGCTGTAGACTTCAAGTGCCAGCACAGATGAAAAGTGCGACAAGAATTAGTCTCAGCAAGACTAACCATGAGAAGGAAAGGAAAAAAGAGAAAAAGAAGAAAAGTGTTAATAATAGAGCTTTGAGGCTTACAGTAGCAATCATGAGAATAAGGTAACACTTATCTGTAATCCTTCCTCAAGTTTACCTGAGAATTAAGGACTTAATTTCATGCATTTGTCAGGAATGTTCTGAACTGATCTAATCTCTAGGTTAAATTGGTGTAGTTCATTCTACAGGGGTCTCTCTTTGAAGTTAAACTTAAAATTTCAGATGGTCCAGGATGCAGTAGCATGTGTGTTCAGTGGTCAGTCATGATAGGAGCATGTTAAAGCACTGCTATGGTAGCTCCACTGTCCACCAATAGGTTTGTGAATGCAGCTCAAAGTGCTTAGCCCTACAGTACCTAAGATAGCCTAGAATCTGTTTTTTCCCTCCAAGGTTCCTTCCAACTCTGTTATTCTGTAATTCTGCTTGTCATACTCAGACTATTAAGAAGCATCTGTTGTGGGTCCGGATGGTATGCTGGGACAGGATTCAAAAGCAGGTATTCTCTGTAGCAGCTTTCCTCATTCAGCTGCCCCCAGAGATAAGGAGAACTCAAGACCTCAGTGCCTTCCGCCGTGCCCTTAAAACCCACTTTTTCCAACAAGCCGGGCTGGTTTAGGAAGAAATTTTAGACGTTTTAAATTGGTTTGTTATTTTTTAAAATTGGAGCCAAATTTATATATATTTTAATTGTTTTAATATTTGTATTGTATGTTTTTTAATTCTGGCTGTTCACCGCCCTGAGTCCTCAGGGAGAAGGGTGGTATACAAATTGGAAATAAAATAAAATAAAATAAATAAAACCATTGATGGTTTTATTTAAGATTATTTGTATTGTTCTTTTGTAAACTGCTTTGGGCTTCTCTGAGAGGAACAGCAGCATAGAAATACCATCATCTACTAAACAGCAAGATTTCATCTGTATAAATATAGAACCTCAATGAGAAAGCCATTTAATGGAACAGTAATTCACATGACTTACCCTGCTATAAAAGTAATGATTTTCATCAGATACTGCATAATTCTACCTCCTGGGGTGAGAATTTCTATTCACCATGAAATCCGAGAGTAGTAGCACTGGTATAGAAAAAACTGTCATACCTTGTACCAAATGGCATAAAGATAGATGCGGTATATTAGAAATTCAGGGAAAACAAGTCAATTTAGGAAGAATGGAATGTCTAATAGTTCTTCCAAGCTTGAATTCCAGCCTAAATTTATTTTGGATTTAGACGCTGACAAACAGGTTCACGTCCTAATTCTCCACTTTAAGTAAGAGGTGAATTTCTAGTCTCTGTCTCCCATCATTTCTAGGATTATTGCAGAGGTGGTATTCAGCAGGTTCTGTCCAGTTCTGGAAAACCAGTAGCAAAAATTTTGAGTAGTTCGGAGAACTGGTAAATACCACCTATAACTGGCCCCACCCCCATCTATTCTCTGCCTCCTGACTCCCAGCTGATCAGGAGGAAACGGGGA
Source organism: Ptyas mucosa (assembly GCA_012654045.1). NCBI lineage: Eukaryota > Metazoa > Chordata > Lepidosauria > Squamata > Colubridae > Ptyas > Ptyas mucosa. Next base: position 12,530,375 of record WNWU01000019.1, read on the forward strand.
TTTTGCAGCAACCATCCTCTGTAGTGGGGAGGGAATGGAAATTTTACAGTATCCTTTCTCTGGAGTGGGGAGGGAATGGAGATTTTACAGTATCCTTCTCCTGCCATGCCCACCAAGCCAAATCACGCCCACCAAGCCACACCTACAGAACCGGTAGTAAAAAAAAAATCGAATCCCACCACTGGACTATTGTCAGGATTAAGTGCAGGAGAAATTTCCCTGGAAAAGGGAATTTTCTGGATCAAAAAAATTGGTATAAGTCATTGAAATATAGAGTGGAAGATTTCTGAAAGATTTCTCAACGTGTTAGAATTTTTGTAGTATTCAGTATGTTATTAAAGCCAATCTCAACAAAAAGTAGTTTCAGCCTTGCTGTGGAGTTGATTTCCTGATCTGGTTTACTTAGTGGAGATGACATGCAAGTCTAATTGTTTGGTACTTCCTCCTACTTCTTACTGTTCAGGTAACTTGGAAGGCATCTGTTTGAGCTGTTTCTAAATAATATATCATTTAAAAAAATGTTTGTCTCTTTTGCTTAGGCAACTGATCTTGTCAACCTCATCTTCCTTACTCCTACAGGCATTAAAATGAAAATAAGGGCCAAATATAAAGCAGAGAGACAGATCAGGGTCACTTTGACCCAATGCAGACGGTAAATGCTCTGTATTTATCAGAAGGGATATGCAAAAGCTAACTTACATTGTACTTCTTTCTATTGTACATAGAAAGTACTTCTATCTTCAGAAGTCTCCAAGTCAGACTTGTTAGATAAATACATTCTTTCAAAGCTAAAAGCTTTGTACAACTTTCCATTATAACATTCATTTGTATTATTACAGGCAAATCAGTGGTCTCCAAAACATTATCACCAGAGAAACAACTTCTAGTTTATCCTAATGATAGGAATTAACCAGAAGTAACAACTAGTTTTTCTCTCTTTCTATTTACTTGTAATGAAAAGTAGATTAAGGTAGAGGTAGATTAAGAAGAAAAGTTTGAAATCTTCAAAGGTATCCATCATGAAACGCTCTTCAGGGGGAAAAAAGATAAAAATTGACAGAATATTTGGAGCTGTTAAAAAGAACTGGTTGAAGTTTAAATATCCCACAGGTGGTGTTTTTTTAAAAAAAATATATTATCATAATAGTATGATTCAATTAGCACTGGTCCTGTTGCTCACATTATTTAATTATCCCTTATCTCCAAAATTATATTGCTTGTTTATTCAATCCTCATTTCATTAGTGCTAATTAGAAATAATTACAAGTGATATGTTAAATGCTTCATTAAATGATTTATCTCCCATAGTTGCCATGATCCCTGGCAGACTCATGAGTAGCCTAAGCAAGCTATCAGTGGAGCTCACTGTTTATATAAAACATTTCTGGCTGTATCCCCTGTTACTCTTTATCAGCAAAGTGCTAAAACCTGGGAAGCTTTTGAAATAATTTCACACAGCCTTATTGGGATCTTACATAGAAAATTAAAACAGAAACTATATGTTTCCACATTCAGGTTTTAGTAAGTATGATTAATTATGCTATACAACAAAGGAAGATAATTCATTCTTCATGGCATTTATGTATTGAATGTGGGCTATGAAACTCTGCACAATCATAAGATGATAGCACCCTGGTTCATTGCTAATATCTAATGATCATCTGAAACTTTGCATCCAAGATCTGGTAGCCTAAACAATTATTGGCATATATACAGTAGTATATAGCTTTCACACTTGCAATCAACAGTAAAGTGCAGTAAATATAGCCATGCTGAATGACACCAAAGGCAAATCTAATCCATTTTCCCACAGTAGCTAGCCTATATGAAGTTCATTACATAGCAAAAGCTCTTTCGTGCTGTTATTTTCCAAGACCTCAGAATTCAGAAACACATTGGCTTAGATGCTGGAGGCAAAATATATCAACTTCCTGACACTCATGGCTATGGAGAAGGATAATTTTAAGTGAAGGAATGGTAGAATGTATGCTGGGCATGTCAAATCTCTACTCCAGATTTAATTCTGGTATTTCTACTGATTCACATACCAGTTAATTGGAGAAGGAATTCAATGTTGACAACATCAACATTTCAATGAAGAACATTGCCACAGAGAATAAGCAATATAGAGATAGACAGGGAAATAATTTAATCTCATATAAAATAGTTTCTTATGCTCTACTCACTAGGAAAACTATTGATGCATCAATAATGAAAATAAAGCAAAATGTGTATTTTTCAATGGCATTACATCAATATACACTGGTCTACTGAAATATTGGTAATAGGGATGCTGAGTGTTTACTTCCATAACATCTGGAGAAACCACTTTCCGTTGACCTAAAGACATACTAAAAGGAAATTTTATACGTGTCACTGTATGCTATATTGTGATATTTGTCTATTGGTCTTGGTATTTTTAAGAATGATCATTGAGATTGTAATGAAATTGAATAAGGGCCATTAGACCTTAGTACTTTGTGCGGGACATGAAACAGTATGACTGCCTTGGTTACTGTTGCTACGGAAGTGAGCTTCTAGCTGATACTATGAAAATGTCTTAGAAGATAGTGAAGTACCATTAAGATTAGTAGACATAAGATCTATAAGGAACATTATGGTTAGAGATTCTGGGCAGGAATTTGAAAGCTATTCATTAACCTATGATACCTGTAAATGATTGTTAATACTTGTATGAATCTGAACTGATCTGATTCAAATCTTGTATTTAGTCTTGCATAAATCATAGATCAATTCAAAAATTCAATGTCCAATATCCAAAGTAACTTGATGTAGTTGCAGCATTAGGGTAGATGTAGTTGCAGTATTAGGTTAGAAACAGAGAAGCCATCAATTCTAATCCCATCCTAGAGACAAAGGAAGCTGGTTAACCTTGGGCCAGTCATTTTCTAGGAAGACAGCAAAGGCAAACCATTTCCAAAGACCTTGCCAAGAAAATTGGTTACCAGGATTTAAAAATTGACTCAAAGGCACATGCACCCCTAAAAGTAATAATAATATGAACTGAAACATCGCAATTAAAGTGATTGGGTTTGAGCCAAACTGGGATGTTTAAAAAGCTGATTGATTGATGCATAATGTATCATCAAGCCACTGTAAATTCCTAATTATTAGATAGTGAGCGGTAAGAGTACCCAATTTGAATTTCAAAAATCTAGATAACCATTAGATGGTTGAAAATAGATACTTTTCACTTTGGGCTGACATTGGGCGGCTGATCTTGATTTTTACAGCCTAGCTATGGTAGCTATAGCATGTGCAAAAGACTTTGGAATTATTCCAAATCAAATCAACTTGGGAGCATTCAGTCTGATTCGATCTTTCAAATTGTCACTTTGATTTGGAGACCTGCTTTAGTTCAGAGGTTTAACCATGTTTAAACCAAATCAAATATTCCCAAAACTTTTGGTAATTGGTGATAGTTCACAGAGGCAAACAATTTTAGAGGTCAACTCTCTGCAATGTGCAGGAAAACCAGTTAAACCATTCAAGGAACATTCTAGCATCTTCTTAAAAGATTCCAAAGATGGAAAACCCACACCCACCAGAGTCAGTCTATTCCACTGTTGTATAATCTGTATTGTCGGGAAGATCAGTGTTAGCAATTTAAAAAAATCAGGAATCTGGAAACACCTTTTCTGATTATCAAATCCCGTTAAAAGATTTGCATTATGCCTGACTTTATGTCTTTAATAACATTTGTTAGTTGGAAGGGATGCTACCTTATTCCTGATTTTTTGTCACTGTAGACTGACACAGCTTTTGTTGTCCTACAAAGTCTCCAGCTTCAAGTTGGTCATTGTGGTAGCAGGGGCTTGCTCTATAAAGTACTGGTAAAGCTTCAAGCACGCAGTAAAGCACAGATTCAAGAGGTCTAGTGGGAATTTCAGCAAAGTGGGAAATGAATCAACCTAGAAGACAGAGGAAAGGATTGCAGACAGAAGAAAAGTGTTATATAATATCTGTTTGTTAGTTTGACCGGACTAGAAATTTGGAAATGAGAAACTAAGAGAAAAGCTACTGAACATTTATGAGTTGGGGAAACTATTCTTAAATAATCCCATTGGTAACTAGTATGCAGAATCCAATTATAGTTAAGATATACGGAACTTACAAAAACCAAGTCTTCCATTTTAATACCTGTAATAAACATTGCATTTTATTGCAGAAGATTCGTTTTGTTTAGAGGTGGTTTTGTTTCTTTTGTTTGTTTGTTTGTTTGCTTGTTCTTGGTGTGATGGTCAGTCCCATACGTTTCTCACAGGGACAAATATTAAAGTTTTATAAAACTCATTATTTTTGTATCACTGGTAGAAGTTTGTTGCTGATTAAGTAGGTAGAATACAAAGTATTTGTGATATACCGGTAGATACAAACTTAAAGTTTTAAAGAAAAATACACTTGGGACATGAAGGCAGTGGTGAGATAATACATACAGTTCTTTCACTAAACTTCCAAAACTAAAAATTAAATTGTGAAGCCAGTAAATCAAATAAATCTGCCCCTTTCCTCTCTTAATGTGTTTTGAAATAGCTACATCAACACCAATTTATATATCTAGAATCCTTCAACACATTACCTGTGGTGCTCCCTACTGGCACCATTCATAATATTTCCATTTTAGGCATAATTTTCAGGTACCTAATGCCACCTACTATTTAATCTTTTTTAATCCTCCTGAAATAAATGTAATAAACATGGACTACATTCAGCTCCCCGGCCATGGATTTATTTTGCATAGGACCGCTTTGAATGTCAAATTCTAACAGAGCTATTTGAAGTTCATAGTGAATAATGCCTTATGCATTTTCTCTGTTATCATGCTTACAGCTGAGCTAAAATTATCCTTGTAATTCTCAAACCTTTCATAATTGCAGCATGAGATCAGGCTATCGCCACAGGATCCTAGTCAGTTAGAAACTGAAACAAAGCGGGAATTTATATTTAAGAAGCAATAGACCTAAGAGAGAGTAGTGATTTTTTCCCCATATCTCCTTTCATGCAATATGTTTCCTGAAAATACAATATACAAGGGACCCTGCCATTCTGAGATGTTATAAAGCTCCAGAATCAGTTCTACATCTGTCCTCTGTGTTATTTCTACTTGAAAACGCAATAAAGTGATCACTTCTTCAAAACCAGAGCTGTACAGAACCTGTAGGTCAGGGCTGTCAAACTCCCAGCCCACGGGCCAGATGCATCATGCGCTGGCCACGCCTATGCCCAGTTTAGCAAAGGGGGGGAAAGTCCCAATATGTCACATGACGCCACCATGATGATGTGAGTTTGACATCCCGGCTGTAGGTGATCCATTTCCTCATTTGCTGAGTTTTTCACCCCATTGCCTATTTTGCATTCACTAGGCCTCAACCACCCTATCAGATTTTTAAAAACAAAATATTACCCTTCATAGGAAACATGGGGACAAATGTAAAGAAGATGAAGTAAAGATGTCAGCCTTGCAAAGTATTCCAAATAAAAGCACACCCAGAAATACTAGCTCTAACTTTATTGTGAGGCTGCTTGTCTGACCTTTATCTAGACTGAGACTCTTCTTCATGTTTACCAAGGTCATTTTCACATGCCATTACATATATGTGTATCCAACTATTTATTTCATTTCCCTTTAGTATGGAACAGAGGTGAAGGAATTGTTTTTTGAGAATTGCAGCAGTTGAGGCTGAAAAAGTGATTAAATAACATTTTCTTCCTTTGACAAATTGTTAACACCGTCATTTATCAACTTCAAAATCCTTTGAATTAAAGACTAAAACTGGAGCTTTGAATTAAAGACTAGAACCATGATACAAAAAAAAAGATACTGAGACCCTAGAAAGAGTGCAGAGAACAACAAATAATAAGGGACTTGGAGGCTAAAGCATACCATGAACAATTGAGGGAACTAGGTATGTCTAGACTAACAAAGAGAAGGACTAGAAGTGATATGATAGCAGTCTTTCAGTAGTTGACGACTGTCACAGAGGAGAACGGGTCAAGCTATTTTCCAAAGCACCTGAAGGCAGAAGAAGAAGTGGGTGGAGGATAACTAAACCAACCTAGAACTAAGGAGAAATTTCCTGACTATGAGAACAATTAATCAGTGGAAGGGTTTATCTCCAGAAGTTGTGGGTATGTATCATTAGAGGTTTTCAAGAAGAGAATGGACAGTCATCTGTTCAGAATAGTATAGGGCAACGATGGCGCACATGCACTCATCATGGCTGCAACCTGGAAGAGGAGCTGCCCAGGGGGCATGCATGAGCTGGAAAATGAAGTTCTGGTTTCCGGCACATGCATGCATGTGCAATGATCAGCTGGCCGGCATGCATGCTCATGACGGAAAATGGAAGACCAATTCTTCCAGTTTCTGGAACTGCCGCATGCACGAAAATCAGCTGATCATCGCGCGCACAGGCGCACCAGAAACCTAGAAGAGGAACGGGCGACGCCGCACATGCCAGGTGACATGGCTCTGTGTGCCACTTCGAGCACGCATGCCATAGGTTCACCATCATGGGTATAGGATCTCCTATTTGAGCACAGGGTTGAACTTCCATTGTTCCAACTCTATTATTCTATGTTCTAATTAACGAGGAAGCACTATGTTATTTTTTTATATCTATGAATTAGTGCTGCTGCTGATCTCTGCATTTACAAAATTTCAACTTAGCCCTGTCCAAATGTTTTAAAGATCTAAAGTTATTCAGGGTACAATTTACTTTCAAGATGAAAATAAAGTAATTAGTTAGTTGGTGGTAAAATTAGAAGTGGGCACTCTGCAAGGTGAGAAGAGGAGCACCCAACCAACCAACCAGGGGGATAGGAGAATGCTATGGAAAGCATGCCATTTGGAACAGCATACATGCAAGTAATTCTCAGAGTGTATTTCACAATGTAAAAAAATAAATCAGCCTAGTCCAAGAAGGACTAGCTTTCTCCTGGCATCCAGGAAATTGTAAATTTTAAGACGTGAATAAAAATATCAAAGCAGGCTAAGAAACAAGCCTTATTGAAAGAAGTAGGATCCTGCAATGATACATCTTTGGTAACGCTATACTTCAAACTAAGGCATATAAAACCTTTGCCAGACCTATACTTAAATACTGTTCACCTGCCTGGAATCCTCACTGTATTTCAGATATCAATACATTAAAGAGGGTCCAGAGATATTTTACTAGAAGAGTACTCAAATCTTCTGCTTGAAATAAAATTCCCTATCCCACCAGGCTTGAAATTTTAGGTCTGGATAGCCTCGAACTATTCCCTCTATGTTCCAACCTATGCTTACTTCATAAGATTATTTACCAAAAAGTCCTACCTGTAAATGAGTACTTTAATTTCAACCATAATAACACAAGGGCTATCAATAGATTCAAACTCAATGTAATTTGCTCTAATCTTGATTTAGGAAATATGACTTCTGCAATAGAGTAGTAAATGACTGGAACACTCTACCTGATCCTGTTTTTAGTCTCACTAATCCCCATACCTTTTATCTTAAGCTGTCTACCGTGGAAATTTCATGTGTCCCTAAGAGGTCCCTAAGTGAGCGTGCATAAGCGCAGCAGCGTGCCTACCATCCCTGTCCTACTGTCCCCATTTATATGTAATCATTCTATGTGTTTATGGCTAGGTTTTGCCTATTTATATCCTTTTATTTGTGCCCCCCCAAAAATAATGTGTCCATGTCTATGTCTATACTCTTACTTGTTCCCTTGTATATGTTGACAAATAAATCATCATCATCATCATCATCATCATCATCTTCATCATCATCATCTTACCTCACTAAATTTTTAGAAAAGCACTTGGGTGAAATGGTAAGAAACAAAACTGACTAATTATAAGAAGTCTAAGAGTAATCAGGGAATGGTCAACCAAATGGAAAGTATGATTCAGTTCAATGGGCAAAAGTTCTTAATTTCAACTGCATATGGATGAGGATATCAGCTCATATTATAATTGTATAATTATAATAAAAGTATAATCTGTTAAAGTAGTAGGGGAGAAAGTTTCAAACATTGGATTCAAAGAGCATTTAACATCACATCTACTATGATAGTTTTCTATATGTTGATCTCGTCGCACCAATGTTTGGAGAGCCACATCTTCTCACCTTTCCCTAATAAAATGAATATATATTGTACAAGAGAAAACCGTTCTATAGAGAGCAATAAATTTGTCTTAATATAAACCAATTTCAAATCTCCAATGCAAATGACATCATTCTCACCTTTGTTCCAGATATTTTACTTGTAATATCTTGGTAGTAAATGCAAATGACTGCGGTAATAAAATCATAAATGTTAATGTAATGTCACAGAAAAAAGTCATGCTTTTCTCTTCTAGTTTCTTTAAATAGCAGATTTATTTTAGTTTTATTTTTTCATTTGAGATTCTCTACTAAGGTATCTGACCTACACCCAGCTTAGTTTTCTATACTTATAGTGCCTTGAGACATACTTCTTATTAGTAATAATAGAGAAGATTGAGCAATTTTTAAAAAGGATTTATGGAGTATGTTTGGCCACACCAAGGTATCAGAGTATGAATGGAATGAGTCCCAGAAGAAATAATGTACACTTTCATTTTCTGATTACCTGAAAAAATATTATAACACTAACAATGTTAGTTCCACTGGCATCCCCAGTTCCAACTGTATTTATGAGAAATGAAGCAGTATTCATGATATTTCTAAATTATTGTTCTGAGGATTATAACCTTAGGGCACAAGCTTCTAGAGGTTTTGAAGTAGAAGCAGATGGAGGTATCCATACTTATATTTTCCCTTCCAAAGTGCAGAAGCTGTGAAATGAGAATTCTAACTCCTTTTAAGCATCTTACTCAAACAGTACATTATGGGATTATGCTGGCATCTAGGCACTGTACGCAGAAAATCTCTGCAGGTGGACTGTTCAGTATTTGAACAAGGATGAACTACAAACATTTATCAAAGGTGCTTTCAAAAATCATTATCATGATAGCTATACCTTACTCTAAGTATCGGAGATAATATGTATTCAGATTGAATGTATTAGATATAGTTGCATATTAAGCGCATATTAGAAAAAAATTGAAGCAAACAGCTGTGTATCAGGGAAGATATAGCATTGTCTGAAATTATAGAATGATCCAACAGAAATGAACAGACTATCTGTACATGCCCTCGTTACACCTCGCCTGGACTACTGCAACGCTCTCTACATGGGGCTCCCCTTGAGGAGCACCCGGAGGCTCCAACTTCAGAATGCGGCCGCGTGGGTGATTATGGGAGTGACGGGGCGCTCCCATGTAACGCCTCTCCTGCGCGAGCTGCATTGGCTCCCATTGGTCTTCCGGGTGTGCTTTAAGGTATTGGTTCTCACCTTTAAAGCGCTCCATGGCTTAGGGCCAGGGTACTTATGAGACTGCCTGCTGCTACCGATAACCTCCCACCAGCCAATACGCTCTCACAGAGAGGGCCTCCTCAGGGTGCCGTCAGTCAAGCAATGTCGGCTGGCGGCCCCCAGGGGGAGAGCCTTCTCTGTGGGGGCACCCGCCCTATGGAATGAGCTACCTCCTAGAATAAGACTGATCCCGGACCTTCGTACCTTCCGCAAAGCCTTGAAGACTTACTTATTCCAGCAAGCCGGCCTAGCTTAAATGGTTTTAAATTGGGATTTTGAATTTTATAGACTTGGGGTTTTAAATTGGGAGGCCGATCGATTTAATATCTTTAAATTTGTCTTAATTTTTGTATTGTATGTATTTTAATTCTGGCTGTCCACCGCCCTGAGTCCCTTCTGGGAGAAGGGTGGGATACAAATTAAATTATTATTATTATTATTATTATTACATTCCCACTTCATGGAGAATATAAGTGAAAAACTGCCTGCCACTCATATTCAGCTTGCAGACTTTGATTGATTCCTATGAACTTTTATTTTCATCCAGCACAATATTTTATGTTATTTAATTTTTTATAGAATATTGTTCTGTTTGTAAACTAAATATAAGTCCTCTGGAAATTGTATTTTGAAATATGAAAGCAGTGCCATGGAATAAAGAAACTAAACAGATACCATGGAATTTTAATTGCTATATTATTTCAACAAGTAGCTTGATGCTGTAAGTAAGGCAAAAATATATTTTACTAGCTAATTGTCCTAGCTGAATCATGGAAATGGGCCAAAGACTTATATATGTACTCTACATTTAGAATCCTGTTTGTGAGTAAGTGAAGACTATATAAATTGTTCTTTCCTGATTTCAATAATTATTCAAGGGACTTCTCATTGTGAAAAATTATGACAAACAAGAGAGTCTCCAAAATTATAAATGTTGATGTGCTTTAAGTTTACATTAACATCATATTGTCCCATGACTGCAAGTAAAGAATACTTATTGGCTGATTTCTACTAATTAAAATTTGCTTTTGGTTGAGTTATGCATTACTGAAAATACCAAAATAACAAGCACAAAGTTTGTCTATTTTATTATGCTTTTATTGACATTAATGTTACACTCAGAAAATGTTTAAAAAGCTGCTTAAAAGGGTTGAGATTCACATTATGGTATGATCTCAAAGAGAATGTTTACAAAATGATGTATCATTGGTACATGATACCAGAGTAATTATCTAGAATAAAGCCACTTCAAATATATTTTGAAAATGTGAACAACATGAAGGGTCATTTTATCATTCTAGATAACATGCAAAAAAGCTAAAAACGAAACCTGGATTCAAATATATATTTTTATACAGAGGATCTTAAAAATTGATAATGAATCTAAAGCAAAATTATTCCTTTTAGGATTAATGGATAAACAGAACAAAAGCATGGAAAATTATTTCAACCTATGATTCCTTAACAAAGTATCGTGTGCACAAAGATAGAAAGATTTGTCATTAGCCACCATGGAGGAATGGAAAAGCTGACAGTCTGCTGAAATGGATAAATTAACTTCTTTGATCAGGTAAGATATTATTTCATTTATTGCTGACTGTAAGTCTCTTATAAAATTTTTGTATAAATAATGAATTTGTGACATATTTATTTATATCCCACCTTTATTGTTTTTTATAAATAATCAAGAATCAAAATCAGGTGAAGTGTTAATACAACTTTGTAATGCCTTGGTAAGACATTTACCAAGGCACTTACTTAAAATACTACATCCAATTTTGGTCACCACAATGTAAAAAAGATGTTGGATTCTAGAAAGAGGGCAGAGAAGAGCAAAAAAGACAATTAGGAGACTGGAGGCTAAAACATTTAAAGAATGGCTTTTGGAATTGGGTATGTCTAGTTTAACGAAAGGAAGGACTAGGGGTGACATGATAGCGTTCCAATATTCCAATATCTGAGAGGTTGCCACAAAGAAGAACTTATTTTCCAAAGCACCAGAAGGCAGGACAAAAAGGAATGGATGGAAACTAATCAAGGAAACTAATCAAGGAAAGAAGCAACCTAGAACTAAGGAGAAATTTCCTGACAGTTTCCTAGAACAATTAATCAGTGGAACAACTTGCCTCCAGAAGTTGTGAATGCTCCAACACTGGAAATTTTTAAGAAGCGAATTGGACAAGCATTTGTCTGAAATGCTGAAATGCTTTTCCTGCCTGTGCGGGAAGGAAAATGGGTTCGGCCGAGAGTGTGAGTGACTGACCCATAGTCACTCCAACCAGCTTTCATGCCTAAGGTGGAACTAGTACTCAAATCTCCTGGTGATTGGCCCAAAGTCACCCAGCTAGCTTTCATGCCAAAGATTAAACTAGACCTCACTGATATTTGGTTTGTAGCCCGGTGTCTTAATTCCCTAGACCAAACTGGGCCCATATGGTCTTGATGATTAGACAGAATAGAATATAGAAAGAAGACTAATAGACTGTAGCTTTAGAGAAACATTAATATATTAAAAGATACAGTATTTATACATAGAACTGCCATGAATAATATTGGAAGCCACTTCTTTATACTTTTTTCCTTTATTTTCTATTTTTCTTAACTTTTCCCCATTTCTTTTGCTTTTTCTCTGGTTTTTTTTCTTTTATCTCTACTTCTTGCTTTCTATTAATTTATGTTGGTTTTTATCTACCAGAGGTGGCACCGGCAGTTGGCAAATGGGCCATTTTCAGCCTCCAGAGGGCCTCCGAGGGAGGGGGGGGGAAGGCTCTGGAGACTGGGGACAGCAAAAAATGGGACTTCCGGTCCCACCAGAAGTTGGCAAACAGTTTTAAGCCTCAGGAGGGCCTCTGAGGGGGTGGAGAAGGCCATTTTCACCCTCCCCAGACTCCTAGAAAAGACTCTGGAGGCTGGGCAAAGCAAAAAACAGGCCTTCTGTGCCATTGTGTTTCAGGAGTGGGGGGAATGGGGGGGTCGTATGCACATGCGCCAGGGGCAGGCTGCATAAAATTATGGGTGTGGACATGTGTGCACATGATACCACCCTCCCCCACCCCCCGCTCCTGGCACACAATGGCAATCACTGTCCTAGACCCAACGAAGTTTGCTAGCATTCTTACTCAGGAAAAGGCAAGTTTCCTTTAGTTCAGTGTGGATGAGCACTAAATAATTTCTGTATAACCTTAGGCTCAGGCTAACTCCATTGACATGACAGGGGTTGAAATCAAGGTTCTTGTTCTTATAGAATACCTGCAAACAAATACAATCAATTATTAGTGTGTTTTTATACTTTATTAAGGATATCTATATCCTTCAGGTAATGCAAACGTTGGAACGCTCATGTAAAAGAAAATATCACCTGATTCCATTTCTCTTTATAGTATCAGTCATGATCAAACTTTATCATGAAACTGTGCTGTTCTTTTATTTAGCATAGAATATTTGCATCTCAGGAAAAAGAGAAAATAGCAGAATACAGTATTTTATATATATATATATATATATATATATATTATACATCACAGACAAAGATTAATTTGGGATAGAGTCATAGCTGCCATTGTCTATTTCATCTATGTTATTATTATCAGAACTAATGTATCAAAACAGTTAAAAGATGAAGGGATCATTAAACATTTCTTGGATTTGTGTCAGAATACATTTAAAATGATTAACTTCCTTTCACTTGATTTTTGAGCAAAATGTTCATTATTTGTGTGAGAGAGCAAAGATACTTGATACATGGAATTACTGTACTTGGAAAGAATAAATAAAATCTGAGTATTAAGAATGTGTTTCGGTAAAAATGGAAAACAGTGAACAAATAATCTTTAACAAGCTACAGCATATAAATAGTACAAATAACAAATGAACCAGAAGAATAATTTATAACCTGAAAAAGCTTTAAAATAACCATGCACACACAGAGGCATCATAAGAAATAATTGCAAAACAGAATGCATACTGCAATAGAAAGCAGCAAACAAGACTGAAACATCAGCATATATACCAAACATTTTCATTTTGTGTTTCTATCAATTCGTAACTGTGACCCTTGAAAGGAAAATATAAGTAAAGTTTCCATTTATTTTGAAGTTTAGTTGATAAGTCAGGCAATAACTGTCAGTTTAGATTCTCAGTCATCCAGGTCATGTTGTCCCAAAAGTGCTTTTTAAAAGGCAACCGGACTTCAAAAGAAATAGTGAGAGAACAAGAATTAAACAAGTTTTTCTCTGTCCCACCTAATTTCTAAATTTAGATTTCAGTAGAAAGAGATTTGAAACCTATCGCTAGTAGGTTGAAAACTGCAAATGGGAATAAGGGCAAGGATTTGGGTGGGGTTTTTTTTCCTAACTAAGATGCAAAGAATATGAGACTGAAAACATCTGAATAGTGAAGAACTTGAAAATTGTCTGAAGGCAGAAAGTTTTGTAGGATGTAAAAATACAATCGGTTATGGCTCTGTTGCTCAATTTTTTTCTGACAGATTTTTTTTTTTAATCTTTAAAAGCTAGTTACAGCTGGGCACAATAGCTAGGGACATTATGACCTTTCCCATGCTAGGAATAGCATTACCTATTAAATTTGGTTTGTGCACATGAGTAAGAATGCCAATTGGTTCCTTTTTATTATGAGCGATGTTCATGCTTTATCACAAGTGGAAGAGAAAGAAATGTAGATGTAGGAGAAAAAACATTTTAAAAATCTGAACCAGGGAGACGATAAAACAAGACAAATCTATCCATCCCCACATAGTTGAAGATAAAACAGAAGTTGTACAAAAAAAGCCTGCTGAAGAACTAAAGCAGTAGTTTCTTATTCTATAGGTAATTACCCCCCAAGGGGGTACTTTAGCGATATTCTGGGGTAATGGAGCAATTTGTAGTTGCTTATTTGCAGGTTGGGGATCCAGTTTGGGACTGCTACTGCTGAGATAGTTGTGCAAAACAAAAATGTCTGGTTTTTTTTTTTCTGGGGTAATGACATTATTTGAGACCAGGAAAAGGGCTAATTGGGTCAAACAGTTGAAGAACCACAGAACTAGAGCATGTCTGCTTGCCAATAGTCCTAACAAAATTGTGCTCATTAAACTGGGTCTTTGCTACTTCTGAAGAGATCACATCATGTACTGTAGAAAGTTAGAACCCACCCCTCTCCTAGAAAAATGGAATATTCTAGGAAATATTAAAGGGCAGAATGTTTCCCCTAAAAGGGAGGCAGAAAGTCAGCTCCCCCCTCCACCTTTGTCAAGGGGCCATTAAGACCTGGCCCAGTCTATTCTACATAACAAAGATAAGATTAGCCCTCTTCCCATTTAGCCATCACCACATGGCACCTGGGAAGATTACATCAGCCAACCAGGCTCCAACAAGCCTGGGAGACAGCCTACAGAGTTAGCTAAGAACCCCCGCCCCCTGGGAGTCTGACAACCAATCAGGATAATTTCTTACATAGGAACAGGAAACTCTAGGGTTGGGCCCAGAGTGGGCATAAAACCAAGGCACACTCAACATCTCTGCCCTTTTCTGCTCAGGAACTCAGGAGCTCAGGAAGCCATGTGATCTTGTTCATCAATAAACCTTCTTTCCAAACAGCCACCATATTTCCAGTGTTTTTCTCCCCACTTGGAACTGAACCCAGAAGGATATTTCTTCCAAGAGTACTAATGAAGCTTCTTGACTTTATCCCCAAGAATAGAAATTATTTGAACATTTACTCATCAATATTGCTAAAAAAAAAAGTTGCTCGTCAACTGAAAAAGGGATAGGAAAAACCTTACAGGTTAGTTTCTAAAATAAAGCAAAGACAATTTAGAATGATACCATATTTATCCTTAAATCTGATCAAACCTTTGTGAAAGTTTGCAATTTTTTTCATGCAAGCATTCAAAATATGCCCAAATGTTGCTAAGGACAACATTGACGTTCTCAATGTTGTTGAATCATACTATCCCGTTTTTAAAATAATTGATTCAAGGCTTCATCTCAAGTAGTAAACTTCCTTAGATCACCATAGAGAGTGTCAAATAATCAGAGTTCCTGTGGATTATATCCTTACTGGAAATCTGTGGAAACCACAGACAATCACAGCACTACAAAATGATTGTAAACATGCTTGAATACAGTAATAACCCACTGTAGCATCTTCCATGAAGCCATATTGTCATTCTTGAAAAAAAGTCCAGTGGCCAATAAATTTAAATAAGAACCACCAGTAGCCAGGATACTGGAAATTGGGAAACATATATTTCTTATAAAGCTGTAATAAAGGTAAAGGTAAAGTCTATTTGAAGGCTTTCTACCTATTTGAAGCTCTCCAAAACACAAATCATATCTTGATTTCCAAAGCAAGTGAAAGTAGATTCCAATTAAGTTTTGTAGGTTTTATTGCTCTCTAGTCTTATTTTGTGTTTTATATGTGTACATCGTTTAGTCTGGGTTTTTTTTTCTTTATTTTGAGTAAAATATAACGTTTCTTCTCAACCCATCTCTGTCATTCAAAATAGTCCTTTAGTAAGCTTTTCAGAATATGAATTCAATAAACATTTAAATGGAGACAGCTTGACATTGACTGACAGCAGAGACAAATACCATTGCTACAAAAGACTTTACTACACTATTGCTACACTATTTTAAAATGTGCATTTAAATGTGTAAATAGACACATGCTAATTTTAAGCAAGTTTCTCTGATAGGTGTCTGTCCCATTTCTCTTAATTGCTTAGCTGTGCCCTCAGGTTGCAGTTCATTGTAACCCCCCCCTCCCCCAAAGAGAACCAGGGTGATTTAGGTGCAAGACTAGGGAATTGTTGTGGTTCCGGCCCCCAAGTCTGTCTTATCAGAGGGAGAAGATTCCGAAAGGGAAGGAGAGGAGTTGGCAAGGCCTCCCTCTCCAGGACCCTCCTCTCTGGCAATGCCTCCGGTGTCCTCCGAAGGCCAAAAATAGGCCAGGAGCCAGGCACTTCTGAGCAGCCGCAGCTGGACAGTGACGGGGATGAGTCTTGGCTGGACCCCCGACAGCGGTGCAGAGATAAGCGTGCACAACAAAGGAAGAAGCGTGCCAGGGATTAAGCTGAGTCACTGGACCACACCCCACAGGGTATAAAAGGGGGTGTGGTGGCCAGTCAAGCCTTGTGATGAACAAAGCTGAAAGCTACCATGCCATTCTGCATTGCCGGACTTTTGCTATATACTCTGCTGGAATTGATTCTTGGACTGGACTTAATTACTCTGTAACTGTTGTGGACTTATTTTGATGTTACGAAAGAGGAATGAAAACCTCCCTTCGTAAGTAAAGACTTTTGGCAGGCAGCCACTAGGTTGCTGCCAATTCCGTTATCAAAGGAAATTCTTGTCTGTTGGTTTGTGTTAACTCTTGGATGACTGCTGGTGTGCGTGTGTGGGACGGGGCCAGAACAGAAATAAGAGACATAAGCTCTGGTTATTCTTAGGCACCAAAGCCAATTGAATGACCTTGGGTCAGTTAGTCTCTCTCTCCCTCTCTCAGCCTAAATCAATGTGAATCTATGTGACTATGCTCTTAAACAAAACATCTCATCATGTCATGCATCATACAAAAACAATAAACTCTGTAAATATCTGGAACAAATTCTAAGGAGAGCAGGTCATTCTATATACACCTGAATAAAGAAAGTTGGTGACTTCAATTACAGAATGTGTATCTGGATCTAGATATTTTGCTTTCATTGGTACGGCTTTGCTCACGAAAGTACATGGCTGTTTTATTTGAAGTTCTGAAATTCCAGTTGAATTCTTGATTAGCAGACTTGTAATCAAACCAACGCAGGACTGAAGCTGCTGTAGTATTTTTCAGTAAGCTGAGTAGTGACGGTGAGTGCCTTTTGATATGATATAAAAATACTTTGCTGAGATTATTTGAGTGGCATTCAGAGAAGGGCATCCCCACCTGATTCCAGCATCTAAATTAAAACATACTAGGATCTATGTGCATAGGAGAGGAAAAGACTTTTAAAAATGGGTTAAAGATGGGTTGCTCATGTGAAACTATAACCTTGTCCTGACCCTCTTTCTCAGATGGCAAAACATTCTATATCACCTTTGTTTTGGCATGTGATTTTCTAATAAATAAAATGGATAATCGCATTAAAAAACATATTCGTTCTCAGAAGAGGTGGTAATCATATATCAAAATGCATGCATATTATATATCAGACATACAGTATGCATAAGTATATGTTTATGAAGGTATCAAGTCCAGTCACCAATAAATTTAAATAAATCAATCCAGCTTCAATACGTGGATCGAGTTTGTGCTAGTTGATATTTTCAAATAATACATTACTCAAGAAGTCTTTGTATAGTTTTGTGACTTAACTTTTTGTATGAAGTTATCCTGATATGATACAGAGGATAAACCAGTGAATTTTATAAATACTATTAAAGAATTTTAAGATATGGTTTTTTTTTAAATCCCCATCAAAAGGGCATCAGAACAGTATTAAGAAATGGAAGATTGATCCATGAGCAGAAGACATAGATTTCAATATTAATTTGACTTTAGATTAAAAGAATGCAGTCGATTACTGATGACTAAGATAATAAGTGCCAATAGATTTTGCTTATATTGAGATTTTATTTGATATATAACTTTTGGAATATAATACTGATAATATTGCTTTTCCAAGATAAATTATACTTTGATTTCAAAAGAAGATAAAGATCATTAAAAGATAATAATAGTTTTGGACAAATAATCAATTGAGTATTTTTCAGAAATAATACGTGTTGAACATATTATCAGGGGATAGTATAAGAAATATAGCTAATTATATTACTTTTTTATATGTAATAACTTATTAAAGAAAGCCATTATTGCAGAGGCTAACAGAACAGTTATATAGGATAAGGGAAGATAGCACTAGAGATTGACCAAGTAGATAATGTTAGTACCCAAAAAAACTATGTACAGGAAGTATTTGACTTACCATTGGTCACTTAACCGTCATTCAAAGTTACAAGAGATTGTCCCCCAAAAGATACTAGCAACCCATTTGTAAAGTTATAATGGCCACACACACATATACATACCATAGTCATATCTATGGAGATTTTCAATCATCCAGGTCATGGTTGTCCCAAAGGTACTTTTTCAAGAGGTAACTGGACTTTCTGGTTTTTCTTTGAAGACATTTCACTGAATAAGATTCTTGGATGAGAAGCAAAATATCTTCAAAGAAAAACTGGAAAGCCGAGTTGCCTCTTGATAAAGCACTTTTGGGACACCATGGTCATGTGATCTCATTTTGGCTGCTTGACAACTGGTTCATGTTTATGGCTGTTTTCAGCATCTTATGATCACATGACCATGATTTGTAATGCTGTCTTCAGGTTTCCAAAATTTTCTTCATGTTTCTGGCAAAACAAAAATGCCCATTGGGGAAAACAGATTCACTTAATCACATCATTAACTTAACAACCTCCATATTTGCTTACTCACTTCAAAACATGTCAAAAAAATTGGCTCTGGACATGTGATGCCTCAGCTTAAAACCAGAATGTCTTAAACAATAATTCCAGGTTCAGTTATGATCATTTATGAGCCGAGGTGGCGCAGTAGTTAGAATGCAGTACTGCAGCTACTTCAGCTGACTGCTAGTTCAGCAGATCAACAGATCAAATCTCACCGGCTCAAGGTTGACTCCGCAATCCATCCTTCCGAGGTGGGTAAAATGAGGACCCAGATTGTTGGGGGTAATATGCTAATGCTAATGCAATATGCTAATATGCAATATGCTATATGCTAACTTTGTAAACCGCTTAGAGAGATCTGTAAAGCACTATGAAGTGGTATGGAAGTCTAAATAATAATAATAATAATAATAATAATAATAATAATAATAATAATAATAATAATACGTCAAGGACTAGCTGTAAAAGAAAACACTTGTAATTTAGTACAGTCATTTCATCTTATACTCTAAATCACAGGTGTCAAAGTCGTGGAAGTCATGTTGTCATCATGTGATGTTTCATGATGTTTTTCCATTTGCGGAGCTGGGGTGTGCGTGGCCTGTGTGTGACGGGATCTGGCCCATGGGCTGCCAGTTTGACATCCCTGCTCTAAATTCTTTTTCATTGCAGTAGTACTCTGTTCCATCCAACATCATAACTGCATCCAACTGCATATCCTCTGAATCCATTCAACACCATAATAAAGTTTGCAACAGCGCAACAGTGCTGGGGCTTATAACTGGAGAGGATGAATCAGCATACAGGGAAGAAGTCCAGAAGGTATCCACATGGTGTTCAAAAAAGAACCTACATTTAAACACTAGCAAGACAAAGGAGATGATGCTGAATTTCTATATCTATATATATCTTACCAAATGAAGACAAAAAGTCAGTTGACTCAAAGCAGGAAGTACACTCCTGACAGCATATTTTGAAACCTTATTAACATTATTGCAGCACTTAAAATATGATAGATGTTTACAAGGGTACCAAAGGTTTCATTCCTCATAAGATATGATCAAACCAATAAATCTCGTTAACATAAAAAGAGAATGAGTATAATATAGCTACTGTATATAGGACTTTCCATATCATGCAATATGATAATATGTCTCAAGGAAACATAATATGGATTTATAATAAAAATTAGAAGGGAGAAACCCCAATGTTAAAATGATTTCTCGAATTTGGATTTTTCTAAATTAGCTGAGACATGGATTTCAACAGAACAGAAGGTCTGCGTATTCATGTCAGGCTTAATTATGAAACAGTTTCCTAATGGGTAAATGAACTACCAAAAGCTTCAAGTTTTTGCTTCCTCCATAATGTTTGCAGAAGTGGATTTAAAGAATTGTTGCTGTTAAGGACTAAAATATGAACCTAATAAAGAACTATGTAAAAGAGGAACTATGCCGTCTGCTCCCACCAGATGCCATAGGGCAGTCATGGTTAACCTTTTTAGTGCTGAGTGCCCAAAGAATGCGCACTTGCGAGCGACTGCTCACACATGTGCCCGAATCCCCAAAATGCAATGCGAGTGCCATCCCGTGCATGCACCACACCCTCGTGTATGCATTCGTATCCCCCGCGCATGTGCCCCAGCCCCCCCCCCCGCACCCTGTTTTGGCTTCCAGATTAATTCAGGAGGCTTTCCAGGCCCAAAATGAAGCACGGGGGTGGCTAGGCCCCCAGGCCCCATTTTGGGCCTGGAAAGCCTCCTGCAACAACCTGCACATGCGCCCCACCCCCCACGCATGACTGCGCATCCCCTGCATGTGCCCCACCCCCCACACATGCACAGCAGAGATCCTAAGACCAACTGGCCAGTTGGAGGCGTGTGTGCATGCGTGGTGGAGCTGGGCTGGGGCGATGTCTGGAGTGCCAGAAGAGAGGGCTCTGTGTGCCACCTGTGGCACGCATGTCATAGGTTCGCCATCACGGCCATAGGGGACTCACAAGGAAGATATGAATCTCATCTCCAGGTTTCTAAGAATTCTCTTAGAAATGTATTTCCTTCAATCCCGGTGCTACATAGTCTTCATTAATAGTAATCACCAATACTTTTATCCAGTGGTGGGATTCAAAAATTTTTTTACTACCAGTTCTGTGGGCATGGCTTGGTAGGCATGGCATAGTTTGGTGGGCGTACCTCGGTAGGCATGGCATGGATAGGATACTGTAAAATCTCCATTTCCTCCCCACTCCAGGGGAAGGTTACTGTAAAATCCCCATTTCCTCCCGATCAGCTGGGACTCGGGAGGCAGAGAATAGATGGGGGTTGGGCCAGGCAGAGGTGGTATTTACTGTTTCTCTGAACTACTCAAAATTTCCACTACAGGTTCTCCAGAACTGGTCAGAACCTGCTGAATACCACCTCTGGTTTTATCTTTAAGGAATTTGCCTGATTCTCTTTTTAGGAGGACCAAACACTCTGTTGTTTGATAGAAAATTCAATAGGCCCTTGGTGGTACTTTTTTTTTTTAATTAATCAAGGCATTTAAAAACAATTAGCATGAATGAAGGCAAATATATATGTCCCAGGATAATGTTGCAAGAACGAATCTAGGTCAGTTGCCGGGACCAGAGATTTACCCTTCTGAGCTTTTGGACTCATGCTGAAGCCCATCTTCAGGGAACTTCTCTCTACTGAAATAGAAAGAAGTTCCTTGAAGATGGGCTCCAGCATGCATCCAAAAACTTGGAAGAGTAAATCTCCGATCCTGGTGACCGACCCAGATTCATTCTTGAAACAATTAGCACTTTATGGAAATGGAGCAGAAAGAATATTTGTACCTGGTATGCAAGACAATCAAATAAAAAGCAACTCATAATCTGTAAGAATTCAGCACATTATCCAGTTTAATGAGACAAAGGTAAGGAATTCAGGAGCATATTCAGTTCAGGGAGAGAAAGAGGAAAAAGAAATACAGAAACAGGAGAGGAAATGTTGGAAGGGGTGGCAGTTGGCAGATGCCCAACTATTAATATTATAGCTAGAGATGGTTCTGTCACAGTACCTTTTAGAAGTATCAACTGTCTGCAGCCAAGGTAAAGTGGAACTAAATCTAAAAATGCCACAGTTCATCCCATTAATCTATTGCTCTCCTTCCCATGAAAAGATGATAGCAAAAGGCTTGATGCTGATGGTGCAAATTCTTTGAATGTCCTATACTTGAAATTTTATACTAGGCTGAGTTTGACACAATAACACTAAACTGAACATAATTCAGTGTGATCTCTGTGCCGTTTAAAACCGATGGTCCATTCATGTGCAAATGCACAAAGTTAGGGGAAAGTGTTCAGCGGATGAACTATCCTTGATCCTTACTTCTCTCTTTTTTTTTCCAGTAGTATCCCCTTGGCCTTTAAATAAACCTCTTTCCTGAAATCCTGTAATACTCATGCAGTCATTTAATGCTGAAAAGAGATTAAATAGACCTTTTAAGGATCATCAAATTGTCCCAAAGGTACATCTGAAACATTGGTAAAATAACTATACACTAATATTGAGAGAGAGAAACAGAGAGTAGAAAATTTGTCAGGACATTTTCACAGTCTGGCAAAATCTGCACTTCTGTATCAGTGATCATCATTTCTTCCACATTGCTGGAATAATGGTATTAAAATAATTTACCCCCAAAAACCTTTCTGGGGTATCCAGTGGTGGGATTCAAAAAATTTTGCTACCGGTTCTGTGGACGTGGCTTGGGGGGCGTGGCTTGGTGGGCAGATAGGGGGAAGGATACTGTAAAATCTCCATTCCCTCCCCACTCCAGGGGAAAGTTCCTGCAAAATCCCCATTTCTTCCCGATCAGCTGGGACTCGGGAGGCAGAGAATAGATGGGGCGGGGCCAGTCAAAGGTGGTATTTACTGGTTCTCCAAACTACTCAAAATTTCCGCTACTGGTTCTCCAGAATTAGTCAGAACCTGCTGAATACCACCTCTGGGGGTATCCTCAACAAATGCACAAAATGTTAGGTGTCATCATTTTTAATATTTTAGTGAGACTTTCAAAACAAAGTACCCTGGTTCTTTGACAGATTGATCGCAGTTTTATCCTAGCTTTTCAGGCTCAGCTATCCCACAAGCTGTATTATTAAAAGGAAATAACAAAGAGATTTTTTTAGAAAGTAAAGGAAAGTTAATCCTTTTTATCATTCATATTAGCTTTGATTTTTAATACCTAATGTCTGTGTCTTGTTTTGTGTGTGTGTGTGTGAGAGAGATTTCATCTGACTAAGTTTACTATATATGCAATTATGGCTGCAAGGAAGAATTGGGATAGAAAGGAGGCATATAATGAGGAGCTGCTACTACAATGGGTTGGGAAGTTTGAATGTTTTAAGAAGTGACTTCTGTCTATTGTAGAAATTAATGAGTATCTGGGACACTTGTTAAAAATGCAAAGGTATATGTCCTTACCTAGGAATAGGAGAGAAAATATTTGCAAAATGCTCACTTTTACTTAGGAAAAGAAGATATAAACACAAATTGTAATGCTTACTGTATGTGGAAGCTGTTCAATTTTGGGGAAAGCTACTTTAATGAATATTCTAACTAATGCAGATTATTAAGATACTGGTGTAGACTTTCTAGACTGAAACAATTTGAGGGTGATGCTTACAGATGATTGTTATCTGTAATAAATATTATTTTGTATCAAATAGTTGCTGTATTACGGAAGAAAGTAGGCCCAAGGATAAATAAATGCAATCTAAACATGTGTTAAAACAGCTTCTGAGAGGCCTCAGAAAAATGGTTCAGGGTGCAAAAAGATAATTACAGATATTGTTGGGAAAATGTCCATTCATCCTAAGAGTCACTGTATTGTTAGATGTTTAGTTTGAAAGACGAGAAGGGGAAAGAGGAAAATATCAGGTTAAGAGACAATATTTTAAAAATGCAACAAAAAGGGTTCCTTCAGGACTTCCGGTGGGACCGCTGACATCGCCAGACGCTTCTTTTTGAAGCGCCAACCAGGGCTCCGTAGAACCGCAAGAACAGCGACAATCAGCTGTCTTGCGGTTTGGAAACTTTCCCCCCGGTAAGAGGGGGGAAAGTGAGTAGACGGGTGGGGTAGAGCTCCCTAAGAGTACCGGATTTTATCTATAATCCGGTGCTCGAAGATGAGAGCTCCCCGCTAAGCCTGTCAGCACTCCGGACCCTGGATGTCTCTGCTTAAGCAGAGCTAGATGTCGCCGCCATCCCAGCAACCAATTTTAAATAAATATCTTTGACTCGAGCTGGCAGAGCACAAGCAGCAAGAATAAAAACAGCAAGTATTTTTTTTTCTTAACTCCAAGGATTTACCTTCTTCTAAAAAATTTTCTTTATGGGGAGAAAGAGAAAGCAAGATGGCGATTGAGTTTCAACAGGGCGTGAAGAAGTGAAAGTTAAAAGCAATTATTGATAAGCCCCTGTTTGAAACGTAAAACTCTATTTTGAAAAGTGGATTAACCAAGAAAGGAACTAATTACAATAATTGAAGCAGTAATATAAATTACAGATTGCAAAGGGGTTTTTTTCTTTTTGATAACTTTTTTTTTCCTGTCCTTTTGGAAGGGAAAGAAGAAGGGGGGCAAGATGGCTGGTCTTTTTGAAAGCAAAGAAAGCAAAGAAGGATTAGTTTACCCTTATATAAGGTCTGATCTTGAGGAAGCTTTGAGCTCAATTACCTCTGCTTTATTAGAAAAAATTGATACTATATTTCAAGCTTTTCAAGCTGGAAACAATGAAATACATGGAAATACTGAGTTGCAATCTAGCAGTGGGGGATTGATTGAAGAGCTGGGAGAAGGAAAAGAACAACAACAACAGCCTACAGTATTTTTGAAGAGTAAGATGGATGCTTTGCAGAATAAGGAGCAAGAAATTTTGGGAGCTGATGAGAATCTGACTATACGAATTTTTTGTTACAAAGTCCAACTTCCACTTAAAGAGCTGCTTTCAGAAGAAGTTATACTTTTGCAAAAATTTTATACTATGCAATCCCAAAAAATGCAAGATTATATTGGAGCTAAACAAGCCAGAGGAATCAGACTGAAGAAAAGAGTTCGCAAAAAGGAGAAGGAGAAAGACTGGAGACAAGGAAAATAACCCTGCTTGATGAGATGATGGTCTTTAAAAAGTATTGTTTAAGTGTTTAAAGATTTTGAACTTTTGGAAGAAAACATCCAACAGCTTAATGCCAGTTAATTAAGTGATGAGTGATGATGAGGAGGTAACCTACAGCAGTATTGGAATATTTTGAGAAGAATAAATAGATCACTGCAATGCTGGTGTGTGGTTGTGAAATAAGCCTTGACCTGAGTGATTTGGAATATTTTATTAAGGACTGTAATAAATTTGGACTTAATTGTAATTGCAGAAGTTTTACTGAATATCGTAAATTGGAGTTTTCTGTTTGAAGGTAATAAATATAAGGCAAAAGGACTATGGGCCTAGGGCAATTGCAGCTGATCTGGTGGTTTCCCTAATACGTCTGATGAATTTATTAATCTAATTTTTGGCTGGATTTGATGGATACTATTTGATATACAATTACAAAGTCATTCGGGGAGTTTTTTTTATATAAAGAAGCATTTTGTATTTAGGTGGGTAGACGCAAATGAAGACATTCTACACGCTGTTGGAAGATGTGAACATAAGAAGATTAACAATTGGTTTAATCTAGTATGAAGAATTTAAATGTTTGATATAGCTATTAAATGATATTTTTAGTTGATTTGTTAATATGTACTGATAAATTACTAAGAGGTTTGATTACTACTTTTTAGTTAGAAAATTTTTTTTTAAGTGTTTTAACTATAATTGGACCTTGATGGTTTAAAAGTGGAGGACGGAAGAGTTTATATAATATTTTACTTTAAATTTGGGGTTTTTGAATGAGGGGTTTTTTTTGTTCTCAATGAAAGAAGTTATAAAATATCTTGTTAAACTGTATAGATTTAATAATCTGCTAAGTAATATTCAACTGTTTTATTAACTGCTGCAATTATAAATGGATACTAATTCTGTTAAACTAGATGGAATAAGAAGAAAGAAGACTTGCTTTCTTTTTGTTTATTTGTTTAATGATTATGATAAGTGAGAGATGGAGTTGAATTTAGGGGATTTAAGCTGTATTTTGTATTTTGTATTTGCTCTGGGAAGTCGGGGGGGTGGTTGGGGAGGGGGGGGAAATGTATGTAAAACTTTTAAAACTTTTTCAATAAAAAAAAGAGTTCCTTCAATCAATCAGGATTTGCTTTTACTCATAATGTACAAATGTATACCTCATTTCTGCATTTTTTTTTATCTTTCCCCTATTTTCCTTTCTCTTATTCCATTGCCCAATATCCA
Source organism: Ptyas mucosa (assembly GCA_012654045.1). Taxonomy (NCBI): domain Eukaryota; kingdom Metazoa; phylum Chordata; class Lepidosauria; order Squamata; family Colubridae; genus Ptyas; species Ptyas mucosa. Next base: position 12,556,615 of record WNWU01000019.1, read on the forward strand.
GTGCTATTGACTCAGATCACTGAGCAAAACATTTATTTCATAAACAGATTAAGGATAAAATTTTGAAAGCCAATTTAGGGATAATATAATGGATGCCTTAAATGCAGAGAGCTTAAGATTATGTGATATATTGGAAAACTGCTGTCAGGTAAAATAGATTTGGCTCAGTATTTTCACAATGTCAATAATGTGATTATTGTAAGAAAGTTATGAATAACTTAAATTGTTATCCTGCTCAAAAAGTAGCAGCAACTATATCATATCTGCCTTCATGTATTAATGCTTCAAGTTTATCCTGTTTGTTCCCTGAACTTTGAGCGTTAATGTATAAGCATTTGAGTCCTTTATAGGTTTTGGATACGTTTCTTATATCTCGTATGTTGTAAGTGCTTTCCGTCCTTTCCATCACTCTCTACTTCATTATGTTTTTCTTTTTTAATTTCTTCTTTCTCTTTACTCCCTACCTCCTTATGTGATTGGTTATCTAGTGATTAGTAGTGCCTAGAGGTGAAGCTCTTGCCTCACAATCAGGAGGTTGTGAGTTCGATCCTAGGTAGACGTAGATGTAGGATCTCCTGCTTGGGCAGGGGGTTGGACTAAATGACCTGCAAGGCCCCTTCCAACTATGTTAATCTGTTAAATCCATTAAAAGTCGTGAAGATTGCCCTTCCTCCCCTATCAATTTTAGTTTAAAGTCCTTTTGATAAGATGAGCCAGTCATTTTCCGAATATATTCTTTCCAGCTCTTGTGAAGTGCAGTCCATCCCTTGCCAGGAGCCCTTCGTGTAGGTAATGCATACTAAGTCTAGGAAGCCAACATTCTGTTGATGACACCAGTTTTTAAGTCGTTCATTTCTAGAATCCTTTGCTGGAATCATTGAATGTTGGCCTTTTCTTGGAAGTAGGGATGAAAAAAATCACTTGTGCTCCTAATTCTTTAATTTTCTTCCCTAGCTGTTTGTAATCTCTTGTTATTGTTTTCAGATTCATTATTGTGTCATTGGTCCCCACATGTAGGAGAAAAAGGAGTAGTAATCCATGTGGTTGATTATTTTAGTAAGATAGTCAGTTACATCTTTGATTTTTGCTCCAGGGAGTCAATATACCTCCCTAGATTGACTGTTGGTCTGCAGACTATAGTTTTTGTTCCCCTAAGAATTGAATCTCCTATCACCAATATTCACCTTTTTTTTTCTTAGGGAAGCCTGGGATACTTTTCTTCCTATCATAGGAATGGTGGGTTGTGCCTCTTTTTTAGAAATTATTGACGAATGCTCTTTTGTCGATGTCTGCATATTTTCTTCCAGAGGGAGGCTATGAAATAATATATAAAAAACTATTTAAAAAACCAAAACTAAATATAAACAATATAAACAACTGTTTATATGTTATGTTCATACTTATACTTGTTTTCTCATACATGCTTGACAAACTAAATAAATAAATAATAAATAATAAAATAACCCACCTGTTATTAACTGTAGTATATTATTTGGACAAACATTCTTCTTTTGTTAGATGACACAGTGTAAGACTAGGATGCTGCTGCTGTACCTAAAGATGAAGCAAGTACCTAAGCAGGATGGGGAAAAGCCAGGAAAAGCTACCTTGGGAAAAAATAGTTAAGAAGGAACCAAGTTGTTAAAGAAACAAAGGAAAAATGTCACCTGAATCATTAAAAAGAAGTTGGGCCTGAGTACATGGGAAACCCTTCCCAATCCCATCAACAGCCAACAGACTTGTAAATCAACAGGACTTTGGGGGACAAAATGGGTCCTGAAGCCCTTTCACTCTTTGAGTTATGATTGGATTTTGACTTGATCGCTTTTATCCATCTGGCTACATCCTGCCTAGTTGAGAATGTGGGTAAGTGTGTAAGAGTGCATGTGTGCATGTGTGAAAGATGTATATACATTGTAACCAGTAAAAGTTTTGTTGTTACTTTGGTCTCTGTGTCTTCTAAGGCAGCGGTCACCAACTGGTGGTTCGTGGACCACTGGTGGTCCGTGAGAAAATTTTGGTGGTCCGCAGAAAAATTATTTGCATTTTTTATATTGCACTAAATCAGAGGTCCTCAAATTACGGCCCCTGGGCCAGATACGTGCAATAAACATTTGTGTTGCTATAGAGAGTCTCCCCCTTCGGTGTCTTTTTGTGTGAATCGGAGTGGGGCAGAAATTCCAACTTCAGCCTCCTGGTGTGGGGCTTTGAGCAAAGGCTGGAGGGAAGTGCCACTGGTGGCGAAGAGCTGGAGGCCCTTGTTCCAGTGGGACTGCATCATGACCTGGAACTGGCTGACCATCTCAGCCCACTGAGCCTCCAGGCACCAGTACCTGGCCTTGCACTCCCGCAGGTCTTGCCTCTGCTTGGAAAGCCTATGTTCCTAGTCCTCAGTGAGGTGCTTCTAAACCTCCTTCTTGGTCAGATCCAATTTGAACTGAGCTGTTTTGCCGACTCTTCCTCATGGTGGCTGCTTAGCTCCAATAACTGCTTCCTGTTGGGGCACTAAGGAGCTTGGGCGGGCAGGCAAGGAGGAACTGGGAGAGGTTGGTGAGGCATCCCTCAATGTGAGTGACATCGAGTTGACCACACCCACCCAGTCACATGAACACCTAGGCACGCCCACCCAGCCGGTCATTAGGCAGATCATATTAGTGGTCTCTGAGATTTAAAATTATGAATTTAGTGGTCCCTGAGGTCCGAAAAGTTGGTGACCCCTGTTCTAAGGAATCCTTTATGTGCTTCAGTGTTTGACTGAAAGAGATTAGAGCAGGGGTGGGCTGCTGGGGGTTCGTGTCCTCTTTATAAGTACATACTGCAGGTAGGTAAAAGATAAAACAGACTAGATAGTATACAGGAGCTTTGAAGACTTCTTGTATTTTTTTTTATTGACTGACATGAATTCTTTATACACATAGGCTACCATTGTTTACCTTTCATATCAAGCCATTCTTGACATTTGCGTGATCAAAACTAATATCTCTTTATATGCCAAAGTCCGTTGTTAGACACAGGTTGTCAGATTTGGTTTATGATCACCTACTCTTCCATTCATAGCCCTGGCAAATATCTGTACTCTAATCCAGGGGTGGTTTCAAAAATTTTAGCAAGGGGTTCTCTGCCCAGTTGCTGGTGTGGCCAAGGTGGGTCTGGCCTAGTCTGCCTTCTGTACCATAGTGGGGAGGGGCATCTTTTTCCCTCCCTGGGGTCCAGAGGTTTTTCTCAAGCCTCCATGAGGGCGAAAACAGCCTCCCCATATTCCGGAGGCCCTTCCCGAACTTCCAGTAGGCCCGTTTTTCACTCTCCCCAAAGTTTCATGTGTGCCCTGCACTTACCTGCATCCAAAACAGGCTGTGTGGGGACTCCTGGGAGGGGTGCGTAGGGATGGGTGGGGCCAGACAGGAGTGGGATTTGGGGGATTTTGAAAGCTTACACCACATTTCATTCGCCCCACTGCAAAAACTCTATCTTCCTTCTGCCTTACGTCCTTAACTTCTTAAATTATATTTTTGTAGTCAAAACATATTCTCCATTCTTCCAAGATGGGCCATGTTCAAACATCTCACACTGGAATGATCTGTCATGTTTCATTACATGATATAACAGATAATGCGGCATGCTAAAGAAACTTAATATGACACAAAGGAAATAATCTTTTCCCCCAAAATACACTGGAAAAGGAGGCAAAATTGCCAAGAAGCATTGTGTATTCTCTTGCGCTGATATTTTGGCAGAAGTTACAAGTCAAGCAGTCACCAGTTATCAAGGATACTTTTATTTGCAAATCCTACAGGTTGTTGGAAGACAGAAGCAACAATGCAGAATGATGGATTGGAGAAATGCTTGATAACAAATATGTAATAGGCATTTTTACTTGGTGACAAAAAAGTGGCTCAAATTATTAGGAGAGCAATGAAGTTTATTTAGAGGGTCTCAGACTTTTAACTTGCAGCAAAAGGTTTAATGTACTGCTGATGTTACCTAGTTTGGTAATGAAACCTCTACAAGAAAACCACTTAGCTCAAAGGGCACCAAGGACCCCACAACTTCTTAAGGATTCATTTCACTCTAATTTTCTTCCACACTGTCCCACTTATGCTCAAAGCTAATCTTTTTCAAGTTTGTCTCATTTCTTATGGTCCCAAGGATACTAAAATAATCAAACAGTTGAAATCAAGGCCTACCAGCCTAGCTTCTTATTCACCTCAACTTTAATTATCAGTGTAATCCCTTCACTCATCACATTAATGTAGTGCAAATATTTATCTTTGTGCTTCACTTAATTTGCATTTGAATTTAGGCTGTTGAGTACCAATAATTATAATTTCAGCTACTTTTTATTTTTTCCAGTTATTGGGATTGTGCTTCATATGTGTTTCATATAAATATGTATCTATACATATTACATATAGGTATTTTAGTTGAAATTATTTTAATTGAAATGTAATTCACAGACATTATTTCTGTTCTTTCTGCACCAACTCAGGAAGCTCAAATTGTCCAAGTAGCTGCTGATACAGTTCTATAGAGGAACTATTGAGTCTGTCATCTGCACCTCTATAACTGTCTGGTTTGGTTCTGCAACTCAACAAGACAGACACAGACTTCAGAGGATAATTAGAACTGCAGAAAAAAACAATTATTACCAACCTGCTTTCCATTGAGGACCTGTATACTGCAAGAGTCAAAAAGAGGGCTGTGAAAATATTTACAAACCCCTCACATCCTGGACATAAATTGTTTCAACTCCTACCCTCAAAACGACGCTATAGAGCACTGCACACCAAGACAACAAGAACAGTTTTTTCCCAAATGTCATCACTCTGCTAAACAAATAATTCCCTCAACACTGTCAAACTATTCACATTAGGCTGCATTACTATTACTATTGGTCTTCTCATTGTTCTTGTCGCCCATCTCCTCCCACCTGTGACTGCATGACTGTAACTTTGTTGCTTGTATCATTGCAATTTATATTGATATTGATTGTTTCCTAGTATGATTTGATTGCTTGTTGTACCATATGACTCTCACTGGGTGTTGTGCCCTGTGATTCTTGATGAGTGTGTCTTGTCTTTTTATGTACACTGAGAGCATATGCACCAAAGGCAAATTCCTTGTCTGTCCAATCACACTTAGCCAATAAAGAATTCTATTCTATTCTATTCTATTCTATTCTATTCTATTCTATTCTAT
>WNWU01000019.1:12568234-12579619 GCA_012654045.1 Ptyas mucosa
ATTCTATTCTATTCTATTCTATTCTATTCTATTCTATTCTATTCTATTCTATTCTATTCTATTCTATTCTATTCTAAATAAAATAAAAACAAAAACATCCTGTTTCTGAAATATAGATTCAGTGAATTGATCCTCTGTCTCTGTCTCTCTTTCTCTCTCTTTCTCTCTCTCTCACTCTCACTCTCATTCTCTCTCATAGCATGTAGGAGCCTCAGCCAGAGGAACGGTCAAACAAGAGGCAGATTAGCCTATAAAAGAAATGTGGGTGTGGCAAACATCTAAGAATGGACCTTTCCTAGTTTCTTGTGCTAGAAAGTTGATGGGAAGAAGTATACTATCCAACTTGCAAAATTCTTAGTCTTAAATTAAAAAAAAAATAATCTAGCTAGTCAAACTTCCTATCTGGATTTGTCATCCCTCTCAGGTAAACCTGACCTGATGAGTTAATTCTGCCTTATTGTACAAGCCATCGTAGTGCAGTGGTTAGAGTGCAGTATTGCAGGCTACTTCTGCTGATTGCCGGCTGCATGCAATTCGAATCTCACCTCGAGACTCAAGGTTGACTCAGCCTTACATCCTTCTGAGGTGGGTAAAATGCGGACCCAGATTGTTGAGGGTAAAATGCTGACTCTGTAAAATGCTTAGAGAGGACTGTAAAGCACTGTGAAGAGGTATATAAGTCTAAGTGCTATTGCTATTGCAATATTAACATAAGTTTGCAAACTTGAAAGTACACATTTTCTCCTGTCATTTTTAACAGTTTGATCAAAAATTGGGAAGGTCTTTCCTAAATTTCTTTCTCTGGATATTAAGGCATACTCCTGTTTCTCCTGTCTGATTGTTCTCTAAGCAGCATTTCTTCCCTGTCCCACAAAGTTATTTCCACATACTGTTATGGGATTATCTCTCTAGTTTAAGATCAATGTTGAAAGTCTAAAAGGAAACATATTGACTATTCACATGGTTGTGACTCTTTTCCCTGCCTCCCAAAGTCATTCCCACATCCCATTACACGATAGATAGATAGATAGATAGATAGATAGATAGATAGATAGATGGATGGATGGATGGATGGATGGATGGATGGATGGATGGATGATAGATAGATAGATAGATAGATAGATAGATAGATAGATAGATAGATAATGCAGATATGCATATAGGAAAATCTTTGTTTTTTATGAATAAACTCCCCATTTTTATGACCTTGCAATTCCTTAATTTTGTGGTAGACTCAGGGCAACTGGATGGGGCTGAGCATTTACTGGTCCGATGCCCTTCCTGACACCACATGGAGTTCACAGATATTTTTTTCTTTGAGCCCTAGGAGAGAAATAACTGCTGCTACCTACAATTGAACTCTCAACCTTCCAAGTGGGAGCTGAGTGTCTTCAACACTAGGCCATCACAATGCTCTATGTTTATGGATAGATATAGGTGACATGTACATATATAGTTTTTTCTTTTGAGATTTAAACCTTTTTTAAGGAATTTTAATATAAGGGCTATAGACCCATGATGGCGAACCTATGGCATGCAGAGCCCTCTCTGTGGACACATGCGCCGTCGCCAGCTGTCTTATGTTTCTGGCACGCGCATGCATGCCGGCCAGCTGTTCTTCATGCGTGCCGGAGCACCAGCAACCCAAAGACCAGGTGGCTAGCATGCGCATACACACCGACCAGCTGGTCTTTGGGTTTACGGAGCTCCGGCGCACACGCATACGCATGTTGCAGTGCCGAACAGGTTCGCCATCACTGCTATAGACAATAGATTTGAGCAAAGCAAAACACAGGGGAAAATAAAGTATAGACAAAAGTAGTGTTATCTTTTTGGAGTCTTATCCCTTATTTCCCCAACCTTCATTGAATGCCTGACTATATCCCCAGTAGAATATATCAGTAATGAGAGCTTGCTTACTTACTCCTGTGAGCAATTTTCTTTCAAATGGCAGCATTATATACAAGCTCCTGAATCACATCTAATGTTGTATCTCATTAGGCTCAATACATGTTGTCCAAACATCACTAAATATATTTGTCTTATAATTGATGAACCCTATAATGCTTATAGAGGCATCACTCACAGATTGGTGGACAACTCTAGCAAATGTCAGTTCCAACCTTCAGAATGTTTTTTGGAATATACAACAGCTGACTTTCTATTCCTCCTCTAAGCAATATATTTTTACTTTGACATAAATTCATTAATAACTAGTTTCTTTGTTCCTCTACAGTTCAATTTTTTTAAAAAAAACTGTGAATACTTTTTATGATCCAAATATTTAAGACTAATTTTAAAATATTGGATTCATATACTTAAAATTCTACAAATATTCTTGTTTTGTGGTTATCCCTTCTTATTAAAAAATCCCAAACCCTAATTAAAAATAGGGAAATATTTTATCTTACTACAGAGTCTAAAGAAAGGATAGAGCTCAAGGCAAGATTTAGTTCAATGTTTATCTAAAAAGCCACATACTTCAAAAAGACAAAAGAAAAAAAAAATCTCCGCAGCACAACATTTTTCTGGTCAATTCATGTAAGCTTAGTTTTTTCTTTTGCTATGTGCCTGATTTTCCAAGAAAATTTTCCATTGGGAAAAGGATATTGGGCAAATGTTACTCCAAATCTATTAAATATTAATTGATACATTTTAAATAAAGCACAGATTATTTAGGATTATGAAATGTTTTGTTGTAACATAAGTGGAATATGTTCCTTTTAAGGATCAGTAAAAAGGTGAAAGATATAGGAAGGGAGGGAAGGAGGGAGGGAGGGAGGGAGGGAGGGAGGGAGGGAGGGAAGGAAGGAAGGAAGGAAGGAAGGAAGGAAGGAAGGAAGGAAGGAAAATTTTCTAAAGCAAATTGAGAGCAATCTTATTTATATATCCTTATGCATCATACAGCTATCACTCTAGCAATATATTTTTTTCTTCATTAATCACATATCACCACAGTGATGGCTAGATAAAACTATAAATTCTGTTAAATCACTGGAAGGAAAATGACTCATTTCTCCAAGCAAGAGGGCTTGATTTCAGGTTAATGTGGCTAGAATTTCCATCTCCCACTTGTGTTGTTTAGTAATTCAAAATATATACTTTCTATTCTCATTCATACTATCTTCATTTTTTTTTAAATGAGAATGTTTACGAGATAAGTTTCTTAAAGACCACATGGATTTTACATCACATCCTTTAGGGCAATTTCCCCCAAAAAGAAACTTAATAATTAAACTACCACAAAGAGACTTTTGGAAGAACTGACAACAAAGATATGAACTCCTCTCTTTCCCTTGTTTTTGTATTATACACTGGGTGATGTTTATTTATGTTGTTATTGTTGTTTTCTCTGTTTTTGTTTATGTATTTCGAAAAATTCAATTAAAAAAGAAAAAAGAGAAAAAAAATAATTAAACTACCAGATTTGCCACAAACAAGCTTTTTTAAAGGTAAATTGTCATTTCATATTTTTACTTAAAAACAATCAGATGACCTCTTAATGGAGTAAAAGAGGGATGGGAAACAATTATTTGATACTATCTAATAGTCTAACATTTTAAAAAAGAGAATATGGTAAATCAGGGCTGTTAAACTTGCAGCCCACAAGCCGAATGCGTCACATGCTGGCCATGTCCACGCCTGGTTTAGCAAAGGTGGGGGGAGTCATGATACATCATGTCACGATGCCGTGATGATGCAAGTTTGACAGACACACACACACACCGTTGTACAGTGTGCCCACAGTGTATGTCCTTTTGAATATAATGGCATAGTATGTCTAAAAGGATTCCTGTTCTGACCTAGGTTTCCTAGGAGCATGAAGCAGACTCCTTGTCCCAACAAAAACCCCTTTTTATTAAGTTACTGTGAATTCTTCTCATTCACACCCAGCAAAGTCTTTCAAGGGAGAATTTATAATCACAGACCTTATCTGGCTTGGAGAGCTGCCAGGCCGATATCTTCAAAACTTGGCAAAGAGTTTCAGAGAGTCACAAACCAATTAAACAAACGAATTGTGTCCTGCAAACTCCACTCCCCTTTCGCTCCTCTTTTATTCCCTCTGGGAGGGGCCATTTATTGTCCACCTGTGGCCTTACTCCCAAGTCAACCCTTGTTCTTTAGCTGTTTCCTTCATCTGGCAACTCTGCACATGCACACACTGGAAACAGGCTCCAGCTGTTTGTCTGCCTCACTGATGTTTAACTCTGAAGGCAACTGATAACTGTCATATGGCCCCCTCTCTGCCTCTGATGCAGAGCCCTCATTAGAGTCTTGCCCAGACTCCAGGACTGACTCATGTTCCTCCCCAACCTCCTCACTGTACGAATCTGCTGCCAGCTCTGCTGGCCGCTGGCGGGCCACAACAATCCCATGCATTTCAATGTTGATATTGTACAAGAACAATTTGATGCAATCAATGACCTCTTTAGGAAAACAACCTAAGATTGCTGCCAGCAATGTATTTTCCAGTCAGCTCATTCCTCTGTTAACAAATGTGGTGAAACTGTTTGGCTTTGAGTGAATCCATCAACCTAGAGGTGAACTATAGACTTGTTTCCAAATCTTGGATATCATCCAGTTTCATAATGATTAGTTTACATTCACTAGATAAAGTGGAAATAATCGGCGATGGAAAGATCTGCTTTTGCTCCTGTTTCTAAGCTATTATGAAAATGAAATTTCATTCTCAGAATGACAAGTTGCTTTGCTCTGGTTAAAAATAAAAGCCTGCTCTATCCCCAAACACATCATTTTCTGCTCATGTAGATAGGATCTTTAATTACCAGCTGCTGTAAATGATCTTCTTATGATGATTAGCTGCCAAACCCTGAAACATCATTCATCTTACTGCCCTCTGTGTTCAAATAGCCCACCTGTTTTTGATTAGTCAAACTACCAAACCCAACCTACAATAAGCTTATTTAGATTATGTGCTACAGCTGCTCATTGCTTCAATTCTATAATGTTAGCAACAGTATCATGTTGTTATTACATGGCATCTATTTTCTTTACAACTGCTGCAACTGAAATATTTTTTTAATAGAAAGTCAATATTCAGACTCATTAAACATTATAATGTGGAAGAATCTGACCACTTCAATATTTAAATAATGTAATTTCTCCAGATTGTCTGTTATGTACAGTTGATTTGGACTAGCAGCCAGATTGCGGGAATGAAAACAGTTTCTGGTTCTAATTCACACTTCCCTATTAAATCCAGAGTGAAAGGCTCACTGTTTCTATTTGGTTAAACATGGTTTACTGAATAAACCACAGTCGAGTCAAATAAGGCACAATCTTCAGCCCAACCTATTCATATGTACATTTCCAGGAACATAAAATGGGAGGAAATTCCTTTATATATCACTTTAAAAACCAAAAATAAATGAATGTAGAAGTTACTAAGTGTTTTTGGAACAATCAGTTGTACCTTTGTAGGACGTTAACCCCCACTCCTCTCCTAGAAAAATGAAATATTCTAGGAAATATTAAAAAGGCAGAATATTTTCCTTAAAAGAAAAATAGAAATCTTAAGACAGAAACTCAGCCTCAGCTCCCTGCCCCCAGCAGATACTTTGGTTATTTACAAGACAAAAGGCTGGGCCAGCTTACCTACAACACAAAAGACTTTCACCCTCAGGACATAATAGGATTAGCCTTCTACATATCTCACCACATGGCACCTGGGAAGATTACATCACCCAGCAAGATTCAACCAATCATGGGAGTCTGACAACCAATCAGGATACATTTCTTGCCACAGGAACAGGAAGCAAGTTCAAAGCCCAACAGAGAGTATAAATCTCTCTCACTCCCTAACTCATGTGCTTTTTTTTTTTTTTTTTTTGCCCAGCACCTCAAACCATCTCGTCTTGTCCACCATTAAACCATCTTTCCAAGCAGTCTCCATGTTTCCAGTATCTTTCTTCCCACTTGGAACTGAAACCAGATGGACATTTCTTCCAACACCTTTTTGTAACTTACTGATGTTTAACAGTCTGAAATAATCTTACAATATCCATTTTTTCAAAAAAAAGGTTCAGAAAAGGAGTTTTGGACAGCTCAGCAGAAGTACACTACTTTCTTCAAGCAACTAGGACATTTATAGGCCTAAACCTGGAAAAAAAATGCTGCTGTTTTAATGAGCTGGGTGGATTTGTCTGCATGCATCAGAAAAAGATTCTGAGAAGTTCCTATAAGAGGAGGCTTAAAAGAAGTCAAAACTCCAGCCACTTGGATGACCTTGGACCAGTTAGTCTCTCTGGCCTAAAATATGCAATGGAAAACCACTTCTGAAAAACCTTGCTAAGAAAGCTGCAGGGACTTGCCTGGGCAGTCCCCAAGAATTAAATAGAATTGTGAATGGGAGGCGAAAAAAGTTCAAAGTACTTTTGTGTTTGTGTTTACACATTATGCTATGTCAGGGTTTTCTTTCCATTAATTTCTTAAATCATTTTGGATTGGCTTACCCATAATAATGAGCAACAATGGATGGGCAAGTTGCTGCCTCAACTCTGCTTTTTACAGCTCCTTTTACATCCATTGAACTGAAAATAATAATTTCTCACTATTTTGAATTGTGAAATCCATTATCATATAAGCCAAAACTGAGTTAATAGAATTTTAAAAATAAAGATGCGTGCATCTAATTCAATCTTCACCTTGCTCTTACCCCAAAACCACTAAATGCGATTTCTCTGCACTTGGAAGTAGTCATCATACCAAGTAAAAAAGAAAATTACATTATGGCTTAGCATTACATGTGAACTAGGCTTATGCATCATAAGCTTGCTGAACAGTCTGTAAGCATATCTAATTATTTCTATTTAACAAGTATGTGAAACAAAGCGTATGCATATCCACATATAAAAGCAAAGTATTTTTCCATGAGTGGGAAAGCCTTGAATTAAGAGAGCAGCTAATCAAAATCAGTGTTACTGAAAAATGTTTACTTCAATAATATGGTATATTATATATAAGGTCACGGCATAAGGGGCTATTCATTTCTTTTGACTAGAGTAACTCAATGGAAATTCTGCTTTAGAAGAACCTAATTAAAATTTTAAAACACCCACACATTTTTAAACACCCACATACTTAAAAAAAAAAAGTCAGCCAATTAGAGACGAACACGAAGGAATATGTAAAAGTATATCCCAACCAATTCATCAAACTCCTTTCCACCTTATGCTTTTGTTTTGAAGTCTTGCACATTTCTCATAAAATAAAAAGAATGCTATGAAGAACTCTTTAGTATGTAGATGGTCCACCAAGGAGTGATTAAAGTTTTCAGAGGTTTCAAAGCTATTGATTATAAATATGAAGGAAGAATGATTTAAAGCTGCTGTTCTCATAGATCCACTGAGTGTTACAATTGAGGATCAATCTGGACTTGCATGAAGGACAGCAACTAGTGTGAGCATGATCTCCCAAGGATTTTTCCTATACAAGCATTATTAAAATGATTGAGGGTTTCATAAGAGCACAAGGAGTTCCCGCTGGATTGTGCAATATAGTTTTTAGCATTATGCAAAATTCATAAGAAATCTGGAGGCATACCTGGCGTTCAGAATTTAAGGTAATTATTTCACTCAGCTTAAAGCTGAAACGATAGTTTAAAATAAAGAAACAAACGCATCACTTTTTAAATCATGCACACTGTTCCACCAATTGAATTACAAATATCTTAATTCAATTAATTCAATGCTACTGAATTCAACTATTAAAAAAAAAACATTGACTTTTTAGCAGGTTTGCAGCCACTTCTAGAATTATTTGTTGGTGCCGTAAATTACAGGGTTTTTTCTGGTTGGTAGAAATTCAGATGTCAGACAAATCTTAAAAACATTTTTTTTCAATTTTCACAGAATGGGGCTCTAATAGCTTGTTGGTCTCTTTGTCTAGCATAAAGGAGAAAATATATGTAAGAAAAAGTCCAACTGAATTTTTTTTCTAGGTTTAGAATTTGCATTGCTAGAAATAGTTTTGAAATGTATTGTTTCCTATCACAAAATATGCCCTTTAATGGTGAAAAGGATAATAAAATGATTTTGCTTTCGTTTCCTTTGTGAGGTTGTTGAGTGAGACCCTGGAATGGACCACCTGAGTTGGTTCCATAAAGCAACACAAGGACTGCGGGTTGTTCCATTTGTCTTTCCTCAGGGGTTTCCTCAAATTGCCACCTGGCATGACAAGGTAGGTTTCTTTTCATCTCTAACGTTTCCAGATACAGGCCATCAGATGACAGTTCCAGGAAATGTGTGGGAAAAGCAGCAGAACAGGATGCTGCTTTAAAAGTTTAAAGGGAAAAAATGTACTTTTTTCAGGAGTATGCTGAACCTGCTGCATTAAAAATACTAAGTGCTTATTAATTGCTAAAGTTAGCGCTAATGAAAAAAACATAAATGAATATAAGCTGACTGAGTACTTCAGGGAACTTACATTGACTTTCTTCTAAGGATGAACTGGGAGCTGCTGATTTAATCTCTTCCCATTTCTTCTAAGGCAGATTTTCTTAAGTTTTAAAAAAATGTTTATAAAATAATCTTTCTGCCACTTTTTCTAAAAGTTGGCTGACTAGTAGCACTTAGTGTGGATAGCTATTCTACCTATTACTGAGGCACTGGGTCAAAAAAGAACAGGAACAGTGGTGGGATTCAAAAAATTTTACTACTGGTTCTGTGGCTTGGTGGGTGTGGCATGGCTTGGTGGGTGTGGCTTGGTGGGCGCGGCAAGAGAAGGATACTGTAAAATCTCCATTCCCACCAATGGTGGGTTGCTACCGGTTCACACCAGATTGGGCGAATCGGTAGTGGCGGTGCCGGGAGGTTCCACCCACCCACCTGGACACTTCTGGGCATGTGCAGAAGAGCCATGCGTGCAAGCATGTGTGCATGCACAAATGAACTGGTAACGATGGGATTTGAAACCCGCCCCTGATTCCCACCCCACTCCAGGGAAGGATACTGTAAAATCCCCATTTCCTCCTGATCAGCTGGGACTTGGGAGGCAGAGAATAGTTGGGGGCTGGGCCAGTTAGAGGTGGCATTTACCGGTTCTCCGAACTACTCAAAATTTCCGCTATCAGTTCTCCAGAACTGGTCAGAACCTGCTGAATACCACCTTGGCACCTACTTTACTACAAGCAGAACATTCAAGAGCTATCTTCGTTTCTCTTCATTTTATTTTGCTGTGGCACAATGTCACAGACATGAATATGTGAGTGACTGGCATTTACACTATGTCAACAGAACACTAAAGGCCTTCCTCAAGAGCTCAATGGGTCTGTGGAAGATAACACTGGAAGTCAACTCAAAACTGTGCAGTGTAGCATATACCAAGATGATCAACTGTCCCTGCTGCTGTTCTGCATAGGCTTGAACCCTTTGTGGCCCGTCAGCAGCCTGTGCAGTTAGTAGTTGATTCCAACAGTGAGGAGGCTGGTGTGGTGCTGTGCCAGCAGCCTGTGCAGCTGAGGCAATTTTGCAGAGAACAACTTCGTTCACTCTCCTTCGCGTTTTGATCTTAGTTCTCTGCAAATTGCTTCTGGGCTTTCTGCCAACCATAGTAAGATTACGATTATTTATTCTTTGGATTCTTGTAGGCTGTTAAGAAAGCTAATTAACAGCCTTTGTTTGAAAAAAAAACTGACTTAATTTAGTAAACTAAGGTTTGTACATACTTTGTGTGTGCTACGTTCTTTGGGGCCCGTAGCTGGGGCAGAACAGATTATATGGCCCCATTGGACCATATAATCACAAGGGATGGATGTGGATACAAGGAATGTAAACTGTGGTACAAGTCCAAACCCAGCTTTGCAAACTTAAATGGAAAGCATAAAATCCAGGGTAAAAATTGGAAAACATGTACTGTGTTTCCCCGAAAACATGACCTACCCCAAAAGTAAGTCCTAGCTTGATTTTTTACACCTGCACCCAAAATAAACCCTAATTAAGACCCCACCCACTCCAGGGTGCATGGGTAAAAATTAAACTAGGGTGGGGATGGGGGGGTGTTGCTGCCCTAATATTTATCTTCAGACAGTTGCAGCTGGGCCTGGCACACCTCAACCCATTTCTTCCGCAGCCGGCAAGGCTTTCCTAAAGGCCTCTGTAGCCAATAACAGAGCTCCTGATTGATTTGGAGCCCTGTTATCATTTGCAGAGGCATTCAGGAAAGCCTTGCTGGTCTTGCCAGCTGAAGAAGTTTCCTGAAGGCCTCTGACAGCGAAAAGGAGGCTGGGGGTGACGCACGCAAGTGGACGACATTCCCCTCCCCCAAAAATAAGACCTGGTGCCTTTTCTGGTGGCAAAAAAAATAAGACAGGGTCTTATTTTTGGGGAATCACAGGTAACTGTATTGTATTTCTTTAATTGATAATTCATTGATCCAAAATGAGATAAGGCGTTCATGACAATTTTTTAAAGACAATAATTTATTTGACAAAAATGAATGTAAAATGTGACTCTTGAGACTAGGTCATAAGTTATCCATATACACTGAACAGAAAACACTAAATCATAAACATAGTTGTGGAATCTTCTTTTTTGGCCTTTGATATGAATTTCATGGCTCTTTAGCAAAATGAAATGATTTCATGAATACATAAATATATACTAGACATTTTGTGGCTTACAATACTTTTCTCCTTTTCTCTTTATTTCTTTCTGGTTTTGTTTTTTAGAGTTTTGGAGATATTAAACTACTTTTGAATGATGAGAACTCTGCCACATTATTGCTTCCATGGCTAAAGGTTTATAGTCTTCTTTGATTCCCAACCTATTCTCTTGTCAGTTTTTATAGTTTTCAGATTCAGATGCAGAAAGGGAGTATTCAGGATCAGAGCCATTAAAATAGCACAGTCTGGTAAATAGAAAGCAAGGTCTGTTTTTGATTATGAGCTTCAGACACGAAATACTAATTGGCCTATAATTTACATGAATTAATGAAGACATAACTCACACACACAATATTCTAGCCTGAATTTGTATGCCCTATTTCCTTCCTTCCTTCCTTCCTTCCTTCCTTCCTTCCTTCCTTCCTTCCTTCCTTCCTTCCTTCCTTCCTTCCTTCCTTCCCTCTATATATCCTGTAGATATATATCTATCTACTGTATATCTATATCATCTATCTAGCTATAACTACCTATCTACCTATCATGTGTGTGTGTGAGTGTGAGTGTGAGTGAGTGTGAAGGCTGAGTCAACCTTGAGCTGTTTAATATCAAATTCCTGGCAGTGAGCAGAGTTAGCATGCAATATTGCATTCTAACTACTTTGCCACCATGATTCAGATATGAGCCGTGATGATATATGAGCTAAAGTGGAATGATGGAATGGAATGGAATGGAATGGAATGGAATGGAATGGAATGGAATGGAAT
>WNWU01000019.1:12579804-12643747 GCA_012654045.1 Ptyas mucosa
GAATAGAATAGAATAGAATAGAATAGAATAGAATAGAATAGAATAGATCTTCAAAAGCTGCAGTATGGGGGGGGAGAATGTGCACAAAAAGTACATAGTAACATTAAGATTCACATAATATTTAAATAGTCCAATTTGTATATACAGTTTCAATAACCTGTAAGACATCAAGGTACAATGAAAATGCTGCTGCTTCCTAACTTGGTCTACAAATTTTCTAAAACCACGACTGAAAACTGTGACAAAAATCTACTTGAGAATTTCCTTTAGTGATTCTTTTTTACGGACAGGCATGTATTGATTATTAGGCTGAACTCTTTAAAAAGCTCCGGATTTCCAACTGGCCAAATTTTCAACTCAGGAGTAAGTCTGTGTCTTCATTTTTGTTATTTTACTCTACAACTATCCAGCTAGTAGGCTCCCTCTTTATGTACTTTTGTTTTCAATTGCTTTGTGGTAAAGAGGGAAGAAGAAATGAGCAGAAAATGGGCCTGCATTTGTCGAGAAGAGAACTTTCTTGAAGACTGACAGAATAGTCTTTTCAATCTTTTTATAATGCAATTTGAGTCTGTACCTTGAACTGAGACTGTATCTTGAACCAGGGGTGGGTTCTAAATTTTTTTTACAACGGTTCTGTGAGCGTGGCTTATTTTGTGGGTGTGGCTTGATGGTCATGTGACAATTCTTTAGGATTTAGCAGAGGTACTGGTCTGCCAGGCTTTTAACTGCTTGCAGAGCTGTACCAATCTACCCATTTATTTTTTGCAGGCACTGTTCTACTCATTTATTTTTTCAGGCACTGATCTACTCATATATTTTTGCAGGCACTGGTCTACTCATTCGTTTTCTTTTAACACTGATCAGCTGTAGGGCGACCCTTTGAAGCCCTGCGGCAAGAGTTTAAACAGTTTTTTTCCCTCTAGCCATCAGCTGGGACTCAGGAGGCAGCAATAGATTGGAGGTGGGGCCAAATAAAAGGTAAGAATAACGTGGGGGTGGGGGCAGGGGGGGCAGAACCAGTTCGGTGATGTCATACCGTCACCGCTACCGGCTCGGGAGAACCGGGCCGAACCGGGAGGAACCCACCACTGCCTTGAACTGTCTATACTTTGAACTGTACCAAGAACTAAGGCTCTTGAATGATTCTCACTAGAACACTAGCGGTATATTTCTAGGGCTATATTTAGGGAAGAGGGAATGAATAATGAGAAAGAGACAACCAAAGCATCTCTCAAGAGAGCAAGTGTTCCTTAATAATGAACTAAAAGATTGGGGCTATCTTAAAATTATTAGAATGAAATCAAAAGGACTCCTACTATAATCTAATGCAGAGTATATCCCATTAAATTCAAGAAAGTAGATAAAATATTAGTATCTAATCCCTTAGCTACCCCCCAAAACAGCTTGACAATGCCAAAGTGATTAACTGATTTATTATGGCATTTCATTTCTACATATTGCTTTAACACTGCTGGTAGTTAAGGGGGAAGAATTCTGGTTTAATTCCTCTTGCTCTAATTTTCTCATGAAACTGCACTGACATTTTAGCCAACAAAACTTTAGAAGGCACCACATTTATAACAAATGTTTAACTATTCCCTTTAAACTTCAGCAAATGAGTTCCAGCTTTACTGGGGGAAACTCATCCATCTCTTTTATATTATCCAAACTTTTCCTTATTATCAAGAGCTTACAAGCTGAAGTCGAATAATAACGGCTAACAATATTCTTTCTGTTCAGTTACTGAACTGACTCCCTGGAACTGGAACTCTGAAAAATTAATCTTTTACCTTACAAAGGCTGATAGATTGGGAATCGTGTAGTTTCAGTTTTACCAATGGTTGCTGCTGTTTTCGTGAAAATAAGCTGCTTTATCAAGCCTCAAAGCACAATACTGCAAATCTGTCTAGAACGATACTTTGCAAAGTGTCCCTCTGAAAAAAGGTAAAATCATCCATCAATACAGAAATATTGTAAAAGCACTCTCAGAGTCAAAGGAAGGAGTTAAACGAGGCATCAGTTTAGAATCAATATGAAGCTGCAAATGAATTAAGTCCACCCCCTTGATTGCCATTGCCCTTATCTTAGTCCAACGAGGTGCTGACCATTAGTTGAGAAGAGTCCTGTGCATAGGCTTTTCATAATAAATTGGTTAATTTGAATCTTCATGGTGGACCTAGTTTCTCACATCTTACAAATATATTGTATGAGTAGCTTTAGATATTTCCTGCTCAAAGCACTCTGCAAAATAACTACCGTTGTATAATCCTACATATTCAGAAGAGTCAGGCTTCATAGAAAAGAATGGTGTCATGCACCATTCTTTTTAACCAACCTCATCCTTACTTTTGACAGCCTCCTGGCTCTTTCTGGCCCTACAAAACACCATGCTTAATTACTTAGAGACAATTTATAAAAGGTAGCATCCTATCCTGGCTGCTTTTAAAAAGTTAAGTGAGGTTTGATTAATTGCAGCGCTATAGGCTAATCTCAAAAGATTAAAAAAGGGAATAGAAAACCGCACTATATTGCTGCCAAAAAAGCTACATGGAGTAGACTATGGAGGGTCTTTGCTTTTTTAAAAATAATAGTTATCTATTGATGAGGTATGAACTGTCCTCACACAGGCCTTTATTATTAGGCTGAGGTCCCAGTGACATTACCACATTCCCAGTTGAAGCCAATTAAATACATAGTATCAATGGTACGATCAAGAGGAACAATCAATTATAATAGTCTCCATACTGCTATTATTTGTTTCCACAAATGTACCTCAGAGCATCTTCAAGTCTTAGTAGCTGAAAAGTGCCTCCTTTCAAACCAGGTAGAAATGAGGTACATGGGATAGTTTCCATTTCAGCATTATTGGGAGCAAGAAATAGAATTTAGGCACAGTTTTTCAGAAAATTGAACTTCCCTTTAGTTTTTAAAAAAACCCACTTCTGAGAATTCTCTTTTTCTTTCTTTTCACAATTAAATAAAATAAATAAATAAATACTTTGCAAAACATTCTGGTTTCCCTCTCTCAATTTTTAGTGGTACCAACAATACTTCCACACAGAGAGAATACCACACATATAGCTGTATTGTGGAGAATGCAAAACAGTGGCCAATCTGGTGTTTATCAAGTAGAGTGTAATCATTTCACTTCTTCCTGCAAAAATTAGGAGAAAGCGTTGCCCTCTCCTTCAAAAAGTTTTTGGAAAATTTCCGTTCCCTCCAAGAATCAAGTAAAGTGGTTCCTCCAGTTTCTCTACTCATAGAGTTGTTGTGGATGCCAAAAAAAAAAAAAAGTAGCACAGCTCTGGAGAAGATCAGAGACTTTGTTGAAAGTTCAGAATTATTTGTCAAGCTAAGCCAAAAATAACCTGGAACAGTTTGATCTATTTGCTTACATATAGCAGACAAAATCTTGCCAGATGAAACCCTTACTATTCTCAGCCTATGGATATATCCTGTGAGATTCTAGTAAGTGGCTATCCTTAATCTCTACCTCTGTCTCCTATTCAACTTTGGACAGTGCTGCCTCTTGTCTACCAACCCTTTCTGGAATGTACTCTTTCCTTCCTGGGAAACCACTACTTCACTGTAGTCCATCAACCCAGTTCCCCCTCTGTGGACACCAACTCTCACATTACTTCCTTTTTTATGTGAAACAAGCTGAATAATCCAGTTTTTATAGCTCTAACTCAATGAAAGACACACTGAAATCAAGCAGTTGTTTTGGGCCAATAGCTGAAGCATATTGTTTTCCAAGAGATTATTATTATTTTATTATTATTTATTAAATTTTTATACCACCCTTCTCCAGCAGGACTCAGGGCGGTGAACAGCCGAGGTAAAACATAACAACATAAAATTTAAAAACAATTTAAAAGACATTAAATAATTTCGGCCCAACAATTTAAAAACAACCCAATTAAAACCAAATTCAAATTCAATTAAAACCAAGAGGATGGGATCAAGCCAGCCCGGCTAGGTGGAATAAATGTGTTTTCAGGGCCCAACGAAAAGTCCGGAGGTCTGGTATCGTGCGTAACTCTGGGGGTAGGTCATTCCAGAGGGCAGGTGCTGCCACAGAGAAGGCTCTCCCCCACCGGGGGTTGCCAGCCGACATTGTCTGGCCGACAGCACCCTGAGGAGGCCCTCTCTGTGCGAGCGAACTGGCCGGTGGGAGGCTATAGATGGCAGAAGGCGGTCTCGTAGATACCCCGGCCCTAAGCCATGTAGCGCTTTAAAAGTGGTCACCAACACCTTGGAGCGCACCCAGAAGACCACAGGAAGTCAGTGCAGCTCGTGCAGGAGAGGTGTCACATGGGAGCGCCCCGTCGCTCCCATAATCCCCCATGCAGCCGCATTCTGGACTAACTGGAGCCTCCGGGTGCATCCCAAGGGGAGCCCCATGAAGAGAGCATTGCAGTAGTCCAGGCAGGAAGTGACGAATGCTTGAGTGACCGTGCGTAGGGAGTCCCGATCCAGAAAGGGACGTAACTGGCGTATCAGGCGGACCTAATAGAAAGCGCCCCTGGCCACGGCTGTCATATGCTCTTCTAAAGACAGCTGTGCATCCAGGAGTCTGCCCAAGTTGTGAGCCCTTTCCGTGGGGGCCAGTGATTTGCCCCCAATAACCAGCAATGGCACCAGCTGGCTATATCGGGATGCCGGAAGCCACAGCCACTCGGTCTTGGAAGGGTTGAGTCAGAGCCTGTTTCTCCCCATCCAGGCCCTCATGGCCTCCAAGCACCGATAATAATTTAGAAACTTTTCCAGAGCTGCAACCAACTTTGTATTCAAAACTTCCACTTTTCTTGATGAGAAGCAAATATCAGAATTGAATCAGTATTATTTGAATGACCAAATAATTTGTGTTCGCTTAATGTTACTTAATGATCCATATAGCTAGCCAAACATATGAATCATGTCACAAAAATATTCATTATCTTCAACCCTGTTGAAGCAGCATTACCAGGGGTGAAATCTACTTACCTTCCTTACCAGTTTGGAAGTGCACACACTGTGCGTGCGCGAGTGTCATGGACACATGCAGACCTTCTGCGCATGCGCAAAACAACACATTACTTCCTGGTTAAAACCAGGAAGTAATGACACCTGGGTTGGTGGGTGGAGCTTTGCTCTGCCATCACTACCGGATCGCCAAACCACCAGCCAAGATCGCTACCGACTGGGCGATCCGGTCTGATCCCGGAGCATTTCACTCCTGGGCATTATCTACATCTAGAAAATAGCAAACATTTTTCAAGAGTCAAATGAATTCAAATATATTTCTGTCAACTTGCAAGCTACTGTTCTTTTCTTTCAAAGACCCCAATCTATTTCAAACTGAGAAAGAAACCAAAAGTGAAAAATTAAAAGACTGGCTTAGTCTGGTGTGACTTCCAAAGCACTTGTGATGTTGATGTTTTTCCTTGTTTACATAACAAAATAAATGCTCCAGACAATAATTATTATTTTTTTTAAAAAAGGATATAAACATTGAAAACCAAATGATGCCACTTGGCATTTTGTAGTAAAAATTACAACTCTCTTTTTGATATTTCCCACAATTGCATATAGAAAAACTGCAGAATATGTGATTAATCATCATTATGTCTGCCATGCTCTCAACAGCCTGTATTAAGGGGAGCGAGAGAATGTTATGATACCCAATTGGCCTCATTTATTATAGCAGTAACTGCTCACATCTCTGCAGTTTATTGTCTAACATTGCCCTTTACTGAAAATAGAAGTATGGGAGATTGCAACTTGAAAAAAAAAACCTTTGGATTAATTAAGGTGATGGAGGTGTCATAGACATTCTGCTCCATATGCAACCAGGTGACTTGTTAGAGACCATAATTGTGGACATCTATTGTTACAGAGCTGAGTTTGTATTCTAATGAGATTTACCTATTTCCGACCAATTTGTGTTTTCAAGAGCTGTGATATGGGCACTTTCTTGCAGCTTTGCAGCATAATTGGTACAGTCAGGAGGATACATATCATTGCTAAAAATACTATGGAAGGAGAGAGCAACTATTTTATTCTCTATGGTCACATCCCCCAGGGCCATTTTTGGGGGGGTTGCAAAACAGGCGAGACTGAAAATGTAGTTAGTGGTATCAGTGTGTGTGTGTGCACATTTTCTTTGATTCTCTCTTTTTTTTCCTGACAATTCTCTTTTCCTGTCTCCTACTATTTTGTCATTTTTTACTCTGACATACTCAATATTTTCTAATAAAAGAGTATAATAATAATAACTTTATTGTCATTGTACAGTATGTGTATACACAGTATACCCATACAACGAAATTCACTTAACACCCAAAGACCAGGTCCAACACACATAACAATCCCCAAACACAACCCCACCCACCACAAATTCCCCACCCCTAAACTACCCAAACATCCACACAACAGACCAAATAATGCTCTTATGATCTTAATGAAGCTACAGATATTACATAGTTTCAGACCTTCTCTTTTTTCTTTCCCTTTTCCCTTACAAATTTCAAACAGTGCTTGTCTATTGTTGATCATCTAATGCTAATTTTAATTTAGGATTTGAACATTTTAGGCTCTATTTTTAGTTTGACGTGAATCGCTTTGAGTACAGGTAGTCCTCGACTTACAGCACTTCACTTAGTGACTGTTCAAACTTACAACATCACTGAAAAAATTGACTTACGATCATTTTTCACACTTACTGATCATTGCAGCATTCCCATTGTCTTGGGGTCACCTTTTGCAACCTTCTGATAAGCAAAGTCAATGGGAAAACCAGATTCAGTTAACAACCATGTTGCTAACTTAACAACTGCAATGATGCACTTAAAAACTGTGGTAAGACAGGTCTTAAAATGCAGCAAAATTTACTTAGCAAATGTCTTGCTTAGCAACATAAATTTTGGGATCAATTGTGGTCGTAAGTTGAGGACTACCTGTATTCACCAGGGTAGGAAAATGGTAAAAAGATACCAGCGTCTTTGCATCCAGAATCCATGATTTGATAAAAGTATAGAAATAGGACAATGATATAGAAATACTTTGACATTGTCTTCCATGATTTTTTTCTCTAACTTTCTAATTCCTAGTGCCCAGGCATCCTAATGGTTTCCCATCCAAAAATTATCCATGCACTGACTCTGCTTAGTTTGTTTCTGATCATCAGTTAGACTAACCTTTTAGCAATGAACTGTTATAAGGGTTTGGATGAAGATCAAGATGAAAGAAACTTATGGAAGAAGAATAATTTTGGAAGATAACACCGAGGTGTCACAGGGAAGGGATGACTGATGTATTAAATGTTTGTTTGTCTTAAAAAAAAAACAGGCTAACCATTCAACAGTGGAATGGAGCAGAAAGGGAGGACATATTTTCATAGCTGCATTAACATACGTACCTTCCATCCTTGAATCCTGATCTATTCATACTACTTTCAAGATATGGTGGGAGAACTTCTTATCTGAATTGCAAAAACTGGACACAAATGACAGAAAATGAACAAGGAGGACCAACTTCCTCCCTAAGAAAGAAGGCCCATAGGATGGGGATGGGGATATTGTATTGCTGTAGTGGGAAGTATGATGCTTTCTTTGGTAGGTGTTGTGGCCCATACACGGCCTGTGCAGCTAGTAGCTGATTCAGACAGCACAGAGGCTGGTGTTGTACTGCGCCAGCAGCCTGTGCAGCTGGCACTCAGGTTGGACAATGAGGAGGCTGAAGAAGATGTGGTGCCAGAGGCAGGGATTCAGCCAGGGTCTTCAGAATTTCCAGAACCTCACTTAAGTGAAGAGGATGAAGAGGAGGAGCCTCTTCTCAATCCATGGGTGTGCAGAGCTGCAAAAAGGCAGGAGTGGTTCCTCAGGGAGAGGTCTCCTTGAGAGTAAGGCTTGGAGCTAATTGGCCACTCTCTTAGCCTATTTAAGGAGGAACGCCGACTGAAGCAACTTGCAGGGAACAACTTCGTTCACATACCTTCGTGTCTTGTCTTGCTTATCTTATCAGCTTCCTTCAAATTGCTTCTGGGCATTCTGCCAACCATGGTAAGCTTTCAGTTATTATTCTTTGAATTCTTGGCGGCTGTTAATGCAGTTAATTAACGGCCATTGTTGTAAAAGACTGGTTTATTCAGTAAACTAACGGACTTTGTGTGCGCTGCGTTTTTGGGGTCCGTAGCTTGGACAGAACAGTAGGTGACAGACTGTTGTTTGTTTATTGGTTGTTGCTGTAAATCACTAAGATTAATATATTTAAGATGAATGATTATGTGAGAGTCAGCTTTCTATCTTTTTATTAGAGAAAACTAAAAGTCTGAATTTATTAGTTAATGACCAATTGTTCTTCTTTACAGTAGGATCCCAAGGTTCTTAGAGCTTGCTTCATACCTACATAAAACAGAGAGAAAAGTCCATCATCTGCATAAAATAGTATTGGAAGCTGTTTGTCAGATAGTTTGTGTACCTGGGTGTCAACTCTTTCTCAAATTTTAAAGAAAGAGTTAATGTCAGGGTTCCAAGTAATAGTTCCACATCAAGCAAAACTCCAAGGCAAGTAGATTCCCCAAAGAATAGCTTTATTGGAAATATCATATCTGGTGATCCCCTGAATGGTCCCTCAGTTTTCACTTAATTAAAAGTGAAAGTTTTTCCCTCAGACCCAATCGGCCACTTGGCCCAATCAAGGCAGTGTCCATTGGTCTGGTGACATCACTCCTCCTTCCTCCAGCCAGATGTGAGAACGTCCTTGGTTCCCAAGAGAAAGTATTTTATTTTGACTACACAACCCCAGCTATCTCTAATTTTCCCTCTCCCTATCTCTCGGCTCCAGTGTGGCAGCACTGAAGCTCCAAGATGGCTTCAGCCAGGCCCACTTCAGGGTTGACAGTTAATATACGCTTTCAAAAATGAAATTAAATGCATTCGTATTTCATCCCCTTGGATGTCTGGATGAAAAATCTGAAAGATCCCCTTTTGAGTTGCATCTTACCTTGAAACAATTTTTTTTCATATAATTTATAAATTAGCAACAAGATTTATTTACCTATAGATCAATCGAAACATCCTAGAGTATTATCCAAGACGTGTAATTGAACACTGTTTTAAAATCAATCAAGGCTGCATATAAAGTAAGCTCAGGATGACTGGTATATTTATTGGCCAGATGTTGTAGCACTAAACAATGGACTGCAGTACATCATCCTGGTTGAAATCCTACTTGCTCAGGATTAATTATTCATTCATCTACCACTGAGATATGGAGTTCAGTCAATAGATTCCTGGCATTAATTTGTTAATGATGTTCAATGGGCTGATTGGCCTACAATTAGTGAGGTAATTCCTGATTCATTTTATCTAGGGGACCAGTGGTGGGTTTCAAAAATTTTTACTACCAGTTCTCTGGATGTGGCTTGGTGGGCATGGCTTGGTGGGTCTGGCAGGGGAAGGATACTGTAAAATCTCCATTCCCACCCCACTCCAGGGGAAGAATACTGTAAAATCTCCATTTCCTCCCAATCAGCTGGGACTCAGGAGGCAGAGAATAGATGGGGGAGGGGCCAGTCAGAGGTGGTATTTACCAGTTCTCCGAACTACTCAAAATTTCTGCTACTGGTTCTACAGAACTGGTCAGAACCTACTTGAATAACACCTCTGTAGGGGATCCATTATTGCTACCCCCAAGTTTGTTGGGATCTTAGCTGTTTGGTTAATGTTTGTATAAGCAAATCTCAAAGTTGTATGCATGTATATATGCATGTATGTCTGGGAAAGGGAAGAAATTTGGTGGGAAAGAGGTTTTGAAAAAGATGTCAGGAGAGAAAGAAACTGCACAGTGATATGCCTGAGAGCAAGTATTAGAGGCTTTATAAAGGATCTTGCCCATGGCCCTCAATCTACCAGCACAGCTAAACTTTCCATAGCATCAACTCTAAGGATTACTCCACACTGAGCTGTAACATTTCAATATCTTATAAAAGAAGAAGCTGGTAATCCTAATAAGCATGTTGAATAACAGTAACCTCCACAGTGCTCAGGAGGGTTTATTTATATGAAAGAGTGCATAACTTTATAACCATTGTAAGCCTCAGAATTATAGCTTGCAAGTCCCCGAAAACAATTCAATGTAATTCATACCTCGGACAAGTCAAATGACCACAGAGAACAGAGCATGAAATGAGCCAGAAAAAAATTATGGCCAAGCATGGCAGTACATATAAAGACAAATAACAAGGATGCTGAAGAACAAGAGAAGATAACCTCAAGAGAACAGCTGGGTGCATGTGTGATTATGAACTAAAAGGCATTTATACCTAGGAATCTTTCATATTAAGCTATTTTCTATGTATCCTATAATTATAAAAATATGCATTATCATATTTTAGAAAGGTTTAATATTTGGCTGACTTAAATATCTTCTTTAAATGGTCCTGTAGAATAGATCTACCTTAATTTATTGGGGGAAATAAAACCACTTAAATAAAGTAGGGTACTTCTCCCTTGGTCCGTGATGATGAGTTTTAAAAAATCATTTCGGTTTTCACGTTATTGGCTTCTAGAAAGTAAAGAAGGGAGAGCCTGAAGCAACATGTTAGCCAAGTTTTATAATATTAAAAGATACAACCAAGATCATTATAGTCATGCATTCTAGCAGCTAGTATTTATGAGGCATATATTACTGATTTAGCAAATTCCTGCCCATAGGCTTATAATTTAATTAAAGACAAATTACACAAAATGTAAAGATAAAAGTTAAGATAACATTACACTAAATGTACTTTTTAAGGAAGCAGAGTGCAAATGATTGCAGAATATTTAATGTCTGGAGGTATAGCTGGGTTAAAGGCAAGGTAACAGAGATACAGTACACACATACACACTATACATCATATAGATATAATTCAGTAGAGTTTTAGGTCCTAAAAATCTACTGAATAATAAAATTAAATCAGAATTTTTTAGGGATAGGAATTCCAATGTATAGGCTGCATATGCATATAAGGATGTGAAACCATCACATATCTTTTTGGACCTATTTAATGCAAATACCATATAAAAGACATGTTTATTGTAATGCCGTTTGATACAATGGCTAACAAAGCAGAAATATTAATATTAAGAGCCACGGTGGCACAGTGGTTAGAATGCAGTATTGCAGGCAAATTCTGCCAATTGCCATCAGTTCAATTCTCACTCGCTCAAGGTTGACTCAGCCTTCCACTCTTCCGAGGTCAATAAAATGAGGACCCGGATTGTTGGGGGAAATATGCTGACCTACAAATCGCTTAAAGAGGGCTGTAAAGCCCTGTGAAGTGGTATATACGTCTACTTGCTATTGCTATTAACATGTTAAAGCTAAATTTCAGTGTTAATTACCCTACAGTAATTGAACTATATTCTCACATAAAAGTGAGAATGGACACCAACAACTATAGTAGACTATTGTGTCAGTATTTTATTTCACTTTGAAACCCTTCCTGTAGACGTTGTTATCTGGCAAAATCTAAAACACATAACTTCTGTATAATGGTCAAAGCCCTATGAAACAGTCTCTACTCGGAGATCCAAAGAGCCTCTACCCTTTTAGCCTTCCAGAAAGCTATGAAGCATTGACCATTCCCCAAGTACTGGATTAAGATGGTTGAGCTCAGCAAATATACATCTGGAATGATGTTATTATGATGCAGTGGCACAAAGTTTGATGATATACTACTGTCATTTTTACATTTTTATTGCTGTTGCTATAAGCCATCCTGGGTTATTGTATATGAGATAGGTGGCCACATAAGTCCAATAAATAAATACATAAATAAAGTTCTGTAGTATCTCCTGTGAACTGAATCCAAAGCATAGATGTAATTGGATCCTGGTTGCCTCTTATTCCATTTCCCTGTTTTGCTGTTTCATTTCTCCCCTTTTTTCTATATTATTTTTACTTTAAAACAAAATCTTAAAAAATAATTGTGGTGTTATCACCAGTGTAAACCATAACAACATATTACAATGTATATTTTTAACCTATTTATTTCATGGCAAAAAAAAAAAACCTAGTGGCTCATACAGAAATATGTATAGTCACACAAATCCCCAGACTATATTTTTAAAAAGAAAAACACTCCATCAAAATTGCTAGTTTCTACCTAAACCAAATGCAGCTATAATCAGAGCAAAGATTACGATAAAACCAAAGTCCAAACAGTATATACTGTAAGTAGTAAAAAGCAACTTCAGCTTGTAGTGAAATTGGTAAATGTTGCTACAATGTTCAAGATTTCAGCTTTGCACTGCCAGTCTTTTAGTACAACAAAAATTAGGAATGTAACGACCAGAGATAAAAAAATTAACCACAGGCAAATATGGATGATGATGATGATGGTTTTGTCTTACTACCTCATGTCTAATAAATGAATCTTAGGAAGAATATTAAATTGCTTGAATAAAGCAGAGCTTTCAATTTTTCACATACAAAGCTTCTTTAAGTGGAGTTTGACCCTTAGAATCTACATGGACATGTCCATTTAGTTTCCACTGCAATTGCCTTATTCCATAATGTTTTTGCAACTGCCCAGTGTTGACATCATTTGACCTGAAAACGCTTGAAAAATAATTCAAATGTTTTTCAGACTTTGTTTGAGGACAGTGTCCTTTTGCTGATCATTAAATCAGCCTTCCTTTTTTCAGTCCTCTTCAAGCATCTGAAAAAAAAAACATGCTGTGTCTTTAAAGAGTTGATGCTATCAAATTAATGTAATTCTGGAAAGTGTTACCTCTTTTTTTTTTCCCTTGGCCAGAGCAGAAGTCTTTTTAAAAAAAGAAAGAAAAAGGCTGCTTAACTAAATGGCAGAAAGGTGCTGTGCTCACTCAAGGTTCAAAGTGCTTCTTCCAAATCATATTTGAAAATGTTTGTAACACTTGCTTTCATCCCTGGCATTTGTTGCAAGTTTCCTATTCAGGGGAGATCTGATCTCAAAGGAGTAATAATAGCACAAATAGCAGTGAAGTCACCTTGGGGCGTGCAAACATTGGCAGAGCAAGATTTAGTCACAGACTCTTTTGCACCTTAGCAGAGGCCACAGCTTGAGAGCCGGCATGTCTCTAGGTCCTAGCCAAGGTAGTCCATGACCAAGTGTGAAGACTGTTAATCAGACAACTGGGATAAAATTGAGCCAAGGTAATGACCTTGGTTGCTGTGCAGGGGAATATTTATCTTGGGTGAGAGTAGCTTTGGAACAAAGTACGGCATAGAGAAAAATGTTTCTCTCTTCCAAGTCAGCTATCACCTCAGCCCAAAACTGCAGGTTATCATCACCTCTTCTATCTCCTGTCTATAGGTAGGGGAGATTCTTGTAAGGCTCAGGCCCACTGAGGCAGGGAGAAATAACTATATGATCAGCTTTCCTTTCTCCCTCAATCTGTCCTCAATGGCTACAGTTCTTTTGAGGGGCTCTTTTTGTTTGTCTTGAGCTTCTCCAGCCCTGCCTAGCCTCTCAGTCCAGTTAAACTTTCCCAGTGCCATAACCTACTGGGACGTTTTCAGATACAAATTTGCAATTAAGCATTGTTCCCTTATGAAACAAGATACAACTGCAATTTTTTTTTAAAAAAAAAAAGGACTACCATTTTCAATATCCTCATTTCAACCAAAAGTACACAATATTTATTTATTTATTGGTTTGATTTATATGCCGCCCTTCTCCGGAGACTCAGGGCGTCTTACAATGCGTTAAGCAACAGCTTTCATACTTTTGTATATAACTGCTTAGTAGGGCTTTCAGCCCCCCCAAGCAGTGTTCTTTTTTATACAAAGTCAGCTTATTGCCCCCACAATCTGGGTCCTCATTTTACCTACCTTGGAAGGATGGAAGGCTAAGTCAACCTTGAGCCTGGTGAGATTTGAACTCGCAGTAATTGCAGGCAGCTGGCAACTAAGTGCTACTTAACAGCACTTTAGTTCACTGCACCACCAAGGCTCCTTATGACAGCAATATGACAGCAATGATTACTTTGTATGACATACAACTTGTGCGTGGATATTCTGCTCCATAATTTCAAGCCCACAATAGATTCCACTCTGTTGTCCTGGTTGCCATTTTTGCTCTGAGTGAATCAAAGTTTAGTAGGTGGTGGCATTTGTTCATCAAAGCTCCATTAATCCAGTGTGATTGTTTATCAACCAGTGGCAACCCCCAGGGTCTTATTTATATGCTCTGATTCAAGTACTAAAGGCTAACTATAGACATCTCATTTTGAAACTGCCAGCCATTAAAGCTGACATTTATCCTGAGGTTAGTTAAAACCTGTCATGTTTTTCATTACCTGTGCTACCCCAGCATGCCCTCATTTGACATTTCCTGAGGGATCCATTGTTTCCACAATCAAACATCACTACAAACTCTTTGTATGCACAGTGCCCTTCCATTTGAGAGAACAATGTGCAGTCGGCATCTCCAAAGTAGTGAACTTTAGAACAAATGTTTCAAGAGTCTCCTCTGAGCTTTTATGGTTTGATCTGAGTTGCTTTTTGCTTGCTGTCAATTAACGCCATTTTACCCCACCTGTGGAAGCTGTTAAAATTGAAACAACATAGTTGGTCTCTGTCTATCTCTCTCTATATATCTTTCTCTCTCTCCCCCTCTTGCCCCCATTGTCCACCTTCCTAACTTTGATGGACTTCATTCAGTAAAGTTGTCCTTATAGGATAACAGCATTGGTAGATAACACTTCACCACTTTGGAATTACATGACTATATTAATGTCAGTGAAATATGCCAACCTGTCAAGCTATTTCAATAAATCCTTCATAGCAACATTAGAAATGACAAAATGCAGAATGAGAGTTTCTCCATGCAGAGAAAGCTGTTTTGGCTCCCTGTCAAAGGTTTCATTTTTATGCAAACCATACAGCTAGAGGTATTCTTTGTGTGATAATATTATTATGGAAACTGTCACCATTACTTGACTGTTCCCATTTCTGACATATATGCACACAGGAAAACAACCATGAGTTAATTCTCCAGAAGGTTCAATAAGAAGAAAAATAACATTTCATATGGTTCCTAAGACCAGAATGTTATTTGGATTTCTTCATCATAGGTCAGAATGAATTTCTTTTCCATCTTAGCTGGCTCTTTCTAATATCAGGAATGACATCTAGCTGATGTTAGAAGGGCACAAAAGGCACCATAATAGGAATTGCCCAGAGATGGTTTTGGAGTGAGGATTCCACAATCCTCACCTGAACCACAACACTAAGGCACAAAAGAATCTATGCTAGATATTAATTGCTCTGCCTTTCCCAAAGATGTTTTTGACATCTCAGTGCAATCTACATCTCTGGAATATCATGGTAGTCTCATTTCCAATGTTTCGGCATGTCTAGCTAACAAAATTACCCCATATTTTATCCCAGCATAGACTCAAACTCAATGGAAGTCATAAATATAAGTTTCCACTGCACTCAACAACAAAATCCTGGAAACAGGAAAGGTAGATATGGATGCAATAGCCTCTGGAGATTTCATGTTTCATATTCTTAATCCTTTGAAACAAAGATTCTGTCACTGTTAGAGTAATGCATTCAAAAAAAGGAAGACAGCAATTTACCGATATTATATGAGTGCTGAGCGAAGCAAGGTATATTGTTATTATTTCTTGTTCTTTCGCTTTTGTGGACCTTTGGAGGACTTTTGGAGATCAGCATCCCCACTGTAATTTTAGTGCATCATTTTTCAACTGGGATATGCACAACGGCAGCAGAAGTTGGAGCTCATATGATGGAAGTGTCAGTTTCTCAAACTCTGATCTATTGCATAGAAGCACAGCAAGCAGTTGATAAAAGTGGTCTGTCAGAGCAAGAATGATGAGAAGGCACTTCATTTTAAACTTTTTTCGTTCTCTTACGATGAGAGACATGAAACATAGAGGATACATTCCTGGAATTTGCTAGCTGTTTTAACTTCTTTCTCCTGGTTGGGCAGATCTTAGAATAGGATGCCTTCACTGTATTCTACTATGAGAAGGAGGGGAAAAAGAGATTCTGACTTGGTCATTCCCATTAAGGAACACCCTCCTTTGAGAGGTTCTGCCAGTGCCAAACTTGGTTCACCCAAATCAGCTGTTGGAAGTTAAAACCCTCTCCTAGAAAAATGAAATGTTTTAGGATATACTAAAAAGGTAGAATATTTCCCCTAAAAGAGAAGTAGAAACTCAGAGAAGCAGAAACTCATTCCCCCCACCTTTGTCCATGGGCCATTAAAACCTCAGCTTCCCATCTGCAACACAAAGGACCCATCTAGCAACAGAAACTCACCACATGGCACCTGGGAAGATTACATCCGCCAGCAAGGCTAGCTAAGGTCCCCACCCCCTGGGAGTCTGACAACCAATCAGGATAGAATAGAATAGAGTAGAGTAGAGTAGAGTAGAGTAGAGTAGAGTAGAGTAGAGTAGGGTAGGGTAGGGTAGGGTAGGGTAGGGTAGGGTAGAGTAGAGTAGAATAGAATAGAATAGAATAGAATAGAATAGAATAGAATAGAATAGAATAGAATAGAATAGAATAGAATAGAATAGAATAGAATAGAATAGACAGAGTTGGAAGGGACCTTGGAGGTCTTCTAGTCCAACCCCCTGCCCAGGCAGGAAACCCTAAACCACTTCAGACAAATGGTTATCCAACAACCTCTTAAAAATTTCCAGTGTTGGGGCATTCACAATTTTCGCAGGCAAGTTGTTCCACTGATTAATTGTTCTGTCAAGAAATTTCTCCTTAGTTCTAAATTGCTTCTCTCCTTGATTAGTTTCCACCCATTGCTTCTTGTTATACCCTCAGGTGTTTTGAAAAATAGTTTGACTCCCTCTTCTTTGTGGCAATCCCTGAGATATTGGAACACTGCTATCATGTCTCCCCTAGTCCTTCTCTTCATCAAACTAAACATACCCAGTTCCTGCAACCATTCTTCATATGTTTTAGCCTCCAGTCTCCTGATCATCTTTGTTGCTCTTCTCTGCACTCTTTCTAGAGTCTCAACATCTTTTTTACATCATGGCGACCAAAACTGAATGCAATATTCCAAGTGTGGCCTGACCAAGGCATTATAAAGTAGTATTAACATTTCACATGATCTTGATTCTATCCCTCTGTTTATGCAGCCCAGAACTGTGTTGGCTTTTCTGGCAGCTGCTGCACACTGCTGGCTCATATCTAAATGGTTGTCCACTAGGACTCCAAGATCCGTCTCACAGTTACTGCTATTGAGCAGGGTACCACATATACAGTACCTGTGCATTTTGTTTTTCTTCCCTAAATGTAGAACCTTGCTTTTTTCACTGTTGAATTTAATTTTGTTAGATAGCACCCAATGTTTTAGTCTGTCAAGATCCTTCTGTATCTTGAGCCTATCTTCTGGGGTATTGGCTATTCCTGCCAGCTTGGTGTCATCAGGATACTCTTCCTGTGCCCCAGGAAGTTCAAAGAGAGGCCATAAAACCCAGGGACTCTCAGCATCTCAGCCCTTTTTCTGTTCAGGAACTCAAGCCATGTGATCCTGTCCACCATTAAACCATCTTTCCAAAGAGCCACCATGTTTCCAGTGTCTTTTTCCCCCACTTGGAACTTAACCCAGAAGGATATTTCTTCCAACACAACAAATAAACACATCAGCAAAACCTGCATTCCTTTCAATTGTACCACTTCTCTACTTTTTATTTCTTGTGTTTTGATTTGAATCTATCTATTGAGATAGATTATAAAACATCCAACAGAAATCCAGGCTAGGAACAGGTTATCAGCAATATGGAGGCTTCATGTTTATATCACAATGCTAGTTTGGAATTGTCCAGCTAAATCTGGGAAGCCTTCATTTTAGGGGCCAGTGATGTTTAAATATGGGGGATAAAGTAAGAGAAAGAAATCTGTTTACCTTTTCAGATGACACCCCCCCCCCCCCATGCTAAAGATAAGGCAATTCCAACAGCAAGCAGTCATGCTATTTATTTTGAGGCTATTGTTCAATTAATACTAAAAAGAACAGGACAAACCAAACTTAGACTGTTCTAATTGCTAGGAAACTAATTGATTATACTTGAGAAATGATACATTCTGGACAGACTCATTTATTTCTCCAGCTACCTACTACATCATTAAAAGTCTTCTCCTATTCTCTGTGGTAAAATGTAATGTAATATGCGGATAGCTGTGTTATTTAAATTGGAAATCAGATGATTGCCTTTCCAAAACTTTGATCATTTATCTTTCTGTGTTCAGAGTCAACTGTGGAAAGTGAAAACAGTTAATGAAATCAGCACATTAATTGCCTGAATTTTACCGGTGAAAATGAAAATACAGTTGGCTTTCTTCCTCTTTTCATTTGCCTTCTAAGAGATTATAGAAGATTCTGTTGTTTCCCTAACAACCATGACAATATCAGAAACAAATAATACTTGAAATAGAGATATGAAACAATTCAGCAACCTGTCAGAGTTATGTGACAACAAAGCTGTACTGGCTGCAAACATTCTAAAAGCAGAAAGGTATCCTGAAGCCAATTTATTTAAATGTTTTATATATCTGAGGAGGTAGCCCAATCTTAAACCTTGTCTTCAATGACACATAACCTCAAAGTAATTATGCTCTGGACAACTTCTCTTTTTTATAGCCTTGTCCCCATTTTATTTCCATCTCATTCCCAGCCCATAAGACATCTTAAGTTATCCTTAGTTATACCAGAGTTAAAGTAGTATATTCTCCTTTATTCCAATGATGAGATAGACTCTGTGACCCTTAGGAGAGCTGGGATGATAAAGAGAGGATAAAGATCAGCAACAGAGACAGCCAATTCCTATAGTAGTGGCCAAAATTGTGGAAACCTTTTGGGAAAAGTGTATTTTTGAGGTTTGATGGCTAAAAACACCACTTTTTTTTTTTGAAGTTTCAAGATAATCATATTTCCCTGCTGGGAATAGCCCAGACTTTAACCCAATTGAAAATCTATGGAGTTGACTAAAGAAACTTTTTAGTCAGAAGTGACCTAGCAATAAAACCCAGTTAATGGAAGCAACCATTTAATCTTGGTTTCACATTATAACAGCTGCAGAACTAAAAGACTTGATCCACTCCATGGGAAGACATTGTAAGGCCATAATTCATGCTAAAGATTACCCAACTAAGTATTAACTGACATGATAATTTTTGTATATCTCGTTTTTTTCTACATGTTTCACTTTTCTTCTTTATACTGTAACTGCTATTCTAATAGCAAATCCTTCATAAAAGTTATTGCATTACATTCATGATTAAATAATCTTTCCATTGATATATAATTTTATGGTACTACTCCCAAAAAAGTGGGGGGGTTAGTTTTAGAAAATACACTTTTCCCAAAAGGTTTCCACAATTTTGGCCACTACTGTAGTTTTCTTCCAATCCTGGAAGAATCCTGGATTTAATGGACCCTCATCCATTAAGTGATTGGCACTGTAGGAGAGTGACAAGGCAAACAACTTGCATATAAAACAGAAATAAACCCCACTTTCTTCTAGCACTGATGATGTAATATCAAAGTTTTTTACATACAGTATCTTGATTCCTAGTTGTCAGCAAAGTCTTATGAGAGTTGAGGGATGACAGATTAATTAAATAAATGAATAAATATTTGTGCACTGTAATGTATAGTACTTGATTAAACAAAACATTGGTTATACTGAAGCCATTCCAAAATACTGGAGAGTTAAAGTCTGTTCTTACTCCATGGTACTTTTATGTCACTTCAATCAAAAGTTTATTCAATCTCATTTTTTGTCACTTTAGAAAAGGCTAATTTAAACTACATGACATTTTGTCTCTGAAGTGCTTATCTTGATGATTAAATAACATTTTTATATGACTGAAATCAAGAACTGAATTTACGAAACATAGAAAAAATATGTATTCCAAAGGACATCTGTTTTCATCTGTCTGGAAGTAAAAAGTAGACTGATAGATCAAATTAGTTCTCCAACTAAATTCCATCCATCAAACTTCGTAAAGTTAATGTCTCATGTACTATAGATGCTATCACATGTTATAATTGCTAGGATAATTCTGAAATTCGCATCTGAGCTTCTCCTTGGACTTGAAGCTCCCATTATCCAATCTTAATGAGCTACGTGATGCAATTTTTGACACCTCCATCATTTATGGATAAAAGTCTGCATTGTGCGTGGATATAAAGTATAAAGTATAAAGAATTAGGGGGGAAGGGAAGGAAAATGATTACCTTTTCTTTATTTACATTATTTTTGAGTTAGGTTTCACAAACCTAACTCAATATGCTCCCCTCTGGGATCCTTTATATGGATCCCAGAGGGGAGAAACTTATATGGATCCCGGAGGGGAGCAATTTGAATTGGAACTTCATAAGAATGAAAACAAGCTAATCTTTCTTTTCCCATTAAATTTGCCATAATCCTGATAAACACTGCACCTCAAGTCACTATTTCTCTTCTGATTGTACTAATGCAATGCTTGTCTTGCCTGCTTACAATTTATTAAGTTTCAACCTCTACTTTCTTTTACACCCTGCCTCCTCCATACAATCTACTATCATAATGCCTCATCCACATTCATTTGTGCCAACCCATTCTAACAGCAGAATGACATTGCTGAAATAAATTTATTCTCCCAGTGCTCCAGAGTTGCCCCTCAAATACCATTTCTCTATGTGGAATTTGGACATCAAATCTTTCCAAGTAGTCTATGGTGGTTCAAAGATACCTCAGCGATTAGTACAATTAACTAAGAGCAGGGGTGTCAAATTTGCATTGTCACAGCGGCATCACATGACATATCAGGACATTTTTCCCCTTCGCTAAACTGGGCATGGGCATGGCCAGAACCCGCCCCATGAGCCGTGAGTTTGACAGCCCTGTCTTAGAGCTTTTGTTGTCCTGCAATCAAGGAGTTTTTTTAAAAAGGAAAAAAAAGAGTTCCTTGGAACATAATTTGAACTATACTAATATATCCTCTGATAATATTTTAGTGGTAATCCAAAATCATATTTAATATTGTATTTTCATGTCATGCTTCTTTACACACTTGTCAAATGCTCATTATATCTATCGCCTCCCTTCAGTTTTCAGATGCTGCGAAAGTTATTTCATTCAAACACAATGAGATTTTCAGTGATTTTCAAGACATTA
The DNA here is from genome assembly GCA_012654045.1 of Ptyas mucosa. Taxonomy (NCBI): domain Eukaryota; kingdom Metazoa; phylum Chordata; class Lepidosauria; order Squamata; family Colubridae; genus Ptyas; species Ptyas mucosa. Next base: position 12,600,972 of record WNWU01000019.1, read on the forward strand.
GTTCCCATCAGCTGGGCTATTAGTCAGTCATTTATCTAACAAAGAGAGGTTGGCACTCAGCCATAACAGCAATTTAAGTAACATGGAGACTTCATATATGAAGTCTAATAAATGTGTAGCAATGAATTGCACAATCTAATTCTAGTGCATCTCTTTCTATTCTGTTCCATGGGAGATGATTCTAGAAGAACCTTGGGGCAACCAGCACATTCAGAGAGACAGATGGACAGACAATCATCTTTGAAAGCTTCAGAGAACATGGCACAAAACAGTAACATCACAGAGGAGGCATAGTTAATTTTTTGGTTTGGTTTGTGGAAGCTTCAAGGCACAATAAGTGTGTCCAATTTCTACTAATCTTATCTCAGCTATTTAATGTATCATTCAACACCAAAAGACATGTATAAATATTTGGATGGTGGAATGTAGCTTTTTTTCATTTTCTTCTCCTATGTACTAGCTGAGAATTATTGAACTATGAGAAAAACTCATATACATGCATCTTGTGAAGGTAAATAAGTTATATATTTATGTATAAATGTACTATTTTCAGAAACTCATGATGTTTCCAATGTCATCATTAATCAGCTCCTAACAAGTGGAATGCTATTCCTAACATTCCTTACAGGAACGCTAACAATCGTTTGTCGTTTTCATTGTTGTTGTTATCCATAGTCAATATGAAAAAGTTGGAAAGGTAATTTTAATTAATAAGTAAGGACAGACACATAATTTGTAGCAATTTGCGGTGTATATTTTCCAATTTATAGGTCCTTGCTATAAAAATGAATTGAAAGCACCAGCAGGAGGAATTAAGGCTACGATGATCAACCTTGTACTGTTCTGCCACACTTGTTACCCATGCAGGAAAAGTTGTTCCTCTTGCCAACAGCTTCTGTCCTAGGAAAAAAATTAATATTCATTAGAGCTGCCATAGCTGTCTAGCAAAATTAATCAGTACATCATAATTAGCTAGAGCTTTGAACATTTTTAGCAGACATTTTAATCATTCTTCGAAAGTGATCTAAAGAATTTAGAAAATGAGAAAGAAGACACTATAGCAAGGAATGCTATAGCAAGGAATGCTCTTTGGAATAGAGAGGCTGCTGAGACTCCTACATTTCAAAAGCCGCAACCAAAGCACTGTAATATTCTTAAATAAGTGAGAGAGAGGATGATGCTATCTAGAAAGAGGGGAAGATAGCCCTAAGATGAGTGATCACGTTGTACCAAGCAGAAATGTAAATAATATTATACTTATTGCTTGATACTTTAAATACTTTACTCAATACTTTACTCAAATACTTTACTCAAAACGATGCTATAGAGCACTGCACACCAGAACAACTAGATACAAGAACAGTTTCTTCCCGAATGCCATCACTCTGCTAAACAAATAATTCCCCCAATACTGTCAAACTATTTACTAAGTCTGCACTACTATTAATCTCATCGTTCCCACCACCCATCTCCTTCCACTTATGACTGTATGACTGTAACTTTGTTGCTTGGATCCTTATGATTTATATTGATATTGTTTCCTGATTGCTTATTTGTACCCTATGACTATCATTAAGTGTTGTGCCTTATGATTCTTGATGAACGTATCTTTTCTTTTATGTACACTGAGAGCGTATGCACCAAGACAAATTCCTGTGTGTCCAATCACACTTGGCCAATAAAGAATTCTATTCTATTTCAAAAGGACATGATCCATCAATATGGATTCTGTTGAAGCATGTTTTTAATAATATACAAGTAAGTTATTACAAGTAATCCAGAAGTACTTGGCCAGTCTCATACCCATACTGCTGAAAAAGGGGGAAGAATAAGTTTTACCTCAGTGACCCTGGAAAATTTCTATTTAAGATGTTGTAACACTCCAACAGAGGCAATTGGGATACTAATTTAAAATATTTTTTTGCCTTTTTATTTTTTTTAAAAAAATCTTCCAAGCCTACCCCATCCTAGATTAGTCCCTAATACTTTCCTACTCCCCATTTTTATCAGCCTTTAGAAGCCCTTCTTCATCTGCGGGAAGAAACATCAGTTTTCCTTATGTGTCTGAAGGGAAAAAGTCTTAGAATTCTTTTGTGTCTAAAGCTCATCTTCCACCCCATCCTTTTTTTGTTGTTGTTTTATATTTTTATTTTTCTTGTGCAAAAGAATATAGTCTAATTGAGTCCAAATAGGCTGTCCAGACAATAAAAAGATGGGTTGGTTACAAAACCAGAAGTGTCTTTTCCATCTTGGAGACAGCTAAAATGAAGGGCATTCTTTCATCTGAAGGATCTAATGTACTATAGATCCAGGCTTGAGACTTGTTAGTCCATATTGTAATGAATTCATCAGAAAGGTGCACACCCATCTAGAGAGATGTCAACTACAATAGTAAATCCTGGAGTTTAAAAAAACTTTTTTTAAAATTATTTTATTGCAACACATTAATACAATACAAAACATACAACATTTATATATACATAAACTCTTTTTACATCTCTTACGTAGTGGTCCTTACTTAATATTTACTATTTATACAAATTTTGACTTTATCTTAATCCATATTACTATCTGTCCTCTTCATTTCATCTACATTTTAATTGTGCTTTACATTTCAATCACTATATTGTAATTTACCAATTTTCCCCATTTATTTTAATATTTCTTTTTCTGCCCTTTATTCTTCTTTCTCATTTTTTTAATCAACAGTTTGACTTGGAATCAGATCTTTAGGGACACTTGGCAGCCATCAGAGAACAAAGATGGAAGGGACCTTGAAGATTTAGTCCAACCTCCTGCTCAAACAGAGACCCTATGCCCATGATGGTGAACCTATGGCATGTGTGCCAGAGGTGGCACACAGAGCCCTCTCTGTGGGCATGCACGCCATCAGCAGCTGCTCTTCTGGTTTCCGGTGTGTGCATGCACACTGGCCAGCTGATCTTCACGGGTGCTAGAGCCCCGGAAACCCAAAAAAACCCGAGGACAACCTGGGTTCCGGCACGCATGAAGACTAGCTAGCCGGTGTACATGCGTGCACTGGAAACCAAAAGACCAGGTGGCCAGCGTGCACTGGCCAGCTGGTCTTGGAGTTTCTGGGGCTCCAGCATGCATGCAGGCTGATGCGCACATTCCAATTTGGGCACTTGGTGCTGAAAAGGTTCGCCATCCCTGCCCTATGCAATGCCAGACAAATGGCTGTCCAATCTCTTCTTAAAACCTCCAGGGATAGATACCTATAACTTCTGAAGGCAAGCCATTCCACTGGTTAATTGTTCTTGTCACGAGTGTTTTCAGAATTGCTCTGGCTACTTGATCAGTCACAAATAGTATGGATTCAATCAAGCCATCTCCTGTTTGCAATTAACTGCAAGTCTCCCCCGCCCTAGTTAATTGTAGGTTAACTCCCCATATAAGCACGGACCTTTATGCTTGCTTTTTGGGCCTAGATGCTGTTTAGGCCTAAATGCAGAGCCAGTGCTGAAGCACCTGGACACAGAGCCCAGAGCAGAGCTGCAGAAGGGAGGAGAACTCAGATAAGGAGTCCTGACGGCTGCTGCAGAGATAGCAGCAGAAAAGGAGCCGAAGAGCTGCATAAAGATACTCCTACAGGGCTAGCTACAACTGTGAGTTGAGATAACTGAGAGCCTCTTGAAGTCTCCAATTTCTGCTTGCCTTTTGCTGAGTTTTAAGCACGCAAGCCAACATCTAAATTGTAGCTGCTGGACAGTTTCCCTCCCACAAGCCTCAAGCCATGTTCGCTGCTTGAATTGTTTCTTCAGGTGACTTTTAGCTGTGAAGTTTACGCTGCTGCCCTTCTACTACTTCAATGATGTATCGACACCGAAGCTGTTTAATGTCATGTTAGTTTTTTATCTTATGGACTGTTTCGGTATTGTGGAGAGGAATTTAGGGAGATGGCCTAGCTTCACTTAATTAAGATAAGATTTTGTGCCTTTTTAAAGATATAATGCTTTTAAGCATTTTGAACTAAAGTATATTTTTATACAAGACTCCTCTGCCAGTTTTATTTCAGTCCTAGTGTGTTTGCTCATGAGTTGGTTCACGGTTCACGGTTCGGGGACAACCCTCAACCCCATCCTGTCAGTTCTCATTGTCAATAAATTTATCCTTAATTCTAGATTGAATCTCTTCTGGATAAGTTTCCACCAGTTACCTCTTGTCCTGCATGGAGGACAAAATACTTGACACTCACTTTTAAGCAAGGGAGAAACAATACATGTGGTAGAGCAAGAAAAGCTGACTGTTGAAGACAAAGAATGCAGAAACTTTAACAGAATAAGAAGCAGTAGCCACTGCATGCTATGATTAGTGAGAGTTGAGGGAGAATCAGCAACAATAGAGCCTGATGGTTTGCTAAGTAAGTCCCTACATTTCTTGGCTCAAACGGATTGAGAAAAGGAATGAAATCCATGCTGGGAGAGGATAGAAAGCAAGAACAAAAATAAGAGCAGATTTTAAAGCCAGAAGTGAGATTTAGTAGTAGCTTTATTTTTTCTTAATTAATTGTTATTTAAAATGGGGGGGGGGGAGGAGAATGAATGAATAAGCAAAAGGAGACGGAAATAAAATTAAGAAAATGGAGAAGCAGAAGTCTTCAGCATCTTATACAAGCGTTCATTTAACACTGACAGAAGTAGTCTTCCATTCCTAGGAAAGTGCACACCTGTGCCACACAAGCAAGCAAAAATGAGCGTAAGCAAAAAGAAAGTGGTGACTTTTAGAGATATGATGATCCAGGTCATGGTTAGAAGTTTTGCAGATCTGTAGCTTGGACTTAGAGAGCATTCTAAATTGTGCTGCTTGCTCAATCTCAGTTTTGGGTAAACTGCTATAACCGCAGTCACAGTCAAGGGTATGATCAGATAAATAGCAGCTTAGCCTGCAGCAGGAACGTGGATGGGGTAAGTGGCTCAGAAGGGACCCTCCCTATTTTCTTGGACTATAAAGATGATAGGGAGAGATGCATTTCCAGGCTTGCAAAATTCTATTAATGTAGCCTCACAATAAAGTAGAGCTAATAGTCTAGGGGTGTTCTTTGTCTGGACTAACTCAGAAGGCTGGCATTTGTACCGTCAAGTTGTGTTTGACTCCTAGCAACTATGTAGACAGAGGGATAGCAGCAGCAGTACCAATAGCACTTAGTCTTATATGCTGCTCAATAGTGCTTTATAGCAGCAGTCGCCAACCTTTCTGGCTCTGTGGACCAGGAGAGGGGACAGGGGTCGGTTCCACTTAACTTTACTACAGGTTCAAAGCAGGACCGCACATGCTTCTGCACATGCGCAGAAGCTGCTACGCATGCTCAGAAGCTGCTGCGCATATGCAGATCACCCATAATGATGTTGTGGCAGGTGGGCGGAGCCTCCTGCCAGCTTTACTACCGGTTCTATAGAACCGGACTGAACCAGGAGCAACTCACCACTGAGAGGGGAGGGTTTCACACATATTCCCACTGCTTGCATAAATAGAGCTTCATGTGCTTGCACAAACACCTGCTGCTTGGCAGACCAGTTCCCAACAACCACAACCCTGTACTGGGCCACAGATTGGGGATTGGGGAGCCCTACTTCACAGCACTCTCTAAGTGGTTTCCAAAGTCAGCATATTTCCCTCAACAATCTGGGTCCTCATTTTGCAAACCTAGGAAGATTGGAAGGCTGAGTCAACTTTGAGCCCCATCAGGATCAAATTCCTGGGCAGAGTGGGCAAAGTTTTACCTGCAATGCTGCATTCTAACTAGTGCACTGCCATGGTTCCATGGGATGTTGGCCAGATTAGAATATCCATGGGAAAGATGGAGATCATAATTCTTCACTACTCTTAGGTTTGCCATAAAGCGTCTTTTATTATTGTTATCCTCTTTTAATTGGGAGAATCAGTGTGTTGCAGGGCTTCTCCTATGTACAATTATGACCTCTAACAGCTTAACAGAGTTGGAAGGGATTTTGTAGGTCATCTAAACTAACCCCCCACCAAAGCAGAAGAGCATTTCTGACAGATGGCAATCCAATCTCTTCTTGAAAGTTTCCAGTGATAAAGCCCTCCTCCAAGGGCCTTCTGAATATTGATTTAATTTGTTTCTCAGTTTCTAGGTTTAAGAGATATTCCTGAGCAATGACTTTGTGGTATCAATTTGTATTTTAACAGGCTGGACTAAAGCTATGTTCCCACTTCATTTGAATGCTTTGCCCACAAAATAACTAAAGCTCAGTTCTAAATGGAGTCATGTGCAAAGTCAAGTTGGGTTTTTTTTTTCTTCCAATAAAATCCTTGCTTGTTCTTCATGCTGGGAAGCTATGTCTAAATAAATTCCATCTGGTGTGCAATACATAGAAGCTCCTAATTTTCACACTCAGTCCTTTCCAAGAAGATTTATAAGAGAAGAGGAATTTAGACAAAAAGCATGTTGCTGAGAAATAGTTCCTATAGAGACAATGAGCAGCTCAGGATAGATTGATTAGAGATTTCAATTATTTGTACTACAAAGAAAGACAGAAAACTTTTAGGAATGTTGAAGTTCTGACTGTAGAATAAGAATCACCCAGGGACCAGACTCGGAAACAGAGTTAGTTAAAGATTGTATGATAAAATGGGCGCAGAATTTTGAACAACCAATAATGATGGAAATATGGGAAAAAATATGGGTAAGAAATGTGAAATTTACACAAGCGCAAAATTTAAGGGAGAACTTTTATAAAATGTTTTATAGATGGCATCTAGATCCAAAAAAATTATCTTGTATGTATCCGAATGTACAACCAAAATGTTGGCGATGTGACTGTGAGGATGCCACATGTTTTCATATTTGGTGGACATGTAAAAAGGTTAAAGCGTTTTGGATAAAAATTTGGTGGATTTTGCAAAATATTCTTAAAAAGAGGTTAAAATTTACACCAAAGTTGTTTCTGCTGGGTTACGGATAGTTACGGATTGTACCGTTATAGAGACTAATTTGATTTTGAATTTAATAACTGCAGCAAGATTGTTGGTGGCACAATATTGGAAGAAGCAAGATTTACCTACAATCCAAGAATGGACAATGAAAGTAACAAACCTAGCGGAGATGGCAAAAATTTCGGTGTACTTGAACGAACATTCAAATGAAAGATATTTAAGGGACTGGAGAAGATGGATAGATTATATCCAAAGTAAATACCAGAATAAGAAGTTACAGATAGGTTATGAATAAATATGTAGATATTTGGTGTGTTTTTAGGTAAGTAAGTTAGTAGGGTAATTAGGGAATTGAAGGAGCAAGAGATGTTGAATCTTATAACTAGGCTGGATTATGATTGTTGAATGTTATATCCTGTAATTTGTTCTGGGAAGGGGGGGGAGGTGGGCGGATGGGAAGGGGAAGGGGTGGGGGGAGGGGTGGAGAGGGTAAGGGAGAGGAGTGGGTGGGGGGTAGGGAAGGGGGGAGAAAACATGTAAACTTTTTGTAAAACTTTTTAATTAAAAAAAAAAGAATCACCCAGGGACCAAGAGACTATTTTTCCCCATATACAGTCACAAATAATGCAGAGGAACAAGGGATAAGAGGAGTTGAAATGCTGTTACTTCCATCTGTGCTGTCCTAATGAGCTGATCCTGATTTGCAATTTTTTCCCTCCAAAGCTCAGGATTTCTACAGAAATAACATAATCCTGTGGATATAGTAGATTTTAACTTGAATAAAATGGATTAAAAGTTTGTCCCAGATTTTGCTGCCAGTTCTTATATCAAATGATTGTCTTTCCTTTTCTTCATCTATGTTCCAGTGTGAGTAGCCATTTTCATACTGACTGGAGCTCAGGGTTAGCTTTTAAATGATTTTGAATTTGTTTGCTGCAAATCCTCTAGAAGAAATGTAAGCAATATAGGGACAATTTAATTTACATCAGGGAATCCAGAGTGCTGCTGGATGATGAATCCTAAGAAATCCAAGAAAACAATTGAGCATTCCCATTTCCTACCTGCACCTTTTTATTCTAGGACAGTGATGACTAACCTTTTTGCCATTGTGTGTCAAAAGCGGGGGGAGCATGGGGAGGTCATGTGGGTGTGTGCCCACAACCATAATTCAATGCGCCCCATCCCCCTGCGCATGTGTGCATGACTCCCCCCTCTTATGGCACATGTTTGCACGGTGGGCCCAGTAGGCCCATTTTTCACCCTCCCCAGGCTCCAGAGGCTTTCTTGGAGCCTGGGGAGAGCAAAAACAGCCTTTCCCACCATCCCCCGGAGGCCCTCCAGAGGCTGGAAATTGCCTGTTTTCCGACTTCCGGTGGGACCGGAAGGCCCGTTTTTCGCCCTCCACAGGCTCCAGAGACTTTCTAGGAGCCTGGGGAGGGTGAAAACAGCCTTCCCCACCCCCCTGAAGGCCCTCCAGAGGCCAGAAACAGCCTGTTTCCCAATGTCCAGTGGGACCGGAAGGCCCGTTTTTCGCCCTCCACAGGCTCCAGAGGCTTTCTAGGAGCCTGGGGAGGGTGAAAACGGCCTTCTCCACCCCCACCCCCGGAGGCCATCAAGAGGCCAGAAACAGCCCATTTCCCGACTTCTTGTGGGCCTGGAAGGCCTGAAAATCAGCTGTCATACAACGTGCATGCAATGCTCGTGTGCCCACAGATATGGCTCCATGTGCCATTCGCCATCACGGTTCTATGACAATCTATATTAAGGAAACAGACAATCAAATGTTGTCTAGAATGACTTTTCTGCATTCAGACATACCATCTGTGCCAGGATCTGCATGTAGCCAATCTGCTTTCTAAGCAATTGAATTTGGATATCATGGACATAATTTTAATATAACGTGTGAGTGATTTGGCGGGATGAGGGAAAGAGATGCTTCCTAAGAAACAACCTGGTAAGAAAAGAGGGAGTCCCCAAGGTCTTAACAGTTAGAGAAGGAAAGTTAGGAAGGCCTCCTTCAGTTGATCAGATGGTTAAAAGTAGTAGTGGAGGTTTGCACCTTCAGACTTTCAAGAGTATGTTATATAATATAGATCAAGATCAAGCTTTTTAATAAAAGTAGAATTAGTTCATCTAATTATGTTTTCTGTCTTGTTTGTTGGAGGGGTGGCACTAATCACTGATGTTTGGTGTCATCTCTTAACTATGACATCACTCCTCTCTTTTTACATGGCATAATTATGCTAACAATATTTTATTTTAATTTAATTTTTACTACAATATTGTGCATTGCCGTTCTAACAGTTTAGAATTCCTGATGGCTTCTCCAAAGTGTTTTATGAGGCTGTCAAAACATTTTAAAAATAGGATCATGTGACTTCCTGATGGGACCGGTCTACCTGACCTCTCATACACTTAGCTTCACAAAAGGAAGTTACTAAAAAATGAAACAGACTGGGCAAGTAGTAAGGTGGTTAATGGTACTGGTTAATATATTTGATTGACATCAGAGAGATATAGTTTCTACTCTATCTGCAGGCACAGCAGTTCACTTGGTGACTTTCTGTCCAACCTACCTCACACGGATGTTGCGTAAAAATATAAAACGATGGAAAACTATGTGACATGCCTCAGCTTGAGCCACTAAGCAAAAACAATCCTTAACACCGTAAGGTTGAGAAAGGTATAGTTTACTAGAAGCCAAGGGAAATACAGTCGTGCAAACCTGAACTGAAATTTGTGCACCAAAACCCCCAAATGAAAACTTTCCTCCTTTAGGCATTTTCCATCACTGGTCCTCCCCCCGCCCCCATCGTCTAATCAATTTTGAAGATGTTTTCAAAATGGCCACTCTGATTGTTGGCTGGCTTGCAGCTGCATTCCTCTCATTGCAAAGTGACCTTGAAATGCTGTCTCGAGCAGGCACCTTCAGTTTCTTAACTTTCACTTTTCTCCTCCCTCTCCCCTTAGGGTTCATGGCAGACTGGTATCAAAATGATTGCAGAATGCAGGCATGAGGTAGCCATTCTGACATTATGTATGTGTCTTAATTCCCTGAACAAAGAGATCATACATGTGCACATTTGTGTGCCATGGAAAGGATACATAAAACAATAAAAATATCCAGGACTTTCTTCATGCACCCTAAAGTTGTTGTTTTTTAAGAGCCATATGATGAGTCAATTTCTTGCTGATGGGTTGGGGAGGGAGTGAGAGAGTTTGAGGCTGGCTGGATTGAAGGTAAAGATTGTGTGATCACAGCAGCAACAACCCAACAGCACGCCAGCAACCAGTAGCATTGAAATAGCGATATTTTCCATATTTCATTCCCTCAGGAGTCATGGATTCCGATTTTTGAAACATTCAATACGTTAGCACGTTTGAAGTGGTCTAGGACTGTTCATCTCATACTCTTGGCCACCCTAGTTCTCCACCAGCATGTCAGCTGAGGAGAATAGCTAGTGGAGAATCGCAGGAGGGAAGAAGGCTGGTGGAGAATTAGGGGCGGCCAAACGTACGAGATGAACAGTCCCATTCTGCCTTTGAGGTACCTCAGTTCAAAAAATGCTCTCCTATCAGTTTTAGTAGTATATAGATTTTGAAACTGGGAGAGACTCAGCATAGGTATGTCTTTCTTGTTTTGTTATACACTTCCTTCCCTTTACAGCAGTTTTATATGAATTTTAAACACATTTCTTATGGATGAATAATCCTTAAACTCCACAATGGAAAAAGAGAGAAAAAAATTAAAGAAAAGAATGGTAGAAAGAACATCTTCATTGGCTTTAAGGTCAGGATACCAAGCTATGAGCAGTGATTAAGGACAGTGCTAGACATAATGATTCACAGTATTGGGCACTTCAAATTTGAGAAGCACAAAGAAATTCAAATAATGTATGCTTTTAGCCAGATAAAGGTCACTTTTAATTGAGGATTTTTTAAGTGGCAGGGAAGGATCAAGTAATGTTGAGGAAACATTAGAGTAGCAATGGAGAATGAAGTGGGAAAGTCAAGGGCAGAAGAGCAAGAAGAAAAGAAATATAGAGGTAGACTTGTCACTTTATAAAACAGAAATTGGCTATGAATAAATACAGCAGTATAAGTAGTACAAAAAGAAAAAAGAAAACAAGGGAAAATTAGAAGAAGATTGTCTTCTTAAAGCTAGAATAGCAGAACTAAAATATAAGTGAAAAGATACAGAAATTTAAAATTTAAAAAGCATCCACAAAACAGAGAAGATGTGAAAATTGGTCACCCAAAGCATGTGGAACCATTATTGATTTAAAGCTTTGTAAACAGACCCAGAACTTCAAACTAAACTCAAGAAAAAACTAAACGTCGGGGATTTTGAAGAATCAAAATAATATGTTCAAAGTACCAAGTCCCAATTGACAACTGAGTTTACAAACAATTTTGAAAGACTTAAAGAAGAGTGCATAGCTGCAGCATTATGTGCATAGCTCCTAATAGATGTGATTACTCTGGTTTGACTGATTGCTCTAATAGAAAACATCTTCTCATCTTTTTGGTTTTTAGTAGTGAAGTAATAAAATCTATTTCAAGTGGAATTCAACTCCTGGTAATTTGACAGACATAGACACACAGTTTTCTTTGTAAAGATATAGAGATGGTTCACCACTGCTACCTCCTTGGATGTTAGATTTCATAATCTTGCCCAATCCTCTCTGAAAGTCTTTGATCCATGCCTCATCCTTCTTAGCTTCAGTTTCCAAAATCAGGCAAGGTCACCCAGATTCTCACATATTTTTATAGGGCAGATTGAATTTTATTTTAGCAAGGAACCAGAGGGCTGTTGGCACATACATATCTCTAACACTTAATGGGCCTCTTTTAACAACTGAAATGTTTAATTAATTTAACCATTTGAATCCATGAAATTTATGAGAACTATAATTTATTCTCCAGTAGCATTTGATGCTTTCTCTCTGTGGGGAAGCCCATTTTCATTCCTAGTACTCCAAAGTATTAACTGCATCCCAAAAGACTACAGACATTCTGAACACACATTTTCTTTCAGATGTAGACTTCTGTACTAAAGCCAAAGTTAAAGCCACCCAATCCCTCCATCTCAGTCAATCCATTCCACCTTCAGAAAAAAATGTTTGGTTTTCTTGGGATGCTACATAGAGAATTCAGAAAAAGAAAGAAAGATGAGATGAATGAGAGAAGTGAGAATTCTGAACCATATCATAGGCTAGTGATGGCTAACCTTTTCGGGACCGAGTGCCCAAAGCATGTGTGTGCAGATGCAATGAGTGTGTGGCCCTAACGCATGCACCCAACCCCTGTGCATGCATGCGTGGCCCCCTGCACGCGCCCCCTGAATGCACCATGCCCCCCTGCACATGTGCCATGCCCCCCTGTGCATGCCCTGCCCCCCGCATGTGCACACAGGCCCCCTGCATACGCCCCACCCTCCGTGCATGCATGGCGGAGACCTGACAACCAGCTGGCTGGTGGGAGGTGCGCATGCTTGTGCGGCAGAGCTGAACTAGGGCAATGGCTCATGTGCCCACAGAGAGGGCACTGCGTGCCCCCTGTGGCACACGTGCCATAGGTTCACCATCATGGTCATAGGCTATTTGGATCTGGTTAAATAAATTTAGGTTAAATCCAAATAGCTTGGACTTAAATTAAATTATCTTAAATTGTTAATTTGGATTGGACCATATTTCCCTTAAAGGAGTTACTGGTAGTTTGTAAGTCAGTTTTCTTGGATTCCTGGTTCCTGTTTAAAGAAGAGGTGGAAGATTTCTGTCAGCATTAGAGAAATCGCAAGTCTTTTTGGACCAGGATCTCTTAAAGGTAGCCATATCCTGATCATTGCTTGGACTAAGGCAGTGATGGCTAACCTTTTTGCTGTTGCGTGCCAAAAGTGGGGGGGAGCATGGAAGGGTTGCGCACGCGTGTGCCCACATCCATCATTCAATGCCCCACCGCACCTCCCCGTGCACATGCATGCACAACCCCCCACCCCCCGGCACCCTGTTTTGGGCCTAGCAGGCCTCCCTGAAGCCTCCGGAGGCCAGAAATAGCCCGTTTCCAGACTTCCGGTAGACCCGGCAGACCCGATTTTTGCCCTCCCCAGGCTCCAGAGGCTTTCCTGGAGCCTAGGGAGGGCGAAAATGTCCTCCCCCCACCGGAGGCCCTCAGGAGGCCAAAAACACCCTCCCAGAGCCTCTGTGCAAGCCCTCTATTTATCTGGCATCCAAAACGGGCTGTGTGGAGACTCCTGGGAGGGGAGGGACGGTGTGAGCGGTGCTAGGTGAAAATTAGCTGGCTGGCGCGCGCATGCGCACTAGAGCTGAGCTAGGGCAACGGCTCGTGTGCCTGCAGATATGGCTCCGTGTGCCACCTGTGGCACGCGTGCCATAGGTTCGTCATCACGGGACTAAGGTAATGTAATACTCTACTAAGAACTGCCTTTACAGACAAAACTTAAAATGAAACAAAATGCAGATATTAGACATCTGATAGGATAACCCTGATATATTTGTAGGATATCTATTTTAAAATGGCTGCATCAATTGCTAACTGCTGGTGGACCCAATTTAAAGTGTTGCTTATTTCTCTTAGCCCTTTATACTACTTTGACAAACTGGATGCATACCATGTGTATGGGGGGGGGGTGTTTCCCCCTCTCTCTACCTCTTTCTTTAAAAGAAAAAAGCCATTGCAGCATTGTACAGACTGGAAGAAATATGGCAAATTGGTTGTTTGCAAGTTACAATTATCAGTGAAAAGCAAATTCACCAAGTATACATCCTCTGAAGTACAACCATAGAGCAGTATATGGATATATTTAGTATGTCGGATGTATTCAATTTAATAGCTCTATTTCAGGAAAAAGTAGCTAAGGCTCTTCCTCCAATGTTCAGCCCTTGTTCAATATTTCTGGTGAGAAGCATGGTTAACTGATGTTCCTAGAATAGAGGGACAACATTGCAACTAAAAAGAAGCACTTTAACTATGAATTCAGGCTCCTGAAAACTCTCTAGAGAAAGGAGAGATTTTAAGATTATTGCACCTTTGTGGTCAGCTTCTGATCTACTGAAAGTCACAGGATATCACTAAGTTTATAGGCATTAATGGGGTTTATATAGGCTCTAGATTCAACCAAGGCTTATCTCTTAATCATGTTGGATTTTTACTTATTTATTTATTTTTGCTGTTTCTTAAAGATCAGTAGGTCAGATTGAAATCACTGGGTAAGGTTTTTTTCAATCCTTTTTAAAAAGTTTTAACTATAAGATTAAAGATTTGTAAAATATGTTTGGAACATATAGCAAAATAATTATAAATATTAGCTTTAGAAAGTTTTAAATGGATTAAGGGCTCAGATGGATTTGATTTAAGATTTGGAAGTCAATTGAAAAAAATCCTTCCCATTGAAAAAAATGCCTGTGGTTATATTTGGAAAGAATATGATGACTTATAGACATTAGAAGGCACTAGAAGGAAATACATACACCAATGGCTACTCTAAGACAGTGGTGAAATCCAATTTTTTTTACTATCAGTTCTGTGGGCGTGGTTTGGGGGACATGGTGTGGTTTGGTGGGCATTGTGTGACTTGGTGGGCATGGCAGGGGAAGGATATTGCAAAATCTCCATTCCCTCCCCACTCCTGGGGGAAGGATATTACAAAATCTCCATTCCCACCCCACTCTGGGTCCAGCCAGAGTTGGTATTTGCCTGTTCTCCGAACTGCTCAAAATTTCCACTACTGGTTCTCCAGAACCTATCAGAACCTTCTGGATTTCACCCCTGCTCTAAGAGATCCATAACTAATAGGTTGAAAGTTTACTACCAGACATTCCAAACCTTTCTACCTTCCTATATTTCTAACATAGTGGTGCTGCCTCAATCAGTTTAACTTCATAAAATAGGAATCTGCTCTGAAATATCAGAATGGATCCTTGCAACAAATTAAACATAGATGGAAGGTAAATGCATGTGGAATATAGAAATTCAACTTTGACCAGGAAGGAGAACACAGAAAGTTGAACGCTGAAAGAAAGTTGATGTCTTGCCTAATAAAAGGATACTATGCACAAGAAGCTTCACCTTAGGTTTTGAAATAGATGAAAGCAAACCGGCCATTTACAATGTGTGAATGAACCCAAATATTTTATCACTTAATATTTTTGTGCTAAAGATTATGACACTTGTATTACAGAGTCCTGTTCAGAAATTCAGTGTTGTGCTGAGTTCTTATATTCAATTTTTGGTATGATTCATTCTGTACAAGGAGGATATGCCAGCTAATTTCCATGTAGCAAAGGGTTAATCTTTTTAAAGACATCACCAGAGGAAAAATGCAGAACATAAACTACTAGAGTTTTGCACCCCTCAAAAACAATGTAAAAGAAATCCTTCAGACACCCTACAAGCATTGGATCTCTCTGATGTTCATTAAAGCACACTGAAAATAAGATAGCACAGCTTTGCATACCCTTGGTAACTATGCCAGAAAGAAAACTAATTCATAAGTTTATGGTTAGGTATCATGATTTTCCTGAGAGAATTATCACAAAGCGATGTCATCGTATACAAAACTGTGAGGGTACTAATTTGGCAAAAAAAAAAAAAAAAGATAGCAGCAAATGCTAGCTGTGGAAATTTGTATTTAATAAATTTAACTTCTTTGGGTATAAGTGAAGAAATGCATATTTTAAAACAAATATGCATCTCAGAAATGGCATAGTCACTAAGATTAATATAAGACAATTTTCCAAAGCTGTCAGTTTATTTACAAATATTTACAACATCAGTAGTAGCAACAGATACGTTAGGAAAATATTTGTTCAGAAAACAATATAGTTTAAACTCTGTACAATTTAAACCCCTACAGTTCAAGATAAACTTTTGAAATGTTACCCCAATAACTGTGAACTAGCACTTACATAAAATATGACAATAAAATTGGAAAATGGGATGGGTACATTTTATATAACTTTTCTTCTCCAAGCCAAACTATTCATATTTGAATCATGTCATCCTTTTAATCTTATAATTTTATTGAGTTTGCATTTTCTCTCATCATTAGCTACACTGATTTTATTTAGGTAGAGAGGAGGATAAACATTATTGACCCCCTTTTTTTAACTTATCAGTAATAACCAGCTAAAGAAACAACTTGTGGTAGTTTCTAACCACAAGTTGTTTCATAACCACAAGTTGTGGAGTTAATTGTAAGAGTTTC
Source organism: Ptyas mucosa (assembly GCA_012654045.1). Taxonomy (NCBI): domain Eukaryota; kingdom Metazoa; phylum Chordata; class Lepidosauria; order Squamata; family Colubridae; genus Ptyas; species Ptyas mucosa. The sequence goes on from WNWU01000019.1 coordinate 12,617,116, forward strand.
ATGTAGCGATTCTGAAAGATGCAGGCAAGAAGCTTTTTTCAAGGTGCCTTATCCATTGCAGCTTGACGAAGTCAAATATGTCCTCCAATAGAATACCAAACTAGAACTAACTTGACAATGGAAGCAGGAGGGAACATAATAAGGTTCAATCATTCAGAAATATTACACTGCATGTCAATGAAGAATGGGCTCCCAAAGGACTGAGATAGTACAGCAAAATTGCTTGCACAAAGAAAGCAGCCGTTATTCATAGCCAGCCAGCTGAGAGTGGGAGATTAAAAAACAATCTCATTGAAAGAAGCTAATTAGAGACCAAATGGAAGATCTTATAAGTGACAGGAAAACAGTCACAAAGATATACCCAGTAACTGATTCCAAAGATCTTCAAGTTAAAAGGCCTGAACGTGCCAGTCTTCAATCCAATATTCAAAGATGTTCATTAAGGATCAATTTCTCAAATAGTGTGTCCTGTTTTTATGACATGACTGAAACAAATTCCATCTTACCTTTATCCTTTGTAATAATAGTTTTTACCACTGCTAAATGGAACAATTGCAGCTTCGTATAGTTTACTCTAATAAAAAGTAAAATAAAGTTTAAAAAAAAACATGAAGCAGTTCAATTGAACATCTGTGGACTGAGTTAACATCAAGCATCAACATCTATGAAGCTAAAGTGCCACCTTGTGGATAATGCATAAATGCATGAAGAGCTATTTAAATTGTGTATACACAAACATATATATTTACACATACTGTATGTGTGGGATGGATGGATGGAAGACAGACAGAGAGACAGACAGACAAGCAGATGATAGATATAGATAGATAGTCTCTCTCATACATAAATACATACATACTGTAATTTCATACATCTAGTGCCATCCACATACTTGAGAGGAATGATAGGGACATAGATCCACTGTGAACAGTGAGAGCTGAAATGAGGTTTAGACCTCCTTTAGTTTTCTTTTTATGGTGGAATTAAAATGGTCAAAGCTATCCACCTGGATGGGCTCAGCTTTCTTATAAGTGACATTGCTGGACCATCTAATGCAGAACACAGGGGTATCACAGAAAATGTCACTAAATTGAGTGTGACATTGCATTATGAGGAAAATTAAATGCTAGTGAGTCCATCTGCATGCTAGAGCAATCATCTGTATAGGTCAGAAATTGTGAGAAGAAGGCGGGATGGGAGAAGTGTTTGTTTAATGTGAAAAGTGGCAACACAGTTCAGATGTGACAGTTGTAAAAAGAAGAAATTCTACCTTCATTAATTCACTATAACCCTGGCTGGAAGCTGACTCTTATTATCCAAGTTTGTTGTCAAGCCCCTGTAATTGGCTCATCAAGAAAGCAACAACATGGATTTTAGGAAGTTAGCTTTAATACTAGTCTAGGATAAAAATAAAAAGTTGACAACTATAAAAAGAAATTCCCAATTAGAATTATGGTGCATTAAATAAGATGGTGTATTTCTATTTCTTTTAACAAATCAATAGGCTTTTTTCCTCTTCCTTGGAACCTCTTTTCTTAATCAAAAGGGTGATTTGGAAAATACCTTTGTTCAGCCTAAAAGGAATATTATGATTAATCCAAACTATTCAAATGGCCCAACCTTTACCTCTTTTTCACTTCTTTCTTTTTCTTCCCCATTTCTTCCAGGTAGGACTACTTGAATTAGATATATTATTTTACCTCAGAGCAGAAATGGCCTATAAAAGGAAAAAGGGAAAGTGGAATAAATTGGAGTAGTTTTAGAAAGAGCTGCTATCCTTGAGCTTTCTTAATTATTCGGCTCACCAGCTTTTTATTTATCACTGAGATAGATTCCTTTAAATAATCTGAGGCAAGTTTCCTTTTCTCCAGTCATTGTATGCCCCCAATTGAACAGATGTCTATGAAGGTCCTCCATTTAGTTGGGCTTGTGATTATAGTCCCAAACATATTTGCTTTACAGAATTTCAGTACGATATCTTCTTAAACATTAAATGAGCATTGGGTTGTCCCAAAGATGCTTTTTCAAGAGGCAACTGGACTTTCTTGTTTTTCTTTGAAGATGTTTCACTTCTTATCCAAGAAGCTTCTTCAGCTCTGACTGGATGGTGGGGAATAGAAGGATTTATACTCCTTGCATGCAGTTGGTCATTTGCATTCTTTTAGACAGTTGCTGAGGCCACCTGGAGGTTTATCTGTGTCATCAGGGTCACCTGAATAGTATGAAAGGCATATGAAGCCTTCTTGGAACTGTTGAAAGGACAGTGTTGTAGACCAGAGGTATACTCCTCCCACTCTGTTGAGAAAGAAAATGCGGACAGAGGACCGCTGATTTGAAAGAGGGGTCAAAGAAGCCTTCTATGTCAAAACTCTCTATCTGCAGAGAATGTGTCACTATTTTATTTCCTGTTACAAATGCAAGGAATGCAAAACTTGTTCCTATTTAGCTTGTGTGTGTGTGCACGCACACATACATATGTTTGTGAATGCTAAATCTTTTTAGTTAGTAAGAAAGTTTCAAAATTCTGTCTGCAGCCAAAATTTTTCTCTTCTTGCCTTCTCTTTCTAACACTGGACTATGTCTTTAACTTCCCCATTTTCCTAGTTATTCTCTTCATCTTTCTATTATTGAATGCAATGTTGTGCTAATTTCCCACAGACCATTAGTTGCTCTTCTTTTAGTGCCTTTTATGCCTCAAATATCCTTTGAGTTGAATTAAACATATAATCAATTAATCTTCTAAACTGCATCATCATCACTGTATTTGATACGATTAAAATCACTGTTGATTAGCCTCAGATATCATTCAATAAATTCTATCGATGGGTTATTATAGTTTCAGTATTGGATGTAGGAGATACAAATGCCTATTTAATTACCTACAGTATAGTGTTGGTCTCCCAACACTATGTGAGATGTTATTCTATATGTTATTCTATAATAGATATAGTGGGATATATCTTTAGTTTATAAATATATAAATATATATCTATAGTTTATAAACTATATATTTAGTTTATAAAACTAAATTTAATTTAATTTACAATACATTGATATCCAATACAGTGAATATTCCCTAGCTTTATATTTATTAATTCCCCTATTTGCAATTTAGGATTGATTATGTACCTAGGTACCTATTTAGCATTTGCAGTTGCCTGGCTACTGAGCAAATAGCTAAGATCTTTTACTAAGTCAGTCATCTGTTGATTACTATAAGGCATATTATCTGTTGTTGTTTGGATGTGCTTAACTCTTGTTGCATACCCCTTGGAGCTCCTTTGGCCACATAGCAACACTAATAATAAATATGCCTGAAGATGCAAAAAACTAGAAAACTTTCTCTCTATTCTATCCATGTAAGATACAAAAGAACCCTGTTGTGACCTAAATACATTTGTCAATCCAGTGTTTTCAAAAACAGATTATGGTCATCCGAATGAACTGTATGCATCACTCTCAGTTCAATATCTTGCCCCCAGGAGCAAAATATGGTAACATTTTAGAGCTAAGCCAATGATGCAGAAAATTAGCAAAGTCTTCTTCAGAATCTTTTTGTGTGCTTCTGAAATAGAAATGGCCCCGAAGTTGTGTGGTTTTTTTTTAAGGAAATGTGGGACAAAGAACATTCAGGTGCATAAATAAGAGAGCTTGGTTAGTCCCAAAGGTATCCATAAGAGGGTTTAAAAAAAATCAAGATGGAAGCCAAAATAAGGTGTGTTGCAAATATGACCCACATTAAAAATGATTGGATTTTTATTAAATAGTTACAGCCATCATTTTGAGTTTTTTTACCTTTCTCTGAAAATTTCCCTGGGGGATCCCTTCATCTACTTTTTAAAATAATAATAAATCAGAAACATTTCTACTAATCCATCAATGGGAAGACTAATCAACACCTGACAAAGAAGAAATAGTGCAATTCTGGGTGCAGCTATGTGACAACCCAAATAAATACAAGAATGCAGTTTGGATAAAGGAGGTGGATAAGAATTTAAAAAAGAAAGATGAAATCAAAGAACTTGTAATAATAGCAGAAATGTTGGAGAAAGAGGCAAGGAAAATTAAGGATTGGTCAGCCCCAAGTGAAGATCAACTGCATGTTTTTTGGTTGAAACATCTAACTAGTCTATCTACACCCATTCATTGTCAAGGAGTTTAACCGCATACTGTAAGGAGGTGAAATTGAAGAAAGGCTAACATCTGGAAAAAAATATACCTGAAAATGGAAGACCCAATAAAAGGGGCAGCACAGGCAACCAAGACCTGGTTACCAACAACTTTCAAATATGGTAGCTGATGTAGACCAACAACATCTAGTTGAAAACAAACTCTTTCCATTTGAAGAGAAAGAAAACCACCCAAACAGCAGAAGAACAAAAGATCAGTTCCTTATTGGCAAGATGATTCTGGAAACCTGCAAGAGAAGGAAGATCCACAGAATGTAGCATGGATTGGTTACAAGAAGGCATTTGACTCCCTACCACATGATTGGATAATCAAGTGCCTAGAAATAAAAGGCGACAGGAGAAACATCAAAAGTTTTGTATCAAGACTGATAGAGTAATGGAAGATGCAAGTGCTGGTCAATGGTGATAAACTGGGAGAAGTTAATATCAATAGAGAAATTTTCATGAGTCTGATTATAACCACTACTGTTTGTGATTGCAGTGATTTCTCTGAAAATAATACTGAAAAACTCAGGCTAACAAACATCAAAAACATCTGACAAGCTATTCTACCTCCTTAACCTGGACAATCGGAAGCTTTATGGAAAAACACCATCTGAAATAGAATTCTATTTCTATTTCTCTATTCCTATATACAACCAAGACATTGCAATGAAGTTTGCACTGGACAATGTGCCACCCTTACCATCAAAAGGGGGAAAATAGTGAAAACTAAAGGAATCAAGGTGCCCTATGGAAATAACATCAAAAGTCTGGATGAATAGGAGCACTATCTAGGCATCCTTCAAGCTGACAATATCAAGCACACTGAAGTCAAGAAAAAGGTTAGAAGTGAATACATCAAAAAGAGTGAAGAAGATCTTAACGTCCAAACTCAGGGGAGGAAATACCATCAAGGCAATTAACACCTGGTCAATTCCAGTTATTAGATACACAGCTGAAATAGTGGGACTAGACTCAAGCAGAACTAAAGGCCCTGGATAGGAAGACTAGAAAAATAATGACAATGAATCAAGCCCACCAGACATCTGAAAAACAAACAAGGATATTGGAAGAATATCTGAAGGATAGTGAAGAAGTTACACTGAAGCTAGTATACCAGGAAGGCCTACTGTGTATAGAACAAACTAAATTGGCCTACAAGAAAGACCAAAGGAAGAATAGAAAAGAGGCAGGGCAAGGCAAAGTATTATACAGCTAGTACATTATCTTTAAAAAAGCAGGCAAAGCAGATAATAACAAAACTTGGGACTGGCAAAGAATGGAAAATTGAATTAAGAGACCGAGAGGCTAATTCTGACTTCACAAGACCAAGGGTTAAAAACATACACATAGAAAGCCAGAATTGAGAAGGTATCAACAGACAATAAATGCTGTCTCTGCAAACAAACTGAAGAAATAGTTAGGTGCTGCAAGAAGATTGTGCAATCTACAAAGTACAAAGTAGCAACAATGTTATATTGAAATATCTGCAAGAAATATCATTGCCCTGCAAGCAAGAACTGGTGGTACCTCAGAATATACCAAGTAATAGAAAATGAAGTAATATAGAATTCAAAAAGACAAACACATAACTCTGAATACTTAACTATTGTCAAAAAGAAAGACAAAAAAAAAGTCTGGACAATGGATGTGACCATACCTGGTGAATAGAAGAGAAAGAACTAGAGAAAAATACAAAAACTTGCAAATAGAGGTAGAATAACAGTAGCAAACAAAAGCAAAGGTAGTACCAATAGTAATTAATAAGTGTCTTGAGAACAATCTCAAAACATCTGGACCACCACTTGAACACCATCAACATTGACAAAATCGGTATTAGTCAATTGCAAAAGGCATCTTTACTTGGAACAGCTTACATCCTGCGACAATAACTTTAACACAAACAATATTTGCCCATCTCAGGTCCTTGGCTAAGACTCTGTAGGTGGATAAAAATGCCAAATCCAGTTTAAACATCAAATAGACTGGGTGCCCAGCCATATTACCTACTATAAGTATTATTCAATGCATCTGGCCAGAAAAATAAACTTCAGAGATTCCATTTTCCCCAGGAAGATGCCAATAGGATGCCCTAAAGCAGGAATGTAAAATACAAGGCCTGTGGGCTGCATCTGGCCCATGATGTGGTTAGATCCAGCCTGTGGGCCTGTCCTGGAAAATATAAAGGGATGGCCTGCGTGGCTTCAGCCCAATCTACCCAATGCAAACAGGAAACATTGGCCAGTGTAGCTTCGGCCCAGTCTACCCAATGGGAAGAGGAAACATCGGGCCAGCGTGGCTTCAGCCCGATCTACCCAAAGTGAAGAGGAAACATACCAGCAGTTTGGGGAGTGGTGGAAAGTGGCCACGCATACCCAGTCAACCACGTCCAGTGAGTAGCATCAGGCTGGCCATGCTCACCCAGTTGGCCACACCCACCCAGTCAGCCATGCCCTCCTCCCACCCCCGAGGTCAACCACGGCCCTGATGTGGCCCTCAATGAAATTGAGTTTGACACTCCTGCCCTAAAGCAAGATTAATGCCCTAAAGAACAGTATTACCCAATCATTTTTTTTCTACCAATGTGGCCAGAAAGTATACTAGAAGTAATATGAATTTGATTTCCTTGAGAGCCATCCTGGCTGGCCATCACTACTACATAATATTTCTCTAAGAGCAACTAAAGGAAAAAAAATCTCCATGGAGCCGGATTTCATTTCTTGGAATCATACTGAGTAGTTATTTCTTACAGCAGATTCCATAAGGGGTAGATAGTATAAATAATGAATAAAACAAAAATAAGAAAGATGGAGAGCCCTTAAGAGGCTTCTTTCCGAATGTAAAAAAGCTGTTTACTCTTCAGAAATTTAACATAATGGTGCTCCTTGACAATATGGTTGTACAATGCCATTATAGTTTAGACCTTCAGTGACTCACAAAACAAACCGCCTGAAAAAAGGGTCCCAGCTGGGATTTTAATATTATCAGTCCAGGCATTTTTTAAACAAAGGCTGTCACTGCGGTGGCACAACTCACTTAACACTGTCAATGATTTGTGTCATTATGCTTTGTTCCTTATTGTCACTAGCCAGTATCCTTTGTAAGCTTTGTTTATTTTAACTTGTTTCCTTTAGATATCAATATTATCTTTCAGTAAAAGATAAAGATGCCTCCAAGCCAAGCTTAACTCCTGGTGACTTAAATAATTTTCTTTGCAACAACATGGAAGTATCTGCTCTTTTGAGGCTTTTTCAAAATGAGCTGAAGTGATAGACAAATTTGCCACGTATTCTTTCTTCTTCATTCAAACTTTTCAAAAAGATTCATTCCTCCTCTGTTATAAGTTTGAATACCTATCAAAGTGAAACTCTCACCAATTCAAATTAAATTGTGCTATTATCAACCACCGTGTTATATGGTACCTTGGTGTCATATAGTCTCCTAAAGATGAAGTATCTTAAAAGAAGAAAAAGGTGGTAATGAGAAATAGAAAATGAGAAAATGTTTTGCCATCTTTGGTGGACTTGTGTTAAAACAAAGAAATACTGGAATATGATTCATATTTTAATGCACAAGATTATTAAAGTGAATATAAAAAAAAAAAAACCTAGAGATTTTTATTTTAGGCTTAATAGACAAAACCTGGGGAAAAAAATCTGGAACTTTGCTGTTATGGACAGCATCAATTTATGCACACAAAAAATGGAAAAATGCTTTAATTTCCACAATGGATGAATGGCTAGAAAAATAATGGAAGCAGGAGAGATAACTAAACTAACTACTTTAATCAAAGAAAATAACACAGCAAACTTTGTTTCAACTTGGAAACCATGTCTAGATTTTGTGCTTGAGATGGAAAAAATGAAATTTTGACTTGGGGCTTTACTAATTAAATATCATTGTTTTTATAGAAATAGATAATACATATTAAGTATATGCAAGTTAAAAAGTTGAGGTTGTAATGTTATTATTGAGTGCTTCAGGCAACACCATGATTGCTTCTTGAAAATGGGAGCAAAAGTCTCTTCCGGTCTACAGCAGGAAGACAACAGTTGCATATTAGTTATTCTCCACAACTATTTGTTTAAACTATTCCATGCACATAATGATTAATATGTAAAATACTTTGAACACCCTTACTTGCAATGTAAGTGGTTTTACTTTGTTTTTGCAGACCACCGGGAGCCACTGGGTTTATTAGAAGAAATACTTGTAATAAATAAATAATCACACAACAGAGCGATCACCCAGCAGGGACCAGTTTGCAGATAAGAGCTTTTAAGCAAAAAGTACTTAAACGTATTTAAAAATAACATGTCCCAGAGTGAATACAGTTTTTAAAAGGGTTACCAAACACACTCCAGAGAAAATGATAGGATTTTACTGAAGAACAAGACAATTAAAGCAAGTTAATGGCAAATAGCTAAAAAAGAAGAAAGTTAAATAAGCTCTTTTTTCTGGAATATGCAAAAGCTTTCAAGGAAAGTGAGAACTCAAGAACAGAAATAGAAACAGGGGTGGACGGGTCAGAATGAAGATGTGGAGGGTTTTTTCTGTCTCTTTTTTCTCTTGCTGGTTGGCTAAGCCAGGGTTTTTATACTGTGTCTACCCATCATTCAGGAAAAAAATCACAAAAGACTTCCCACATTGATTCATTTAAAATATATTATTGTCTTCTTCTTAAATCAAGATGATCGATACTGATGAGACTTGTAATCCAAGCAACCTTTCAACAAATGCTTACATCAATGGTTGTATTCAGCCGGTTCGCAGCAGTTCGGGTGAACTGCTAGCGGCGATTGCAGGTGGGCCTGTCCACCCACCCTGATTCCAAGTTGTGCTATTTAGGCACATTTTTGAGGCCGGGCGCATGTGTGGAAGGAATGTGAGCAAGCAAAGCACATGCGCAGGGGGCCGGGCGCATGCACGGACAGCACACATGGCGAACTGGTGGTAAAGGTAAGTGAAACCCACCCCTGGCCTACATGCTTGCATCATCTTCCTAAAATGGAAGTTTATTTCTATAGCCACCATTGGCATTAAGTCTGAGTAAAAGATCATGTTAACAAGACGGCTGAGTGTAAGGGAAGCAGGATTCCTCACAATTCCATGTTTTCTCTTTTAGCTGATCGGCTCATGTCAGGTCTCTACAAGTAGAAAGAACAAGCATGTTCCCTAATATGGATATCAATTTGCTACATTTTGTTGAGCAGATTAATGTACAGAAAAGATCTCAGCTCTGAACTGGATGGTTTATTTTATTTTTTAATTTATTTTATTAGTCATATTTCTATGCTGCCCACTCTCCGAGGACTCTGGGTGGCTTACACCAAAGACAGTATACTAAATAGCATATTGCCCCCAACAATCTGGGTCCTCATTTTACCCACCTCGAAAGGATGGAAGGCTGAGTCAACCTTGAGACGGTGAGATTTGATCCGCTGATCTGCTGAACTAGCAGTCAGCTGAAGTAGCTGCAGTACTGCATTCTAACCACTGCCCCACCTCGGCTCATTATAATACCTGGAATTAATGAAGGAGGTGAGCATGCTCATTTTTGCTTTCTTGTCTATTGTAATTTTTCAAAATACCACATGGAAAAGGCTTCTGGTTGATTTCCAATATTTGTAGGTAGTATAAGTCTTAATGTAACATATAACCTTTTACCAACTTTATACTAGAGGACTTTCATTTTCAACATAAATGAGGTGGAAAGTTGAATATTTTCTGCCTTAACTGAACATGTATTTGGTTCTTCTTGACAAATCACTTTATTCTATCCATATAAGTATGTATAATTCTAATTCTTTTAATTCTACATAATTTTGGAGTCAGTTCTAAATGATTAATAGAGCAGAAAGTACAAAGAACCATTCTGGTTTCAGGCAATCTATGTTCAAGTTGTCCGGTATTATATTATTTTTGCCATAAAGTCTTCAAAATGCTAGTGCAATGGATTTTAAGTTTTTTTAAAAATGGAGATTTTGAGATAGAAATTAGATGGAAATATAGCCTTTCTTCTGTATAAATATTTATTAAACAGGATTATAAAAGGCCCCACATCACATAAAGCAGTTTTCTGCAAATTAGTGTTTAGATAACTTGGCACAGCTTGTTACAAATTTAGCTGGTTTTCCCAGTGATTGGTCAATAGAATGAGTTCTAATTCTTCTCTATGTTTTGCCTTCTAAAATTCTTCTGTGATAAATATCCATAAGGTAAAGGTAAAGGTTCCCCTCGCACATATGTGCTAGTCATTACCAACTCTAGGGGGCGGTGCTCATCTCCATTTCAAAGCCAAAGACCCAGCGCTGTCCGAAGACGTCTCCATGGTCATGTAGCCAGCATGACTAAAAGCCAAAGGTGCACAGAACGCTGTTACCTTCCCACCAAAGGTGGTCCCTATTTTTCTACTTGCATTTTTATGTGCTTTTGAACTGCTATGTTGGCAGAAGCTGAGACAAATAATAGGAGCTCACCCCGTTATGCGGGACTAGGGACTCGAACCGCTGACTTGCCGATCTTTCAATCAACAAGCTCAGCATCTTAGCCATGAGCCACCACGTCCCTGATAAATATCCATAATTGGGACCAAATGAAAAGGTGTTGATATTAACTGAACTACTAAATATTAGTTAAAGGGAATACAAATTGGCAATAATAATTGCCAGTATCAAAGTACCTCTTTCTAATTTTGATACATAATTGAGGCCAAAGCTTTTCTTTTTAATCAAACACAGAAGATTGCTTATTACAGTTGTTCAAGAAAAAGGAAATCTCAATTTGCTACTACACTATTCTTTATCATGTTGCCATACATTTTAGAGAAAAATACACGTCATTTCATATTTATAGACAAAGTGTTTGAATAAAAACTAAGTTCTTACAATCAGTTGATATACTGATTGTAAGATTAGATTAAGTTGATATACTGATCTAGAGATTAGATTAAGATTGGTAGATAAATAGACAGACTCTATTATGAAAACAGTGTCATATAGTTTATCCCATGTCCTTTAATTTGATGAATGAAATGGAATTTATCCAATATTCCAATGTTAAATATATGGACTCCAATCAATCTCGATATGCAAAATAGGAGGGGTGTGATGATTTTGACAAGGAACAAAATATGCTGAGCCAGTGTTGATAGTATACATTGCTGATAGAAAAGTAGTCTTCTGGGTGTGATTCAAGGTGTTGATCACCACCTTTAAAGCACTCCATGGCTTAGGACCTGGGTATATACGAGATCGCCTTCTGCCACCAATAGCCTCCCACCGGCCAATACGCTCCCACAGAGAGGGCCTCATCAGGGTGCTGTCGGCCAAACAATGTTGACTGGTGATACCCAGGGGGAGAGCCTTCTCTGTGGGGGCACCTGCCCTCTGGAATGAGCTGCCCCTAGAGGTTCATATGATCCCAGACCTGCATACCTTCTGCCGCGCCCTTAAGACTCTTTTGTTCCAACAGGCCAAGCTGGCTTAATATGAATTTTAAATTGGGTGTTTGTTAGCTTTTAACCTTGTGGGCCAAATTTATATATCCGTTTAAATTGTTTTTAAATTTTGTGAGTTATATGTGTTTCAATACGGCTGTACACCGCCCTGAGTCCTTCGGGAGAAGGGCGGTATAGAAGTTAAAATAATAAATAAATAATAAATAAATAATAAAATTGCACTGATCCTCAGAATAAACTAATATCACACACACTGAACAGATCTAACCAGCTTGTTAAGGAGGAGAAGACTAAGCTAAAACACCTATTTCTTTTCCCCCCATAATACCGTATTTCATTTTCTACACACAGAAAGGTGCATTTTAATATAACTTTATTACAGAAACATCAAAATACGTGAAACTTCTATTTTCATCCTAGAGGAATTTTTACCACTTTATCTGCTGTTGGTCTGAAACTCCAACTGTGGCTGCTGTCTCAAATTTTCTTGCTGGTTGATATCCAGATTGTCTCCTGGCTTTAGACAAGATTTCACCAGTGCTTCACTATGTGGTAATTGGTTGACTTGTCACATAGGGCACAACTTGTAATTCAAGGCTAATCATCGGGAATCCTATTCTTTTAAGCAAGAGCTGTTGCTGTTATTGATTTTTTTTTAAGCCTTGCTTTTCAACATGGATGGAGCCTGCCGTTTGAGCAGTTTTGTACTTGTACAGAACACACTTGCATTTTGACATCCCATGTGGAGCTGGATCCAAAAACTCAATGAAGTTCATAAACCTTCTCACATTGATTTCAAGAGGATGTGGATCGTAAGTAGTCTCAGAAGGCTTCTCAAAATCCTGCAACGGCATAGCTAGTCTATTGTGACAGCAGAAAGTCTTTATTCTTCAGCAGGTCAAGTATTCCATTTTATATAATACAATACCAACAGGGAGAAAGATGCATGTGGTGATATTCTCCTTCTTTTAGGTACAAAGGCAGCTTAAAAGCAATCTATTTTCTTAAGCCCCCAATTCTCTCTCCCCCTCCCCTCGCTATTTACTTCTGCTGCTTCAGACAATACAAGAATGAACAATATCACAACAGAGCTATTTCAGCTTCTATATTACACTAGTCATAAGCACCGGCACTTAACCTGAGAATGTTCTACCTACTTGGAAGATACATAGAGATATAAGTTTTGAGTCAAAGAATTAAGTGACGATCTTTAATAGGAAGATCTCCGCTCCTAGCAGACATTATTTGATTATTCCCCAAGCCCCCATTCTCTGCAGTATGCATTTGGGGTAATGCTAATCCCATTATTACTATCGTGAGAACAGGTGCTCCAGCTAAGCTGCCTTTTCTTTTCCACCAAAATCTGTCAAAGCACAATGTGATGGTCTCTTCCGTTCACTGTAAGTGACAGAGTGGCAGGTGGCATCAGCAAGGTGCCTAATGATGGGAAATTTGGTTTGCCTTTAATAGAAATGAAGTCATCACGGAAAGAAAAAGCAGCAGCAGGGATAACTTGGAAAAACAAAACTTTGACAGGACGGAAACTTTTGTAATTATCATCATCATCTTCACCGTCCATCTATTTTAATACTGCCATGAAAAGCATTAGTGATAGACTATCAGAATATTTTTCCCTTCAGATATCTTGACTGAAAGGGAGTGCATTATGGGCAGCTGTCTAAAGGCAATGCTAAGAGAAAATTACCTGAAAGCAACTGAGCTGATCATCGGGACTTAATATCACTATTTACCAGCACTAAATAGGTACATTCTATGAATTGCCATTTCCTAAAAGGCCTCCCATACCAAAGACCCTGTGGGCTTTTGGTTGTTTTGATTACTCATAATGCAGAGTTTCCAATTCATTATGAAGAGCTACTAAAAGTGGCTTAAGTCCTCATATTAAGCATGAATCGGGGAGGGGGGGGACCTCATTAAAATGAAGAGTTAAAATGAAGAAGTAGATGGTTCTTCACTAGCCCCTGGCATTTCTAGCTATGTTGTGAGCCTCTTGCTAATGTTCCTACACAGTGTTCCTGTGTAGATCTCAATGTGTCAGTGCTTTAGACAAGCCTTCCTTTTTTTTAATTTGGCCCTGTAAGGCAGTGGTGAAATCCATTTTTTTTTACTACCGGTTCTGTGGGCGTGGCTTGGTGGGCATGGTAGAGGAAAGATACTGCAACCTGGTTTTGATCTTAGGCCTGGCATTAAGGTCAGTGGTGGGATTCAAAAAATTTTACTACCGGTTCTGTGGGCGACACTTGGTGGGCATGGAGTGGCTTGGTGGGTGTAGTTTGGTGGGCGAGGCAGGGGAAGGATCCTGCAAAATCCCCATTCCCTCCCCACTCCTGGGGGAAGTATACTGCAAAATCCCCATTCCCACCCCAGTCCAGGTGCAAAATCCCCATTCCCACCCCACACCAGAGGAAGTATATTGCAAAATCTCCATTCCCCCCCCCCAGTCCAGGGGAAGGATACTGCAAAATCCCCATTCCCACCCTACTCCAGGGGGAAGGATACTGCAAAATCCCCATTCCCACTCCACACCAGGGGAAGGATACTGCAAAATCCCCATTCCCACCCCACTCTGGGGCCAGCCAGAGGTGGTATTTGCCGGTTCTCCGAACTACTCAAAACTTCCGCTACCGGTTCTCCAAACTGCTCAAAATTCCAGTTCTCTAGAACCTGTCAGAACCTGCTGGATTTCACCCCTGCTGTAAGGTCAATGCACATGCAGCTGTTTATTGGTGTAGCATCATTCTTTAATGCCGAAACCCCAATTTGACCCTGACAATCAAATTTGCTGGAGACAATCATATTGATCTACAGTGAATTATCATAAGAACCTAAGACTAGCCCTTCTAGTTCAGGGGTCCCCAACCCCCAGTCTGTGGACTGGCACCAGGCCACAGCATGCCAGAAACTGAGCTGCACAAACAAGCAAAGCCCTATCTGTAGAATGAAGGCAGCATGTGAAACCATGCCCCCTCCAGTCCACATAAAATCTTCTCTCCACAGAACCTGTTCCTAGAGCCCAAAAGGTTGGGGGAGGGCACTATTCTAGATCATGCACAGCATTTTATTTCTCATAGTAGCCAATGCTCACAAACAGGAGATGAAGACATGCCTTTCTCCAAACATTTTGCCCTATGACACTATTTGTAGGCTTTCTATCACACACATACATAAATATAACGGTGCCCTCTGTGGATTAATACAAATACCCCTTAAAGCTTCCCAAATTAGTGACTGTCATCATGTCTTGTGATAATAAATTCCACGTTATTGGTTCTCCACGTGCAGAATTGTTTCCTTTTATCTGTTTTAAATCTCCTTCCAGTCAATTTCATCGGATGACCCTTGACTTAATGCATTGAGAAGGGGAGATTTTTTTTCCCCATATCCACTGTGTCCATAAGCCATACTTGATTTTATTGCTCAGGCATGCTCGCCTTCAGCTGCCTTTTCTCTAAGCCAGATAAAGTCCTCAAATCTAGGTTTTTCTTCTAGGGAAGGTGTTTGGAAGCCTCTTGATCATTTTGCTTGCTCTTTTCTGTACATTTCAATCAACCCTTTTCAATTGTGTTCACCATAACTGCACACAGTAGTTCAGAGATGGACCTAACATAGATTTTTGCAATGCTGATATTTTTATTTCTATCACTTTTCTAATGACCTCTAGAAGTTAGCAGTTATCTGTATAATGAGATCCACGGTGGGCTTATCTCATTGAACAGGGCTTGTGAATAATATCCTTATGAAGAAAGGAACAGAAGAAGCATCTTCTGAAAAAGAAAAAGAACTAGATGAAAACTAGAAGAAAGGAGCAGAAGAAGCATCTTCTGAAAAAGAAAAAGAACTAGATGAAAACAATTGCTAATCACAATTGCTGATCCCAGCTACTTTAAGCCATTCTTCACAGAGATCACTGAATCCAACTAATGTCACCAAAACAAGCAGTGGCAACTGTAAAACACATGCCCATCCCTGCGGATCTCGCTAATGTAAGAAATATTGCTAAGATGAAAACCTTTTCATTATAGGTCATCACCTATAGCTAGCATAGCTCATACAGCAGGGATACAATGTGTGTCAATCAAACTGTTCATGCAATCACATTTTGCACCAGTTGAAGATTCCAGATACTCTTCAAGGACAACCCCATACCCCATGTAGGTATGAGACATCTGGGGATATGGATACAGGAAGCAGCGTTCTTTGTTCCCCAACCCCATAATTCTATTTTGGTAATATCCCAAAATAGTCTATTCTGTTATTTTATCCTTTGAAAACTCTTTGAGTGGAGGTATGGCCCAACTCCTGGTACAGCTCCTCCCTAGAAATGGTCTTCTGAGAAGTAGCAGATTCTGGGGGCAGATTACTTGGCAGAGCTAATTGAGAAAACTAAAGGCTGCTGTTTTCTTCAACAAAAATACATGAGGACATCAGGTGTCTAGCACTACTGACTTCCATCACTTTCAGCGCCCAGATTGTCTAAATCCCTGGAGAAGCAATTACAGATCCACTGGTGCTTCTGTTAATCATGCAGCCTGTGGCTGGAAAAGTTGTCAGACACAATTTTAGTTAGCATGTCCTGTGGAGAATGCAGGAAAAATGAAAAAAACAACAACAACACATGATTGGAGACAACTACCCCCTCACCTCCAATTACAGAGTGAACTGTTGAAGAAGTCCATCTATCTATGAAATATATTTGAATATTAGTAGCTCAGCTTGGTAGTTGGGCTGTTGGTTTGAGCTCCGAGCTTGGCAATCACCTTTGAAACCTGCTGCTTTTCACTATTGCTGCTTTTCACAGCAACTGTGAAAAGAACTATGTTGGCCAAACAGGAAGAAAGCTGTCAACCAAACTGCACAAACACTTCCCAGCCATCAAAAGACATGACCCAGTATCCCTCATGTCCATCCATGAAGATTCAGAAGCAGTGGTGGTATTCTGCTGGTTCTAACCAGTTTGGGTGAACCTGTAGTGGCGGCAGCAGGAGGCTCCTCCCACCTGCCCGGACATCATCACAATATGTTTTTGATGCTCTGCGTATGCGCACATGCTCACATTTGCAAACTGGTAGTGAAGGTAAGTGAATACCACCACTGTTCAGAAGGTCACAAATTTGATCTATCCGGGACCCAGGAAAAATCGAGGGAAAGAGAATTCCTTGAAGCCTGGTTTTCCACCAATAAGTCAATAAATAGACATATTGACATCGATCCGGTCTACCAATCACTGAGAATGGAAGAACTGTGTCCCCATCAACCATGATCCTGAAGGAAGCATTTAAAACAAACAAACAGGCATCCCACTATGCAGCAACAAAGTTATAGCCAATCAACCCACAAGAAATCGGACCATCTCTCAGTAACAACAGCCAGCCAATCAAATAGTCCAAAACCAGATCATGACTCAGAAGTATCTGAAAAAACAATACTAATGCTAATTTGCATCATATAAAAAGGTATTTAAAGGCCAGCGTTCTGACAGA
This sequence comes from Ptyas mucosa, assembly GCA_012654045.1. Taxonomy (NCBI): domain Eukaryota; kingdom Metazoa; phylum Chordata; class Lepidosauria; order Squamata; family Colubridae; genus Ptyas; species Ptyas mucosa. The sequence goes on from WNWU01000019.1 coordinate 12,634,248, forward strand.
CGAGCACAATTCAAAGCGCACTGACGATGTCTCCTCGAAAGGTGACAAAACATTTGGAACCAAATTGCCAAGCTCAGAGCTCAAACCAGCAGCCCATCTATCTATGTACGCTTAGATTATTGTCCATTCATTCTTTGTTCTGTACTGGAACTTCTCCTACAGAGAAGAATAAAAGAAAAAGGAAAGAAAGACAAAGAATGGATCAGAATAAAAAGAAAGGAGAGGTAGAAACAATCTGCCACTTTTGAGGGAATCCCAGGTGGAACAGTTGGAAATGCATCATTTCTAGAACAATTAAGAAAAAGAACTGGGAAACGAGATATTTCTTTATACTGGAGGTGTCATAAAATCTTTTAAAGCCCCAGTTCTTCTGTAGGAAAAAGTGAGATTCTCAATTACAATTAAACACCAAAGAAAGAAACATATTTATAGCTAAAGTTTGATCAGAAAAGATTAACTGATCTTTTTTTTTTCCTGCATCACTATTTTCCCAACTTTCTTTCCTATTCCTATTTACTCCATAGTCAAACTGTACATATTAGCTCCCAAGCCACCTGCTCATTCCAGGAAGATGAATGGGAACCAAATTCATTGAGAAGAGAGAAAATATAATAACAGATAACAGAATATTTCTTTCCTGACTACCATCCCTTACTTACATCCTTACAGCCAACTCACCTTTACTTTGCAAATTAAAGCAAATAGCTGGCAAGAAGTTTCTTCTCTTTCTGAAATAAAACTTGTAGGATTTTATGTCCAAATTTTGAAAGAATGTGGTGAAGTGGCATCAAGAATCTACTTCAAGGAGGACTTTCTTATTTTACACCCCCACACACATGCACATATTAATCTTAAGCCCTGCCTAAATATTTGTAGAACAATTATGCTTCAGACCTGCTGTGAGTTTTTATTTTCCACCAGCTGGGATACCATCCATTCCCTCCCATCTTTATTATTTTTCAATGTAAAAACTCCAGGAGCCATTAATCAAATCAGGTTTATTGTGATGATACAGCCTTTACACAGACCTTTTAATAACCAAAGAACATTATGGATTTAATCTTTTTAATCGTCACAAGAGTTCTTGTCCCTGCTTTGCTGCTAATGTGAAACAGATTGGCAGAAAGTTTTCCTAGATAGTGAATTAACAGCTCTTAACTGTCATAGCCATGACTAACACAACAACACTGGAATTTAGGCCAAAAAGAACCTGGCTGTTTTTGGAACAGCAAATCTTTCAGAAGACGAATCCAAGTATATTCAGATCCATCAAAATCCTGTTCCCTCCGCCCCCCCCCCTTTTTTTTTTTTTTGGCTATAGTAGTTGAACTAATTTTCAATCTGATGAGATTTCTATTTTTTTTTTTTAAAGATCTGTTTATAAAAAGGACACGGTGATTTACAAACATCTCTAAACTTAAAGGGTCTTTGAATGTATCTTCCACTAATTCACATAGCTGTGGATGTAAATTGCCCAATAACCATGTCTAATGCAAATTACCGTTTTCAACACTTGACCTGCAAATGTTCCTATTTCAGGGTCCTTTAACATAAATGTTCCTGGTGTTAGTTTTAAAGGCAACCACCCCTTCAATAAACTTTCAGGGATTGTACCTTTTTCAGATGTTCTTTTGTGTGAATAAAGGCACTTGAATGTCCTTCGGTGCTAGTAACTGGGTTTTTGTGAAGTCTGATAGAAAGGCAATGCCCAAATCTGAATTTGTCAGGGAAATTTTTTATTTATTTTTTTTTATTTTTATTTGATTTATATGCCGCCCTTCTCCGGAGACTCAGGGCGGCTTACAGTGCGTTAAGCAATAGCCTTCATACTTTTGTATATTTATACAAAGTCAGCTTATTGCCCCCACAATCTGGGTCCTCATTTTACCCACCTTAGAAAGGATGGAAGGCTGAGTCAACCTTGAGCCTGGTGGGATTCGAACTTGCAGTAATTGCAAGCAGCAGATGTTAATAGATGTTAATAACAGGGTGCTTTAAACCACTGTACTACAGGCTCTGATTCAGATTAACAGAGTTGGAAGGGATCTTGTAGATCATCTAGTCCAACCCCCGCCCAAGCAGGAGACCCTACACCATTTCTGACAAATGGCAGTCCAATCTCTTCTTGAAAGTCTCAAGTGATGAAGCTCCCACAACTTCCGAAGGCAAGCTGTTCCTGTCAGTTTTGGAAGCCATATTAGGCCGGAAGCTTCCATGCTGCCACCTTCTCATGTGTGGGAAAGTAGGAGGGGGGATTTAGTAGAGGGGTTGTCTTTAGACATAATAGCATTCTTCCTGTCAGTCAAGGTCAGATCAATCCTGCATCTGGAGGAGTGGTCGGAGTGATGTCTCGAGATGGGACAGATAGTGATTGGAGCATGTGACTCAGATTCAGGTTTTCCCACATGTGCCAGTTTACTTATTCTAGTAAATAGACCTTTTAAAAATGCTTGCTTCAGAGTTTTACTTGGAGTTGGGGATTTTCTGGAACGCTGACGCTTCCACTGGTTGGATTTCTCTCAACAATGTCTCAATCAAGGCCAACTGATCCTTAAGCATAGTCCAACAATGGTGCTCCTCAACAGAATTGAAACTGTCATGCCATGAGATAGAAATGAGTGTGACATTGAAAACACCTTTTTAAAAAATAATGCAGATTACAGTTGCATGCAATATATAAGGAGAATTACAAAAAAAATCAGTAAAGTCAAATGGGGCAGTGAAAGAATTAAGCACATGTTTATTTTAATTATTACTCCTGGGCTGTTCCATCTGCACCTCTGGTAAAATGTTTTGACTTCCCTAGATTTGAAGGCTCCAACATATCTATCAATAGTGGCAAGTCTTGGAAACATCACATCCTCAAATTCCCCAGAATATCCAAAATTGAACCTGCATTAGGTAAGATTCTATGAACACAATAACAAACTGAATTGGGGGAGTCTTTTGCCAAGGGCAATTGTTTCTGCCACAACATTCTGTATTGAGGGAAAATGCTACCTCAGTTAGAGCAAACTTGGCCTTCCCATCAAATAAGTATATGCTTTCTATTCTAGATGATAGTCAAGGCTCAGTTTCATTGAGGTATATATTGAACTGTGTTAGGGACTTTATCTGAGAATAATGGTTGTAGTATTCTAAGCAAGATTAGTTACTTCCAATGTAGACCCCCTGGTGTAAGCGTATTTGTGGGAAGAACAGAAGTTGTTGCTTTATCTATGTTTCAGAGGAAGTTTTATTATACCAAAAATGCTAGATTTTAATTTTAAGATAGATTTTAAGATAATTACTTATTTCTTATAACTTAATTTGTATCACTAAACCTGTGCTATGTATTTTATTGCACTTATACTATGTGTCTGTTCCTATATCCATTATGTATCTAGAGTAAATCCTCAAGAATGTTATATCCACTTATTTTCTCCTTTGTCTTGTAAGTATGCTTGCCTCAGCTATAGCTAATTCTTTAGCCACCCTTTAGCCACCTTGACATTAGTTGGATTGTTCTTCTGGCTGACATTCTGGTACAGTATTATATGCTGAAACATTGCCATGCAATCTGTGTTGGAGATGGGCAGGAAAATGTGTAACTGGCTGTTAGTTAGATATAGGCTGTCAGTGTCTTTGCTTGAATGGAGTGTCTGTTGGGCTTTGCATTGTTTTTCAGTTCTTCCATGATTTCTGGAATGCAAACCCATTCTTTCCAATAAGCTTGGGAGAGAGGAGGAGGAGGAGGAGGAGTCACCACCTAGGTAACAGACAAACAAGAAACAGCTCACAAAAGGGATGGTGGTGAAAAAAGCATCTCAGAAGCAGGGGTGGGTTCTAGTTACCTTTACTACCGGTTCACAATGGGATCGCAACAGGATCGCACATGCGCAGATCGCAGATGACAACACCTGGGGTGGTGGGCAGGGCCTCCCGCCGGTTTTACTACTGGTTCTTGTGAACCGGTCCAAACCAGGGACAACCCACCACTGCTCAGAAGGAGCCTTCCTTCTGAAGGTTCCACAAGGAACTAGTTCTTTGAAAAATAAAGTCAGGAAAGGGGAGAAATGCTTTCTGATTTGTAAGATTCTATTACTATAATCCTACATTAAAGGTAGTATTAGAATTTATGGTTTTGATTTCTTGTTTGGACTATCCTGAAAGACCAACAAAGTCCCCTGCTACACTGCCTGGCATCTGCATCACTCACCACTCAAAAAAAGTGACTGTCTATTGCTTGAGCAAAATCAAATAAACACAGGTTACAGCTGAAATAAAAAAATAATTTATTTTTAGTACATCTCCCTCTGCCACTATAGATATGACAATGTCAGACACAAGCAACCAGACCCTCTTGTGAATAGGCACAAGTAGATATTATATTGTTGATCACCTGTATTGCAAGAACCTTGCTAGACTGTCTGCTTTCCCTTGGCAAATGGAATGTATAGTCCTAAGGGTTTGATCTCAGATGTTTCTTTCCTCCAAACTGAATCCAAAATAGAATGTCTCTTTACATCCTTAGACACTCACCTCTCCTTCAGTGGGTGATTCTACCACAGAGACAACACAGGTTTAACTTCCCTCTTTGTGTAAACCCATCATACCTAAAGAGTTTTTTTCTTCCCAGAACAAGGGATTTCCTTGAGGTTAAAAAAGAAGTATTGCTCATCTGAACAAAGGCAGAATAAAATGGATTAAAGGCAGAATTGATCCAACTCCATGCGATTATCTAAGATAAGAGTTTTTCAACCTTGGCAACGTTAAAATCAGGGGTGAAATGCTAGTGGTTCGCTCCAGTTCAGGCAAACTGGTAGTAAAAAGATGCTTTAAAAAGGTTTTTAAAAAGGTTCTGACAACCACAGCTGTGCCGCATGATGTCAGAATCTTTTTTTTACTTTTTCAAAGCATTTTTTTATTACCGATTCAGGTGAATAGGTAGTAAAAATGCTTTAAAAAGAAAAAAATGTTGGCCACGCCCACCCAGTCACATGACCTGCCCACAAAGCCATGCCCACCAAGCCATGCCCACCAAGCCATGCCCAAGAACCAGTAGCAAAAAAAAATTGCATTTCACCACTGGTTAAGATGTGTGGACTCCCAGATTTCTCCAGCTAGCAAAATGGGGTTGAGAAACACTAGTCTAAGACAATTGTATGTTGTTGCATTTGTTATATTTGAAGAGAAGGTATTAAGTTACTAAAATTGTTTATACTAATTGTTATGAAAAGAGAGGTCTTTTCTTCATAAATTTTGCTTCTATTATATTCTTACTTTTTCTTTCTTTTTCAATTTTTTTCTGCACTTTCTATTTTTTCTTTCTATTATTTTACTTTCTTAGGCTGTATTAGTTTTTTATCCTTTTAATTGTAACGCTTGATAAAACTGACAACACTGATGTGAACTTTTTGAGTCTATAGCTTGCAGTTGTGAATTATCCAGACCGGTCCTCCTGTATCTTCTCAGGAAAAAGAGGGAAAAAATCAATAACTTCACAAAAAATGAATCAATCCCATCATTGGTCATTAGTCTTCACTCACATCTTGGTAATATATGCACAATATGCTCAATTAAATCAATTAAAGAGCCAACAGCTTCATTTGCCCTGGTATGAACCTTGATTCCTACTAACCACAATCTGTTTATGATTAAATATGCCCTACAAACCTAGTCCATTTGAATTCAGCATTTGTTTGTTTGTTTGTTTGTTTTATGTGGAGTTATGTGGTCGTTCACTCACCCTCATTGACTCTAGGCGACTTACAAACAATGAACAACCCAATATAAAATGGGTAAAAACAGTAAAAACAATAACCCTCTACCCCTAAACAAATGAGCCATTTGAGGGGTTCCATTCTACTCTAGATTGTCCAAGTCCATTGGCAAAACCAGGTCTTCAGAACCTTATGAAAGTGTCAAAGTGGGCACCAGTCTAATCTCTGCAGGGATAATGCTCCAAAAGGAGGGAGCCGGGATGAACATAATATAAAACACAATATACCAATCATTCAGGAACTCATAATATGGATGTTGTCTTTGTATTTTATGTGTACTTTGGAAAACTGACTGATCATCTATGATCAGCAAGAACAAGCAAACTACAACTTATTACTGAGGATGTGCGACAAATTCAGAAGAAATCATTGCATTATACAACCTCTTCTCCAGTATTTTATATTCTGTTACTTCATGGTAGATCATAATTTAAGATATCTATACCAATAAAGAATGGAATAGCAGGTAATTTCATACAGTCACAGAAAAATGATGCCCTTTGTAAAATTCTATCTTGCCATATTTTATATTATTTAGGGATGATTTCACCAATTGGAAATAGCTCCGCTCTCTCTCCCCCTCCCTCCCCCCCCTTCTCTCTCTTTGTGTAAGAGAAACAAAAGATTAAAGCATATTGTTTATTTCTTTGGGCGCCTTATTTAGGAATTCAAGGAGTTTGACTAGTAGTTTTGAAATTTGCATGATTTGCTTATGTGCATACCTGAGTAATCACATAATTCCTGTTCAGTTATAAAATCCTACCTCACTTATTATAATTTCAATGTGCCTACTTTGTTAACTTGTAAAACCTTGTTTTTTTAAAAACAAAAATGAATGAAATAAAATGCTTACCCATCTAGCCAAATTCACTAAGAAAGGCTGTGAAGTCATTGTTAAGGAAATAGACTGAATAATTTAAATCTGAAAGGAAATAATGTATCCGGCCGGTATGTACAACTCTGTGTTGTTGACTTAGACTTCGTATTCTGCCTGTTGCTCAGGTGCTAATCCCTTAGCAGAAGGAGATGTGCTGTAGCAAAACTCCCAGTTCTGCCAACCCAAAACTCAGAAGCAATAAATTACTGCCAGATGCATTTCTGCTGATAGCAGCTGGCATAAAGCCACAAACATGTCACTCCCTAATTGGCACAAGTGGATTTGTATCCAAGGCTATTCTGTTCCCCTCAATAGACTTGATTTTGATCTCCCAACTAAGCCAGCCTAAGACTGCTATAGCTAATTTCATCCCACTCCCCAGCTGCTTTCAATAGGGAGAAATTTTTAAATGAGCTGAAAGTCTTGACCAAATTCATCTAGATCTTGATCTGAACATCACCCGTCAGTAGCAATAGCACTTAGACTTATACACCACTTCACAGTGCTTTACAGCCCTCTCTCTAAGTGGTTTACAGAGTCAGCATATTGCCCCCAACAATCGGGGTCCTCATTTTACCCACCTTGGAAAAATGGAAGGCTGAGTCAACTTTGAGCCTGGTAAGATTCAAACTGCCAAATTGCAGGCAGCTGACAGTCAGCAGAAGTAGCCTATAGTACTGCATTCTAATCTCTGCACCACCATAGCTCAATAGGACATAAACTGACGTGAGATATCTTCTCATCAGCTTCCCACGTGGGTTCTCACCTTAAAGACACCTCTTGAATTGCATTTTTTTTAACAAGGCTCTTAAATTATAAGTTAGGCTTTAGATCATTTTTTTCCATTTTCTATTTTTAATAGCAGAGAATGTACTCTGCAATAAAAAAAATGGGAGACTAAAACAATAAAAACTGTAAGAGGAATACAGTAGAAAATATTTTTTTTAATGCTAATGCATATCAAACATTGTTCCACGGTTCATTTGTAACCTTTGTACTGTCATCAAGGTTAGAAAAGGCTAGTCATGCACCTTTGTGTTGCTTGAAGGGTCTCTTACTGTACAGAGAAAATTATCTAGGGATCTGAAAAAATTGAGGGAAGAAAAAGACAGTTGCAGTTTGAAGTAGGCAATCTAATTCTCTTTACAGCGTTTTCCCCCCTTCAACTTCTGCCCTCTCTTTTGAGAAAAATACTGTCCTCAATGTGTTATTTTCAAAATCCTTATGAAATCCATTGCACAGGTTATTCAAGGAAAGCATTGCACACTCTCACCTACATTACACTAACATATCAGGTAAACTTAAGACGATCAGCCCTCATGAATCTCCTTATTTTCCATATAGTAAAGGGCAGCTACTCCACTCACATTTTGAAAGCACTGTAAATCCACCTACAACTTGACACTTTAAACGAGGCCCTGAATCACAGACAGCTTCCTCCATTTTCCAGAGCTGAGAAGTAACCCTTGACAAAGGCTAACAGTCTTATCTCCTGTAATGAGCTTTTTGAATGCATCTGGTTGACCATTATATGATACAGAAGGCAGGAGCAGATGGCCCATTGCACTCATCTAGCACATTGTATACATTTAGAAGTTCCCTGGAGTCAAATTTTGAGCTTTCCTGTCTAGAGTTGAGAACGACCTCAGTTTGAAATCTGTCACCTGTTTCTGAGGACACTATCAAGCAGAAAGTATTTTTACAGCTAAAGAGTTTGACTGACAAGGTCTCAGAAGAATTGCTGCTCGACTTCAGTTGCAAATAGAGTATTATTTGTAATCTGAAATCCTACAGTGGCTTCAGTCCTTGTGTAGCTAAGATAGTGACAAACTGAGGATTTTTTTAAAAAAAATTGATTTTCTGAAAGAGTACAATATAAGTAATAGAAGTTTAAGAAAGATAAAAAAAAGAAAAAATAACAAGTGGAAAATAGGGGGGGAAAGAAAGAAAGAAGTAACTTCCTCCTTCTTCCCAGCAAGTATGTACAACTTTAATAACATCACCATATCTTAAAATGCAAAATCAATCTTTTCATTTCATATCTCAGCTCATTATCATTCAAAGAAATCTTGAATTTGCATATAAACTGGAGAAATGGTTGACATACACTATGTTACCAAAAAAGGGGGAGAAAGGAAAGTGATACTAAAGTTACAAGAATGAAATATAATAAGAAATTACTTAGAAAAGTAAATGAATATGAATATTTACATGAAAAGATTTTACAGATTTCAGAGAATCAGAGAAAACTATTGAATGGACTTGTAACAATAAGGGAAGTTTGTAAAACTATTAAAAAGACTAAAACAGAAAAATCCTCATCCAGATTGTCTGCCAGCCTCTTATAACAAATGTTTTGAGTATGAACTTTTACAACCTGTACAATAAATGATGAATATTCTTTTACAGAATGGAAAGATTTATGAAAGCTGGAAACAGACCAAATAGCATTAACCCCTAAAGTGGCCGAGGATCTAACTTTAAAAAGAAATTACTGACCAATTTCTTTGTTGCATAATGACTACAGGTTGTTTACAAATTAAAATGGTTAATTTGGGAATAATTTATGTGACAAAATGAATGTTTTGTTTTGTCTAGAATGGCAATGGCAAAAAGATACATCTAAATTTGTATGGCAAAGGAAAAACCATGAGTTAAAAGTTTTATGGGGTACAAGGGGGGAAAAAACAGGATTGAATTTACCAGATTTGACATTATGTTTTGCAGCTTGTTTTTTGGTTTGGATGACAGAATGGATGTTGCTGAGAAACAAAAGAGAACATAACCTAGGTTTGGATGAAATAGATATTTATGTTCTCCCCTTTGGACAGGTCAATATATACAGTTTAGATTCTTAATCC
>WNWU01000019.1:12643757-12658862 GCA_012654045.1 Ptyas mucosa
CTGGACAACTGGTTCTAACATTATATATACCATATAGAATCCTAACAGTATTATTGAGTTTATACCAAATATCTCTTGGAAGATATTCTCCTGCTTCTATTCCCAACAATTGGCAAGTTGTCTTAATACCAGAAAATATTGATTATTGACCATAGTAGCCACTGATAGCTTTAGCTCCATTAATAGTTTTGCTTCTTTTAGCTCTTTTAAATGGTGAACATCCCATGCTTTAGTATTTGTTTATATACTATAGGAAAAATATTAATATTGTTATACCTTTTCCATTTCTCCAATATTTTTCTTGACCTTGACCTCTGTAACCAGAGGAGGCATAGCACAGATTTATAATTGCAGCACAGATTTTATAAAACATTTTATAAAAATGTTTTGATAAAGTCTGTTTTATTTTGAGCTCTTTTCTAATGATAGCAATAGCACTTTGATCTATATACTGCTTCATTGTGCTTTACAACCCTCTCTAAGCAGTTTATAGAGCCAGCATTTTGCCCCCAGCAAATCTCAGTCTTCATTTTACTGACCTTCGAAAGATGGAAGGATAGTTCAACCCTGCGCTGGTCAGGATCGAACTGCTGGCAATCAGCAGAATTAGCCTTCAATACTGTATTCACGTAGTGGCTCAGTGGCTAAGATGCTGAGCTTGTTGATCGAAAGATCGGCAGTTCAGCGGTTCAAATCTCTAGTGCCGCACAACAGGGTGAGCTCCCATTACTTGTCCCAGATTCTGCTAACCTAGCAGTTCGAAAGCATGTAAAAAATGCAAGTAGAAAAATAGGGACCACCTTTGGTGGGAAGGTAACAGCATTCCATGCACATTTGGCATTTAGTCATGCCGGCCACATGGAGATGTCTTCAGACAGCGCTGACTCTTTGGCTTTGAAATGGAGATGAGCACCGCCCCCTAGAGTTGGGAACGATTAGCACATATGTGTGAGGGGAACCTTTACCTCTACTTTTACCTTTACCTTTACCTTACTGCATTTTAACCACTGCACCACCACAGGTCTAATGATCCCCAAGGTAGAATTTGCAGTTGCAGCAGAGATTATACATTGACATTTCCATAGAACTATCTATTAGCATCTTAAGCTTTCTTTCCTGATCACACATCACCAACCTTCAAGTGTATGTATCTAAAATTAGGAATTGTGTTTGGTCTCAGTGTGCATATTTTTTATACTTTCTTCCATTGAATCATATCCTCTATATTAATGCTGATTATCTTGGGTGCAAAGATCAGTTTGAATCCTTTTATCATCCTTTCAAATAAATAAATTGGCCTCATTCATGAATTTGGTCATCACGCTCCTATCTTCACCTAATTAATTAGTTGGAAGATTTTATTTCCATCAAAGATCCTTGGGAGACCCTAGTATTTTCATCTATTCTTTATGAGAATTATCCAGTGATTCCTAGTCTCTGTATCATTGTTCATAAAGTTTGACAAATCATTTCATTAGCCAAACACTGTATATGTTCATGGAATTAAAACAAGAAAATGTTCACATATTTGCTCTGCTGCTCTTTTTTGCTCTTCAAAAAAGTCTGAAAATATGAAATATGAACAAATGTAATATGCAAAATGTAATATGGAAAAAACCAAATCAAATAAATCCAATACTTTAAATACGGCTCTTTGGTACGTGCTAGTAATGGTGGGTAAAAATGCAAATGGGTCATGTAATGAAGTTGCATGACTGGAGTTCCAATCTAAATTATGTTCCTAGGGAGCTTGAAATTAAGAATGTACTTAGAGACCATGTTCTCATCTAATAAACAGATATGGAAAAGATAATAAAACATTTCTCCAAAAAGACACTGAATTCTATGTACTTTACAGCAGGGGTGAAATCCATCAGGTTCTGAAAGGTTCTGGAGAACCAGTAGTGGAAATTTTGAGCAGTTCGGAGAACTGGCAAATGCCACCTCTGGCTGGCCCCAGAGTGGGGTGGGAATGGATATTTTGCAATATCCTTCCCCCAGGAGTGGGGTGGGAATGGATATTTTGCAGTATATTTTCCCCTGCCATGCCCACCAAGCCATGCCCACAGAACCGGTAGTAAAAAAAATTGAATTTCACCACTGCTTTACAGTGATTAGAAGATGCCCCTGTACCACAGTGATTTTTAACAGAAACTTATTTAAAATGCTGTTTGTGTTCAGTACAAAATGCCCATGCTTTTCTTGTCCTTGAACTTGGACATCAGTTTCTTTCTTTCTTAAAAGTGCTTACCCTTTATGCCACTGCAATTCCATATTTTATTGTCTTCTTCTTCTTAGGTAGAAGATATTATAACTTGGCTATAAAAGTTTTATCTAGCTGAGTCTTATAAAAGACTTGAATCTAGAAGCAATTTTCAAAAATATTAAACTCAGAAGATATTTTTAGGTTAGCCAACTTTTGATTGGTTCAGCTTCGTTTTGTATTTCAGTTGTTAAAGGATGCACTGATTTCTTACAAAAGGAAAAATATTGCAGAGAACAAACTGCTTCTGGTAGCCTTTTAACAATATATTGCATATAATTTCTGTATAACTAACATGTACCGCATGTATGTCGGTCAGTTCAAGATGTTGGGACCACACCTATTCACTCCTTTTGGACATACACACCCCTAAATATATGTTATTTGCATGAGTGTTTAAGTGGAAATGATAGATGCTGATAGAAGTTCACTCTATCAAACTGATGGTTTCAATGGATGATGCAATTTTGCTTCACTGAAACCTGCAGAAGATTATAATTTAGTTTACATTTTACTTGGGAATTAATGAAATTATAATTAAAAGATGTATCTAGCATTTCCAAAAACTAAAAATACATATTTTAAATGCCTTTAATGGGATACCTCTTCAATATTCTCCACCCATTTTTATTAATTTGGACATAAATCAGTAAACACAAAAAATCACTTCATAGTAATGCTAATTTCAAAGAAATATATCAAGGTAGACCAGGGATGAAATCCAGCAGGTTCTGACAGGTTCTGGAGAATCGGTAGAGGAAATTTTGAGTAGTTCAGGGAACTGGTAGTGGAAACTTTGAGTAGGTCAGAGAACCGGCAAATAGCACCTCTGACTGGCCTCAGAGTGGGGTGAGAATGGAGATTTTGCAATATCCTTCCCCCAGGAGTGGGGAGGGAATGGGGATTTTGCAGTATCCTTTCCCTGCCATGCCCACCAAACCACGCCCACCAAGCCACACCATGCCCACCAAGCCACGCCCAGAGAACTGGTAGTAAAAAAAATTGAATTTCACCAGTGGGGTAAGACATATGTATCATTGTGGTTATGAAAGTATGGTAGTATCTGATTCTGTTCCTCCCTCATTCATTCACTGAATATATAAGTTTTCTGAAAAGGTTGATTTCATTTGCACAACACCCTGTAGCAGCAAATAGATACATAGGATAATTTTTTAAGAAGAGATTGGAGATACATTTGTCTGAAATAATAGATCTTCCTGCCTGAGCAGGGGGTTGTACTAGAAGATCTCCAAGGTCCCTTCCAACTTTATTATTCTGTTATAATACCATTCAGAGGCACAGAAATCATTTATAACAATGCAGCCTCAGTGTTCTTCCTTTAAAATTAAATAGCTTACAGTTTTGTTTCAAAAAAATAAATAAAAGTAATGATGAAATAGTGAATTTAGCTGCTATAAAACTCAAGTGCTATAAAAGAGTAAACTAAACATTTTATGAATCAACTATGTTCAAAATCAATCAACATTTTATGCAAAATAATTAATGCATCATACGTTCGTCTCTTAAATAATCTTAGCAAAATTGTTTGTTTTGTATATGTTCATACATTGTATGTGTTCTCCTTGTTCATAATACAGTTACAAGTTGGTTCAGGAATACTCCCGAATATAAAACTAATTATAGAGACAAAACCATTTGTTTGTTCTTTTCTCAGCTGGCAAACTGAACACAAAACAATATAGTGTCAATTTATTTGTATAGTAACGAAATACAAAATTAAAGAAAGGAGAACATCAAGCATAATCAGAACACTGATATCTACACCCTTTTGAATGTTAAAACTTCTCAGAACTTTCCAGTAACACCATTTTTTTTTTTAAAAAAAGACTGTTATAAAACATTCCTTTCTATGTGGTATGCGTGTGTGAGAGAGCGTAGAGGGTAGAATGGTGCCAATTGATAAACCATTGATACCTCCACTTAAGTTATCAAAGCTGGCTTTGATCTTCTGGAAGCAGCATAGAAAGTCAATGCGGATTAGTAAAGCTCCTGTAAGTTGCAATGCCACACAACTTCTTGAAATTCTAACAAGACCTGCCCTTTATTCTTTTCTAAAGCTCTCTGGGAATACTCTACAACTCTGGAAAAAAAACCCAAAATTCAGATGACTTAAATCTAAGGGGCAGGAGTTGTGTGACTCTCTCAGGATTCATATACAGCTGGCACTGAAAGATTTAGGTATGTGAAGGTACTTCCAGGGTCTGAAGGCTCCCTTGAGTATTTCAAGGCCGAAAATATATCTGCATCTGAATTTTAATTTCTTCTATTTGCAACTACTAGCTATAAGTGGGGCAGTGTTCTATGAACACGGAAGATGTTTTCCCCGAAATAAAAACAGTAGAGATTTCAAATACCTTCATAAATAATTTTAAAAAACACAATAAAGCAATATGTTTACAAATTCTAATGTACCATCAGTACATGGATCCCATTTATGAGCAATGAGAAATCTCCCTGGTTTCAAAGAGATTTAAAGGTGATATATGTCTCAGTTTCCAGACTTTAAAACATACTAGCATAGAATAGAATAATAGTTGGAAGAGACCTTGGAGGTCTTCTAGTCCAACCCCCTGATCAGGCAGGACACCACTTCAGATAAATGGTTGTACAGTCTCTTCTTAAAAACCTGCAGTGTTGGAGCATTCACAACTGTCAGGAAATTCCTTTTTAGTTCTAGGTTGCTTCTCTCCTTGATTAGTTTACATTGCTTCTTGTCCTGCCCTCTGGTGCTTTGAAGAATAGCTTGACTCCCTCTTCTTTATTGCAACCCCTGAGATATTAAAACACTGTTGTCATGTCACCCTTAGTCCTTCTTTTCATTAAACTAGACATACCCAGTTCCTGCAACCATTCTTCATATGTTTTAGCCTCCCCTAAAGCATCTTTGTTGCTCTTCTCTGTACTCTTTCTAGAGTCTCTACATCTTTTTTACATCATGGCAACCAAAACTGGATGCAGTATTCCAAGTATGGTCTTACCAAGGCATTATAAAGTGGTATTAACACTTCATGTGATCTTGATTCTATCCGTCTGTTAATGAGCCTCAAACTGTGTTGGCTTTTTTGGCACCTGCAACACACTGCTGGCTCATAATTAAGTGATTTTACTACAGCATTTTAGGATTCTTTTACATTCCTTGTTATGGGCCATTCTACAAAAGCACCAATATTCTACTGGTTTATCAATCATCATGGCACATTTCTTGGGTTTAAGGAGAAATGGACCAAGAATCATCTGGGAAATATTTTCATGGGCAATAATTATAATGGGGGAACCAGTATTATCCTCAGGACAGTAAACTGTAGCTAGGGTAATCCCATATAATCTATTAATTACAGTAATCGTAAACCTTGGATGTTAGCAGAGATACAATCACTTCTGAGAGCCTGAAACTCCACCTTCAAGCCAGGAAACAAAGATGAATACAACAAGGCCAGGGCAAACTTGAGGAGAGGCATTAAGGCAGCTAAACAGAAATTCAAACAAAGAGTAGAGAAGCATCTGGCAGATAATAACCCAAGACAGGCGTGACAGGGGCTACAACATCTAAGCAATTATAAGGGAAATATGATGAAAATAGCCAATGCTGATGCCCTGCTGGTGGAGGAGCTGAATAGCTTCTTCACCCGCTTTGAGGTTAAAAGACCTGTCTCTGTGGCTCTAGCTCAAAGGCTCTCTAATCTCCAGCCACTCACCCTGCATGAACATCAAGTGAGAGCTGTGCTGAAGGCTGTAAATCCAACAAAGCTGCAGGTCCAGACAGGATGCTGGGGAAAGCGGTAAAAATCTGTGCTGGCCAATTAACAGGGGTCCTGACAAGGATTTTTAACATCTCCCTGCAATTGGCTCAAGTCCCATTGTGCTTGAAAGCAGCCACATGTCAGCTTTGGAAACCATATTAGCACTAGATGCTTCCCCGCTGCCAACTTCTTGTGCTTGGGAGAGTGGGAGGGGGGATTTAGAGGAGTGATTGTAGTTAGACATAATAGCATTCTTCCCTTCAGTCAAGGCCATGGTATTTATGCATCTAGAGGAGGAGTGGTTGCAGGAATGGCTCTAGTTGGGGTGGATGGTGATTGGGCCATGTGACAGACTGATGGGTGCTGGGGCTGGATTTGGGGTTTTGATTTACTGAGAGAAAAATGGAAATCTCAGATTCGGGTTTTCCCAGTTTACCTTCTCTAATAAATGGAACTTTGAGAAATGCCTTTTTTTTTACTTGGAGTTGGGGACTTTCTGGAACGCTGACACCACAATCATTCCAGTTCTGAAGAAAGCAGCCATAAGCAGCCTGAATAACTATAGACTCATTGCACTGACTTCTATAGTGATGACGTGCTTTGAGAGACTGGTCTTACAACACCTCAGGTCCTGTCTTTCACCAAATTTTGATCAATACCAGTTTGCTTATAGAAGCAACAGGTCAACAGAAGACGCCATTGCCACTGCTCTGCATACTGCACTGAGACACCTTGAAAAATCTGGGAATTATGTCAGAATGCTTTTTATAGACTATAGCTTGGCCTTTAATACCGTCTTACCAGGCATTCTCATTGAAAGGCTGACTGACCTGAATTTCCCTCCCCTCACTTGTGACTGGGTCAAAGACTTCTTGGCAAACCATCCACAAACAGTAAGGGTTGGTCCCTTGACATCTTCCACCCTGAAGCTCAGCACAGGCTCCCATCAGGGCTGCATGCTCAGACCCTACTTGTACTCACTGTATATGCACGACTGTACTGTATATCCTTGAATCCATCCAATATCATAATAAAGTTTGCAGACAACACAAGGGTTCTGGGGCTTATAACTGGAGGGGACGAATCAGCATACAGGGAAAAAGTCCAGAAGGTATCCACATGGTGTTCAAAACACAACCTACATCTAAATGCTAGTAAGACAAAGGCGATGGTGCTGGATTTCTGGAAGCACAGAGAGGAACCTGCCCCACTGTATATCAAGGGAGGCCGTGTGGAGAGGGTTTCCTCTTAAATTCTTGGGAGTGCTCATTAGTCAAGTTTTCACCTGGAAAAACAACATGTCCCTGGTGGTTGGTAAGGCTCAACAGAGACTTCATTTCCTTAGAGTCCTGGGGAAAAATCAGGTGGAACAACAGCTGATGACTTCTTTCTATTGGTCCACGATAGAAAGAGTCCTCATATACTGTATAACAGTATGGTACACTGGTTTAACAGCTGCAGACAGAAAGACGCTACAGAGATTGATCAATTCGGCACAAAAAACCATTGGTTGCCCTCTAACACCATTGGATGACAGCACCAGGTCTTGCTGTTTCAGCAGAGTAAGGAAGATACTTAGGGATGATTCACACCCTGGCCAGTGTCTCTTGTCACTTTTACCATTGGGCAGAAGACATAGAAGTATAGCCAGCTGGACAAAAGCTTTAAAAAAAGCTTCTACCCATGGGCTGTCAGACTCCTAAACACAATCACAATCACTCCACATACATATGGAAATGTATGACTGGTTTTTCCCCCAATTACTTGTATAAGGATTATTCTCTGTTCTATTCATGTTGTCTTGTATTTTCTGTTATGGATTGCACCAGTAGAGGCTAAACCAATGTCATTGTATACATGATTTACAATGACAATAAAGGCTATTATTATTATTATTATTATTATTATTATTATTATTATTATTATTATTATTATTATCTCTTTTATTCATTAAACATGAAACTCAGTCAACTGGACATTTAAAAATGTGTCACAAATACCATTGACTGGTGCTAATGGCTGATACGGGTTGCTGCTGTCTCGTAGGTATCAACCAAGTATATTCTTAAAATAGACAATGATCATGATGATCATGATGATCATGATCATGATGATGATACAATGTGAAAAAGGATAAACAGGTATACAAAAATACTCATTTATTTAGTGTTATTTATAGATTATCCCCAATTATCCAGTCCATGGGTGATATGTGGTAATCCATAGTATGACCTTGTCCAAGTATTACCACAGATATGACATTGCTCAGGCCTAATGAATCTCAAAAAATCTTAAAAGTGATAGCAGAGTGGCAATCCTAGACTTTAAACACTGAAAACCCATATGAAAGTTTTTATATTAAGCTGCAATTTTGTGTCTTTTACTACAAGATAAACCCTACATACTTTACCTTCAAGACTGTAAACTCACGCACACATGTTGTCAAACTAAAAGATAGTTACCATAACGATATTTATTCTATTATGTAGAATAAATGCTGAAACAAAGGAAATAGCCATTCCTATTATTACAGTATTCATTGGAAAAGAGTTTTAGCTTGAAAGCAATTATCTGGGATCAGAAAGAAAAGTTTTAAAATATAACATTCAAAATCCAACTTAACTGCAGTTAGAAGAAATGCTGAGCTAGCAGAATAGAATAAAATGCAAACAAGCTATTTTCCAACTACAACTACTTGTTAAAACATTGTCGAACAGTTTGTTGGAAAGAAGGTTACTTGTTTTCAAACTGCATGTGTCAAGTTTATTCTTATCACTTTATACACTTTCATACTCAGAATAATTTGTAAGATGCTATTTATGCTATTTTCCAGCCTCTGCTCAGAAGTGATGGCGTTCGGGAAAAAACTATTCTTGTGTCTAGTTGTTCTGGTATGCAGTGCTCTATAGCGTCGTTTTGAGGGTAGGAGTTGAAACAGTTCATGTCCAGGATGCGAAGGGTCTGTAAATATTTTCACAGCCCTCTTTTTGACTCGTGCAGTATATGGAAGGCAGGTTGGTAGTAATTGTTTTTTCTGCAGTTCTAATTATCCTCTGAAGTCTATGTCTGTCTTGTTGGGTTGCAGAACCAAACCATACAGTTATAGAGGTGTAGATGAAAGACTCAATAATTCCTCTATATTTATTTATTTATTTATATGCCATCAATGGAATTGCCCAAAAAAATTCACTTGGTATTGAATTGGCTATTTCATTTACTGCCTGCTGACATAATTAATGTACAGTATGGGGTTGATTATTAAATGTCCCATAAAAATGTGTGCTACTTAATAGTGATTGAGCCTGTTTGCCTGAGTATGGAATTTTGAAACCTGCGGTATCTAATGCTTTATGGCCAGTAACTCTCATACAACTGGCTGAAACAATAAAGTTTAGTTATAAAGGGGAAAGTTATCCAAGTAAAATTACCTGGATTTAATTTTTGAGGAACTTGCTATTCAGTATCTCAGTATCAGTATCTTAGCTTGATTTTTGAAAGAGCCAGTAACAAATGAAATAGAAGAATTATTTTTTTAAAAAAAAAGAGTAGCATAAAATAAGAAACTGACTTTTAAGTCCTGGATGAATAAAGAGCAATTACTAGTACAAAAAGACATTCATGTAGGTACCATGTAAGCCTCCTATGAAAATTCCACAACAGATATTTTCTCCTCCCAGTTACTGTTTCTGACCCAGCATAGTAAGTGGTTAAACCAAAGGAAAGCATGGATAAATTGATGGGGGACTGAATGATTATTTTGGTTCCTAAGCCCCAAAAGAAGTAGATTTGAAATATTTATGGAACAAATATTCCACAAAAATAGAGAATGACATCTGGTGATTTGGAGAGTATATTTAAAAATTCAAGGAAGATGTTATTTGATGGGGTAGAGATGTTCCTCCTCCTCTCCTCCTCCTCTTCCTCTTTCTCTCCTTCTCCTCCTTCTCCTCTTCCTCCTCCTCCTGTCATAATGTAAGGCTTTGTCCTTTTGTACTAGCATGTAGTAAAGGGGTGGGGTTAATGGCATAATATGCTGCTTTTGTTATTCTGATAAAAGTAACAAGCCCCCACTTTTTGGTCCTCCTGTCTCTGAAGTCTAACTTTTTAGAACATGAAAAAGATTGGATGACAAAAAAGCCTGTTTAAAGAGAAGATCAGCCTAAACCATTGAACTCTCTCAGAAAGTAACTCTGTCTGGTACACAATGACAAAAAATAAACATTCAATATAACAACCAAAAATCACAAGGCACCCACTCAGAACACATCGATATATAATACACCTTGCAGGATGAGCTCCATGGCCAAGGATACAGCAAGGCTTTCTAAACTTTTCTGAGAGGGTCAGGTTAATAAAATCCCATAGGACAGGTGACTCAGAGAGCATACCTTTCTCCTAGGTTCCATCAGATGACACCGCTTCAAGGAAGGAACTGTTAGACCATGGAGGGCAGGAAGAAATAACCAGGAGCAGTCATTCCTACAAATAACCTACTTCTAATATTGAAAAACTAAGGAGAGAATTGCCCGATTAATACTTGAACAGAAGATCACCAAAAAATGCAGGACTATAATTTAAATTGGAAGTCATTACCACTAACACTACCATCCTAGAAAAAGGCAATGACAAATATGTTACAGGGGCTGAAACTGACTTATGGGAGAGTCATTTCTATTTTTTAAAAAAATACTATTCTCTTATCATTGATTAGCTTACCATTTGAGAAGATTGTCTTCCCACTACAGAAGCTTTCAAAAAACACTGGTGTTTTACTTCAGCCCCTTTTTGGAAGCTTCATCAAGCAAGGAACTTCCTTTGCCCCTACCTGTCAGGATTGACTTTATCAACATTTTAAATTAGAATAGAAGTTCCTATATAATTCGGTACAATTTTTCATTGCTCGCT
This sequence comes from Ptyas mucosa, assembly GCA_012654045.1. Lineage (NCBI taxonomy): Eukaryota > Metazoa > Chordata > Lepidosauria > Squamata > Colubridae > Ptyas > Ptyas mucosa. The sequence continues at coordinate 12,654,687 of WNWU01000019.1, forward strand.
TAACTAGAAATCAGGTGCAGCTTTATGACATGTCTGAGCATTACCTCATTTCTTATATCATGTTTGAATATATCCCTTGTGTTTAAGTTTATATTAGATATATGCCCGAGATAGCAGTTAAAGCAAAATTTGGGGCTAAGAAATGAGAAATACCCCATAACCATTAAGTCCATTAGCTTTATGGTGCTCTCCACCCACCCACCCCAAAAAAAAGATAGAGTGGAGGGGAAAAGATCTTTTTTCTCCTCTTGTCCCTTCATGAATTTCTGAACTTCTGGCTAGGACTTAAATCTAATTTCCTTTCAGCAATAATAAAAATAGCTTTTTATTTGACTGCATAATGAAAGTTATCACATAAAAGTTTTTCAAAATATTAGACAAACATACGATTGTAACAAATCGTAATTAATAAATAGCATGGGACAGCCAAAGCAGATTATCAGGATTATCACATATGGAGGGCAAGTTAGAAAGAAAAATGTTTTCCTTCATATTGTTGCATAAGACCTGTCTTTTTATTTTGGTTTTATTATTTATATACAATTTTGAAAGAAAAAACCTTCAAATTTTCAAAGTCTTTAAAAACTCTTAAAAATTATCCATTGTATAACATTTTAAACCTCTTCTTTACATGAACAAATTAATTTAATTTAAACAAAGCATTCCTGCTTTCCTTTTAGTATTTCAGGGAACAATTTTATCACATCAATAACCCAGGCAGCATAAGTTTGATAACGTCCTTCCAGCTCTCCTGAGACACAAACTAACTTTTATATACAGCTTCTCTTAATTAAGTTTAAAAACTCTTCTATTATGAAGATGGCTTTTGATTTAATTCATAGTGACAGCTTGCATTCTGTACACTATGAAAAATCTTCCAACTGTATCCAAAATATGTGTGCTATAAACATCTGCTTGGGATATGGCTGCAAGCATAATTTGTGGGATTCTGTCAGAACCTTGATGCAAACAACAGTAAGATTCCTCTTGAAGTTTTGAAAAAAATATCATTCACTAAAATGTCCACATATGCTTTTACAAAATGAACAGAACTTGTGAAAAGTTGGTTGCCATAGTGCAAGAAAGATACTGAGGAACTGAAAACAATGCAAAGAAGAGCAACAATGATGGTGAAGGGCTTGGAGACCCATGTCCCATGAAGAAGAGAAAACTGAGGGAGATGTGATAGGCATTTTCCAAAACTTTTTTTTTGAAAAAAAAATTTATTTTTTATTTTTTTCTCAGAAACATATCTTAAATGTACAATTTCTTATCTAACATACATATTTTCTTTTAACTTTCATACTAATGCAATCTTCATCCTAAACAATTTAATTATATTCGGGATTGCTCTTCTACCATTTCATCTCCCTTTTTTTACAACAATCCTTCTTCTCCCTCTCCTCTCTTTCCTTTCCCTCCCTTCTTCCATCTCTTCTACTTTCTTCTTACCTCCTCTTCTTCTCCTCTTTACTTCCCCTTCCTTTCCCCCACACCTCCCTTCTTCCTCCCTTCTAACCTTCTCTCCTACTCATGTGTCCCCTCTCTTTCTTCCTCTCCTTTTCCCTTTCTTCTTTCCTTCTCTCTCCTTCCTCTCTTCTCTCCGCTATCCCTCTCCATTCTCTCTCTATTGTATTCATTTTCAATTTAGTATTTTCCAAAGTGGTATTCAAGCAATCCCGATTTTTTACTTTCTTTTCAATTACTTTTTCATTTTACTAAATTCACGCATATCATCATAAATGTACATTTATATAATAACATTTTCTTTCTCCCCTCCCCCTTTCCCCTTTTCCATTTACACAGTGTCTTCTGGGTTTCTATTTCTTTTTTGCCTTTTCTCTCATTTACTCATGCCTTATCTAATTTATTTCTCTATAATCTTTTATCCATATTTCTTTTTTAAACATACATAAAATCATCCCCATGTCTTGAAATACACCAATTCCTCTTTATCTTTTATTCTTAACCTATTCATTTCTGCACATTCTAAAATCTTCTTTATTACCTCGCCTTCTGATGGGATTTTTTTTGTCTTCCACTTTTGTGCAAATACAATTCTCGCCGCTGTTATTATATGACTAATCAAATATGTATCTTCTTTACTATATTTTTCCAGTAATATACCCAATAAATATGCCTCTGGTTTTAACTCTATACGCCTTTTCCAAAAGCTGAAGTGCTGTCACAATGAAGAGGATGTGGGTTTATTATCCTTAGAGCCCAAGGCTAGAACAATGGATAGAAATATTATTTTCTCTTTTTTTCTCTTGTACCATAATCAACTGAACTTTTTAAAATTATTCCTTGAATTATGGGTTGATTGTTTGAACCCCTCATCTTCCTAAAGGTAAAGGTAAAGGTAAAGGTAAAGGTAAAGGTAAAGGTTCCCTTGCACATATGTGCTAGTCATTCCTGACTCTAGGGGTGGTACTCATCTCCGTTTCAAAGCTGAAGAGCCAGCACTGTCCAAAGACATCTCCCTGGTCATGTTGTTGGCATGACTAAACGCCAAATGCGCATGGAACGCTGTTACCTTCCCATCAAAGATGGTCCCTATTTTTCTACTTGCATTTTTACATGCTTTTGAACTGCTAGGTTTGGAGGTCACCCCATTATGCGGCACTAGGGATTCGAACCGCTGAACTGCTAACTTTTCGATCGACAAGCTAAGTCTTAGCCAGTGACCCACCGCATCCCTTTCATCTTCCTAGCTGCTATCTAATAGTTGTCCAGATGTGTAGTCACAGAGCAAGCATGGTTGAAGTGTTGGAGTTTAGAAAGCTTTGTGGATCAGTGTGGGAGCTATAACTATTCTAATAATATTTCAGTGCAGAGCCAGGATTCCCAGGAGCAGCAGCCACTGAGAATCAAATACCCTGATAGGTAGGCTAAGGAAGCCGATCAATGTATGGACGTGAAGGTACCTAAACAAACTTTGGGTGTAAAAGAAAAATTTAAAAGGAATAAAGATGAAAATGGAATTAAATGAAGGTTGAGAAAGTTAACTCTTAGATGAAACTGCCTCAGAAGCACTGATATGCTGTAGCTGGCTTGCACTGGCTCGCAAAACTAGAATGTTAAATTTTCTGGAATTTGTGAGCCAGCTCAGGGCTGAGCCGAGCCACAGTGATTAGTTCTTCAGTGTGTGACAACAGCAATGGAGTCAGAAGTGTGAACTGTTGGAATATTTTTTCCCCCCTGGAGAACAAGTTATTAAACATTTACTAGCACACCACTGATTAGAAGGCTCCCAATACAATGAATGAAAAGTGGGTGTTTGGAACAGAATCAAAAGAATTATGTTACACAGTCCTGCAGAAGAATGGATGTAAATGTATGCAAAGTAGTTGCTTGGCAAAATGATGAAGTGAAAAAAGACCGTACATGTGTAAAACTGCATAATCATTGCTACCAAAAAATGAGAAAATACTGCATAATATGTTCAGAGAAAATGCTGAAGAGAATGTACTGAAAGGTAGCAAGTCTTAAGATTAAAACCAGCAGGGAATGCACAGAAAACAGTTGCTGAAAATAAACAATTTTGGGGAGTGGAGTAAAGCTAGCACCTCCAACAAAATTAATAGAACTGAAAATAAAAGTGCTGAAATGACTTAAGATTTTTTAAAAAGGCATTTTAGATAGTTGCTTGGGAGTAGTCCAGGTAGGAGTCAACACTTACCTGAAATGAGGGGAGGAGGGAGGGAAGAGGGGAGAGCAGTGGTGAAATGTAAAATTTGTTACTATCAGTTCTGTGGGCATGACTTGGTGAGGGGGTAATGTGACTGGATGGGTGTGGCCTTTTTTTTTTACTTTTAAAAGCATTTTTTCTGACGATCCCAGCTGAGTTGCTGATTGTCAGAGACTTTTGTTTTCTTTTAAAAGCTTTTTTTTTTTTGCTCTTAAAAGAAAAAAAAATCCTCTGACGATCAGGCAACTCAGCTGGGATCATCAGAGCCTTTTAAAAGCATTTTTTTACAACCTCTTCAGCCAAAGAGGTTGTAGAAAAAATGCTTTTAAAAGGCTCTGATGATCCCAGCTGAGCTGCGCGATCATCAGAGGCTTTTAAAAGCATTTTTTCTACAACCTCTTTGGCTGAAGAGGTTTTAGAAAAAATGTTTTTAAAAGTAAAAAAAAAAGCCTCTGATGATCACACGGCTCAGCTGGGGGGGGGGG
>WNWU01000019.1:12658962-12669600 GCA_012654045.1 Ptyas mucosa
CGGCTCAGCTGGGCATGGGGGGGGGGGGGCAGGGATTTTTGCTACCAATTCTCTGAACCACCCGCCACCATTGCTATCAGATCGGTGATCCAGTCTAAACGAGGAACATTTCACCCCTGTGGGGGAGAGAGAGAGAGAAAGATGGACAAATACATAGGAATCATACTGCTTTATCAGAGTATTTAAAACAAATACTCTATATATTAGTGTCTAGAGGAAAATTATGGAAGTTATGAATTCAGTGAAAATATTGAAAATTGGTAAGGTAGCAGATGTAGACAGAAATAGCCATAGCATTTAGTTGGTATACCACTCTATAGCACTTTCTAGGTGATTTGCAAAGTTGCACATTGTCCCCAACAATCTGGGTCATCATTTTAAATGTCAGAAGGATAGAAGGCTGAGTCAACCTTGAGTCCATCAGGCTCAAAATCCAGGCTGTGAACAGAGTTTGCCTGCAATACTGCACCTTAACCATGTGCCACCAAGGCTCTAGATCACAGGTGTCAAACTCGCAGCATCACGTTGTCATCACGTGATGTATCATGACATTTTTTCCCCTTCGCAGAGCTGGGGTAGCCTGCACATGACGCATCTGGCCCGCGGGCCACCAGTTTGACACCCCTGCTCTAGATGGTGTAAGTTAAGAAATGTTAAAATATGGATATCGCTTGTGGATGTGACTTGTTTAACAGGTTTATGGAGATTTCATCTGTTCTTGATTATTGAAAGAGTACAATTGTTATTTCTTTCTTTTGAAGGAAAAAAAATACCAAGAGTGAATACAAAAATCACAGTACAGTGCCAATACAGGAAACGTGCAAACCAGATTTTCACTCCTCAGGAGGTCATTAAATGTATGATTGAAGAAGAATGTTTATTGCACATTTGCTGATTTATAACAGCATCCTTCTGCTCACTGTACTGAGTAGAAATAAGACTCAGGTTTTTCAGGAGAAACAAAATAATAAATCGAATGCCTTTGAAATGGGCTTACTTCAGAACAGGGCATAGTAAAAGAAGAAGAGATGGAGTTATTAATTAGTAGTAAAGAATGAATGTGGACTGAATGCAAAATTGAGTGATCAGTACAGAAATATATATGTTGGTCATAGATGAACAAGGATTAGATCCCAAAGAAATTTTGAAGGAATACTGGATGAGTCAAGAGGAAGGAGAAGGCAAACTCATAGTATATAGAACAGGGCTCAGATCAAACTCAAGGCCCGGAGGCCAGATCTGACCCATGGGGTGGTTAGATCTGCCCCGCAGGGCTGCCCTGGAAACAACGAGAGACTGGCACATGTGCCTCTGCCAGTGAAAACAGACCTTGAGATGGCCACACGTGGCCCTTGCAAGCTCCATTTTCGCTGGAAGAGGGTTGCAGGAGGCCATGGCAGCTGAAAACGGGGCTGGGGAGCCCATTTTTGCTGACAAAGCACTTGGACCACCACAGGCGTCCCCAACATGAGTGACATCGAGCTGGCCCACCCTGGCCACACCCACCCTAGTCCAGTCCCGAGGTCAAACACAACCCTGATGTGGCCCTCAATGAAATTGAGTTTGAGATCCCTGATATAGAGTAAATGAGATCCTCAATAAGACATGAGCAAGATGTTTAAAAACAAAGCACTATGAATGAATCAGTATTTGCATGTGGTAGCAGGAACAAGGTTGCAAGAAGTATGCGTAGGGATAGAAAAACTAGATTTAATTATATATATATATATATATATATATATATATATATATATATATATATATATATATAAGAAATATATATTAAGAAATATATATATATATTTCTTTTATCTCCTACATTTATTTTCTTTTGTCCACTACTTCTCATTTTCTGCACTTTGAATAATACTACTTAACTTCAAGGGCATCGGCAAAATGGGAAAGCATTTATGTATGTATACATGCATGCTCAGTAACATAAAAGACTGTTTATTTTTAATAGTTTTTTTAAAAAGCCCATCTTGTGTTCTGAGTGGGGTTCATCCGCTAGCTGGAAACCCAGTCAGCTCTACGGAAATAAATGAGTTAGGACAGGCCACACAGATCTTGAGTGCTAACCCCAATTCACTTTACACCTTCTGCATTCTCTCCTATCATTTTCCTATCCTATTAACAGAATCTGTAGAACATTACTGTCCTTAAAAGCAATATAAAGTTTTAATGGGGGCAGCTGGGAATAGTATTGTTTGTCCTTCTTCAAGAATATTGTCCTGTTGCAGAGATTAACCAGTAAGTTTCCAATTAAGAATCTTTTATTGGTTCACAATTTACAGTATGTCACTAGTTAAAACTTATCTTTAGACAAGAGAGTCAGGTATTATCAACAGAGATAATATTAATCATACTTTATCATCAAAGGAATCATGTTTGGGTTTTTGAGATCATATTATTGGATATCTCCCTTCTGATCATTACCTTTAGCCTAAATGCCTTTTCTGAGATTAATCTATGTTCTGGTGAATCTCACTAGTCCCATTCGTCCTATAAACAATGGTGCCTTTAAGATTGTATAACACAGAAATGGCCCCCAAATTTAACTCCATATACCTTGAAATAAAAACATACATTTTCTTCTTCTTTTTCTAAGAGGCTGTTTGGACAAATAAAGAAAAGATAAGTAAAATGTGTCCAAAAAAAAAAGAAAAGAAAGAATAGAGAAATGATGTGGTGAGGAGATCAGTCTCAAATGGGGAGGACCAAAAGGGAAAATGTATTAAAATGTTAAAAACATCCTGCTATTATCAAATTGGACAAAAACTAAATATTTGATCCAGTTAGCATACTGATAGCCCAGAATTATAAGGGTATGCTCACAGCATTTACAATATAATGCTTCTAAGATGATTCATTATTTAGATAAAAAAAGATAAAATATTAAGCACTGATAGTAGTATTATAACCTTCAATATTTTGTAAATTCTGTTTTGTTTTGTCTCTTAGTATACAGTATGTCTTTTCTTCCTAAAAATAGGATTACATGTTCTACTGTGAAGCAGAAAAGGAGGATATTAATTTGGTAAATATATGTTATTCGTGAATTTAAACAATTCCACTGATTCTCAACTACCGGTAGAAGTTCTTGTAAGTAATATACTTAGAATAGAGTGGTGGTAAAAGCAAAACCACCAGTACAGCCTTACTGTACCAAGCTGGCCCAATTTTAGTCTTTGCTAGGTGTTATTTGTAATGAAGAAAAGAAGAAAGACATCAAGTCTGGTGGTGTGGTTAAATCACTAGGCTAGAAACCTAGACCATGAGTTCTAGTCCTGCTTTAGACACAAAGCCACCTGGCTGACTTTAGGCCAGTCACTCTTTCTCAGCCCTAGGATGGAAGCAATGGAAAACCACTTCCAAAATATTGCCAATAGAAGTACAAGGAGTTGTCCAGATATTCACCAGAAATCAATGCTGACTTAAAAGAACAAAAGAAGAACTCCTTGTTGAGTGAAATATGCTGAGTTATCTAGGAGTTACTTTTTTATAGTCTATTCTGGTTTATGAGCTTTTTTTTTTTTTAAAGTTCTCAGTGCCGGCAAGCCCTATTTTTGCCACAGCTTTGTAAAGTACTGTAACACTGTAATCAGATTTACAGCTCTAATACAATTGAGTAACTGGAACACATTGATATTAAAATACACTAGAGCCCATAGCTACCAGCTTTAGCTCTGAGAAAAGCTGCCAGTTCATCATGATCACTTGACTTTTTGGGTTTGCAGGCTTGGTGAAAAAGATTGGCTGATCAAAATATGTTATTTATTGGTTTTTCTACAGGGGATGCAGCCCAACTTCAGCTGGGAAACCACCCTTCTAGCTTTTTCATTTACTCCCAAGCTATGGAGAATTAAATATTAAACAGCATGTTTATATCTCCAAATTCAATCCATTAAAAAACTCCTTTCCACCCTTTTTTGCCCCGTACCTCAGAATTTGGTACTATATCACAGTGACAAGCTTCTACTTTTTCATATATCATGATTTGGGGAAAGTGAAAATTTCTGGGCAGAAAATACAATTCATCATTGGGAAAAATACCAACTTAAAACTATGCATAAAAGAGAAGCCTTTTCTTCATCTGGAGAGTTAGGACATATTTTTCAAGAGAGTTAAACGGAATACAGAAAAGAAGATAACATACATATTTAGATGTAAAGCAAACCGATTCCAGCCTTCCCACTAAATATTTTAAGGAGTTTAAAAAATACTTCCATATTTAAAAGATATTGTTATGCCTAAAAAGTGGGGAAGCATGCAGTGCAACAATTAAAATACACAATCTAAATATTTTCTCAGAGTCTTAGTACTTGGCAAGCTTCCAATTTGTAAAATCCTGGTGAGAAATACTGGAATGCTGCTGTAGTTCAAGTAGGACTGTATAATTTAAATAAATAATCCCCCAAATGGATAAAATAGTCAAGAGAATGTCCACCTTCTCAGAAAGAGAAGGACAAGATAGAAGACATGATAGAAGATATCAAGCAATGTTCATTCTGAAAAACTTCACTATAATAGTTGAATTCTTAGCAATGAGCATGCCTGCCATGGCAACTATTTGATAAGTGCATCTTTGAGATGGTTTTACAATCCCAGATTCTGTAATAATGGCTCTTGGGTGTATAAAATTTGGAAGAGAGATACTACTCTGCCAGCAATCCAACTGTAAGCATTGTTCTTTGAGCAACACACCTCAGGCTGTTATAAATTTAAAAAATATCCTTCTCCAGATACCTTCACAAGCTTCATTCCCCCAAAAAGGAGTGGTTCCAAGCAACTTTTCAGGAAGAAAAGAGAAAAATTAAAGATATTTTTAAAACTTACATACAATATATTTTACTCCATCACGCTATGGTAAGCTGACTATTTCCACCAGTTTACTGCAGGTTGGGAGTGCCCATGATTCTTGTATCTCTTGGATTAGACGGGAGCCAAATAATTGACAGAGGAACTGTAACATAACTTGATTCAACTATCATGGTAAATCATAGTGTGCTTAACCACATGTGTTGAATAAGTCACAATTATTTCAATTTACCCATTACACTAAGCCTTAAACTATAATTTAAAAACCCTAAGACTTATTTTATTCACACAGAATACTTTGGTGCAGCACTTTTCCAGAAAGAATACACAATTAAATCAAAAATATCTTATGGCTTTACATAGTATGTGTACTTAGCCATAACATCCCTACATTTGAAATGAAGCAATATAAACAAGTCTCCAAAGCAGAAGCACCTACCCACTGTCTTACCCAATAGCGTCATAATAGTAGCTAAGTGTTATACCATACAATTTCAGCTTTAAGTATTTTCTTTGCCTAAGTGTTCCCATATTTTTAACTGCTGATAATGAATACATTGTAATGACACATCACTTCTTTAACAAGGGAATGGTATTCTCATGCTAATTGCAAGTGGGCATAAATGACTGTTTTCTAGCAAAATACTCTGCTCAACTTGACTTCTTTGTTGTTGCAGTTGATTTCAAACCAAATGGTATTTTATTTGTCTCTTATTACTACCGAAATATTCTATCAGAAATCTTCTTATTCTTTCTATATCACTAGCTCACTGAGAGTAGAAAGAACTATTGATCAATGGGAAAGCATATTTTATGTGTACAAAAGGTTCCAGTTGAGTGGTGAAATCCATTTTTTTTTACTACCAGTTCTGTGGGAGTGGCTTGGTGGGCATGGCAGGATACTGCAAAATATCCATTCCCACCCCACTCCAGGGGAAGGACACTGCAAAATCCCCATTCCTCCCCACTCCTGGGGCCAGCCAGAGGTGGTATTTGCCGGTTCTCTGAACTACTCAAAATTTCTGCTACCGGTTCTCCAGAATCTGTCAGAACCTGCTGGATTTCACCCTTGTTCCAGTTTCAACTTCAGGCTTCCTCAATTAGAAGAATCCCATTTAAATTACCAATAGCAACTGATAATGTGCTGAAAACTTCATTCTTTCTCAGGAAGTTAGTTCTGGGGTTTTTTTGGTTTTTTTTTTTTTGTTTGTTTTTTGGTCTTTCAAAGGAGAGTTTGCTTTTACTACCTTATCCTCAGGTTACTTGACAATGTTTTTTTGAAGTTGACTTTATGGTAGTTAAGTTTAACTAAATTTGGTTTTTGCTTGAATTACTGGATGTTACTGCTGCTGTGGTTTCATATCCTTGCTCTTCTTTTGTTGCACATCATTTGTTTTCCAATCTGAAGCCTGGGTGTAAGATGCAACCTGAAAAGGCCCAACAGCAGGAACTGTCTTCTGAAATCTTGGAATTGAATGGAAGCATGGGAAGACATATAGGACATTCGCATATACTGCTTGGCCCTTTTCTCACTAAAAACCGCATAATCCTGTGGGAAGAAATATCTATCTAGTTCAGTTCCATGCTGGGAGAAAGACACTGGAAACATGGAGGCTGATTGAAAAGAAGGTTTAATGTTGAACAGAACCACCAAACACATGGTTCTGATGCAGCTGACAAAATGGAGTTGAGAGTGAAGGGGTTTTATACCTTCTTTGGGCTTTGCACTTGAGCTTCCTGTTCCTGTGCAAGAACATGTCTTCTATTGGCTGTTGTCAGACTCCTATGGAGACATGTAGGGATTATGTAGGGGTCATAGCTGGCTCTATAGGCAAAATACAAATCCTAGATGTTTGAGCTAAGTTTTCTCTAGGGTGATGCAATAATTCCTATTGTGGCTTAATGGCTTTGTTCTGTGTTGAAACTTGAGTGACGGCTGCTTCGAATCCTACCATTCTGCCTTTGTTTCAAAATATCCTGTCTTGAATGGATTACCAAAACTGCATTTCTAAAAGCTGGCCTCAGTATCTGCTGGGTCTATTAAGGAAAGTGGGGTTTGCTTTCTGCCTCTAAAAACATGTTTCTCCATTTCTTCCTTTGGGAAATATAATATTCCAACTTTTTAAAACATTCCTCAAAATATTTCATTCTTCTAGGAGGGGGGGTGGCTTCCCACAATACCTTATTGCATCAATGACAATTTCTCTGAAATTAATTTTTTTCCTTTGCAAAAGAAAAATGGAAATGAATTCTATTTCATCACTTTGTATGAGAACTGGTAAGAAGAAACTGCAGGAGAATTCCATGTCTTGAATGGCCTTGTTTTAAAATAGAAAACCTCAGTTTAAAAGATAACATGCACTAAAATGTGGCAACAAATCTACCCTAATGGGCACAGTAGTTTACTAGTGCAGATGAATCTTCTTTTGGATTGCAGAAATAAATGGATATTCCTGTGATGGAATGCCTAGCAGATTCTAGGAACATGAAGGGAGTGGAGTAAAGTCCCTTATAGGAAAAAAAAAACAAACTTCAGATAAAGATGGATGAGAAAAAGACTCAGAGTGACTCCACCTTAATTCTAATAGTTCATCTAGAGTGTAGCTTTGGCAGACTTTCAAGATTCTGTTACAATACTCAACTAGCAATAAACATTTTTTCACAAATCCAAGTGGTTTGCCTTGAGTTTGTTCTCCTCAAAGAGCTTGCTTTATCATTCTAGGGTACTAAAAATTTTGTTAATTGCAGCCAAGTAAATTACATTTTTAGCATGTGTGTCTAGAAGTATATAAACTATGTAGATACTTAACCATCCGATTTATATGTCAAAACCATCAAGTTGGCAGCGTAGTCTAAGAATGCAGTGAATTCCAATAGACTTCCAATGAATTATGTTACAGCCACTCACTTTACTATTTCACTTTTAGCAATTTTGAGGGTTTTTTTTAAATGCATTCTACACTGCTATTTATATGTAAATCAAAATCGCCTGGATGCAGCATGTAAATTTCTATATATCCTTATGCTGGCTTGTGCACAAGCGTACAGTCAAAAGATATTGCTTGAGCTAGCTTCTAGACTTCTACCTGCATCTATATTCTACAAGCTTCCTTAATTTCAGCTTCCTACATTTCCTCTTATGTAACTGGGGGGAAAAAATCCTTCTTTGTCAGGTCACATCATTAAATGATCAGAGTCTAATGAGAAAATCAAGAGAACTCCCCAGTATTATGAATAATTTATTGATGAATTTCAGTGACTTATCGGTTTCAGTAACATTTGGTTAATCTTAGTTTGCCTTGTGTAGATTCTCCACAGGGGAAAGTATGCAGAATCAAAGAAAGGTGTTCATTTTTAACTATGTATGTGAGGAGGGAGGATAATAGAGTTTTTTGAGGGCTGCTGAATAATAACCACCAGTATCCATTAGCACTGGCCAACTAGAGCTTCTGGGAATCAAAAATCCAACATTATCTGGAAACTTCAGATTTCTGATTATTACAGTATGTTCGTAAGGCACATACATTTACTAGATAAATGTATCTTGGCTCCAGCATGAAATTAGTGCCTAGGAAAAGCTAAAGATATCCAAAGTGTCAAAATAGTTAGATCAAAGGTAAATAATTTGGGAGGACGGTGTCCAAAAACACACCAAATGCCAAGGCACATATTTTGGAATCATATCTATCAGTACACATAGGAGTACATAGACATATATTTTAAAAAGCCCTAATGAGAAGAACACATGCTTCCCTGCATTTTATGTTGCCAGTCTTCATTCTAGCTCCAGATGTGTTTCACACCAGAAGAACTTTAAGATTTGGACCAGTTTTCATTAAATCCTTTGCCATCTACCACCTGGTCTTGGCCTTTTCTAGACTGCCAAATTGGGAGAGGCTGTCTTAGGTTATGAAATATAGAGCTTGACACAGCCAGTTATAATAAACAGTTATGCCTAAACCCCAGTCATAAGTAGAATAGAATAGAATAGAATAGAATAGAATAGAATAGAATAGAATAGAATAGAATAGAATAGCATAGCATAGCATAGCATAGCATAGCATAGCATAGCATAGCATAGCATAGAATAGAATAGAATAGAATAGAATAGAATAGAATAGAATAGAATAGAATAGAATTCTTTATTGGCCAAGTGTGATTGGACACACAAGGAATTTGTCTTGGTGCATACGCTCTCAATATACATAAAAGAAAAGATACATTCGTCAAGAATCATAAGGTACAACACTTAATGATAGTCATAGGGAAACAGTCAATATAAATCTTAAGGATACCAGCAACAAGGTTACAGTCATGGAGTCATAAGTGGGAAGAGATGGGTGATAGAAACGATGAGAAGATTAATAGTAATGCAGACTTAGTAATGATTTTTCAGGATGCTTGTAATATAAGCCCTACCCCCAAAATAAGCCCCAGTTAAGATTGTCAGCCAGATGAGTGCATTTAGTACCGTGTTTTCCCCAAAATAAGACCTAGCCAGAAAATAAGCCCTAATGCGTCATTTGGAGCAAAAATTAATATAAGACCCGGTCTTATTTTCAGGGAAACACAGTAGGAGACAAATTGTTCATCCCCATAATAATAATGCAGAAACTGAAAAATATATTCAGCAGAAGTTTGTTTCATGATACCATCATTTGGATTTTAAAATATTGATGGCAGCCAAGTCAATATTAGTTAGGGATCCTGAAAGGAGATTGGGAGGCAGAATTTGGCAACAGGACTAATAATTAAGAATACTGTTTAAAGGTGTTATTGCTAATATTTCCATGTCTAGGAATAAAAATATTTTAGGCTCTTTTTGCTAGATTAATGACATCAAGATTAATGCATCCAGGCTAGGAAATATAAATTATTTTTATATATTTTAAATTCATTAAATGTGAATTATTATTTATAAGTATTACACAGGATTGTAATGTTTATTGCAAAGACAGACTGATCATTATGACCTCTAAAACATCTCTGCTATGGATTTTAGTCTAAATTGGGATTTTTTTTTGCAGGTTGAAAGTCTTTCCTGGAACCTGGAAGTCTTTCCAGGTTGAAAAGATTAGCCAGGCACATCACCATTTCCCTAGGGACACTCAATTGGGGGTTTATTTCATATCCCCAGCAGGAGCTGGAGTGAAGAACAAGAGCTCAACCCTGTCCATGGCAGTTCTTGGGTCTCGAACACAGGCTTACTAATCTCCTGCCCAGTGTTCCAGTTACTCGAGCCATCATGATCTTGTCTAAATTGGATAAGCCACCAGTATTCATGCACCTTCTCCTTCCAACCTTCTTAGTAAAGGAGGAAAGAGATTTCCATGAACAGGTAGTGTTCAGCAAAATTAAAATATTAAAAGAAAACAACAGGAGAATATTTGGAAGAAGATATTTGGAATATTTGGAAGAAGAGGAAGAAGAAGAAGATATAAGAATATTTGGAAGAAGAGGAAACATTCCAATCTATACATCTTCATCCAGCTTCTAATTTTGTAATAAATTATTTTGCTTATTTTCTGGGCAATGCGGCTCAGTTTGCAGGAATGAAGAGAGAAATAGAAGAGAATGGACCTCCAATAAAAATTGTTTTGCAGTGATTTAAATAGATTGAGAAATAGTACAGCATTGAAAAAAAAGAAACGAAGGAGATGTTAAAGTAACATTTAAACTGATACATGCTGGAAAAACAGTAAGGCCAAAAATATGAAACATTCAGATAAGAAACCTAAGCCCCAAACCGTGAACGTTGAAGCTCTAATTGCAACACACAGCAGTTCTTACAACAGTAACAATACATTCGATGCCCAAGGC
>WNWU01000019.1:12670000-12688240 GCA_012654045.1 Ptyas mucosa
AAGGCAATACACTAATACATTGCTAAGTAAATTATTCATGCAATCAATAGCTTCTGCTATTGCCTACTTCCACCAAGTAATTTCTCTGTTCAAAGCATCTACTTGTCTATTGATGAACTTCTTAGTCTTGATTCTTTTCATCTCCTCCTCTGTCTGACCACTCATCTTGAGGGGGGAAACCTGATGGAACTCTCTTGAGCCACAAGCAAATAAATCGGTAGATTCACTTTCACCTAGTTTTAAAACACTTGCAATATGTATGTTCTTCTTCTAGATCAGGAATAACTAAATGATGGCTTGCAAGCCACATTCCCCCCCCCCTCCCTCCCCCCCCCCAAAATCACTAAGGCTTTTGAGTTCTAACAAGTTGAAATCAAATGTTTAATTAAACAGAGAATCCTTCATCAGTGCCAGTGCCACATGGAATCAATTATCTTTAGAATGAAATCCCAAAGGTGCTTTTTCAAGAGGCAACTGGATTTTCTGCTTTTTCTTTGAAGACGTTTCGCTTCTCATTCAAGAAGCTTCTTCAGCTCTGGCTGTATGATGGGGAATGGAAGGATTTATACTCCTTGCAGACAGCTGCACATTTGCATTCTTTTAGAGAGTCCCTGAGGCCTCCTGGAGATTTATCTGTGTCGCCAGGGTCACCTGAGTAGTGCAAATGGGTGTGGAGCCTTCTTGGAAGTGTTGAAAGGACTGTGTTGTAGAGTGGAGGTAGATGATGTTAGATCCTTCCCCTTTTGTTGAGAGAGGGTTGTTCAATTTTCACATAGATGGCCTCTTTGACCCCTCTTTCAAACCAGCGGTCCTTTCTCTCCAAAATGTGGACTTTGCTATCTTCAATCAGTGGTCTTTGTCTTTTAAATGCAGCTGGACTGCTGAATCTTTTCCTGATGGGTTTGTTCTCCTACATTTTTGTGCCTTGCATTTATGAAGTGGTTGTTTTGTGCATTGGGGAAATAAAACAACAACAAAACAAGAATACTGTCTCCATCTGCTCCACAACAATCCAAACGAGCAGCTAGGGCAGCTTATCTGCCCTCAAGATAGCACTGCTGCATTTCAAGGCCCAGCTGAGCTGCTTTTTCCCATTTTTTGTTTGTTTGTTCTTCTTTCTTATAACAACACAGCAACAGCAACATACAGGCTACAATCAAGCAACTCCTCAACTAGCTAAGCCAGATGTTCTAGTGCCGTAATGGTGAACCTATGGCACGCGTGCCACAGGTGGCACATGGAGCCATATCTGTGGGCACGCGAGTGTTGCCCTAGCTCAGCTCCAGAACACATGTGCATGCCAACCAGCTGATTTTTGGGCCTTCTGGGCCCACTGGAAGTCAGGAAACAGGTTGTTTCTGGCTTCAGGAGGGCCTCCGGGAGGGGGCAAGGCTGCTTTTGTCTTCCCCAGGCTCCTAGAAAGGCTCTGGAGCCTGGGGAGGGTGAAAAATGGGCCTTCTGGTCCCCCTGGAAGTCAGGAAATGGGCCATTTCTGGCCTCTGGAGGGTGGGGAAGGCTGTTTTCATCCTCCCCAGGCTCCACGAAAGCCTCTGGAGCCTGGGGAGAGTGAAAAATGGGCATACGGGGGGAGCGCAGAGGGGATCGCACACGCATACACGGGGGGTGGGATGCATTGAATTATGGGTGTGGGCAGGCATGTGTGTGACCCCCGTGCTCCCCCTGCTTTTGGCACTTGATCACAAAAAGGTTAGCCATCACAGTTCTAGGGACTCAATTACATCCAACCATACCTGCCCCACCATACCTTGAGAGTGTCTCTGATAGACACTCAAGTGAGAGTGGGGAGAAGGGGTTTCAAGTGAAGAAATGAAGCTTTCTTCAACTTGTTAAGTTTATTGGTGTTGTGTTACCAACCAGCAGAGTAACAAGGAAATATTGCTGGGAGCAATGAATAAGAGATAAGCAAACTGGTTTAGCAAAAGCTTACTTTATAGTAGGAAAAATAGTCTCATAGTCGTTAAACAAATTCCAAGTCTTTGCCAGTTAAATCAGTCCAGTAATTACAGAATAACAAACTCACTCTGGTTCACAAACCACGATGCTGGGAGATCCATCAAACGATGATTAGCAGATAGCAACTCCTCTCAATGTAGCAGCATAGCAGCATAGCAGCATATCATCATCATCATTTTAACATGTTACAATGCTTCACTTAAATACGCTCACAACCAGTCATTACCTCATTACAGCATGACTCAGCATTACAATGAATCAGATTAAAGGTAGAGTACACATATATTGCCTGGACAACTAGTTAGGCCCAAACCATATCCTAACACAACTTATCACATATCCTAACACAACCTAACACAACTTTGTGACTCCTGATGATGTGGACAGGATTTTGGGGAGACTTAGTGCGGCCACATGTTTACTGGACCCGTGTCCCTCCTGGTTGGTACTGGCCTCCCGGGAGGTTACACAAGGCTGGCTCCAGGGCATTATCAACGCCTCCTTGAGTGAGGGTCACTTCCCTGCCGCCTTGAAAGAGGCGGTGGTGAGGCCCCTCCTCAAGAAGCCTTCCCTGGACCCAGCAGTATTAGCTAACTATCGTCCTGTCTCCAACCTTCGCTTTATTGCGAAGGTTGTTGAGAGTGTGGTTGCGCAACAGTTTCCACAATTCCTGGAGGAAACATCTTATCTGGATCCGTTCCAGTCGGGTTTCAGGTCTGGGCACAGCACAGAGACGGCATTGGTCGCGTTGGTTGATGATCTCTGGAGGGCTCGGGACAGGGGATGTTCCTCTGTCCTAGCCCTATTAGATCTCTCAGCGGCTTTTGATACCATCGACCATGGTATCATGCTGCACCGGTTGGAAGAGTTGGGGGTGGGGGGCACTGTATTACAGTGGTTCTCCTCCTTTCTCTCTGACCGGTCGCAGTTTGTGTTGACAGGGGGGCAGAGGTCGACCTCGAGGCCTCTCGTTTGTGGAGTGCCGCAGGGGTCGGTCCTCTCGCCCCTTCTGTTCAACATTTATGTGAAGCCGCTGGGTGAGATCATCCGTGGCTTTGGGGTGAGATACCATCAGTACGCTGATGACACCCAGCTGTACATCTCCACCCCAGGCCACCCCAATGATGCCCTCGAAGTGATGTCCCAGTGCCTGGAAGCCGTGCGGATCTGGATGGGGAGAAACAAACTCAGGCTCAACCCGTCCAAGACGGAGTGGCTGTGGTTCCCGGCATCCCGATATAGTCAGTTGACTCCATCGCTGACTATCGGGGGCGAGTCCTTAGCCCCCGCAGAAAGGGCTCGCAATCTGGGAGTCCTCCTGGATAGGCAGCTGTCCTTGGAGGAACATCTGACAGCTGTAGCCAGGGGGACCTTTTGTCAGGTTCGCCTGATTCGCCAGTTGCGGCCCTTTCTTGATCGGGATTCCCTGTGCACAGTCACTCACGCCCTTGTCACTTCCCACCTAGACTACTGTAATGCTCTCTACATGGGGCTCCCCTTGAAGAGCACCCGGAGGCTCCAACTGGTCCAAAATGCGGCCGCGCGGGTAGTGACGGGAGCAGCGTGGCGCTCCCACATAACACCGCTCCTGCGCAAGCTGCACTGGCTTCCGGTGGTCTTCCGGGTGCGCTTCAAGGTGTTGGTGATCACCTTTAAAGCGCTCCATGGCATAGGGCCTAGTTATCTCCGAGACCGCCTGCTGTCACCGATGACCTCCCATCGACCCGTGCGCTCCCACAGAGAGGGCCTCCTCAGGGTGCCATCAGCCAAACAATGTAGGCTGGTGACTCCCAGGGGGAGAGCCTTCTCTGTGGGGGCACCCACCCTCTGGAACCAGTTGCCCCCGGAGATTAGGAGAATTCATGACCTCAGTGCCTTCCGCCGTGCCCTAAAAACACATTTTTTCCAACAAGCCGGGCTGGCTTAAGAAGAAATTTTAAATATTTTTAATATTTTAATTGGTCTGTGAGTTTTAAATTTTGTAGCCAAATTATATATATACTTTAAATGTCTTAATATTTATATTTTATGTTTTTTATGTCTGGCTGTACACCGCCCTGAGTCCTCAGGGAGAAGGGCGGTATATAAATTGGAAATAAAATAAAATAAAAAAAATAAAAAATAAATCCTGCATTAAAACAATAAGGACAGCACTACTCACCAGCATTCTGTTAAAACAGAAAAGAGTCAGCAAGAAGTACTGGAGTACATTTTGCTGGCATACTTTTCTGCCAGCTCCCACACCACAGGAAAGCAGTTCAACTGTGTCCTCAATCTATTGGATCAGTTTTATTTTATTTATTTTATTTTATTTTATTAAATTTCTATACCACCCTTCTTTTAACAGCCCACACACCTCTACTCTTTGACAATGTTACATTTACAGATAGAAGGAACGGATCGGTGGTGCAATAAAAGCTTCAATCCAGTAAGACATGGATTTGCCTGGCACAACAGTACATTGATGCTAAGAGAATATATGGTATTCTAAAATCTTTAGGAAGACACACTATTGATCTCATGATAATGATCAAATGAAATTATACTGAGGACTACACCACTTAAGAGCTATCTTTTCCCAAGCATGAAGAATATGGATTGTCCCTTATATCAGCAGTTCCCAACTTTTGTGCCTTTCAGCCCCCACTGGAGGGGGAGAGGAGAACCGGGCTGCATGAGTGGCGGGCTGACGTGTGCATGCACATCTCAACTTGCGCAAGCAGCAGGGCAGTGCACATGTGGATGCACATGCCACTCAACTGCAAGTTGAGCTGCGTGCGCAGATGCACCAGCCCACCGTCTATGTGAGTGTGTGCACACCAGCCTGACATTCACATGGTTGAACTGCATATGTGTGTGCACCAGCCTGCTTCTTGCATGGCCTGATTCTGAATTGGCCACAGCCTCGAGTGGGCTACATCCTGGGATTTGGAAACCCCTACCTTATACCATTATAGATACACGAGCACCAGATTCTACTATTTAATGTTCTACAATGGATTAATGGATCAAGTCATAGATCTTTTCTGATTAGTGCATTTAGATGAATAGTGATTTCAGTAAACCTCCTATTGATATAATAGTATACAGTTTCCTGCCTGAGCAGTGGATTGGACTGGAAGACCTCCAAAGACCTTCCAACTCTATTATTCTAATTCTAATAATTCCAGTCAACATTCAGTAAATATAAGAAATACAGAAGCCTTACTGACAACAGGAGAAATGGGAACATAATCTTTATATATTAATTAAAGGGGGGGGGGTTAAGAAGGAAAGGAAGGAAGGAAGGAAGGAAGGAAGGAAGGAAGGAAGGAAGGACAGAAGGAGATATACTATAAAGAAAAATCCTTTTATCAAGATTCAGGAAAGGGCATTTCTACATGTCAATTAAACAACAAGAATGGTTCATTAAGACTAGATAACTATTTTTCTCTTGATGATATGATCATTAAAGCATAGACTACTGAGAGTGGCTTGAATTCCTAGCTCCAACTGTTATTGCAAATTCCTCTTAAGGCAAAATCCTCAAGGTAAAGGAATAAGTAATTCAACATACATACAGTTGGCTTATTATCTGTGTTCATTCACAGGTTTCTGTATTGCTCAGGAAAACGGTTGGCATCTTACTAAGAGAAAAATTCCCTTCTGATATAGAGCAACATAAAATGAAATCTTGAAATTAGAGTATGGTATAGATAATCAAAAGCTACTCAACTGTAGCTCTTGTATGATCTCAATTCATTGTAATGTTCAATTTACTTATTGTACTATAGTCTGTAGGTCTATGCATTTCCTAATCTAAGAATAATATTAGAGCTGGGAAGAAATGCATTCGGAACATATTTTAAAGAGAACATCCCCAGTTCATACTTCCAAACATATATAAGCTGGAATGTAGGTATATGAAACAATTTTCTTTTTTAATCATTATGTAATTCTATTCACATTTTCTAGAGGATGAAGAAAAACATGAATATTGCTTTTGGGTATAAAAAATAAAGCCCAAATACGTTTATTAAGAAACGCTGAGCATAAAAAGATTTCACTTCTTTAAAGAAAATGACTTGAAAATACACACTTTCCACCGAATAATTCTGTACGCAAAGCAGTGAATGGTTTTTATATTAGAAAATATGTCCGTGACTTTTTCATGCAAATATATTAAAATAAATTCACCAAAGAATGAAAAAAACTGGATGAAAGGAACTTACTTAAAAGCAACGGAAATTGAGCAAACTTGGCTTCATGGATTTGCCTGTCCCTAAGCAAAAAGAAAAGAAATGGAAATCTATTCCACCACTTCAGAAAACAACTGGAAACTACAAAAGAAGGTCAAATATTCCGAGTGATTTTCAGTAGCCACACTTAGCAATAGATTGATAAAACTACATAGGTCCTTCTGAATGTCCCAGGTAATAATTAATTAATAATAATTTCCACACTTAATTAATTATTGCTCAGTGTTCAAAAATCTATAAATACTATTAAAATTCTCAGGTCTGTTTGCTACTTTATTATGCTGAATTGGAGAAAAAACTGCAAAAATTTGTTAATAAATATATCTCAAATGGATTAAATTAGAGAAGATTGAGACCCTTACTGATGCTCTTGACCACAGCTGCTGTAGTGCCACAGTCAGCTGCAGTCACATGACCTGATGTGATTGCCGATACTCTGTCACTTTCCCACTGGCAAAGTCTTTCCTTATGGTGCATTTTCTGCCAGTCCCTCTGCACATGCACTGTGCCAGCCATTCACACACACACACCCTCACTCTCTCCCCATCCAGCAGCAGTGAGTTATTTGCATGGTGGGAAGGTAAGGTAAGGGAGGGGAGGGGAGGGGAGGGGAGGGGAGGGAGGGGGGGAGGGAGGGAGGGAGGGAGGGAGGAAGGAAGGAAGGAAGGAAGGAAGGAAGGAAGGAAGGAAGATTTCCCATGCTTAATGCTAGCTTTCCACAAGGAAACTCAATGGGGAAGCCAACAAGAACTCAGAAGTCATTCCTCTATTTGCTGGTTTTTTAGTCAGTTTGTGATAATTCTGGTTCTCTTTTTAGATTAGGAAAATATTTCTGAAACAATGATTCAACAGGTCATCTGATATCTGATAATACTGAAGAACAATGCATTTATATGGAAGTTTCTATTAAACCATTCTTTTACAGATACATCTCATTTTCTTGGCAGTTGATTACAGTCCATTTGTTTCCACAGGGACACAGCCAGTGGCACTCCCTTGATAAACAAATATACCAGGAGAAATAAAGAGAAAATAAATTATTTCTAGTGGTTTAGAAAGTTGCTAAAACCATATATTCAGCATCCACTTATCTTTTATGTATACTGATATTTATAGTGATAAATGTCTCATTATAGAAAGCGATTGTTTTGAAGGTCTGAGGCAAATTGTGGGCCTGCATATTGAGTGTCTTCTTTGAGCATTTACCGTTCATCTTTTCTATGATTTGTTACGCTTCTCCAGTATTTCATGTGATTCCAGCTTGTCAGCACAGAGTACAGGCATAATGAAAATAAATTCAGTCTTAAAGTAATTTGCAGCTGACTGAAACATATTGTAGAACTTTTTGTGTTTCAGGTGAACCTTTCTGTTGGATTTAGTCAAAATCTCCACAACATCCAACCCACACGCCAATGTTTGTAAAGGAAGCGAAGAGTATAGATTATAGACTAAAGAGTATAGATTAAAATTGGTCCATTCCATTTGCAGGAAATGTCTGCTTTTTAGGACCTGTTGAAGTTTCATTCCAATCGTTAATTTTGAAAAAAAAAATCTGCTTGAAAGTTCACCAGAACAGACTCGAGGGTGGGTAAAAATTGCATTTTCTTTAAAAACTTCACAAAGTGACAAAGAATTTGCTTCTGTCATTTGAAAATGTTAAACTCCTGGAATGCTTACTGAAGTAATGAGCCCTTTAAAGAGTAGAAGCATTTTTTCCTGGTATTTCCAAGAATGGTCATGTGATGGCTCATTCTATCTGACATTCATTCTGTCATGGAGGTGCTATAAAGAAATAGTTACTTTTGGCAGGATAGGTGGCAGAATTCTTTTTATTGCTAATGAGGAGGAAAGCATAGAAGAATATAGAACCCAAGTTTAATGCAGGAGAGAAAGGGATATTCACGGTTATCAAGAAGCAAGATGTGCTGTCATTTTATAAAATCAACTGAGCAGCTCATCTTAATTGTTACACTTTACTAAGCGGGAAAAAACAGATCAAACTAAAACTTGAATATCGCAGAGTGCAGATTTTATACTGTACCGGCATTTTGTACTACTTTAAAATGAGGAATGGATCTAATTCCAGGGGCCTTGTAAATGCCCTACTTCCTCTCCACTACAGGAGAAAAATCTGTAAGAAGATCTAATACCCCTTCACTCTTCTCACTGGTTGGTGGCATGGTTCGTTTCAGCTTCTTAGTCAGTAGTACAGACTCCCAATGTTTTATTTAAGGGTTTCTAGAGGCAGGTCAAATGCACTAGGACATGTTAGTTGATATTTCCAGGATAAAACTCTGAACATACGCACAGGCATGCCTTTATACAGTAGTTATTTTCACACAGAGAGTTACAGGTGCTGCAATCACACTGACCAATAAATGAATTATGGTATATCTAGTTGTCTTCTACTCTAGAAGCTCCCTGGTTACAGTTTATTTTATCTATGCATAACAAAGTATATGTAATGCTACAGCGACATAGAGTGGATAAAAATGAACTTTTCCAGTATCTACAATTTTTGCACTGGTAAAACGTTGTTTTCTAAGAGAAAGAATTTCCTTCCTTCTTTTCTTCCCTCCCTCCCTCCCTCCCTCCCTCCCTCCTTCCTTCCTTCCCTCCCTTCTTCCTCCCTCCCCCCCTCCCTGCCTCTTCCTGGAGAGAAGAAATTATGGTTAACAAACTCTCTATGGCATTATTCTTGGTTCATTGTGGTTGTTGCTGTTTCATATGTCAGAACAATTCTTTTGACCACATCGTTGTCCATGTTAATTACCAAAGTCAATCAAACATCACGACAGTTATCTTGCTTCTTGCATCCCTTATAGTGGTAAGTATCTACTCTGCCTTGGTCAGGTATCACACATTTAGTTCTTCACAGTTCTGCACAGCCCAGTTTTAAAAAGAAAAATCTATAAAAGCAAGTCCTGAAAGGGCTACCAAGGTGATGAAAGGAGCAGGTCCTACAAGGAATGTTTCAAAGACCTACATTAGATATGTTAAACTTGAAGAAGAGAAGGAAGAGACATGATAGCTGTCTTCAAATATCTGAAGGGCAGTCACATTGTAGAGGATTTGGACTTATTCTCACCAGAGTCTAAGAAAACTAACAGTATGAAACTTAAGAATGTAGGTATAGATTAGAGACACAGGTGTCTCTAATCTGATGTTAAGAGCTGTCCAACAGTGGCATAGATTGCCAAATGGGGAATGGCTTCTTAATTTTTATTGAAAGTTCCAAACAGAGACTGGATAGTTATTTGTAGTGGATGATGAAGTCAACCTTGCAAGATAAAAGAGATTGAACTTGATGGCCATTGAAGTAGCTTCCAACTGTATGGTTTTATGATTCTATTATAGGTATATATGGATATGATTGATGAAACCAGGTATGAATATAAAGTTTAAAAAATCTTGACTAAAAAGCCAGTAAAACAGGTGAACTTCTAAGATTAAAGCAATATGTTAAAAGTTGAATGGTATCCTGCCTCTTGCACAGATCCATAGATTTGGAACGGGGCATTTAGACTTTTCCATTTGCTACCTGCTCAATACAACTCATTCTGACAGATCACTGCCCAACTTTCCTTTGAAAACATCCAATCCAATGAATGGAAACTGACTTCTGTGGGTAATTGGTTCTCTATGAAACTGCTCTTCTTCTTAGGAACTCTTGTCTCATACTCAATCTCTCATCCATCTTTTTGTAGGTTACATTCAATATTACCTGTGCTGCATTCTGAGGTGATAAAAAAGAGATTTCTATGAAATCTTTTTAGTTATTTAAAGGGTTGCCTAATACCCCCTGTCAGTCAACTTTTCTCAAGAGTAAACATGCTGAGTTCCTTCCATCTTTCTTCCTAAACTATAGTTTCTAGTTCCTTCATCAATCTCACTGTTTATCTCTGAACTTTTCCAATTTCTCTGAATACTTCTGAAAATATGGTGACAAAAATGGACATTATTCAAGACAGAGTCTGATCAATCCAAATTGAAGTGGAACTATAATAGTCATGTTTTTTCTATGCTGTATTTCTCTAAAACTGCAGTTCCCTTTTTGTAGCTACTTTACAATGCTTATATATATCAAGTTTACAACAAGATATTGGATTCAAGTTCTATTTTTTATTTGATTCCTAAGCCAGTTATCCCCATTCTACACTTGAGTGTTTGATTGCTTTCCTAAGAGGAAATATTTACATACAACTTTGTTAAATATAAATTAAATTAAACAGGCTTGAAATTTTAGGTCTGGATAGCCTTGAACTACGCCGTCTACATTCCGACCTATGCTTAGTTCATAAGATTATTTACCAAAAGGTTCTACCTGTAAATGAGCCTGAGCCTTCGGAGAAAGGCAGCATATAAATTGAACTAATAAATGAGTAGTTTAATTTCAGCCGTAATAACACAAGGACTATCAATAGATTCAAACTCAATGTAAATCTCTCTAATCTTAATTGTAGGAAATATGACTTCTGCAATACAGTAGTAAATGTCTGGAACACTCTACCTGATCCTGTTGTTAGTCTCGCTAATCTCCCTACCTTTTACCTTAAACTGTCTACCATGGACCTTTCACATTTCCTAAGAGGTCCCTAAGGGGATGTGCATAAGCGCACCAGCGTGCCTACCGTCCCTGATCTACTGTCCCCATTTATGTGTAATCATTCTATGTGTTTATGGCTATGTTTTGCCTATTTATATCCTTTTATTTGTGCCAATTTTTTTCATGTGTCCATGTCTATGTCTATACTGTTACTTCTTTACTTGTACTTGTTGATAAATAAATAAATAAATAAATAAATAAATAAATAAATAAATAAATGTCATTGTTAGTTCAGCCATTTTGTCTAATTTTTCAATATCGCTTTATAATTTATTTCTGTTTTCTAAGATATTAATTATCCTACCCAATGTTGCTATCATCTATAGTTTGCTAAATTTTCCCTCCATCTCCACAGCTACATAATTAATAACATGTTGAGCTTACCATATCCAAATCTTCTGGACTTGATATATAAGAACAACTTCATTGACCTCATAAATCTTAAAGTATTACAATACTTTATGCATGAGTACATTTAAAGTTAACTATTCCATCAATCGTGAATTTCCCCAAAAAACCTAATCTTACTTTTTTGAATTTCCTGTGCCTTTCACAGACATAGACAAAGATTTAACTCTGTATTCCTTCTTATCCATCAACTTATTGATCCACCTTGCTTTAAATGTTTCTGATGCTATACCTCAGGTATTGTCCAGTTTATTGACAAGTAACTACTAGAATATACAATATCTAATTATATGATATAGCTATGTCTACCTGATCAATAACAACGTCCGTTGACAGAGGCTGCATTTTTAACTAAACAAGGATATGCTTTCAAGAGGGCTCCATTTATCTTTACAAATTAGGTCATGGTTGGAAATGTTCTTCACTGCGTAATGATAATGATATTAGCCTTATTCTTCTCTGGAAACTTTTTATAAATGTTGACGTTTAACTTGATTACCTTTCTAGTTATGCTTGTTTCTCCTCCACCTTCATTTCAATTGAATATTAGCCTAAGAGAAATGTTGGACCAATGCTGTTTATATTTTAAATAAACTGAGAAGTTAAGACACACTCATATAGTTCAATACTGGCCACCCCAGCAATTCATAACAGCCAAATGTGACTTCCAAGTGTTGTTCTTACAACTCTCAGGCATACCCATGTTCTCTTTAGCCTTTGACTGCTATGAATAAATTCAAAATATAGCCTGTTCTTGAATTTAGAATCATTACTCATTCCTAATATGTTCAAGTCAGTAGTGGGATTCAAAACTTTTTTACTACCAGTTCTGTGGGCGTGGCTTTGTGGGTGTGGCATGGCATGGCTTGGTGGGTGTGACTTGGTGGGCATGGTTTGGTGGACATGGCAGGGGAAGGATACTGTAAAATCTCCATTCCCTCCGCACTTCATGGGAAGGTTACTGCAAAATCCCCATTTCTTCCCGATCAGCTGGGACTCGGGAGACAGAGAATAGATGGGGGTGGGACCAGTCAGAGATAGTATTTACCGATTCTCCAAACTACTCAAAATTTCTGCTACTGGTTCTCCAGAACTGGTCAGAAGCTGCTGAATGCCACCTCTGGTTCAAGTAGTTCATTGGGCAGTAGCAGTGTTACTAAGCCTTTATATGGAAATCATTTCAAAAAATATGGACTTTGGTTCTTGGAAAAGAGTGTAGCTAATAATTTTCTTTTCCTGCTTTACTGATATCCATAAAAAATATTTGCCACACAAAGAACAATTTTCTTCTTATGCAGAAGTCAGGTAATTCATACAATAGCCTATCCCCTGTGTCACAATCTGACAAACAATATAGCAGATTAAAAAGTCGCTAATTGGCTGATACTGTTAGCAGCAATTTTAATGTGCTAATGTACCAAAAGAATTGCTTTGATCTGACAAAGGGGAAAATAACAGAAAGTCACTTTTGAAAGAATGGACAGTCCCTATAACATGACACAATGTGGAAAACACATTAACACTTGGAAAAGTTGAAAAGTGCTAGGAGGAAAAACCAAATTAAACAGTGTGAATATATTATTGAAAGTAACACTTAAATGTCACAATAGAGGTTGGAATAGGATTGATTTCCATCTATTTTCTTCATTTACAGATACATGGATTGTATTTGCACAACATAACTGTTTAGTGCCATGCAAAATTCTGTGGTCCATGAAGAAAATATATATCCCAATGTTCTAAGAACAATCAGTTTTTCTCAAGAAAGATATTCTGATCAGTTTGTCATGTCCCAAAATTATTCTTCTAGAACAAAGCATGATTTTAAGCATTCAAAATGAAGCATATATTTATCCAAGGCCACTGAGCTTTTAGATATTGAGATGCTGATATTGGT
This sequence comes from Ptyas mucosa, assembly GCA_012654045.1. Lineage (NCBI taxonomy): Eukaryota > Metazoa > Chordata > Lepidosauria > Squamata > Colubridae > Ptyas > Ptyas mucosa. The sequence goes on from WNWU01000019.1 coordinate 12,683,124, forward strand.
CAAACACACAATACAATAGCTCTAAAACAATACCTATTGAAGTAGCATCATCTATTGAGGAAGAAAAGCAAATCACTTTTCAATCACTCTGCCTCTAGAAAATACCAAGATAATATAATTTATCTGATTAACTTCTAGCATTCTAGCAGGCTTGGAGAAGCCATTTTAGTTTTATATACATGAGCAAAGTGTGGTAGCCGCATGAGTGATGACTAAGACTTTAGGCAGTAGCTTATTTTTCTATGAAACTGGATGAGGTGGCTCAAGGCTGGCCTATTTGTCTTCATGCTACTGTGGCAAGAAGGTGAGAACTTAACTTTGGACCAGTCTTTGCAGATTTTTGGCCACATTCAGTGGAGACAACTTTGGAAGGCCGCTATTGGTTGACATCAAGTCAAATTGCATCTTATCAACCATCCTATTGGACGACCATCAAGTGCCCCAGAGGTGGTATTCAGTCAGGCGAACCAGTAGCGGCCCACCCACCTACCCTGGCCCCAAGTAGTGCTACTTAGGCACGTTTTCGAGGTCGGGCACATGCACGGAAGATGTGTGAGCAAACAAAGCACACGTGTGGAAGGCCGGATGCATGCACAGACAATGTGTGCGAAGCGTGCGTGCGCACAGCAAACCAGTGGTAAAGGTATGTGAAACCCATCCCTGAAGTGCCCTATTGTGCACAGAATAAAGGTGGTTCCATCTCTACCCTATGATTCATGGATCTACAGCATACCAGGCACAAATCCATCATGTCACTTAATAATCCATGTTTGACTGCTGTCTCTTACTGGAAGTCAGTTCCTGGCAGTGCAGAAATTGTAGCACTGGAGTGACAAACATAGCAATTTTATATGTTATAACAAGCATATAGTCTGGGGAAATAAACAGACCTTGAGCTATATGACCTGATAATCTTTTGAGTATTGGGGCAAAGAAAATGTCAGGTGGTCCCTAAAGAACAAACACTGAAAAAGAACATAGTCAGTAGACTCACACGACATAAATGTTCCAGGGACAGCATTTTTTTATAACTTCCTCCAAGACAGTTGAAAGGAGGGAATTGCACTATACAAGCATTTCCATGTTGGGGTATTTCAAAGAAGGAGAAAAGACAATAAAAGCAAACAGAGTAAGAACAACTTAGTACAGGAAGTAGAGGCAACGTGGAAAAGATTGCATTGCAATGACTAGTTTTATTGGGAAGTTTAACATGTTAGATAGTGCCACAGATGACTGGACATTATATGCAGACAGATTCGAAGAATGTTTTGAGGTAAATCATTGTGTTTTTTGGGGAGGAGTACCTATTTTAATGAGTGTTATGTGAGGGGAAGCTTACAGCTTATTCAGAAAGTTAATTGCTGCACAAAAGCCTTCACAATTCATTTCAGTCAGAAAAAAATAATAATGCCGAAACATTTAGCACCAAAGCCATTATTGATGGCAAGGAATTTCAGATTTCATAAGTACAAACTTAAAGATGAGAATATCTAGCATCTGGAGTTCAATTTAAAAAGGCATATTGCAAATTTTGTGAAGGGCTAAATGATCCATTGAAATATTAATCAACTAGGCTGTAGAATTCTGAAAGAAAACTTTTTTTTAAAAAAAAACTCTTAATGGGCAGATTTAACAAGACAGCATTTGAAATTACTATCTTTGGGGAAGCTGCTACTACAGTACAGATAATGTAGAGCTATAAGTTCCCCTCACACATATGTCTTAGTCGTTCCCAACTCTAGGGGGCGGTGCTCATCTCCGTTTCAAAGCCAAAGAGCCAGAGCTGTCTGAAGACGTCTCCGTGTTCATGTGGCAGGCACGACTAAATGCTGAAGGCGCACGGAATGCTGTTACCTTCCCACCAAAGGTGGTCCCTATTTTTCTACTGGCATTTTTTAAGTGCTTTCGAACTGCTAGGTTGGCAGAAGCTGGGACAAGTAACAGGAGCTCACCCCATTACATGGCCCTAGGGATTTGAACTGCTGAACTGCCAACCTTTCAATCGACAAGCTCAGCTATAGTCTATATAATGTATATAATAGTCTGTATAATAGAGTCTATATCATGTATATAATGTATAATGTAGAGCTATAGTCAGGAACAAAAGCAAATGTAGATAAGCTTGAAAATAACAAGTCAAAATGAAATGTTCCATCATTGTGGCAGAGATTCAAACATCCCAGGTCAATCCAGATTTAAAGGAGAAATTTGCAAAATGTCATTGGGACATTGGATGCATAAGCTTTAATTTATTATAGCAAATAGATAAATAACTTGTGAAAGCCAGCATTCTAGACACATGATTAGTTCAGGAAGCTTAATTAGATTAGAGCTCCATCAACAGCCTGGCACATTATTTTCCTGTGTCAAAGATCATTGAGGATTAGCTAAAACAGATGTTCAATAATGTTATACAGTACCTGTCAATAATGTTGAACCACTTTCACACGACCTGCCTCCACAGACTTTTGAGGATCCGGTGGCAGGACAAGATGCCAGAAATGGAAGTCCTCTCCAGAGCAGGTCTGCCATCAGTTTACACCCTGCTAATTAAAGCCCAGACATGCTGGGCAGGCCATGTTGCAAGGGTGCCAGACCACTGCATCCCCAAACAGCTCCTCTTATAGTGAGCTGTCTCAAGGAAAGCAGTCACATGGAGGACAAAGGAAGCAATACAAAGACACCCTGAAAGCCTCTCCCAAGTCCCTGGATATCAACATCACCTGGGAAACCTTGGCACAAAATCGATTGACATGGCGCATGTTGATCCATCAAAGCTGCCAGACATTTGAAGACAGAAGGATAACCATAGCACAAGAGAAGCAAACACTCCACAAAGCCAGAGCTGCAAATTCTGCAATAGTGGTGCCTACACATGTCTGCCTGAAATGTGGCAGAACATTCCATGCCTGTATAGGCTTTACCAGCCACCTGCAAACACACCATGGACAGCCCACAACCCGTTAGATGTCAAGGTCCTCTTCAAAAATGATAGAGGAACATCACTTGTCTTTAAAGAGAACATAGGCAGATCAAGGGTAAAATAGTGTTACAAGAGCATGCCATGCCCAAGTTTCATGAAGCACATCCACTTTCATGTGCTGTATTTTCTACTAAGCGTGACTCTGGCATATTTCTGGCCTGCTTGCTTTTGTACTGTTAATGGTTGATCCTAAAAGACAGGAACTATCTACCACTTCAATATCTTCATTGTCAAATCTAAGACTGGTTGTTGTACCAGTTGCCATTAATTTGGTTTTCTTACAATAGTGATGACAGCATTCCAGAAAAACCCCAACTCCAAGTAAAGACGTGGAAGCAAACATTTTCCAGAGTTCTCTTTACTAGAATAGGCAAACTGGCACATCTGGGAAAATCCGAATCTGAAAAGCCCGGGTTTTCCTTCAGTAAGTCAAAGCTCCCAAAACCATCCACTTTTCCCCCCAGTCGGTCACATGCTCCATCAACGTTCATCCCATCTCGACTCAGCCCCCTGACCACTCCTTCTCCAGATGCTGGATCGCCCTGACCTTGACCGACAGGAAGAATGTTATTATGTCTACTAACAACCCCTCTCCTTAATCCCTCCTCCTACTTTCCCACACACAAGAAGGTGGCAGCATTGGAGCTTCCGGCCTAATATGGCTTCCAAAGCTGACAAGTGATTATTATTTCATATTTACTGCATGAATGTGTTTATGCTAGTAAAATTTAATGTTATGATTATCTACTTTATGCCTATTATGATACGTTATGACCACTTGTTCAACGACTGTTCAAAATTATGATGCTGAATGAGGTGGACTGAAAACCAGTCCGTGAAGCTGCAGTCATCATGGTGTCCCCACACAACCCACAGCCACATGATTTGCAGCATTCCCTGCCAGTTTGTCACAAGCACTATCAATGGCAAAGCCATTGCAACATTCCCTGCCAGCTTCCCACAAGCAATGTCAATGTCAAAGCTGGCACAAATGATAGCAAGTTACTCCTCTAAATTGCTCCTACCACTCCTATAAGTTGCTCCTACCACTTTTTCTCTCAAGGAACCTGATTATGAAAGTTGATCTCAGGGATTTCATACTTTGTGGCACTCCCGCACTCCATAATACATGCCTACCCATAGAACCTTCTGCCTGATCACACTTTGCAATGCATGCCCAGTTGCAGCACCCACCTGCCTAGCTGCCTAGCTACCCACAGTCTGTAATACAACCCAGGCCTCTGCTGGCCCATTTATGCTGTGCAGAGTCTACCCAAACTCTTTGCCAGTCAACTCACACTCTCCAAGGCCCACATGTGGACATCACTGATCTGCCCATGCTTTCCAGAGTCCACCCATAGTACTCCCCACCCTACCTGTACTCCACAGAGCTTACATGGCCTTTGTACTCCTGTACCCCATGTGCACTCTTTGCCTGGGACTTTGCCTGGGACTTTTCCCACATAATGACCCATGTGATCCTAGAGTTACAATAGTAACTCAAACTATCAGGATTGCCATCGTAAGTGATGCAGTCATATGATGTCAAATAGAACTGCAGAAAAAACAATTACTTCCAACCTGTCTTCCATTGAGGACCTGCATACTGCACAAGTCAAAAAAAAGGCTGTGAAAATATTTACAGACCCCTCGCATCCTGGACATAAACTGTGTCAACTCCTACCCTCAAAACAACACTATAGAGCACTGCTCACCAAGACAACTAGAAAAAAGAACAGTTTTTTCCCAAATGCCATCGATCTTCTAAAAAAAGAATTCCCACAACACTGTCAAATTATTCACATTAGGCTGCATTACTATTGCTATTGGTCCTCTCATTGTTCCTGTCGCCCATTTCCTCCCACTTGTGACTGCATGGCTGTAACTTTGTTGCTTGTATCCTTGCGATTTACATTGATATTGATTGATTCCTAGTATGATTTGATTGTTTATTGTACCATATGACTATCACTGGGTGTTGTGCCCTGTGATTCTTGATGACTGTATCTTGTCTTTTTATGTACTCTGACAGCATATGCACCAAAGACAAATTCCTTGTGTGTCCACTCACACTTAGCCAATAAAGAATTCTATTCTATTCTATTCTATTCTATTCTATTCTATTCTATTCTAT
>WNWU01000019.1:12688250-12703914 GCA_012654045.1 Ptyas mucosa
ATTCTATTCTATTCTATTCTATTCTATTCTATTCTATTCTATTCTATTCTATTCTATTCTATTCTATTCTACCCTACCCTACCCTACCCTACCCTACCCTACCCTACCCTATTTACCAGCTGCCATCATAACTCAAGGAGTATCTATATGTAGATACTTCCATTTGTATACATTGTATTCTCTGTGTGTGTGTGTGTGTGTGTGTGTGTGTGTGTGTAAATGCATGTGTGAATGTAGAAATAACTTACTGTAAAATACTTTTACTGTAATATAAACTCTTAGGAAAAAAATGTCTATATGGCTTTTGTATGAGATGACTTTTAATTTGTATGAGATTTATTTTTTATATATACCAGAATATGTTGATGGAAGCAAACAGAAAAGGAGAGAAATTAAGATGCTTAGAAAACACTTTCAAGATTTGTAAGCAGCACTCTTCTAAAAATATCCTTGGGGGCTGTCTAGTCAACATTTCTCTTATTCTATCTCAAGCTTGGCAAGCAAGAAACCCTGTCATTGCAATTGGTCACACATTTGTGTGAATGTCTGCACTAGACCTAAAGTATCATTTCCTCATCCACAGCAATATTGAATGCTAGTGATACAGGAGGGAGAAAAATCCTACAAATAATGAAAGACAAGGCCCACAGAAGAGAATATACGTATGTTAAAGCTAAAAACTGAGATCCCACGAGTCACGCTAGATCTGTAGAACAACATAAAAGGTATCTCAGTGAAATGGTACTACTTTTAAACTCTTACAAGTAATATACTAGCTGTCTCATGCGATGTGGTTCAACAACATACAACTTAATATGATAAATACAATGGTTTTATTTATGATAGTTTCAACCTGTCTTCTTCAAGGTAATATATACAGTATTTTTATTGTAACTATATAACATGTTTCGCCCTGATGTTCTAAGACACGTGCGTAATTTAGAACATTTAGTAAAGGAGAGACAACAGTATCTTATAAAATCTGCATAATATGTGGATAAAAACCAGTTTCAGAAAGAAGATCTAGACACCTAGAGTACTGCATCCAGTTTTGGTCACCACACTATAAAAAGGATGTTGAGACTCTGGAAAGAGTGCAGAGAAGAGCAACTAGGATGATTAGCAACTAGGAGGCTAAAACATACAATGAACGGTTGCAGGAACTGGGCATGGCTAGTCTAGTGAAGAGAAGGACCAGGGGAGACATGATAGCTGCCTTCCAATATTTGAGGGGCTGTCAGAGAGGAGGGGGTCAAGCACAGAGAGGAGGGGGTTTTTCCAAGGCACCCGAAGGCCATGCAAGGAATAATGGATGGAAACTGAACAACCTCAACCTGGAAATAAGGATAAATTTTCTGACAGTGAAAGCAAACAACCAATGGAACAGCTTGCCTTCAGAAGTTGTGGGAGCTTCAACACTGGAAGATTTCAAGAAAGCTGGACTGCCATCTGTCAAAAATAGTGTAGGGTCTTCTTGGGGGGTTGGACTAGATGACCTACAAGGTCCCTTCCAACTCTGTTAATCTGTAATCTAATCTTTTTGTGAAACACCAGCACAAGGACACCAATGTGATCTCCTTAAGGGAGGGAACTCAGGAATTTGGGTACGGTCACTGCGTAAACATTTCAGATATTCCCATCAAATCTTTTCTTTATCAAAACTAAAATATGTTAGATATTAAGAAGTCAGGCCATATTAGATTAAAGTGATTCACAGAAATATCCAGGTGTTAAGTCCTTTGGGCTTGGTCTTCAACAATGCCATTTCTTGGAAGATTTAGAGCAGTGGTGGGTTCCCCCCGGTTCGGACCGGTTCACAAGAACCGGTAGTAAAATGGCAGGAGGCTCCACCCACTGACCCAGACGTCATCATAGGTGATCTGCGCATGTGCAGAAGCACGGGCGCAATGCAAACCAGTAGTAAAGGTAAGTAGAACCCACCCCTGATTCAGAGGGCCAGCATAAATCAGCAGTGGGCAAAACAGCTCCCAATTCCTCTCCTGACTAAATGATGTAGAGAGTTCGGATGAATGATTACAAGAATATAGGCAGGAATTAACTGCCTATACTATCAACTATCAAATAGTTTGGGTGACAGATAGCTACAAAAGAGCCGAGGTGGCACAGTGGTTAGAGTGCTGTACTGCAGCTACTTCAGCTGACTGCTAGTTCAGCAGATCAGCGGATCAAATCTCACCGGCTCAAGGTTGACTCAGCCTTCCATCCTTCCGAGGTGGATAAAGTGAGGACCCAGATTGTTGGGGGCAATATGCTATTTAGTATACTGTCTTTGGTGTAAGCCGCCCAGAGTCCTCGGAGAGTGGGCGGCATAGAAATATGAATGAATGAATGAATGAATGAATGAATATTGTGATCTGCCATTAGGCTTCTGAACATAGACATAACATTGCCCAATTGATAGGCAACAAGCATGGCTGATGGAATTCAAAGAGCACAATGGACATTCCTTTCCACTTCACCCAGTGCCCTCCTGCTCTCACTTGAACTGTCAGTAGGGCTAAAAGCAGAAATAGACCCCCATCTATTAATTTTGTCCCATCTCCCTTTACCCGAGTTCCACAGTTCACTGGAAAGATTGCAAGTTTATATTTAAAAAAAAAAATCAAAGGAGAGATAAAAATTGAAGTTGATGCAATACACTGATGCAATACACCAGATAGGGTTGTTTGAGATCCGAGTTACAAGAAAATGAGAAAGTTGAAAACAGAAGACAAGAATTGTAAAGAGATGGTAGTTCCGGCAACATGCAGAAGTAGCCTGTGGACCATACAAAATGTCATAAAAGAAGGAAGTAACACTCCCTAAGTAGCAAATTCCATTATATTATATAGCAATTATATCTGCATTAAATCCTTTGTCGGCAGGTAGTGGAAAACTTTATAGGGGACAGAACTAACCTGGTAGAGCTGATAGAACTTGGCTCTATTTCCTAGGCACCAAAGAAAGTGCTAGTCCTCTTTTTAAACACAAGTCTAATGCTCTTTCCAAAAAGATTCCAAATAAATGCATAAATGCAGCATAATGTTATAGGGAAAATCCCTAGTGGAAGCCAAATTTATGGTCTTGAAGACAATAGGAAACAGTACCTAATCTTGGAGGGAAGGATCAGTGGTAGGTTGCTACCGGTTCACCCTGAATCGGGCGAGCCGGTAGCGGTGGCAGTGGGAGGCTCCGCCCACCTGCCCAGACGCTTCTGCGCATGCGCAGAAGCATCACATGCATGCACAAGTGCGCACACGCCCATGAGCGAACCGGTAGCAACGGGTTTTGAAACCCACCTCTGGGAAGACTATATCTTTGGTAACTCGAAATGATGAAAGCTGAACAGAATCCAGTACCTGGTCACATAATCAAACCAATAATAAAGAAAGAATCACAGCCCACCATAAACATTGTGTAAAAAGAAAAAGGGAAAAGTTGGAACTCAGATGCTGCCATGATGGGCTGTTGATGAAATAAAGACACCTGCATGAAGACAGCATTTCCAAAATGCCACCAAGCATCTTTCTACTCCAGTAGAAGAAAATTTTTGTAGCTCAGGGTTGAACTATGAAGTCCTTGATGCTCTCTGAGCTTGGTTGGTTGCTTGCAGATACTTCGTTACCCAACTTGGTAACATCATCAGTGCACTGATGATGTTACCTATCTACCTGCAGGCAAACAGCCAAGCTCAGACAGCAGAAAGAACTCCATAACTTTATTCTGCTATTAGAGAAGTATCAGGTTCAACCCAGAAAGTTAATACAGTAGCATTTACTTTATCCCAGCACAGAAGCCTACAGCTCGCAGATCACAGCTAGAGATCACCTAAATCGAATAGGTTTGCCAAACTTCAGGAAGTCTTCAGGACAGTGGGCAGAAATGTCACCAAATTAAGCAAAGTCGCATGGTTGTTCTGCAAAGTCCATTCATTTTGTAATGCACCATGATTTTCACAAATATGTACAAAAGGATAATGCTTGTTTCGTCCTTTCAGGAATACCTCTGTAGGTTTGATTTATATTTCTCAAAATTCTGCAAGTTATGGCTTCTTCATTGTAGCAGCACTGTGTGACAGTCTGATACAGTAGGGGCCATGAAAACAAATGGTAAAGGATGGACTTTCGTATATTGATTTAAGCTATTCAGACAATTATTTCACTGAACACCTTGATTTCATATTGAAACAATCCTAGGCACAACTTTACTGACAGATGCAGTGCCTTGTTCCAGCTATATTCAGAAGTCAGCTGCTGTTGGCTTCAGTGTTCCAATTTACAGTACCACAAAATTGGACAGCAAGTCACAGAGATGCCAAGGAAAGGGGAGGGAATGAGAACTACTTAAAGAAATTAACCTTCTCATTATTACTGACATGCAACCTTTAAATCAAACAACCAGTAGAATTCATTTCTTTAACTATGGAAGTTTAAATTGGCAGGAAGTGAAGATGAGAAGATCCTTTTTGTGCAGTGCTATTGCTTCACAGAATTCATGGCTCTGAATTTATTTATATGACATTAATATGCTTCATGCCTGTGCATGATTCTCTGAATGATAAGTCTGAGGGCAACCTTATACATTCTAACAGAATTTTTCCACATCAAATATATGCAGTATGAAACTAACACCTTGATTTATAAGTAGCTTTCATTTTTGCCATGTGGGAATGCATCTGAGCACAGCTCCAGAGCTTGTGATTCCTGGAGGACATACTTGTGTTACAGTGTAATGATGTATGAACCACCACCCCCCTTCCCAGTTTTATTTTAATTGGATTGCAAATTGGAAATGCCATCATCAAATGATCAAAAGAAATATCACCTTCTCTCTCTCTCTCTCTCTCTCTTTCTTTTTCCCCCCACCCTCTCTTTCCCTCCCTCCCCCTCTCTCTCATTCTATATTTTTTCAAATGCGTAATCAGTATATACCTGAACTGACTGAATTTCTGTAAGGCATTTGGGAACTATAATTAGTGGACAGTACATTTTTAGTACTGAACTCTCCAAGATACTTCCTGATCTTCCACTCGTACATAAATAATCAAGAAGTCACAACTGTGAAGTTTTAATAACAGAACATAACTCTGATATCTGATGAGGGACAGAAGCATGGTTCAAATCTTATACTATCATCCAGTAACTCTAAATTAAACCTAGTTACAAGATGTCCAATATTCTCTTTCAATTAAAAGTTTTTATGGATACATATAAAGCACAGAGGAGTCCCCAAAGAATATTTTGTTATTCGATGGGGAATGGGAATTTATTATTAGAATAATAAAACTCCAATGATTCGAGCAGGGGACAAATTAGTAATTAAATTTCAAATTGGAAGAAAAATGTTACAAGGTTCAAGTAACTGCAGATTTGAGCTTTTCTTTGCATTGCCTTGGATCGTCGAGAAGAAAGAGAAGGATTTGCCCGAGGCTGAAAATGGGGGCAGAATTTTAAAAAAATAAGGATACTGGAAAGAAAACGTTCTTCAATATACTGCGGATGCATTTCAGTGTAACATAAACTTGCAGAGTAAGAAACAGAATCAAAGATACAAAAAGGCAAGAATATAGGCTCATTTCAAGGGGACTGGATTAAAAGACCAAGAAGCAGGCATAAATCGCCCCAGGAGAAAGAATTTAAAAGACTGCTTCCTAATTATCCCACTGGCCCATATACAGGATAGCTGAAAAGCAAAGGTTATTGGAATCTAGGCCACCAAATAATAATAATATTTTTTTAAGAAAAGGTTCAGAGTAGAATGAACGTCATATTCCAAAACTCTTGAACCTCTGTTCTTGTCCCTTAGCTGGGATCTCATGTCTATAATTTGCCAATGAACTTGTAATCTTTGAAAAACTGTAATTGGAGAAATAGTAACCAAGGAGACAAAGCTTGAAAAAAATTGGATGTAGCCTAGCAAAACAAAGAAAGGAAGAAAAGAAGGGGAGAAAGAAAGGGAAAGTAAAAAATAAAAAAAGATTATTATTCAGAAAGTACTTGTCTTTAGCTGGACTGGATGATTAACTGGGAAACTCATTCTTGATTGTATAACTTTTATACAAGCATTTCAAGGAATGGGGACCATATTTTATTAGTACCACCCATTGATAATCTACGGTGAGTAGTGAATAATTTGTGAATTAGTACTAGCGTCAATTCTGCAGACAACTGAGTAGCTGAGGCCAAGTATTTAGCTTTCCAATACTGAAGAACAAATAATCTATCTCATTGACCAGATATGAACGTTTATGTGATAAGAATGTGACATTATTAAAAGTAGTTCAAAAGACAATGAACATTATTAATAAAAAAAATACTATATCTTGTCTCAAAGTGAATATATGTAATAACTTCTTCCCAAAATGGAACAATTGTAGGACTGTATACAAGCATATGTTTAAATGGAACATGAATATCTAATATTTTACATCTCTAATATTATGATTTATTCAGTCTTTTTCCATATAAACAATGGAATCCAATAAGTCTGAGTATAATTTTAGAATATGAGATCATGCCAGATGAAATTCTATTGAAGTGTTCTGGTATTGTTGTTAACAACTGTTCCTGTTGTCAACACCATAATATAACATTCTTCACTCCATCCAACAATTAGATAACATTCTTCATTCCATCCAAGTCCATCCAAGAATTGGAAGTGGTGACCCTTTGAAAGCTGTATGCAACAAAATTTCATTTTAATGTATGCCGATTAGTGTACATTCAAAATGACAATAAAGTTACTGTAAGTCTAATTAATATGTGTGTATCAAAATGATGTTTTCATCAAAATAATTTTATTTTTTAATAATTTTATTAAAGTTTTTAATAAATGTACTAAAAACCAGTGCAAAGTAAACTAAAATAAAACTGGGGGGGGGAATAGAAGAAAAAATAAAAAAGCAACAAAGGTAATAATAGAAGTGGCTTCTAACCTTCACCACACCAAATATAAACTAATATAGTAATTTTCACCACCTTTTAATGTTACAAATTTAAAATGTCTTCACGTTATCTGTATGCAATCTAGAAGTTCTCATCTTTTCAATCCTGGTTCAGCAAAAAGTCCATTAGAAGCTATCAGAAATATCAAACAACTTATTTATCCCTGATCAAATAGTCCAGCTTTATACTCCTTTTTGCTTTGTACAATCTTGAATCTTTCCTATAGTGTTGCAAGATTAGATCTTTTATCATTCTTTGATATTGAAAAGCAGTCTTCAAAGCTTTCATGAGCCTACTTTGTAAACCCCATAAAGAAACATCACTCAGGATTTCTTGGCAGAGTTGTTCCACATCCAGATCTTCTTATTCTCATAGAGGCATCATCCAGAATTTTCTGCACAGTTTCATGTCCAGGTCCAGAGTTTCATGTCTTGTTCTTGATTTGTCTTTTGCATTCCCATTTTGGTGGGCTGCTACCAGTTTTCCCCAGATCGGCAGTGGCGGGAGGCTCCGCCCACCCGCCTGGAACTCTCTGCACATGAGTGTCACGTGCACGAGCTTGCCCGCGCCCACGAGCATACCGGTAGCAAACAAAATTGAAACCCACGACTGGTCCCAATATTGCTCTCTTCCATGCCTTCAATTCTATAATATCTATATCAAGTACAGGTTTTTAACATTTTCTCATTGTCTTCTAAAAGTTTATCAATTGAAATGTGTAACTTTCTGAGACATTCATTTTTAATATTTCAGTGTATGTAAAAAAAAAAACTTTCTAAGATAAGAAATGGTTACAGCCCTCTTAACTTTTTTAACTCTTTTCTTCCTGGTCCTTTGGTTCCCTCTAGTGTCCATTTGCAATCTTTGTCAAGACGCAATTCCTCCCATGAATATATTGTGTGTTTGTGTGTGTGTGTGTGTGTGTGCGGTTTCCAAATCCATTTAAAATTTTCATAAATTAAAAAAAATCCTCTTTTTTTTCTTTTTGGCTTTTCAAGAGACTCTTTGAAATTTCTTAAATCCAAAGACCGTAAAACTCACAATGTGACAAATTAAGTTCACCATTTTAAAGGTCTCTATCAGACCTGCCCCAATCAGGTTCCTTAGGAAAGAAAGACTCTCAACTCCATTTGGGTGAAGTGATAGGTTTTTTTACTAAAGGTTGCTGGCTGCAGTAAAGTTCCCACGCAAAAAGTTACACATTTTCCCCCTCATCCCAGCCCTCCCCCCCATGACCAGTTTGTCTTCAGCTAATGAAGACATAGAGATGTTTTGAGAAACGCTGAGATGTTTGAGACAGTCCGCATTCCATTTTCAGGTTGCATGTCCTTGAGTGGCACAAACAGGTTCCATGCTTCTTGGTCTTGGTCAAACTATCACCCTCCCCTCCCAATTTCCCATCACATTCCCCACATGTTTATTGACCACATGTCCCTCCCATGCCCCCTCTCCCTGGCCTTTGATAGCAGGATACTAGTGAGGTGCCAATCCAAAGATGGCAGACCTGACAGACTCTAATATCCATAAAGTGACTAAATTGAACCAGAAGCTGAAGGAAATATGACATCTTTGCTCTCACAAGTGGCAGAAGCTTTTATAAGAACATAAAGCCAGTCAAACTCACTTTCGAATTAAAGTAATTAGAAAGTGAATTTGACTGACTTTATGTTCTTATAAAAGCTTCTGCCACTTGTGAGAGCAAAGATGTCATATCTCCTTCAGCTTCTGGTGCTCAAACACATAGGAGACTGCTATTTTATGGTCTTCTCCGACCTCAGAGCACTGAATCAGTGGTCCTGATCTACCCTTCTCTGGAGAAATTTGAGGAAGCGATCTAGTGGACGACTTTTGTTTTGTGCAACAATTGCTATCTTTTCTTGTTCAAGGAGATGTCTTCAGTTAACCATGACTAATGCCAAAAGCCATCAAAATAATGACAATAAGGGTAATTATAGGGTTTTTGTGGCATAAGGTTTAAAAATTGCTTCCAATGGGTTTAGTGGTTCCAACACTGAAATTGCTAAAAGTCTAAATTGAGATGTCATTAGAAGTAATTGTAAATAGTTCTATGAGCAATCCTAGACAAATAATGTTTGTCACTTAAAAGAGAAAATGCTGGTTATTCATCATGTTTATTTACCAATTGATACAAAGTATAAATCCTAGTTTCCATTCAAATGTACCATGTTATGAGATTTTTATTAATTTGACATCTGGGTTCTCCTACATAGTGTCAACTTGGCACGAGAAAAAGAATAAAAACATGTCAATTCCTAGAAATAATGTTCTATGATGTGATATTATAGTAAAACTATTCAAAATCTTTTGCATCTTGATCCCAAGAACTAGCTAAATTCATAATATATAAATCTTATAGTAGGCCCTCCACCAATTTTTCATCCTTCCTATCCTGATGATGACATTGTTCTTCAAAAACAACGTCTGCCATTTTGCCATACTCAGATTCAATATGGTAATAGAGCTTCTGGTGTTTCACTACCTTGGTTTGAGTCACTTAGAAATTGGGATTTGTATTCTGATCTATTTGTTCTGTGATCTGTTTGCATTGTGATCTATTGTGAGTCATAGAATTAGTTCACGTTTGCTCTATTTGAAGTCTCAGATTTGGCACAATCAATTATTTAATCTTAATGTCCATTTATTTCAGGCATATGACATTTTGAGAAATAAATGCATCAACCTTAGTCTATTTTTAAATGTTTGAGTTAAAAAAAATCAAAGCACCGCAAAAGTGAGGAGAAAAAGAATACTTGATATATTTGTTTGCGTAGTAACTTATTGTCTTCTTAAACAGCCCAAGGTGCATTAGAAACCATAAAGTAGGATTTTTAAAGGAAAATATATTAATAAGTTAAAAAAAGGAAAATAATGATATATATTAATAAAGAATACATGAAAATACATTCCTATTCAAAATAATGAAAGTAATAATACCTAAAATATTTATTTATTTACTTATTTGATTTCTACACCCCTTATATGGCCTATTTCTCTTGAATTGTAAAAATAGAAAAGGTGTATCTTTAGTGCTAAAAAAATAGCGCTAGACATTTCACAATGGCAAAATCCACAAATACATTCCCATAATGTAGGGATAAATCAAACATCAATAAAAGAGAACATTTGTAGCTCGTGGTTAAATGAGAGATCATTGGTACTCTCTGAGTTTGGTTATTTTCATGCAGACGTTTCATTACCTAACTCCATAACATTATCAGTGCTAGTGTTAGTCTAGCACTGATGATGTTATCTAATTTGTGTAATAATACATCTGCAAGAAAGCAACCAAGATCATAGAGTACCAAAGACCCCATCAATCGGACAATATGATATATAAATCAGGAATATCCAGGAAGTATATCTGAAAAAAAAAATATTTCCATGAAATATTCTGACCATGAGTGTTGTGGCCCATTAGCAGCCTGTGCAGCTAGTAGCTGATTCCGACAGCGAGGAGGCTGGTGTGGTGTTGCGCCAGCAGCCTGTACAGCTGGCACTCGAGTCGGACAATGAGGAGGCTGGAGAAGATGTGGTGCCAGAGGCGGGGATTCAGCCAGGGCCTTCAGAACCTCCAGAAGCTTCCATAAGTGAAGAGAAAGAAGAGGAGGAGCCTCTTCTCGATGCACAGGCATGCAGAGCTGCCAAAAGGCAGGAGTGGCTCCTCGAGAGTAAGGCTTGGGGCTGATTGGCCACTCCCTTAGTCTATTTAAGGAAGGACGACGACTGAGGCAATTTGCAGCGAACAACTTAGTTCACTCTTCTCTGTGTCTTTATTCTCTGCAAATTGCTTCTGGGCTTTCTGCCAACCATAGTAAGATTACGATTATTTATTCTTTGGATTCTTGTAGGCAGTTAAGAAAGTTAATTAACAGCCTTTGTTTGAAAAAGACTGATTTAATTTAGTAAACTAAGGTTTGTACAGACTTTGTGTGTGCTGCGTTCTTTGGGGTCTGTAGCTGGGGCAGAACAAAGAGTCATCCAGCATGCTAAAGATTATGAAATGGTCAATGAAAATGTGCTTGACTGACAAGAGGAGCAACAGCTTAAATAATCATAATCATAAATTTATTTGTCGAGCATATATAAGATAACAGGTAAAAGTATAAACATAATTTGAATACATGAAAAGAGTAAGTAAAAAGGAATATTAGAACAGGAACGATGCACTTATGCGCGTAATGAGATAAGCACGTCAGATAAGAAGAATTTAGCCTATCAAAACAATGGGAGCATGACAATGGGAGCATTTCTGGGTTCTGGACTAAAGGGGATAGGGGAAATATATACTTTCACACTCACTTAGCCTTACAATAAAGGTAGGGTTAGTATTCGTGTTTGTGTTTCTTGCCTAGACTAACTTTAAGAATTGACAGATTAGCACTAATTCATGGATCCAGAGAATCAACAGTAGTTCCTGAAGCTAATAACCACTCCATTTAACAATTGAATCTTTCTCGTTTGAGCAAAGAGAAATTTCTAGGATATTTTTAAAAACCCAATCGAACGATACCAGATTCTACACAATTTTTATCAGAATATTTTATGTCTAGTAGAATGTAAAACAAACAAAAGAACTCATAGAGCAAGGGTGTTAAACTCAGGCCTGGTGGTGCGGCAGACTAAGGCACTGTAATTAACATTCAGCTGCCTGCAATTACTGCAAGTTCAAATCTCACCAGGCTCAAGGTTGACTCAGCCTTCCATCCTTTCTAAGGTAGGTAAAATGAGGACCAAGATTGTGGGGGCAATAAGCTCTCTTTGTATAAATATACAAAAGTATGAAGGCCTTGTAAGCTGCCCTGAGTCTCCGGAGAAGGGCAGCATATAAATCAAATAAAAAAAAAATTCATTGAGGGCCGCATCAGAGTTGTGTTTGACCTTGGGGGGCCAGGGTGGATGTGGCCAGGGTGAGCATGGCCAGCTCGATGTTACTCATGTTGGGAGCGCTTCGGTGGTGGGTTCTAACCAGTGTTACCCCTGGTTCACTTCACGCATGTGCTTGAGTTTCAAAACAGCTGAGGCATGGCAATCCACTCTGCTGCACCTTACAGCTGGGCTAAAAATTAAGGAATAAAGGTAGGTATAGTGCGGGGGTGGATGGGAGGGCCCAGCTGAAGGTCGGAGCTTACCGGTTCTCTCACACATCAAAATTTACGCTACTAGCTCTCCCGAACTGGGGAGAACCAGTAGCAACCCACCACTGGAGTGCTTGTGAGGCCCAAACACTCTGCCAGCAAAAACAGGCTCCCAAGCTCTGTTTTCGGCTGCAATGGCCACCTACAACCTTCTGCCAGCAAAAACGGAGCTCGGAAGGGCTGTTTTCGCTGGCAGAGGCACCACAGGCCAGTCCTTCACTGTCTCCAGAGTGGTCTCGCAGGCCAGATCTAAGCACCCCATGAGCCAGATCTGGCCCCCGGGCCTTGAGTTTGACACCCCTGTCATAGAGTAATGTAGACCTTACCAGCAAAGATGAAGCAAAACTGAGATTGCCACTAACTAGTTCTTGAGGACCTTCACTGATCCTGAGAAATCAGTCCTAGCTTTCACTTTTATGACTTTGTGAAATTTGAGCCATTATGAGATGGCTGTAATCGTAGCCCTCATCTGGCAATTTTACAAAAAGCAACCCTGTTGACTCATATCTTCTATATTAAGTTCCTTAACATCAGCATAAAATATCATGGTAATACCAATTCAATACAGCAGCAATAAATTCATTTTATGACCCTGTATTTTAGGGATCATGAATTTAATTGAAATAAATAGTCAGAGGACATGAGCAAAATAATTCTTCTTTAGTGGGCTGCTGACCATATTTCTGCCTACATTTTTACAAGTAATACTTCTATTTTTACTTTGGCATAGTCAGCTTTTAATAAAAGCAAAAATCTATCCCATAAGAGCCATATTTCTATATAACAATGAACACTCAATCATGCTACTTATTTTACCACACTGAATCAAATTTGACTCCTGTTTGCTGCTTTTTAAAATCTTTTTTTGAACAAAATGATGTTTTGGAGCCCATTCATTTATAATATCATTCCATTGTCATTCGATGAAATACTGTCTCTACATAAAAATTATTTATATACATGATAATACTTTAATAACAAGGTTCACTTAAAGAAAAGGTGACGTCCATAAGTCTTTTGTCCACTTCATTGTCACCTTGATCCAATATTAGCTACACAAAGCTGTAGCTAACATTTGGGGTTTTGAGTTGGAGAAGATGGTCGTCTGAATGTTTATCTAGTCTAAGTGTTCATCAATATGATGAAGATTTCCAGCCATACCTTTCCCTTTCATCAAACTCAGACTCCTTTTCCAAAGTTATCCACAAAAATGGCCTGATAACCGCAATGAATTAAAAAGAGGATTAATCAAAATAAAACAGTTGGTTAGATAAGTTCAGGGGATCTTGCATTCTCTATAAAAGATTATATGTTGTTTGGAAGTGCTTGTGGATATAGTATTCTCACTGGAAAACAGGTAGCATGATGGAGCTCATGTTTCATTAAAATGCCAATCAATAGAGATAAGCTGTGTTCTGAGCAGAATGTATTTTGTGATATATTTTGGACTTATCTTCATTTGCCAAATTTTAACTTTGAAAACCTATAATTTCCTGAGAAAAAGGTCCAGAAAAGTAAGAATTGGTTATTATTTTTGTATATCTAAGGTCAGTGGTGGGTTGCTCCCAGTTCTGTCCGGTTCTTTAGAACCGGTAGTAAAAGCGGCGGGAGAGTCTGCCCACCCGCCCAGATGTCATAATTGATTATCTGTGCATGTGCACCCGCACTCCTGTTGTGAACCAATAGTAAAGGTAAATCGAACCCACCCTGTCTAAGGCCCAGGAAAGTCAGTTAGACAGCTGAATTCCAGGGTTGTGCTACCAATCAACAGACACCTAGCTAAGAGAAAAACAAATAGAAACTTCACAAAATGGGTTAATAAATGGTTTACAAGTTCATAAGAAGTAACCATCATGGACAAATCATTAGAAACTTAGAAATCATGATTCAAAAAGAAAAAATATATAAGAGACAAAGAGCTGAAGTCATTGAACTGGAAAACCATGGAAAGCAGTGAAATGTTGAGATAATCAAAGTTCGAACACAAAATACTGAGCAGGGAGATATTGTCAATCATGAAAAGAAAATTCTTGTACCAAACATTTTCAGTGACCCCAATTTCCATTCCATATGTGACGGTACATACACAGCTAACAGAGCTTGGCAATAGAGACAATATTTGGTAGAAAGTTCTCTAGAAAGTTAGAGAAATTCTAAGTGGTGATGGGCATCTTTCTAATAATCCTCGGGAATCTGGTAGGAATCAGTACAGTTTAAGGATAGTATTTCCCAGAAAGCAGTACAGAGAAAGCTGTTTTTTCAAAATGAGTTAACAAATCAGTGGTGAAATTCAATATTTTTTACTACCGGTTCTGTGGGTGTGACTTGGTAGGTGTGGTGTGGCTTGGTGGCCATGGCTTGGTGGGTATGGCAAGGGAAGGATATTGCAAAATCTCCATTCCCACCCCACTCTGGTGTCAGGTTACAATGTCATCTCAAATAAATTGCATTTTCAAACAAATAGTCTTTTATGAAATCTTTCATTTATTGAGTACAACGATCTGTCCCCAATTCCATCGTAGCCGGCACTGACCCTCTGACCCCAAATCCTTCCCTTTCCATTCCCCAATTCTCAGCGTCTCATTGGCCATCTTCCAAGTCACTCTCCACATCTCTACTACTTCAGCTCACAGGAATGTCCCCCCTCCCATCCCATCTCCTAGGGGATATTATCTACAGGGAAAATAAGTAGGTGAAAAGTCAAGCGTCTCCTTCTTCTCTTCATGTCAGCACTGGAGTGAATGTAGCTTGGAGTGCTGACATCTGGGGCCAGCCAGAGATGGTATTTGCCGGTTCTCCAAGCTACTCAACAATTCTGCTACCGGTTCTCCAAATTACTAAAAATTTCCGCTACTGGTTCTCCAGAACCTGTCAGAATCTGCTGGATTTCATCCCTGTAACAAATGCCATGACATCACAAGTTCTGCTCCTTTCATACATACATGAACAAAAGGAATGGAGCTTTCTGGTGGTACAGTTAATCATTTGCTATCTCTGAGTCACCTCTTTTCTGGTATCAGAACTAAGAGCCAAATGGAATATCTTTCCCTTTCACCATCTTTCTATGAGGAATAAATATTCTGTCCAAAGTAGCATGTATGACACCAACCAGGGCTGGTATTCACTTACTTTCCCTACTGGTCTGTAAATGTGAGCACGCATGTGCCGTGCATGCACCCGACCTTCCGCGCATTCGCTTTGCTGGCTCATGTGCCTTCTGCACATGTGCCCGGCCTCAAAAACATGCCTAAATAGGATGGCATAGAGCCGGGGCTGTTGTGGCGGGCCTATCCGTGATTTCCGCTACTGGTTCGGGTGAACCAGTCTAAACTGGCTGAATACCACCTCTGACTCCAACCCCTTAATCCGGTTCAAGTGTTTGTATCAGTAATCATTATGAGCAAATACACAGACATCCATATCTAACACTTGCTAATCTTAATGTTTTGTATTAGTGTTTTTATTGTGTTGTAAGCCACCCAAGTACTTTTGGATAGTGAGACAGGTGGCATAGAAAAAATTAAATTAAATTAAATTAAATTAAATTAAATTAAATTAAATTAA
>WNWU01000019.1:12703924-12719184 GCA_012654045.1 Ptyas mucosa
TAAATTAAATTAAATTAAATTAAATTAAATTAAATTAAATTAAATTACTTTTCTTCTGTATTTGGTTGATCTTTCATGATATTTTAAGATCTTTTTATGAATCATCATCCTTTCACATCCACTAATGAAGTAATAGAACAGTCTGTAATCATCAGTTGAACCTTTTTCTGTATTCTTATCCAATGTCAGAATCCAGGACAACCAGAAAAAGGACCAAAGCAAAAGGATTTAGCTAGTCATTAGTGAGTTATGCTCACCGAGTACTGTACCCACAATACTGTAACTTTTTACCTGGCACCAGGTGAAGGCCTTCTTTATTTTCCCAAGCATTTTGGGAGTGGTTTCGTTGTTTCAGAATTGTAGAATTATGCTATATATTGAGATTTTATGCTGTCTGTTGTGTTGTTCTGAACCTGAAGTGTTATATTTTTATACATTTCTTTGTTTTGTACAGGTTTACCTTGTACGAGTTTATACAAATATATCTTATTTGTCATCAGAGAACTTCTTCATTAGGTGGTAGAGAAACACAATAAATATTTTTTTTAAAAAAATACAATACAGATTTCAAACTGAGATAATATGACTTGTCGAGAACTATTTAACTATTTAAGAACAATTTAAAGCCAAGGTGTTAGCCAGATTCCTGGGTACTAGGAGACATAATTTTCTGCTTGTTGAAAAGGATTATAAATGCTTTATCTGTTATGCATAGCATCCCAATCCTCTTATGGCCCTAGAAAGAGTCACAAAAGAAAATAAATCTTACACAGAAAAAGAACTGAAACTCTCCCTATTTTGAAATTACATCTGGAGGCAGCAGAGGAACAGAATTACACTGTGCTTTTAACCCAAGTGGCAGAAGATAGGGAAGTGGAAACTGGCAGAATTAAGTATGTCAAACTTCTTAGCGCTTTTTGACATGCCCTGGGCAGTTTTTGCCACTTCCAATGGTAGGGAAAGGATTTTTCTGAAAAATATGAGACAAAAAAAAGAGGATCTTTTCAAACCGTTCTCCTCAGTATAAGGAAATCTAATCCTCTAAACATGATCAGATCCACTATAATCCAAAATACTCATCATCATTCAATAAGGCATCTATAATGTCTTCTATATATAAAGTCTCCCTTTCTTTCTACTTCTTCTTATTCCATAGTAAAGCTAGAACTGCTCCCAATAAACAGCTTTTTCATCCTCTCTAATGTTGGTAGGGCATGTTTAAAGTATTAAGTGGAGGGTGTCCTGTTGATACATTAATACATTGCCCTAATTTCTGCATTAAGTCAAGAGATTTTTTAAGCTGACTTCAACTCTTTTCAGTGATAATACCCCTGTGGCTTATAAATGGAAGGCAACTGCTTATACACGACTTAAAGGAGGGCAGGAGAGTGATGAATTACAGATGAAAAAGAGGAAAGAGATCCTACTTACAAGAAACTCTGAACTGCAGGTGCCTGGAAAGAAATGTTTTTTATGTATTTCTCCCCCATCATTTCAAAGTTAAAAGACATCAACTTTTGTCCTCTAGTGAAATGTAAAGGGAGGCAAACTGATATAAGCAAGAAAAGTCTAAATTTCAAATGCAAAGCCTCTCCGAAACAAACATCTGGGGAATAACACAAAAGAAAGAGAAATCTGTTCTTAGTTTTTTTTCTTTTTCTGTGATTTCACTTTACTGATTCTCAAGACCAGTTTATTCCAGTTTGTATCAGCGAGTCTGTACTAGCGAAAAAAAGTTTGCATTCTCTTTTAATTAATGACAGGCTTTAAACTTTAGAAATAGAAAATTGGGTTTCTTGTATTTTCCTGTATTCAAGATGCTAGTTCCCAGTTTAAATACTGTCAATCTCTTGAACTTCTTGCATCTTCCTTTTTGATCTACCTTCAAAGCTATTAATTTCTTTTGGAGTTGCTCATCTATAGTTGGTGTTACTCCACCTCTTTCTCTCTCGCACATGCATTTTCCCACTTTCCTGCGACTTAATCAGAGAAAGCTTTCCATTTCTGTTTGTCTGTACTTTTTGTTTTCTTTGAAACTATTTCTCTAAATTCCTCCTTCAACATGCTGGTTTGTACAATTGAAAGAATTAGGCAGTGCTGCATATTTAAAAGTTAAGTCATAAGTTTATTTGTCAAGCAAATATAAGATAACAAGTAAACGTACAAACATCATTTGAATACATGAAAAGAGTAAGTAAAAAGGAATATTAGGACAGGGATGGTAGGCATGCTGGTGCACTTATGCATACCCCTTACAGACATCTTAAGAATGGGGTGAGGTCAACAGTAGACAGTTTAAGGTTAAAGTTTTGGGGGTTTGGGGAAGAAACTACGGAGTCAGGTTGTGCATTCCAGGCATTGACTACTCTGTTACTGAAGTCATATTTTCTGCAATCGAGTTTGGAATGATTTACCTTGAGTTTGCCCCATGTATTGTTGCGGTTGAAGCTGAAGTAGTCATTGACAGGAAGGACATTGTGGCAGATAATTTTATGTACTATGCTTACGTCAGACTGAAGTCAGCGTAGTTCTAAATTGTCTAATCCCAAAATTTGAAGTCTGGTGGCATAAGGTATTTTATTGTGGTTAGAGGAATGGAGGACTCTTCTCATAAAATATCATAAAATATCTTCAGAGGCAATCAAAATCTCCCTTCCAGTAGTTTTTTTTTTAGGGGGGGGAGGTTATTTTTCTTTGCTCTGAGTATTGTTTCAATCTTTTTATTTATTTATGATCCCAACTTTTCCTTTGTTATCTTCTTCTCTCTCTTTCTCCACAGAATATAAGCTGCTGTTTTGATTACTGCATGACTAATGCTAAAATAAAATCAATTCTCCTTCAAAAGCAAGGTCCTGCCCCTAGGCAGGAAAAATCAAATGTGTCAGGGTTTCAAGTAACACCCCCAATGATGGTCTGTTCAGTCCCGATGGCTTGGCAGGACTGGTCAAAATGTACAGGTACAGAATAGGTGGTACCTGGCTCAACAGAAGTAACTATGAGAAAGATCCAAATATCCTAATGGACCACTGGTTAAGTATGAGTCAGTAGTGTGTGGCAGCTACCAAAAAATGAAATGCACTCCCGGGATGCATCAACAGTGAGATAATCTCAAAGTCATGAGATATATAAAGTGATAATATCACTTTATACTGCACTACTGAGGCCACACTTGGAATATTGTATGTGTCAACTTTGAAATGGATCAGGCCTGCTGCAGCCATCTTTCCATTTAAGTTTGTGAGGTGGGAGGTCTGGAATGTCAGACCAGACAACAGCAACAGATCATCCCATGGGAACCAAGGTCATCTCAACAGTGCTTGGCAGAGACTGAGGGAAGTTGCCAAAGAGATGCCAGAACACCTAATTGGACAATGTGATCTGTGACCATGAGGGAGGGAATTATCTATTCTTTAATTATACTGAAACCATGGGAAATATTTAGAGTGGGTTTTATTTTCATTCGTGTCGAAATAATGTACTCAATAAAAAAGTTTTTTTGAGAAAGCTGAAAGTCTAGGAGTTCTGCATTGGTTGGGTTCATTAGTTGGAACCTTGAGTATGCTAAAGCCCTAGAAAGTGTGCAGAGAAGAGCAACAAAGATGATAAAGAATCTGGAAGCTAAATCATATATTGAACAATTGACGGAGCTAGATATGTCTAGACTATTGAAGAGAAGGATTGGGGGTGGGGACATGATAACTGTCTTCCACTATTTGAGGGGCTGTCATAGAGAAGGGGGCCTCACTTATTCTCCAAAGCACCAGAGGGCAGGACAGGAAATAATGGGTGGAAGCTTTATAAAGACAGATTGAATTAAGGAGAAATGTTCTGACAGTGAGAATAATTAATCAATGGAATAGTCTGCCTCCTTGGGCTATGGGTGCTCCATCACTGGGGATTATCAAAAGTAAACTGGACAACTATTTGACCACAGTTTTATAAATCTCCTGCCTTGAGACAGGCAGGAGGTTCATCTAGAAGACTTCTGAAGTCCCTTCCAGCTCTATGATTCTATATATTATGTACAACTCCAGCTGAATTCCAAGCAATTTTGTAATACATTGGTGCAGTTTTCTTGGTGCAGACCAATATAGAAGTGTTCTACCATTGCCTATTTACAGGACTCTTCTGCCCCCTACTTGTTCTAGCCTGCAACATTGGTATTTCCTTGACAACCTTGTTTAGTGTCCACCCTATTCAAGATCAGCAAGGTGGAAATATTTCTCTAAAAGGCATATATACTAGAATGCATTCTAAGTCTTTATACAAAATTAAGATTATAATTCATAATCTGTAGAAATCTGGATAATGGCCAGATGGTAGAAAATAAAAAGGGATTAAAATTTTCTTATGATCCTGAATTTAAGATGCACAAAGATCGCAGTCCCATACAAAGTACTTCTGAAAGAGGTTATGGCCAGCATCTACAGTCCAACATGAATTTGTTGAATCTAGAAAAAAAAAAAGCAGTGAAATTCCCATTCCCAAAACTTTCTTCTAAACCAGAGATGGGTAACTTGAAACTTCAATCCTAAATATGTTTCCAAAATCTCTTTGGCAGGAATAGAAAACTGAATAGTTTCCTATAATATCAGGAATAGTCTGATATTATAACAATCAACATTACAGCTTTATTATGTTGAACTATTCTGTAAACTCCAAAATAGGCTATAAAACCAAAAACACACACAAAAATCTTGATGAATCCTATATACAGGTAGTACTTGATTTACAACTGGCCACTTAGTGACTGTTCAAAGTTAAGATAGACCCTTCCCCCAAAAGATACTTACAACCTAGATTCAAAGTTCCAATGGCATGCCCTTCTGTCACATGATCACATTTATGGCTGTTTGTCATTGTGGGATTACAATTTATGATTATTACCTTTTTTGCCCTAAACTGGAATTTATTCCAGTTGTGTCCATTGTAGACAAAGGGCTTACTTTATGACTGTGACATTCGCTTTACCACTGCTATGTTTGCCTAACGACTGCTGCAAAAAATGTCATAAAAACAGGGCAGTTACATGATTACCCGTTTAACAAGTGACACAACTTACAACTGTTACTCTGAGCTCAATTATGGTTGTAAGTTACATGTCCTCAACTTACACATATGTGACATAGTTTTCTCCATATGACATTCACCTATTAGGATCTTTTCCTTCTGAAAAGCATTTTACATACTGTTGTGGCCCACCAGCAGCCAGCAGAGCTGGCAGCAGATTCGGACAGTGAGGAGGTTGGGGAGGAATTTGGGTCAGTCCTGGAGTCTGGGGAAGGCTCTGACAAGGGCTCTGCATTGGAGGCAGAGAGGGGGCCAGGGCCATCTGGTAGTTATGTGCTGCCTCCGGAGCCTCCAGAATCTGACATCAGCGAGGCAGAAGAACAGTGTGAGCCTGTTCCCAGTGTGCGCATCCGTAGAGCTGCCAGAAGGCAAGAACAATTAAGAAAAAAAGGGCGATTTGGGAGTAAGACTTGGAGATGATTGGCCCTTCCCATAAGACATAAAAGAGGAGCAAACGGACGTGAGCCTTTGCAGGAAGCAATTAGTTCATATAGTCAATTCAAGCTCTGAGAAGTCTGTTTGACTCTGTGCTCCATTTGGCCTTGCAAAACTAATTGACAATTAGGTCTCTGGCAGCTTTTCAAGGGAGATAAAGGTAGGTGCTTATCAACATTACCTTGAAAGACTGTGTCAACTCGAGCAGACATCTGTCAGAATCGTCACAGACTGTTTGTGAATCATTACAGGCTGTGAATGACCATAATTCACAGCCGTCTCAATAAAAGAGGTTTTTGGGACTAAGATTGTTATTTATGCTTTCTCAGGAAGCCTAGGTCAGAACACATACAGCATCCATATATTTAATATTGGCCTATTCCTGCCATAACACTTTATCAAACACTTTAAAGTAGCTGAAAGAATTTCTATTCCTAGAAGTTAAAGCACAGAAGGAAAGAGATAGAAAAAGGCTTTTTAAAAAAACTTCATGCATTAACGCAGATCTGCTAATCTTTAAGTCCTACCCACCCCCCTGCTATTTTGTAATAACTCCTGAAATGTTATTGTATGAAGTATTCTAATTTGCATTTAATCCAGGTTTCATGATTACTTTTCAGGCTCATTTTTCTTAACCTCACTATAAATGGAAATGATAAAAAAGAAAAATAGGCCATCGGAATGCTAACAAGGACCACAGTATATAAATTCTTTGCACAAAACTTGTAGCTCCCAAGACATTGTCAAACATATTCTGAGACTGATGATCCCTCGAGACTCAACTAGCAATCCGACCCATCATGATTGAAGTCTTGCAATACCTTTTTGTGGCATTTGTTGGGCTCGCCTGAGTAGCAATATCAAGACTCAAAACCAGATGAACAATTCAGAAAACATGATATGCAGCCAGTTTAGTGAACCAATGCAAAAAACTCTTTTGTTAGATATCACCATATGCATATAGAAATTGGTGACCTACTTTCAAATTAAACCGAGGGATTTGCTCATTGCTAATCATTTTTCTCCATGCCCATGAACAGAAGAGCAAGAACGCTCACTAAGGAGGCATACAAGACTTTATATTATGCACATTCATAAGAAAAGTTTATTAATGGAGAAAAATGTCAGAGAAATTATGCAGCTGGGGAACCTTTCACGTGTTCATAAAAACAGAAAACCATTCTTAGCATGAACATGAATTAAGCCACTGTAAAGATGAGCTTTATGCAGACTGGCAGAACAATCCATCATCTGCCTCAAAGAAAGATAACTTTAAGCACCTGCAGTCCAAAATACAGACAGAACTGCAAGAAATGCAGGACGAGTGGTGGCAGACGAAGGCTCATCAGTTGGCACACTATGCAGACAGGCATACCACCAGAGAGTCCTTCGGCATCATAAAGACTGTTTATAGTCCTTCTAAATCAGGATGCTTCCTCTCGACTGTCATATGATGAGTCGAGCCTTATCGTCTTACAGCAGATTGCTCAGATGCCAGTCTTAGATGTTCTAGAGCTCCCTCTATGGGGATACTGATAAGATCAAGAAAGCAATCTTGAAAATGAGCCAAAATAAAGAGCAGGATGACATTCCTGCTGAGATCTACAAGCACCTTGCAAGCATTTCAACACATATTGGAAGCTATTTGGTCCACAGAAGAGATGCCCAATGACTTCTGTGATGTCCTCATTGTGGTTCTTTATAAAAACAAGGAAAGTCAGATTGCAGAAATACAGGGATATCTCACTGCTACCCATTCCTATAAAAACAAGGTTCTCTATAAAAGCAAGGAAAGTCAGAAATACAGGGATAGCTCACTGCTACCCATCCCAGGCAAGATCTTTTCCTGCATTCTCCAGGACAGACTTGACACTGTCTCAGAAAGAAACCTCTAAAGGTGCAGTGTGGCTTTTAGCCAGGAAAGAGTACCACAGACATGATATTTACCATGAAGTAAATCAGTGGTGAAATCCAATTTTTTTAACTACCGGTTCTATGGGTGTGGCTTGGTGGGCGTGGCTTGGTGGGCATGGCAGGGGAAGAATACTGCAAAATCTCCATTCCTTCCCCACTCCTGGGGCCAGCCAGAGGTGGCATTTGCCAGTTCTACGAACTACTTAAAACTATTTAAAATTTCCGCTACCGGTTCTCCAAACTACTCAAAATTTCCACTACCAGTTCTCCAGAACTTGTCAGAACCTGCTGGATTTCACCCCTGAAGTAAGTCCAAAAGACGTTCATTGAGTAGAAGGGACATCTTTACTGGCAAAGGCCTTGTGCTAGATTTTGTACTTGCAGTGGAATTGCAGAGCCATCTCTGTCCACAGATGAAATGCACAATGGCCTATCGTCTTTGAACCCAAAGGACTATTATATCACAGGTATAGTATATATGTGGTATTCATGTATTCTCCTTCTCCTAGTCATTGATCAAGATCACATTTCATAATAGATGATGAGAACCTGTTACTGCTTGACACTGTGACTCAAAACTGCCTTTTCCATCACTACTTTAATGAGACTTTGGGACCTACCATTCTCACAATGCCAATAGTCAGACATTCTGCCAGACTCTATGGGGAACTATCATGGCTCAGCCTTCCTCAGAGCTGTACTAATGATACTGTCATTCCCAGTAGAAAGCCCATCTATCCACTTCCATTTGGGAGTAGAAAAACATGGGGGAAGAAGAAGAAGAAAAAGGGGAAGGGCCATTCGTTCTCTGCCAACCATCAATCATTGTCACCAGAAACTACTGTTTCCTGTTGACACCATTGGACCAGCCTTACCACAAACTTCCAATTAGCCTTGAATGGAGTTGTTGAAGTAGATGATTCATTTGGGAAAGTAAATGATTTATTTGAGAAGAAAAGCTTTTAATCCATGATTGGACCATTTTTCATTTTTCCCAAAGCAGCTTGAGTTATTTTGTTTTGTTTCTCTTTTGAAGAAACAGTGTTTTGTTTTGTTTTTACTGTTAAGGAGGTTTTCCCATCATTTAACTGGTATATACCTCATGTACCTTGTTCTGAATAGGTATGAATGTAATTTTCTTAGATAACAGGTTCTCAAATATTGCTGCAAAATCTCCCTTCAGCCATCTTAAAAGCTAAACACTATTAATTCCCTCAATCTCTCCCTGTAATGGGATATTTCCAGTCCTTTGATCAATCTTTGTTCATCTTCATCTTGTTTAAATATATTGTTAAATATCTCTGAATGTTCTAAAAATATATATGGTAGAATGGAAAATAATTCTCAAGTTGACAAGTGAAGAATATACTGAAACTTATTTCTGATGTTTTGGAAATTATACTTGTATTGATAGAGCCTAAAGGTGCATTAATTTTCATAATAGCCATTTCATTCTGCCAACTGAAATTTAACTAGTGATCTCAGACAATTCCAATATCCCTTACACGTGTAATATTCCAAGCCAGCCACCCCCATCGTGTAACTGTGCATTAGGTTTCCATTTCCTGGCTGAAAAACTTCACATTTTGTCTATTAACTTATAAATATAATTTTAAAATATGTTTCGTTCATTTAGAATATTAATAATTTTACCTAGTTCTGTGTCATTTGCAAATCTGGTACGTGTTCACTGTACTCTTCATCCCTTAATGAAACTGTTGAAGGCTGAGGTTTCTGGTACGCAATTCAAAATATACTTCCATAACTTAATGAGGAACCACAGATGAGTTCTCTTGGACCCCTGTTTTTGAGCCTGCTAGATATTATCTGCTTAATGGTTATCCATCCTACACTTAATAAATGTATTAATTGGGAATATCATGGTATATTTTTAAAAATGCTTTGCTGAAACCAAGATATATTATAACCAACCAATCAAAGATATTCTGCAACCCAACAAGACAGACACAGACTTCAGAGGATAATTAGAACTGCAGAAAAAAACAATTACTACCAACCTGCCTTCCACTGAGGACCTGTATACTGCACGAGTCAAAAAGAGAACTGTGAAAGTATTTACAGACCCCTCACAACCTGGACATAAACTGTTTCAACTCCTACCCTCAAAACGACGCTATAAAGCACTGCACACCAAAACAACTGGATACAAAAACAGTTTTTTCCTGAATGCCATCACTCTGCTAAACAAATAATTCCTTCAATACTGTCAAACTATTCACATTAGGCTGCATTAGTATTGCTATTGGTCATCTCATAGTTCCTGTTGCCCATCTCCTCCCACTTATGACTGCATGACTGTAACTTATATTGATTGTTTCCTAATGTGATTTGATTGCTTATTTGTACCCTATGACTATCATTAAGTGTTGTACCTTATGATTCTGCACCAACGTATTTTGTCTTTTTAGGTACACTGAGAGCATATGCACCAAAGACAAATTCCTTGTGTGTCCAATCACACTTGGCCAATAAAGAATTCTATTCTATTCTATATATTATAACCAACCATTGCACTTCTCTAGCAATATATGCAGTTATTTAAGAAAGTTTCTTTTTAATCACTCACATCAGTGCAGAGAAATCCTCAGGACACACTTCTCCAGCAACTTTCCTTTCTTCTTAGTTCTCCATCCCGTTGAATCCACTGCCAATTTCCTGCTAGCTTGTTCTGTGAGTTTATTCTGTGAGCACAGTCCCTGGAAACTTTCTTTCTTTCTACCAATTGCAGGTTCTACTCACTACAAAGAATATATAATAGTATGAGGAGAAACTGGCCCTAGGCTTTTGCTGCCCAAGGCAAAGAATGGAATGACACTTCTCTCTTCTATTTGCAGAATCTAGTTGCACCAAATATTACTTCAGAATGATGAGATACTTTCTTCCACTACAGCTAGAACAAGAGACTAGAAGAGTGAGAGTTCAGTTTATATACAGTAAATAACCATTCCATTTAATAAAATGGAATCCTGGAAAATTTAAAGTTTCTATTTCTATTTCAGCATGTTCCTATACAGTAATTTTACTCAGAATTATAATTACCACAGTAAAAACTAATACAAACTGAAAAGAATAAAGAGAAAAAGTAGAAAGTGAAGAAAAGAAAAGAAAGAAAAAAAGATGAAAGAAAAATAAACAGGAAGAAAAATTAAGAATATAACAAAGAAAAAAGAAATATATAAAGCTCCCACCTTCATCACAAGTATAAACAATCTTAGTCAAATATTTTGCATCATTCTGTAATTGTTGAATTTGAGTATTCTTCCTTAATTGTACTCGTCAATTCACTAGTATTCTCTAATGTCCAATTTTTAAAGCCTCATTACTTTTTCTATTAAAAAAAATCCAAACAACAATTTTTTATTATAGGAATGATTCCTTATAATTAATTCCAAAATCTTATTTCAACTTTATCTAGACCCTTTATCTGTTTGTAACTTTTGCTGTTTATTCCAAAACAAACATTGTTCAAGTTTTTTTTTTAATTTGATTTATATGCCACCCTTCTCCGGAGACTCAGGGCGGCTTACAATGTGTTAAGCAGTAGCCTTCATACTTTTGTATATTTATACAAAGTCAGCTTATTGCCTCCACAATCTGGGTCCTCATTTTACCTACCTTAGAAAGGATGGAAGGCTGAGTCAACCTTGACCCTGGTGAGATTAGAATTTGCAGTAATTGCGGGCAGCTGAATGATAATCACAGTGCCTTAGTCTACTGCGCCACTCAGGCCTCTTCTTAAACTTTTACTTAAAACTTCTTTTCCTAAGTATTGAAGGAAAGTCACCTGATGCAATAAAACTTGTCAATCCAAAAATTCTTAATAGCAAAAAAGCAGTTAACAAGCAGTTCCCAAAACAGATTAGCAAAGGATATATCCAACTTTTCAAAGGCACTGGGTGCAGTTTGAACAAGACATTCCCTCATCTCCTAGAGCAGTGATGGCTAACCTTTTTGCCATCGCGTGCCAAAAGCGGAGGGAGCATGGGGGGAGGGGGTTACACGTGTGCCCACACCCATAATTTTATGCCCCTCCACGCATGTGCCTGTGACCCCCTGTGCTCCCCCCACTTTTGGCACACGATGGCATGTGGGCCCAGTAGGCCCGTTTTTGCTCTCTCCAGGCTCCAGAGCCTCTCTAGGAGGCTGGGGATGGCGAAAATGGCCTTCCCCACGCCCCTGGAGGCCCTCCCTAGGCTGGAAATGGCCCGTTTGCTGACTTCCGGTCCCACCGGAGCCCACTGATATGGCTCTGCGTGCCACCTATGGCACGTGTGCCATAGGTTCACCATCACAGTCCTAGAGCACTAATCCACCAAAGATCACTTTCTTATGGTCTCCTTACAATGAGCAACTATCTGGAGCACTTGCGGCTCATCTCAAGTCCTGCCCTTGTCTCTTCATTTTGCCGTGCTCATCAGTTTTTCTTTTCACAGAGCCATCTTCAAGCCACCATTTCTTCCCTGCAAATCTGTCTATTAGGTATGACTGGAGTTTGTCTGACAAATAGTAAAAGTAAGCCCTCTTATATAACCCAGACTTGTAAAGTATTGTTTCAAAAATTATATTGTGGCAGGGGGAAAAAAGTAATTAAAACAAGACACGAAGCTCAACACTAATATGTAGCTTTAACTTGATACAGAATAAAATGTTAATAATCTCCCAATTACAAAATTTACTTACTACTTTGAGGAAAAATGAAACATGCTGCAAAGATAATTTATTAACATGATTTTGGAATATTACTATCTCAAAAGTCTCATTTTCTTTCCCTTCAATGGTTTAAGGGTAAAATCCATTTTATAGCTTGCCCGTTGTAGGAAACGATGATTCATTCCATTTAGGCATTCTCTTTTGCATTTTGATAGCTTCAAACAGTAAACTTTTTAAAGTTCAAAGGTGTGTGTGTGTGTGTGTGTGTGCAGTTTTTCATCACAAGAGTCACAAAGTATATAAATTAGTAAATACATTTGTAATTTTTCTGCCTAACTAGCAGAAAATTCATTATACACTAGCAAATATTTTATATTCTCCTTCTTCAATATGCCTTATTAAACCAAAGCACAGTGTGTCTACAACTAAAATGAAATGCTTTTATTTCAAAACATTTCAAAGAAAGAGCAACTTTGAATTGGAGATGGCCAATATCTGGTTCTCATATGTTTCTGTATTCCAGTTGCCATCATTCTCCACCATTGGCCATCTGACATGGGATAATAGAAATTAGTTTTAAACAACATTTTAAAAAGCTATATATTATTCACTTCTACTATAGATCATAACCCTAAAGAATGTTCAAGTAGTTTGGAAGTATTCCTTATATCCACTTATAAATGCCAGGACTCATTGAACAAATGAAAACAAAAGGTTACACATTTTCTGATATTGCAATAGATAATAAATCTCCATCACTACCATTGTACAATGTCATAGCTTCTAAGTCCTGCACTTTCAAAGGCTGTATAGGCAGTTCTGTACACACAGGGAACAAAACCTTGCTATTATTTTCTGATTAACAGGATAAACATCAGAACATCCAGGATAACCTGTATCTCACAAAGACTTGACATTACAAAATTAAAATTAAATCCTTTTTAATCCACAGTGTGGTGCTGACCTCATCACAGATAGTGGCAATCTACATAAAATTTAAAGTGGGTTTTGTACCACATAAGTGTAGCACTCTTCTACTATTCAAACAAGAGAAATTTACCCAGAAGTTTTGGGGTTTTTTCCTTGTCTTCTACTACTTTATCTGTTCTTTTCCAATAGAAAGCCTCTGGTTTATTTTGTCTCCCCTATTTTTTAGCACCTTCATCTAAAGTCCTCTGTGTGGGTTTTCCTGCATTGCCTAGCTCAAGTTGTGAACTTCAAATCATTATAGTTCAAGCCATGCAATCGTTTATTATTAATTCTGATACTTCATTGCTTTCAGGAGCTATCAGAAAAGTCCAAGATTACAGCTGGAACTGAGAAAAGGATTGGAAAATAAGGAAGATTTCCACTGTATATTTTGTAATTAGGTTCAGCCAACGTCCTGAGTATACGCTGTTGCTAGAAAACTTCAAACTAAACTTACACAGGATAGATCCATGGAAAGTTCCCACATTTTTGTCCTGATTTATTCTACCCGCTGATGAGCTACTTAGATGACAAAAATTATTCAGGTTAGTAATCTGTTTTTAATCATGTATGCTGTCCAGAGGTGTTGTGGAGCTGAGCAGCCTTCCAAATTTACAAGATAAATAAGTCAAAAAATACATCAGATATGTTTTCCAGGCTTCTGATTTCTTTATAAGTATCCTTTCTACAGAAGACAGAACATTCTACAGATAGAACAGAAAGTAGATTGACAAGTATTGGCAAATCTCAGGGAGAATTGCATTGGAGTAAGTGTTTTCAGATTCTTAGAATGACAACCATGACAGAGAAAAAGAAGTTGTAAACATGACAAATATGAACTTTGTCCCCCAACTGAGTGTCCCTCTTTGCATTATAAAAAAAAACTGAGAGTCATAAAGCAACATGTGAAAGAGGGAGCAAAATAAATGAACCACAATTTTGCAGACATGTTGAGTTATGCTGTGATAAAATCTGCCTTGCAGTTTTTCAGAAGTTTTCTTCCCATAGGAAGAAAGTTTTCTGTTTTTATTATAGTCTCAGTGTTCTTTTGAAGTTCTGTTGGTGGTATTGAATTTATCCTATTGCTGGAAGTGGCAGACAGTGTTACCACTGGTGATCTTTTTTTGTCCAGATGTTTGCAAACTCTGAAGTCTGCTTAGCTACCCACAATTTTCAGTCTTAAATAAGTCCTCTTATGTTTCTTCTTGGTACTTGATGGAAACGAGGAAGTTGAGAATACATGCAGAGGTAACTGGACAAAAATGAACAGGATCCTACATACATAATTTGCAAATCTTGCAACTAAACCAACATAAGGGTTTACTTTGAAAATTTACTTTGAAACCAATTTTAAAAACAAATTTTGTGTTGACAAATTGATTGACCACTAATAAAAAATAAATAGACTTTTTTCTGCATAGCATTCTATCAGGAACAGTTTGCACATTAGGATTTCCTATATCCCTTGACCAGGGGTGAAATCTAAAATTTGTTACTACCAGTTCTGTGGGCATGGCTTGGTGGGAAGAGAGGGGGGGGTTATGTGACTGGGTGGGTGTGGCCAAGGGTTTTTTTACTTTTAAAACCATTTTTTACATGTAAAACCATGTAAAAAAAATACTTTCAAAAGGCTCTGACGATCCCAGCTGAGTTGCCTGATCAGCAGGCAACTCAGCTGGAATTGTCAGAGCTTGGATCGCCGGAGCCATTTAAAAGAAAAAAAGTTTTTTTCTTTTAAAAGTTTTTTTCTTTTAAATGGCTCTGGTGATCCAAGCTGAGTTGCCTGATTAGCAGGCAACTCAGCTGGGATCATCAGAGCTTGACTCATCAGAGCCATTTAAAAGAAAAAAAAGGCTCTGAAGATCGCGCGGCTCAGCTGGGCATGGGGGCAGGGGCAGGGATTTTTGCTACCGGTTCTCTGAACTGCCCACCACCATCGCTACCTACTCGCCCGAGCTGGTCCGAACCAGGAGCATTTCACCCCTGCCCTTGACAGGAGATTAGATTAGATTAGATTAGATTAGATTAGATTAGATTGGATTAGAAGATAGATAGATAGACAGACAGACAGACAGACAGACAGACAGACCGACAGACCGACAGACCGACAGACCGACAGGCCGACAGGCCGACAGACCGACAGACCGACAGGCAGACAGACCGACAGACCGACAGACCGACAGACCGACAGACCGACAGAC
>WNWU01000019.1:12726532-12747125 GCA_012654045.1 Ptyas mucosa
ATAGATATAGATATAGATATAGATATAGATATAGATATAGATATAGATATAGATATAGGCTATGGCTTCCTTGATCTTCCTTCTGTCTAGATGACATTTCTTGATCAAATATTCTTTGCTCTTATTCTTCAGCTTCTTTTGTTTCTTCTCTTCTGGCTTGCTTGCATCTGATCTTAGCATATAGGTCTTATTTATTGAACTTCCATTTGGCTGATGCACTGTCTGGCTTTTTTTTCTTTGTTGATTTTGCACCCAAGATCTTCAGTTATTACTGCAGCTATGCTATATACCACTTGGTTTGTTTCTTGCAGTATATTTGATATCACAGTATTTTTTTTTTTGCAACCAGTTCCAATGAAGACTACCTAATTCAGTTGTTTCTGTGCTGTGCTAAATGCTCAAATACTCTTTGTTTCAGTTCCTCTGTTTTCCATTTAGAGGATGTTGTTCTTTCTGAAGAGAAGTTAAAGAAATGTTATCCTGGTTTGAATGCAAAATGGTTCAATAGTAATGCTGGACTTGTCTACTACAGACTCCCCCTGGTTTGTCTCTACTGCAGTGGTGGGTTGCCCCCAGTTTGGACCGGTTCACAAGAACCGGTAGTAAAATTGGTGGGAGGCTCCGCCCACTGACCCAGATGTCATCATAGGTGATCTGTGCATGCGCAGAAGAGCGTGTGCACGAGCAAAGCATGCACGTGCCAGCGGGCACGATGCGAACCGGTAGTAAAGGTAAGTAGAACCCACCCCTGCTCTATTGTCTGAGCTACTTCTGACAAAGCTTTGATTTCTTTATCCTGAGTAGGCCTTTGCAGTTCTTCCAATTCTTCTTCTGTGAATACTTTATTTTGTACTGTAAATCAGTGCTGATCTGCTAACCTTTGTGATTTCTGATTTGGATGAATGTTGTTCTTTCTAGAACTGATGAATTCTTCTCAGATATTCTCTTCGCGTTGGACTTGACTGCTAATGAAAACAAAATAATAATGATCTGCTATAATGATCTTTGTATATTTCTGATGGGTAAAAAACATTTTTTATAGTAATCTGCAGTTGCTGACTCTAGTTGCTCAGCCAGCAGCCCTGAGTCCTGTAGTCCATTTTTCACCAGCTGTCCAGGAACACCAATGCTTTGTGTGGTCCTTGTTGATCCATTCAATGACTGATCCTGTATAGGTTT
Organism: Ptyas mucosa; assembly: GCA_012654045.1. Classification (NCBI taxonomy): domain Eukaryota; kingdom Metazoa; phylum Chordata; class Lepidosauria; order Squamata; family Colubridae; genus Ptyas; species Ptyas mucosa. The sequence goes on from WNWU01000019.1 coordinate 12,727,712, forward strand.
CAATAAGTTACATCTCACCATATTGTTTAGAGAAGAGACACTCTTTGTCTGGTTTTTCTGATAAGACTTGTCCAAAATGATTGAACCTCTCACATAGCTCTCATATTATTCAGAGCATGCAAACTCCAAAACATAGTATGGTGTTAAGGTGTCACTAGAGGTCAAAGTTATTATTTTTCTGTGTGCGTAATCTATAGTTAGTTTCACAGACTAAGATTGATGAAAATTTAATAATTTAAGTCCTAACCATATTAAGAACATACTTAATACTTCTGCTTCCTATTTTCCCGAGTCAGGTGAGTTGGGTTGAGACAGGGTGACTGGCCCAAAGTCTGCTTTCATACCTAAGGAAGGCCTAGAACTGATTATATCCTGGTTTCTAAGTCAGCAACATAACCACTACACTAAATAAACTGTAGCTCTATATAACTATAAATATACCGTGTTTCCCCAAAAATCCCCTATCGTATATTTTTTTTTTGAACCCTGAAATAAGCGCTTGGCCTTATTGCCATGTGCTCAAAAGCCCAATTTGGCTTATTATCAGGGGCTGTCTTATTTTGGGGGAAACAGGGTAACAAACAGAAGATAAATAACTTTCAGCATGAACTAAACATATATGGTTTTAGTCTTTATTAAAACCCCTAGATGAAATATATTTTTCACTTTTTAGGCTTACATTTTAAAAAAAAATCAGAAAAATTCTGCCATATGAGTTTTAATATATATAACAATAGAAGGTTGTTATATAGAAATACCCTTCTCTTTCCATAAAACCTTCCCAACACCTCAGTTTGACATTTAAAAAGTTCATGGTAAAAACTCACAAGCATAGATATCAATGGTGCAAATGTTGCCCAAAGATGTTTGGCCTATCCTTTCAAAGATCTGATTTACAGAAGCACAGCTCCACAAATCCTGCAGTGATTTTTATGAAATTTGGCATGCTTCATTTCCCCCCTCAGCTTAATCTAAAAACAAAACAATGAACAGCTATTTGACTTCTGGTCAAAGATGGCACTTTTACTCAGACAAGGAACAGCATTCATTAGCATCCCCTATGGTTTTTGTCCTGATAACTGTTTGTTTACTATGCTAATTGCTACTACTGGAGCTAGAAGCAGGTGACTGAGTGTCTGTTGATTATCAGAGAGACCTTGTTCATTATCTGACTGGCTGATGTCCAAAAAAGTTCTGCCACCTTCTCTTCTCATTAAGGTGACAGTTTCAGTAGTTAGTGAGAAAGATGTGATGGTTATTCTCCTCATGATGGGAAAAGATATAAAAGCTATTAAACAAACAATTAAATACTACAGTTTCCAGATTACATGTGGCTGAAAATGTATTCTCTAGAATAAGCTGTGAGAAATCAACATTTATTGCTGATTTACTAAAAGAATTAAAAGGCTTCCATCATGCTAATTTTTGTGTTATGGATTTCTAGAGGAACCCAAGGCCATCCAGATCACCTTATGGAAGCTTTAATTGAGGAAATATTGTCTTTGATCGAAAATTATTAGTTGGACATTGAAAGGGATCGTTCCAACTTCTCTTTCATGCAATTGAAAAACTCAAATAATTTGTGGTGAAGTTTCCTAGATAAACTATAAGGAATAAATTATATAAAAAGTCTAAATCATGGATGTAAAGGAATGGGGAGAGAAAAAGCTTTATACTATGGTTTTCTATGCTAAGGAAATTCAGCATCACAGAAATACGTTTAATAAAGTTAAAAGTGTTGTACATAAAAATATTCAATACTTCAAATTTAGCCATATTATACTCAGAAATCATGCCATAATCATGCTGAAGCTGAAAAATATTTTTTAAAACCTTGTGTCAAAGGAAGAAGACTGTTTTTTTTTTCTTATCTTTTTCTGTTAGTTGCACTCTGTATGTTTTATTTCTTTATCTTTGGGTCTTAATTACACAATAGCTTGTTTTATCTGTATGAGTTCAGCTATCTGGAAAGATAATGGTTTTTTCTGCACAACAGCTGCTTGTAGCCCATGGGTATACTAGCTAGAAATGTAGCCACCTTTTAAAAATACCTTTCCAAATTTCCACATCTTCCTCCAAATTGATCACAGAAATGGCTACTTGTGTATGGTTACCAATTAGGGCAGAGGTGTCAAACCCAAGGCCCACACGCCATATCCAGCCCACGATGTGGTCAGAACCGGCCCGTGGGGCTGTCCTGGAAAATGTAAGGAGCCAGTTCACATTGCTTTGGCCCAGTCTACCCAATGTAAAGAGGAAACATCAGGCCAGTGTGGTTTTGGCCCGGTCTACTCAGTGTGAAGAGGAAACATGCCAGCAGTTTGGGGAGTGGCATCAAACTGACCATGCCCACCCAGTTGGCCACACGTACCCAGTTGGCCACACCCACCCAGTTGGCCACACCCACCCGAGGTCCACCACAGCCCTGATGTGGCCCTCAATGAAATTGAGTTTGACACTCCTAAATTAGGGGATCCTCCTGTTTTTTAATCCTTCAGCCCATATCTGAAAAGCTATCACTAATTGCTTATCCATCATGGGAGGTCATATAAAGGTTGAATGAATAGTAATATATCCAATGTTTCATGTTGCCAGCAGATGGCAGAACCAACATAGTAGAAGCTCTAACATGTTTTTTAGCATCTATTCTTTCACTTCACTTGATGGGAAGTTTTGTTCCTATCATTTGTTTAATGGGACTCCTTTACTGCTCACGGATTCAATTTAACCCTGAACGCTAGTTATTTATGTTAATGACTCTGTTGACACTAGGCACTAGGCATCACTGGATCCCAAAAATATAAAGATGATAAACTACAAAGAGAGGACCTGCATTATAAAAAAATTAAGTGGATGTCCCATTACAAGAACCAACAAGTTCACAACAAGAACCAGATGGTGAACTGATTAAAGACAATCAACAAATAACACAAAGAGAAATTGATATCAACCATGTCATTTCCCAGGAAAGGGTAGTTTTTGTCACCATTCTTCAGTATCAGGAGGCCTTTGCAATATGGGTTTTTCACATGCTGACAATAGAGATGAAAACTTTAGGAGTTGAAATTTGCCAGCAGTTGTTGTCTGATTAGAAATGTCTACACATCATTGTGACAGCTGACAAAACAGGGACACATTATTACGACCAAGAAACAAAGCATCAATCCATGGAATATCATTATAAAAGCTTCACCTAGAGAAAAAAACTCTAGGCTTTGGCAGGAGAGATCACAGCTACACTGAACCTGGCATTACTATTGTCTCACTACATTGCAATGCTCAAAATTTTGAAACATTAAGCAGAGTTTAAAACATAAGAAGTGGATTTTGCTACTATATGACAATGCCAGGCCTCCAAGCCATCCAAGATAAAATTGTAAAGCTGGATCTCACTTTTTACCCCATCTAAATATAAACCATGCAATTTCTACAGTACATTTCCCAAAACTCAACAAATACCTTAATAGGCATCTGACTCAAATGAAGAGGTAGAAAAGACTGTAGGGAGCCCATTACAAAGATAGAGTGTAAATGTTTTTTGTGACAGCTTTAGGAAATTTCTCCATTAGTAGAAGTTACTCCATTAGTAACTTACTCCATTAGTAACAGAAATATACAGGTGGTGATTATGTGGAAAAATAAATGCAAGTAACAAACCAGCAGGGACTATTTTCATGATTCATTAATTAAAACATCCCTTTTCAAATTAAAGTTAGGGAGGTATTTTTCGTTCAGTTCTCTTATATACATTTTGTATTGACAAATGTCAGCACAATTTTGCACACATTTTGCTGGCATGATAATCAGCTTTAAAATAAAAAGCTCCTTGCACTTTGCCAGTTTTGGCTCCTTCAACTCTGCTATTGCTATAATAGTGCTTGAATAATAATGATTATTATTTTGTTTATTGGTTCCAGCTGCTATTACTGGTTATAAATTTCCACAAAATTTAGAAATCTTGGAATAATCAGCTGTGTTTTCTTAAGCAGTAATCTCTTTTACAGGAAAACTGGATAAAAATGAAATTGATATTAGAATGTCCAAAATAACATTTCTGAACACCTGCCCAAAAAAGCAATAAAAGTTCATTTTAAGCAGTTGAAACTGGTTACCTGTGATCTTAAAATTTCATTAAATTTACTTTAACATGGACTTCTCAGAAACAGTTTGATAAAAGTTGGATACCATCCAAGAGTTGCATATGCAGCTCAACAGTGAAAACATTAATTCATATGGTTTAGTTTTGTTCTCTTATGAACAGTTAGGGCTAAAAATAGGCAGGATTATTTAATATTAGGTGAGGATCATACTGTAGCTAGCCAAAACATTGACAGTGTAATTTGACTGATACTGATATTAAGCCAAAAGCTCCCGACATATTTTTTCCCCTTGAATTTACCAGATGTAAAAAAGAACATTTTAAGAACATTTAGTTCTTTCTTTTATTTTTCCTTTTCATTCATAGTTTTAGACTGCATTCTCTCCCAAATTATAATTCTTCTCCCATAAAACTCCCCCAAATTAATCTTAGAAATATAAACTTCCTTTTTTCCTTAATACTTTTTAGGAAAGGGTTAATTAATATTGCCAGTCCCTGTTTGTTCTTTGTCTAATATAGATCTCCCCTGTTTATTGATCATGTCCATATTGTAAGGGGCTGCTACCAGCTTTGTATTCAAATCACAGGCAGCCATAAAACTTTGTACTCTAAGAAGCATCCATTGGATCTAAAGCTTACTTTCATATACAAAATTCCATACGCACGCAATAGTAATTTGTATCAGGAGCACGGGAGTCATTCTCCCCCTAAAATAGCATCTGGCCTAAAACAAGAGGCACTGCCAACTGCATAAAATGCTACTTCAGTATTTTGTCCCAAGGATCTCTAGCACAGGCGTAGGAGAATTGAATACATGCCTCACACAATGATAGATGCCTTACTTTTTTGATATTGCCTTTTTTTGCCAAGTACTGTAATGGAAATGCTGATCTGTGTTCTGCTGTGTGTAAGCCTTTTCATGATCAATGGGGAGACACTGTTGTTGCAACTATTAAGCCTAATAATATAATATCAAAAATATTGTGTGAAGCTCCTGACTATTCAGTCTAGAACAACAGGATAGTTGTCTTCTGGATGCGCTTCAAGGTGTTGGTTACCACCTTTAAAGCGCTCCATGGCTTAGGGCCTAGGTACTTATGGGACCGCCTTCTGCCACCAGTAGCCTCCCACTGGCCAGTACACTCCCACAGAGAGGGACTCCTCTGGGTGCCGTTGGCCAGACAATGTCAGCTGGCAACCCCCAGGGGGAGGGCCTTCTCTGAGGAAGCACCAGTTCTTTGGAACGACCTGCCCCCGGAGATATGTAGGACCCCAGATCTCCGTGCTTTTCGCCGTGCCCTTAAAATTTTTTTATTTCATCAAGCTGAACTGGCTTGACACCCCCCCCCCTTAGATATTTTTAATTACTAAATTGGTTTTAGTTGGGATATTTTAAATTTTATTGGGCCAATACTAGTTTAATTCTTTTAAAATTTAAAATTTTGTATGCGCTGTTTTTACCTTTGGCTGTGCATCACCCTGAGTCCAGCAGGAGAAGGGCAGTATAAAAATTGAATAAAATAAATAAATAAATAAATAAATAAATAAATAAATAAATAAATAAATAAATAAATATAATTTGAATTTACATTCAATTCCTGAATCTCTACTTTTAAGAATATCAGGTAGCAAATGTGTGGAAGATTCAAGCAGATATTATGAACTATTAAGTAGATTCTGGATAGGTTTTAGTGTAAATATGAGCCTTCTGTTCAGATCCTATTTTCTAGATGAAACCAGCCATCTGTTTTGCTAATTGCCCACCTAATAAGATTTTGCTTTCCTCTGAACTGTCATTCCTGACACAAAAAAGTAGCATAATCACAGCATGTTCCATTCTTAAAAGAGGCATTTGACCATTGTTAAAATCCATTGCTTAATACTGATGAGTGTAGAGCAGGGGTGTCAAACTTGTGATGACACATTGTCATCACATGATGTATCATGACTTTTTTTCCCCTTCCCTAAACTGGGGGTGGGCGTGGCCAGCGCATGACTCATCCGGTCCATGGGTCATCAGTTTGACACCCCTGGTGTAGAGCATCTCTTTAAAAAAAAGTTTTTTTAAAAAAAAATCTTCTATTGGAAAAATCCAATCAGGTTGTAGTATTACTGTAACACATAACAAGCAGCTCAATCAACACATGAGCATCGATTACAAGAAAAACATCTTTAAGAATTAGATCATTAATTATGCAGGGGCAGGTGTTTCTGTTCTTTGTTTTGTTTCTGAGTAGCTGAGTAAAGGAACAGATGGTTTGGCAAAATAAAAACTAGGTGCTTTGGAATTTAGTTTGTCTACTTTGCCTTAATACTTACTTCTGATAAATTCCTTTTTTCCAGACTGTATCTGACTGCTGCATCATTTAGTTCATTTCTAATCTGAATATAAAGTTTTAATAGTGCAATGTGATCAATTTGCAGGAACATCTGTTTTTACAGGAAATGCCAAAGAGAATTTCATGAAGACAACCATTAGTTAGCCAATTTAGCAACTATTAGATTATTTTATTTCTTCTCTGAGAAAGGAAGCTTAAGAAGTGCTCAGAAGTCATTATTTCCAGATGCAAATTTAAACCAACGATGGTGTCATTGAGTTGTTAAATTGAGTAGATGAGAGCGTGAGAAACCAGCAACTAATGCAACATCATGCACACATTATTCATGAAAAAGGCTGGATCATGCAGCATTCCTCAATTTACAGCTCTGCAGTGAAAGCTTCCAGGAGGTACATATTTCTGTATCCATTGTTTAAGTATTTCATTGCAAAATTTTAAGAACGTCAAAGCATCCAGAATAATTGCTACTTGCTTTAAAAGAAATACAAAAAATAATTGCTACATTTTGCTTTGAAAACTATGAATATTATCTACTTAGGATAATGCAAAACTAGTAGAATTTCCTCTTCATTTAATTCAGATCAGTAGCATCTACAGGGCGGATTAAAACAGGCTATGATTTAAACCCCATCTCTTTATATGTTCATAGGACATTAATGCCTATACATAAGATGTAAGGTTTTGGCACTATGACATGTCCACCACTTTGCTTGTTTTAACTTTGCTTATTTCCCATGGATACCCCGATCTCAATCTCTTTTAACCACTTCCTCCATTTTCACATTATCTTCACAGCACAGGAATTCACATCCAGCAATTTAGAAAGTTATGTTGCATCTCTCATTGATTAATCCTTCATTATTTGTTTGTTTGTTTGTTTGTTTATTGAATTTATATTGCCACCCATGGTGACTCAAGGCAGCTTACAGAATATAAATCTCATTTAAAACAATAAAACTAATAAAAAGAATCAAATAAATTAATATAATATAATAAAATCGCTCCCACACCCCGGCGACAGCAAATCACATGAGCTGTTTAATGGGCTCCATCCCACTCTGGGTTCCCCAGGCCCGCTGGCAGAACCAGGTCTCCAGCATCTTCCAGAAGAGTATTAGAGTGGGGGCCATTCTAATCTCTGAGGGGATGATGTTCCAGAGAGATGGAGCCACCACAGAGAAGGCTCTTCTTCTGGGTCCCACCAGATGTATCTCCCTAGGGTATGGGACCCACAACATTCCCTGCCTCTCTGCTCTGATGGGTCGGGTAGATGTAACCGGCACTAGCTTTATTTATTCTCCTTTCCTAAAGCAAAGATAGGATTTATGTTTTATGCCATAATAGGTAGGCTGGAATTATGTATGCCCCTTCAAAAGAAGAATCAAAACAATTTTCTTCCTATCATTGTCATCCAATTTCATGAAAGAATTTTGCTTTGAAATTTATTTCAGTTAAATCTTGAGAAAACATCAGGAGAAAATGCCTCCCCTTAAGGCATTGTTTTAGATCAGAAAGTGCAGAGAGCCATACAGGCTCAAAGGCAAGAGATGAGGAGTAAGAGAAAACAGAATCAGCAGTTGACTGGCTCCTTCTGCCACTTCCAGCAAAAAGCCAGGCTCAAAAATAGCACAAAGAGATTTTTAAAACTCATAAAAGCTTGAAAAATAAAAGCTTTATTTTGCAGAGGAAGAAATTGTTTCAGAAATTGTGAGGTATACTTCAGCACAACATTAATGCAAAGTATTTGAGAAAATAACAAACCCAGCAGAACAAAATCTGCAGCGTGTCTTATTTTTCAACACTTTTAATGAAAGATTATATATGATTGGACTTCTCTGAATATTTAGAAGTATATGAAATTTTAGATTATAATTACCTGTCGGCAACTAAGGTCCCAAAGTTATCCACTGATTCCTGTGGATTCGGACTCTATCTCGACAACAACAAAAAATTCACATCTAATAAATTCAAAGCTGCTTGTTATATAGAGAGACATTAATCCCTTTTGGCTGAAGATAATAAGCCAAGCTTTAAAGCCTATGAAAAGTGTTGGCAATTCAATAATTGAAAAAGTGAACCACACATTTTGCATTCCCCATCACTCTTTTTGTCATTTTAAAAACAAACAGATATAAAGTCTTTTTAAGAGGTCCTTCTTGCAAAGATAAAGCTCCAGCTAAGATAATGAAACCCTTAAGTGCAAATGACTTTATCCCTTTTGGTGTTGTAGGAAATCCATTAGTGATATTTTATTCCACCATGATCTTTTGAAGAATTTTCCAAGAGGTCTTTATAAGGAAATATAGCTGAATTGCAAAATGACGTTTCTTCTATAAATATTTGCATTCTTGTTTTAAAGCTTCTGTATTTAAGGAAATAAGCTTAATTGAAATAGTAGTTAAACCGTGACATCTGAGGTGTATCACCTGCCATATATAAAATAAATAAATAACCCATCACCATAATACAGGTCTGGCAATACTCTTGTGAAAAGCTATTAGCTTAGCTCTTTGGATCCTTCTTTTCAATTCCCATGAAGAAAAGTTATACAGATCACAACTTAATACATATTGAGAGAAAGTGATTTGACCAATTTAATTCCAAAACTAGATCTTTGTGTGTAGGTATTTTATGCATCTTTCATAAGCCTTCATGGTTACTGAACTCAAGTAGTAAAATAGCGATTTGCCGAAAAATACATTATTTTGAAGTTAATGCATCTTATTAGGTCAAAAAATCCTTAAAATACCTCAGAACAACACAATCCAGGTGGCCAGGAAGGCTCAACAGAGACTCCATTTCCTTAGAGTCTTGCGTAAAAACAGGGTGGAACAACAACTGATGACCTCCTTTTATTGGTCCACAATAGAAAGCGTCCTCACTTGCTGCATCACAGTATGGCATGCCGGTTTGACAGCCACGGATAGAAAAACATTACAGAGGGTGGTGAGCACAGCACAAAACATTGTGGGCTTTCCCCTGATATCACTAGATGAGATCGCTAGGGCTCGCTGCCTTAGAAGAGTGAGGAAAATCCTCAGGGATGATTTACCACCTTGGTCACCACTTCTTTATCCTCCTACCATTGGGAAGTAGATATAGAAGCATAGCCAGCCACACAAACAGGCTGGAGAACAGTTTTTATCCGTGGGCTGTCAGACTCCTGAATGCGAAATAAAATCATAACTACATAGTTCGATGGACTTGCAGGGCTGGAGCAATGTGTAACATGTTCACACTAGTGCAATAAGACTGGGGGTTGTTAATATGATTTATTGGGTTAGGAATTTTCTGTCTTCACTGTGAGTTGTACTGTGTTGGCAAGGTGCACTGAGGGAGCTCACCAATCTCATTGTACATATGTTGTGCACTGACAATAAAGATTTGAAATATATCAGAAGTTGAAAATGACCATGTACCCTCTTCCAGTGACATGCATGTTTCATTTCCACATTCCTGTAGCCCTCAAGTAGATGCAGTCTTTTGGCAAATTAATCAATTTTAACCCCAGCATCACCAGTTAAAGACTCTTAAGCTTAATGACTTTTGAGATTTAAATGCAGGTATTGTAATATGCATCAGAAGCAGCAACAGAAACCAAATAGATTAGCAATGATACTCATAATACATATGAAATATGTATTGTTATTACTAGCAGTAAGAGGTAGTAATAGTGTCTGTATTAAAAATAGAAAGAGAGAAATTAGAATATGAAACTGCCACCTGTTTTTCTTCCTAACCCTATTCTCAACGCCTCATAAGTCTACCATTTGCCCCAGAATAAATTTTTCCATTACTTCAAAAAGAAACATTTCTTCTCTTCATAAATCCAGGGTAACCACCAATTTGTATCTTGTGGAATAGTATCAAGCCTTTAAATTAGGAGGTTCTGAGGCAAATGCAAACAGACAAATAAAGAAAGTAACGTAAATACACACAATAAATTTTAATGCAATACATTAGAAAATAGGAACCCAGCAATCTAGGAAAGTCCTATATGATTAGACTAAGAACCCATCTAATTTAGTTACTGTTGGCATAGAGCAGTGATGGCTAACCTTTTTGCCATTGCGTGCCAAAAGTGGGGGGAGCGCGGGGAGGTCACATGTACTCGTGCCCACATCCATAATTCTATGCGCCCTGCCCCCCCCATGCTCCCCATACTTTTGCCACGCAATGGCACGGTGGGCCCAGTAGTCCCATTTTTTGCTCTCCCCAGGCTCCAGAGCCTTTCTAGGAGTCTGGGGAAGGCAAAAAAGGCCCTCCAGAGGCCAGAAACAGTGTGTTTCCTGACTTCTGGTGGGCCCAGAAGGCCCGAAAATCAGCTGGTTGGCACACGCATGCATGCTGGAGCTGAGCTCGCGTGCCCACCGATATGGCTCTGCGTGCCACCTGTGGCACCCGTGCCATAGGTTCGCCATCACGGGCATAGAGTGATCAATTAGATGTATTCTGAAAATTCAGAAATGGAGCATTGAGACCATTCTACTACTATTCTTCTACAGGTACTGATATTTAGGACCCCTGATTCTGTAGGTAGCATGCAGAGATGAGACTGGGAGCTACATATAGTACTAACCTAGTCTAGTTTGCTTTTAATTTGTGTTATATCCCTTTTAAAGCCATTTCATTGCAATGGAATTTAATTCCATTCTGATTAAAACAACAGGACCTCTTTGTACCTGACTTCATCTGCGTTCCTTAGCAAGAAATATAATAGTACTTCTCATAATGGAATTATGTACAAGCACTGCTATTGCAATTGTGAAAAGAGCCTGAATATAACCCCTTTAATCATAACTGAAAGTTTTCTCCAAATTCTTTACACAACAATCCCTTGAGCAAAAATATAGCCAATTTGATATCTGCTTAGGCTGATCATATTCAGAGTCTCAAGGGAAGAGTTATAATCGCTCTACCCCATTCCACTGCCTTCTCCAGTCATTTGCTGCAGGCTACAATGCAGGGGTGACTTCTTCAAAGATTTTAGCCCATGCAGGGAAGCAGCCAAACATAAAAATGTAACCAAGGAATCAAGAAGACTATTTTTGTATCTTTTTTTTAAAAAGGTCATCATGAACACTGTATTAAAATGTACAACACATCTATCCACAATTCTCCCGAAAGGGCAATTCTTATGCCTTACGACAATACACCCACCTGGACCATAAAGAACATACATCCCACGGTGTTTACATATAAAGGCAAATTATTTTGTTAATATTTGTGCTGACATTCCAGCAATTCTAGAAAATCATTGAGCCCCAAGCTCAAGGCCCAAGCCCAAAACACTCCTCTCAATATTTCCCTACACGAGGGAAATATTGAGGTGGCGCAGTGGTTAGAGTGTAGTACTGCAGCTACTTCAGCTGACTGCTAGTTCAGTGAATCAAATCTCACCAGCTCAAGGTTGACTCAGCCTTCCATCCTTTCGAGGTGGGTAAAATGAGGACCCAGATTGTTGGGGGCAATATGCTATTTAGTATACTGTTTTTGGTGTAAGCCGCCCAGAATCCTCAGAGAGTGGGCGGCATAGAAATATGAATAATAAAAATAAATAATAAAATACATGTTCTGCAATAAATAAAACAAAACTGAAATGCTATACATCAGGGGTGGGTTCTACTTACCTTTACTACCAGTTCGCATCGTGTCCGCTTCTTGCAAATGGGTCCGAACTGGGGGCAACCCACCACTGCTATACATACATCTCTGTATACTTTTTATGAATAAACATGTAAAGGATTGGATTGTAAGCAAATTAACTTAACTGTATTTAATTTGAATTAAATTGTTGTGATCTTTTCTGAAAGAACATTACTCTGAATTGAGCAAGTTAAGATTTTGAGAATCAAAAAGTTTCCTTTTTGAGCCATCTTAATTCCGTCAATCTTCCGATTGCTTCCCACAAGAATGGCTGCAAAAGATTCCCCCACCTTTACAATATGGAGTCCATTCTCCACTAGTTGTCCTGTCTAAGCTGCAGTTCCTTAACCAAGTTTAATTATGAGGTAAACAGTGATGAAGGTTAGTTTTCAGTTCAGCAATAAAGCCAGATGTAGCATGAAGAAACATCAAAGCCACACTGATAATCAGCCCTTGTAGACTGATAATCAACCTTTGTAAACAGTAAATCAACACATCAGTTTCAAACTGCTCTATAATGGCATCCTGCTCCTAACTTATATTATTTAATTGTTGGATGCCTATACAGTTTCTCAGCCATAGGAAAGCACAAAATTGGCCCAAGTTCACATCTTCTGGACATGGATATTGTTTGCTAAAGCTGCTAGAGATCTCCATTTCTTTGCCCATTTTTTAAGTTCAGGAAATGGTTCCTAAAGGATTAGACTATTGCAATATTGTGCTAAAATTATATATAAAACAAAGACAGATGGGAGTTTATTAGTCTTAGTGATGTTATGCTAAACCAGAGATTCAGAATTTCTGCTCTTATTGACAAGAAAGTAAGCTTCATTTTTTTATGTATGCAGCAACATTATATCAGCAATGATTTAAGTGCATACACTTGTATGGGGAATCAAGCTGTCTCAGCTTTGGAGACGCTGATTAATTATACTGTTGTTGATTAATTCCATGGCTGAATTTTTGCTTTAGAACACAGTCCCTTGATGTTTCTGGATTGTTTCTGTCTCTAGTTATGTAAAGGTTCTTGCATTTCCTTTTGAAATATATGACTCACGTGGTCTTAGTAACTACCCAAATGTGTTTTTTCTCCTTGTGTTAGTAGGAGACTTCTCAAGTACTCAGTGATGCAGTTTAGTAAGATATGTGACTTTGGAAGTATACATGGTTTCTGAAAGGTAAGGTGAGAATTATAGAAGAAAAATGCATGTAAACAGATCTCCAGCAGTTCCAATATTTGGTTCATCTCAGTGGTGAAATCCAAATTTTTTTACTACCGGTTCTGTGGGTGTGGCTTGGTGGGCGTGGTCTGGCTTGGTGGGCATGGTCTGGCTTGGTGGGCGTGGCAGGGGAAGGATACTGCAAAATCTCCATTCCAACCCCACTCTGGGGCCAGCCAGAGGTGGTATTTGCCGGTTCTACAAACTACTCAAAATTTCCACTACCGGTTCTCCAGAACCTGCTGGTTTTCACCCATGGTTCATCTTATTTTATTCAGATTATGGCACCCAGTGGTCTTTTCATATTTTCACAATTAAGTTTAAATCTCAAATATTCAGATCAGATATTCTGTGAATGCTTCAATTTTGACCAGAATTATTTTGAATCATCATCATCATCATTGTTTTAGCCATTGTCTATCCACTACAGGATGAAGGTCTCTTCCGCAACCAATATGATTGGAAATATATATTGTATACCAATATACCAATACCGATTTTCAATGTGCTGTGTATTTCTCATGACCTAAGCCAAGTTTAAAGCTAGCTAGGTTGTTCTGGCCTATTCTACCCTATAAAACCTATTCAAACAAGCTACAAGTGGGAGAACTAAACCAGTTCATAGTTGGATGGAGAGTTCATCAGATCCTTAAAAATAAAGAAGTGAGAAGTTTTAAGAACAAATGACATGGTATGAAGCAACTTATGCTTATGGTTGGAAGCAAAAAATAATTTGCAAGGATGGAAAAATATGGAGAGATCAAACAAATAGTGACGGTGTAAATTAATGTGAACAATGCTTTTTTCTCTGGTCTTATCCTTTTTTTTTTTAATTTGATTTATATGCCGCCCTTCTCCGGAGACTCAGGGTGGCTTACAATGCGTTAAGCAATAGCCTTCATATTTTTGTATATTTATACAAAGTCAATTTATTGCCCCCACAATCTGGGTCCTCATTTTACCTACCTTTGAAAGGATGGAAGGCTGAGTCAACCTTGAGCCTGGTGAGATTTGAACTTGCAGTAATTGCAGGCAGCTGGCAACTTAAGTGCTACTTTAACAGCACTTAGTCCACTGCGCCACCATCCTCTTGCTTTCTTTGGCTTACTATTTATTACTCCTTGTCTTACCCAATGTAACACTGCAAAAGTTAAAAGGGAAAAGTATGACATGTATGTGTGCACATATGTAGCTTTATTTAGCAGATTTAATCAATTAAAATGGGTGTCTGAGTGAGCAGAACTATTCTAGAACCCAATAGTAGATAGCAGAAGCATCAAAAGCCAAGTAGATTCTGAAAACATACACAGCTTAGCTGAAATAATGGTCCAGATCAGAAACAACACCAAACATTATCCCTGTCTCTGGTGAATAGCTTCAGTGCATTTTTAATGGGAGAGTATAAACATACTATATTGCAGTTAGCGGGAGAATACTAGTTGCCAATTCAACAAGTAAAATTGGCATACATAGATGACTATTATTGTTTTGGCCTTAATGAGCATATTAATGTTTCCCAAGGAAGAGAAGCTCCTCAGATTTAATTGCATTGTTGTGCTACCAACCTTCCTAATATCTTTTCTAATCCAAAAATATTTGCTTGGACATTTAATATCTAAAACTTTGCCGACTGGCGATTTAATGAGTTTGTATCACTGACATTCAACACCATGAGGACAGCATTAAAAAAGCTGGACAATTATGTTAAAAAATCTTCTTTAACTATTCCATAGAGACTTATTGTAACAGCTTTATCTTTTATGAGAGCCATCCATCTACCTGATACTATGAGATAATACCATCTAGAGGAAAACAAAGATCTTGTTTAAAAAAAAGATTGGGGTTTTTTTTCCTATTTTTATGAAATACACTTTTTTTTTTTACAACCCATAGTCCCTTAATTCGGAGTACAGTTGGGGCTACTAGATGGATTGAGTGTTTACTGGCCGGATGCCCATTCTGATGCCTACATGGAATTCACAGCAGATATTTTTTCTTTCCACCCTAAAAGAAAAATATCTGCTGCTACCTAGGATTGAATTCTCAACCTTCTGAGTGGGAGGTGAGTGTCTTCACCACTAGGCCACAATGCTATTCCATTTTTGTGGAAATAAACTGAATTGTCATAAATCGGAAGGTAAGGCAAGATTAAGCAAAGCAAATGAAAATTTACTTACTAGTAATTTTTAACCCTCATGGTCTACCACAAAGGATTGCAAAGAATAAAAGGTGACCCTAAATTCCTTTTTGGAATTGAATAGTCCAATAATTTCTCTCCTTTATTTATTTTTTTAGTGACATTCTCATTATAAAAATAAGACTATATTCCTATACCCTCTTGCCTATATGTATAGTATATTTAATGTAAAAGGACTTAAAGAATTTGCTTCATTGTTTATTTGTTCTATTTGTATCCTACCCTTCATAAAAATATTCCAGCGTGGATAACAAGAATATAATAATAATAATAATAATAATAATAATAATAATAATAATAATAACAACAACAACAACAACAACAACAACAACAACAAAATTGCAGTTTCCTGCAATAACACCAGTGAAACTGCAAAAAACTGTGCTACTCGGAGCATCGTCTATTTTAAGAAGATACTTAGTTGATACCTAGGATGCTGGCAGCAACCAGTATCAACCATTAGCATCAGTCCGTGGTATTTATGGTACATTTTTAAATGTTCAGTTGACTGAGTTTCATATTTAATGAATAAAAGAGATAATGATAATGATGATGATGATGATGATGATGATGATAATAATAATAATAATAATAATATAAATAAAATCAGTAAAAACAACATATTAAAATAAGACAAGAGATGTAATCACATTTATATTAATGACCATTAGCAATTCAAGGATGGATAAAATATTATTAGTTTCATGGGCTCCCTCATAGCTATCCTACATTTTCTCCCAGCTATAGGTTCCAGAATGTTGCCAGTTTCAGTCCCACATAAGGCACATTAAGACAGCCTCTGATAGAGACCAAGCTAGGTTTATCTAGGAATGGACACATTTAGTAAGCTAGATAAAGCAGTGTAAAAAATTCTGAACACCACTCCATACCTCAGGAGGTCAACACAGGATCCTGGAGTATCAATGCATTCACGTACATCTGCCTTAAAACACTAGTTCCACCTGACAAATTACTTTTTAAAAAATTCATAGTTTTGAGGTTTTATCTGAATGATAAAATGTTCATCTCAACATCAGCTTTGTTGCTTATGACTGTATTCATTTGCCCAGAAAAAAATGACAACGGTATAGCGAAGATAACAAGATTCAGATAGCATTGTTGCAAATCAGTACTTTGTAATAGATTATGCCCCTCCTCTAATGGCTGCCATTTTGTGAAGTTATTTTGCAATAGCTCCATACCTTAAGAATCCAAAAGTGCACATCTAGCCCAAACAAGGGATATCCCTGTTTCATTCTAATTGGACAAAATGACTCTTCTTTTTCATTTAAAATAGCTTCATTTGTCTCCATTTTGTTTCTAGCCTCAACCAAATGTGCTGGTTTTTAACTGAGGAAGATCTATAAACATGCACAAAAGTATAATATAAATTTTCTAATATATTAATATCATAACAGATGACTTATTTCTTGGTGCCTAATCACTTTTGGCAACATACAGTTCAACTTTATGTGCCAAATTATTTACCCAGAATTTTAATATTCAGTAATCTGTAGTTTGCTGTTGCTTTTACGGCTTTTTGCTGTTCTTTTATTTAGTTCTTTCTTGTGGCAAACTTAATAATGTTCATTTTACTATTATGATTATGGCACTTATTTGTAATATTACCAAGTAATGGAGAGAAAGATGGTTATACATCTCTTTTTAATAAATAAATTGACATTATAATCCAGAGGTCTTTTATTACTTAGACATCTGAATGTTTAACTATCACTTTCAACTACAAAGCTATTGTACTTTTCTGCCAATTTTTCTTCAGATTGTGAAAATTTCTGTTGCTATTGGTTTTATTAACCATTGGTGCAGAGTGAAATTCTAATTTCTATGATGGGAAGTGCTCCATTAGGAGTTTCCAGCAGTACTTTTTTATATCTATAAAGAATAGATATTATAGCTACCCACTGATTGCATAATCCAAAAGGATGCTGTGGTCAATGATATGAAAAGCTGTTGAGAGATCTAACAAGAAAAGTATGGCATATTTCCTCCATCCATATCCTAACACAGATCACAGAACAGCACCCCATGCTGTCTCCATTCTCAAAACCAGAAAAGATTTGACAGGAAATGCTTCAGATTCCTCTGAATTTAGAATAACTTTATTGTCACTTTGAATGTACACTAATCAGCATACATTAAAATGAAATTCCGTTGCATACATGGTCCACTTAAACAAATAGGATAGCATCTTAAAATAAATTTAAAATAAATTCCTTCAGTGATCACTATCTTAAATCGTATCATTGTTTTTTATCATTGCACATAAATGTTTATCATTTCAAAGAGGAAAAGTGGCCAAAGAAATAATCGTCCCTCAGCTATATGCCCCAGTTCATCTCATCTACTAATGAGTTAATTTTAAATTGCACGCTATAACTGCATGAATAAAGTATTTGGGGATGAGTAATGCCTTGTTTGCTGAAAAGTATCTGAAGTATGAAATATTTTTCAACAGATTGCTAAATGGATTAATGCAAGTGATATTTTAGTACTAAAAGAATTATAATCTGTGACAAATGTGCCAAAGTCTTCTGAGGTGAAATAGATTCACAGGTCAGCAGAATTGGCCTGAAAGAAAAAAAACAAACTAACACGAAGTGCAAAATATATTCATACTTGAGGATGCTTCTTCTGTACAACTTGCCATTTTAAAAGAAGAAAATCCACCTGGCTGGACATGCTCAAAAGTTATTACTACAAATGCAATTTCATGCCATAGGGAATTTTATCACGTACTTAATAATATCCTAATACTCAGCAGTTTCTGGTCACAGTAACCCTGAGGCATATTGTTCTGGGGCAACGTATGTCCATTGTAACTTCTGAAGCACCGTGGGGAAAAAAATATCACCATTCTCAAGATCTCAGGTGTTATGGCCTGAAAGAGAAATACTCATTTTTTTTAATGAATTCTACAGACTCTCTCTCAGATAAATGTACTTATTATCCTATTGTATTATCCTAATTGATGTGTGGATAATCAGAAAAATGTGCATAATCCTTGCAGGATTTTAATTATACAGTGAGGAAAGTTGATTGATAGAGTGGCTGGAGGTTCAGTCTATCAGTAACAACGGGTTTTAGAACAAAGGTTCCCATGAAATAGTTTAGAAAAAAAAGTTTTAAACATTTGTTTTCATGTGTCCCTTCTTTTATAAATGGACTTTTCCCAAAATCAAAAGATTTAATTGTTCATAAGTTCATGAATTTCCCGAACATATGTTTCCAGATATTGGCAACCATTTTCCCATTGCTTTGCCCATGCCCCTTTTCATTCAGAATCCATTAACAAACTTGATTTTTTAAAAACCTCTTAATGTAAATAGCCTTAAAATCATTTTGATTGCTTCTACAACAGAAAATTAGTCACAAAGGTGCTTTTTTCCTTGAGGAAGAAGAAGAAGATGTTTCGTTTCCCATCCAAGAAGCCTCATCAGTTGTGATTGGATAGTGGGAGGATAGGGTTTGACAAGATTGTGGGGGAATGGAAGAATTCTATTTCTTTATAGTCATCTGGTCATTAGCACTCTCTCTGAGAGCCATTCAGACCACTTGGGGGTTTATCTGCACTGTCAGGGTCCCCTGAATCAGAGTGCAAATGGTTGTGAAATTTCTTGGAACTGTGAAAAGGGCTGTGTTGTAGACTGGAGATAGGTGGCACTGTATTCCTCCCCCTCTGTTGAGTGAGGGCTGCTCAATGTGAGCATAAATGGCATTTTTTACCCCTCTTTCAAACCAATGATTCTCTCTATCTTCTTCCTCAAGTCCAGTTGCCATATGAAAAAAAGCACCTTTGAGACAACTATGTCTTGGATGACTGAGAATCTCCATAGACAACAGAAAATTAGAATAGAATAGAATAGAATAGAATAGAATAGAATAGAATAGAATA
>WNWU01000019.1:12747135-12774960 GCA_012654045.1 Ptyas mucosa
ATAGAATAGAATAGAATAGAATAGAATAGAATAGAATAGAATAGAATTCTTTATTGGCCAAGTGTGATTGGACACACAAGGAATTTGTCTTTGGTGCATATACTCTCAGTGTACATAAAAGTACAAGATACATTCATCAAGAATCATAAGGTGCATATACTCTCAGTGTACATAAAAGGACAAGATACATTCATCAAGAATCATAAGGTACAACACTTAATGATAGTCATAGGGTACAAATAAGCAATCAGGAAACAATCAATATCAATATAAATCGTAAGGATGCAAGCAGCAAAGTTATAGTCATGCAGTCATAGTGGGAGGAGATGAGTGATAGGAACAGTGAGAAGACTAATAATAATAGTAATGCAGCCTTAGTGAACAGTTTGACAGTGTTCAAGGAATTATTTGTTTAGCAGAGTGATGGCATTCGGGAAAAATTGTTCTTGTGTCTAGTTGTCTTGGTATGCAGTGCTCTATAGCGGTCATTTTGAGGGTAGGAGTTGAAACAATTTATGTCCAGGGTGTGAGGGGTCTGTAAATATTTTCACAGCCCTTTTTTTGACTCAAATACAGTATACAGTATACAGGTCCTCAGTGGAAGGCAGGTTGTATTAATTGTTTTTTCTGCAGTTCTAATTATCCTCTGAAGTCTGTGTCTGTCTTGTTGGGTTGTAGAACTGAACCAGACAGTTATAGAGGTGCAGATGACAGACTCAATCTCCATAGACAACAGAAAATTAGTGTTCTCATTTGTATGATTTTAGGTTCGTGTTTGTGTGTGTATATAATCTGAACAAATAACTATGTAGGTAGACAGACAGATAGTTGCATCAAAATAACTGATATTCCAAAACTTTGCTTAGATCAGTTCAAAAGTTTATTTAACTCAGTATTCCATTACCAGCTGTAAAACACTAAGGAGAACTCAAATTAGGAATGAATATAGCAATTCCCATATATTTTCTCCCTGACAATTAGTATTCAGAATCATACTGGCTGTCCTTTTCGGCACTTTTTTCTAACTTGTAGTATCTTTCAAGATATCACCAGCAGGAATATACAAAGCTAAGAGCAAATACTGCATTGAGTCAAGTTCAGCATTCATGTAGTTTTCTACATTCAAACCCAGAAGTGGTTTGACATTGTCTTCTAGGCTTCTTGGAGTGTTTTTTTCTAATCATTAATTTCCAACCTAGACTAAAACTCCAGGATCTTAATGGTCTTCTGTCTAATGATAATCACATCCAATCCAACTTTTTCAGGATCAGCCAAGGTTAATATTTGATGCTGTGATAAATATGCTGGGACTAAAGTAGTCTTATTTCTCTTACCAATAAATCTTAATTAAAAAGAAGAAAGGAACCACATGTATTATCGTTAACATGTACATTACATGGACAAATGATTTGAAATAAATTCAGAGTTTGAGTTCTTATATAAATACAAAAGTAGTGGGAAGCTTCCTGCTTCTACTTAATTGCTTTCAGGATTTTATTTCTATTTAAAAATGACATGATTGACAAAGACAGAGCAACCATTCTGAAGACATTAAATAATGAAATGAAGATTTGTTGGCAGGAGGTTTAGAAATCCAATGAATTAGGATGCAGTGAAATCACTACAAATCATTTCAAGGTCTGTGACCACTGTGACAAAATGCAAAAAATATTGGTCATAAAGCAGCTCTTTTTGACTCAAATTTTAAAGCAAAGTAGTATTTATTATTATTCTCCAAAGCACCAGAAAGCAGGACAAGAAATGATGGTTGGTCAAACTGATCAAAGAGAGAATCAACCTGGAATTAAGGAGAAACTTCCTAACAGTAAGGACAATTAACCAGTGGAACAGCTTGCCTTCAGAAATCATGGGCGCTCCATCACTGGAGGTTTTAAAGAAAAGATTGGACAGTCACTTGTCTGAGATGGTATTAGTTCTCCTGCTTAAGCAGGGGGCTGGACTAGAAGACCTCCAAGGTCCCTTCCAGCTTATTCTGTGTTCTATATTCTATATTCTATATTCTATATTCTATATTCTATATTCTATATTCTATATTCTATATTCTATATTCTATTCATTTAAAGAAAAGAAAGTAGGTGATTTGCTAATTTTCACTCTCTTTTTGTTCCTCTCACACAGTTAAGAAATTGACTTTAAACAGGTAAAAGATTCTTTATTTTGGGTTTCTTGATAAAAGCCCCGCCACCCCTCTCTTTTTTTTACTGATCTCATAGTTCTGCAGGCAGCAGGGCTGAGCCATCCAACATGTCAATTACCAAGGCCTGACAGGCAGAATGAAGTTTCTTTTCTTTCAAGATAATCCTTGAAGGTTTATGCAATTTGAGGCTACAGAAGAATAGGCTGACTTACTCATGATAAAACATATCAGCCTGCTCTTGATATTAGCCTTGGCTTTTCTAGGCAGTGAGAAATGTTGAGTGCCACCCTTGAGTTTTCATTTTGCAGCTTCAGAGTGGATGGATTTTTAAATTATTTTTTGTTTGTGTAAAAATAAACCAAAATCTCCAGGAATACGTACACACTCCTAACATAGCAACTGCCTTCACCAGTAATGTGTATGTCTTCATAGTGCATTTCATTCTACATCAGCAACTGCTAACATTTGTGTTTCTTAAAATTGGAAAATTACGTCCCTTTTTTCTATTCAAAGCCATTTCCTTTTCTACTACCTCATCCAGTGGTGGGTTCCTCCCAGTTCGGCCCAGTTCTCCCAAACCGGTAGCAGTGACAATATGATGTCACCGAACCGGACAAAGGAAGCAACTTTGTTCGTTCTGCTCAGTTTAAATTCTGAAGCTCTGTTTTGACTCTGTGCTCCGTGTGGCCTTGCAAAGCTAATTGCCAATTAGGTCTTTGGCAGCGTGTCAAGGGAGATATAGGTGGGTGCTTATCAGCCTTATCCCGAAGGACTGTGGCAGACTTCTGTCGGACTCTTTACAAACTATTTGTGACTCATTATGGGCTGTGAATGAACATAATTCACAGCCATTGAAATAAAAAGAGGGTTTTGGGGACTAATCGTGTGCTTTTTACTGTCTCAGGAAGCCTAGGTCAGAACAGCTATGGAGTGGTATATAAAAGTCTAAGTGCTATTGGTATTGCTAAATGTATGAATAAGGAGAATGAACAAAACTTTTTCAGTGGAAATGGGAATGCTTCAAAAAGAACTTCCAACAGACTTCTCTCTCTAAATGAACGGCTTGTACTTAGCCAACTGACAGCCTGACGAAGAAGGATATATTTCTGCCGTAAGAAACAAACATAAGCAGGAATAGACTGTAGATGTGACATGCAATGTTTGTGATTCGTTCATAACCCGGCATATATTTGGAGCAAGCACCAGGTTGTTGCAATCTCTGGCGAAAAAAGTCAAAGGACTGCAGCAATAAATGGCTATCCTTCAGTTGATACATGAAATTTTATCTCATCAAGGAAAGGAAGCATCATAACAGAATAACAGAACAATCAAGTAAAGGAACAAACTTGGAACATAAAAGTAGCAGAATCGTGATATATAAAATATGTTCTGCAGCACTTGTACTCAGGGACAACGTTCAATCCTTCACAAAAGAAGCAGGCTCTGCGTCTTCAGAGACAGAGGAAGAAATATCGTGAAACCAGAGGAAGAATCCCTGAAGAACAGAGGAAATACAACTGTGACCTGCAGGAAGGCAAAAAAGAAGACGCTCTCTTCAGTTGCTGATTCACTACTATTTATTTATTTATTTATTTGGACTCATATGCCGCCCTATCTCCACAGGACTCAGGGCGGCTCACAACAATAAACAAAACAAACAGACCGTTAAAAACAAAGTCCATAATAAAATTGACAGAAAATCCAGTAAAACCCCATTAAATTCTATTAAAAGCCCCCTCAGTCTAGGGCGGCTAGTTGAAATAGCCATGTTTTCAGGCCACTTTTAAAAATTATGGAGGATGTCCAAAAGAGCTTTTCTTTGTATGGGTTATAATTGTCGATATTTACTAAAAACTAACTTTAAAATTGAGGTATTTATATAACATTTATTGAATCATGAAAAAAGAACAATATTAAACCCACTAGATACTAATTTTAACATAAATAAAATATTTTTCAAAGCAACACCCTATATTATTAACAAATAAAAATAAGAATATTGTTTTAAACTTTTGCAAATATTTTCAATATTTACAAATAATTTTGATTCTGTGGGACATTTGCATCTTGTGGGACTCTAGGAATCCTTGGACACTTTAAGAAACACTGACCTAGAAAATTATTAAAAGTGTGTATAAAGCGTTCAAAAGAAAATTTTGACTCACGATGATGATATTATGTAGCTGGATAATGAAATATCTCAAGCTAGCATCCAATGTTAGAGAACTCCAAAGAATCTGAATTACACTTTCATTAAAATCTTTGTTGTTATTTTTGTTGTTATTATGGTTGTTGCACAGTCACCAGATGTTTTCAAATTGGATTTGGTATTTTTGTCCACCTTTTGAGTTCTTCTCAAGGATTTGGGCTAGGCAAATATTGTTCTTTGATGGTGTTTAAGGGATTGTCACAATGTCACAGCATGTCAGTTGTTTGAAGTAAAACTGACTTTTGCAATTGACTGATGGTGACTTTATCGATGCTGATGTTGTTCAAGGATTCTCCACTTGTTTTGGATTACACCCAGTGGTGGAATTCAGCCGGATCTGACTTGTTGGGTGAACCGATAGCAGTGACTCCAGTAGGCCACGCCCACCTGCCCGGACATAATGCGGTCCAATTTTGCCACATTTTGGAGGCTGTGCGCATACATGAAAGGTGCACACGTGAGCAAAGAGCATGCACGGAGGGCCAAACATGTATGGAAGGTGGAGCGTGCAAGCAAGCCGAGCACGCACACGCATGCTCACATTTGTGAACCGGTAGGTAAGGTAAGTGAATCCCACCTCTGATTACATCCAAGGCAAGGGTGAAATGCTCCCGGTTCGGACCGGATCGCCCGATCCAGTAGAGATGGCGGCGGGTAGTTCGGAGAACCGGTAGCAAAAATCCCTGCGTCCCACCCCCACCCCACCCCCCATGCCCAGCTGAGCCACCTGATCATCAGAGTCTGGGTTTTTTTACTTTTAAAAGCATTTTTTCTACATCTTTGGCTGAAAAAAATGCTTTTAAAATTTTTTTTAAAAGCCTCTGATGATCGCTTGGCTCAGCTAGGATCATCAGAGGCTTTTCAAAGATTTTTTCTATAACCTCTTCAGCCAAAGAGGTTGCAGAAAAAATGCTTTGAAAAACCTCTGACAATCCCAGCTGAGTTGCCTGATCATCAGAGGCTTTTCAAAGCATTTTTTTCTGCAACCTCTTCGGCTGAAGAAGTTGTAGAAAAAAATGCTTTTAAAAGTAAAAAAAAAGTTAGCCACACCCACCCAGTCACATTACCCTCCCCCCACCAAGCCACGCCCACAGAACCAGTAGCAACAAATTTTACATTTCACCATTGATCCAAGGTACCTATTACATCCATCCATCCATTTTTCTAATTAATCTGTTTTGAGAGAACCCTTTGTTAAATTATTGCACATATTGGAGTAGATAATCCAACACTAGTTTCTCCTGTTTCTCCAGGCAAATAACCCAGAGTGAATCTCACAGGGATCAAACTTTGCCTGTACAAAATGAGAGGCCTGACAGAATTACACTCTCAGCTTCCTCAGTTATAAGGTAGAATAGGGAAAATGTCTTTTTTACATAGTTCTGACTGTATTGAAAATACTGGGATTGAAGCACCTAATGAAGAATTTAGGTTCTATGGATTCCTTTTCAACAGGCTTTGACATGCATATTTAACATTTAAGGATGAAAATCCTTCCAATGTTTTGAGTGTTCATATCTGTTTGCTGCAGTTGGACTACAACTGTGTAACCTCAACCCAGTTCTAAGCACAATTGTGGCTAGCAAATTCAATTCTAATGCCTCTTAACTAGTAAAGCCTTTAAAATGATTTTAATTATCTGTTACCCAACAAGCAATATTAAAAAGGAACAAGATGTATATACAATTATCTCTAAGCGCTCATATTTTTGTTATCCATGCTCAAGAGGATTATCAAGTTATTTCTTTTTATATTGTCAGTTCTCTAAATAAAACAACCAGGACCAAATTCTCTGAACTTTTAGTACCAAGAAAGTATAATAAAATTCTGGGGGTGGGTGGGAATTCTTTTAGTCTTAAATTCAAAAACCACTGTATTTATCGCTGATTTTAATTCAACTTTAGTTAAGTTGTATTATTTAGAACTTAATTTGTGGTATCAAGATAATGTTTTTTGTATGTTTTCTGAACACATTTTCTGAAAAGTTTTTATTCCAGAGCTATAATTGCACTCAACAATAAACTAAAGGACCACCATCAGTGAGCTGTTGGACAGCATTACTTGGTCTGTTGTGTAGATGTTTGGGTGGTTTAGGGGTGGGGAATTTGTGGTGGGGGGGGTGTTTGGGGATTGTTATGTGTGTTGGATCTGGTCTTTGGGTGTTACGTCAATTTCATTGTGCGGGTATACTGTGTATACACGTACAATGACAATAAAGTGATGATGATGATGATGATGATGATGATGATGATGATATGATCAGTGGGTTTCACCCACCTTCGTGGCACTTCTGTGTATGCAAGAACCTTCTGCGCATGCTCAGAGCATCCGTGATGACGTCCTGGGGTGGGCGGAGTGGTAGAAACCCACCACTGGTTACGAACAAAAAAGCTTTATTTCTTTCTGAACTAAAGAACAAAACACTTAAAAGATTGTCACTCATTATCTTAATACAGGAAAACCTATTATTTAGAGAGACAATGGGAACCCTTCACTGGATACATTCAAGTGAAGGCAGGATATTCATTTGATAAGCTGCTTTAATTTAATTTGGATTCCCACAGGAAGCAGGAATTGGCCTCAGTGACCTAAGTGTCCTAATTCTGCAGACACAGCTGATTGGGTGATTTTTTTATTATTATTTAATAGTGATTCTCCAAAATATAATTGAATTCTTGCCTGGTATAATCTTTGTCACCTCCTGCTACTGAAGACCTCCTGCTACTTTAAACAAAAAATGAAAGAGACAAATTGTCACATAATGGAAACCCAAGGAAAACCCACTCAAATTTTCCTAGAGAGAAAATTTAAGTTAAAGATATAGTTAAAGAGCAAAAGATGAAAAAAGGTCACATTTTTTTTTCACTTAAATATATCTAATATACTTAAATCTTTAACATGCTCAGAAAGGTTTATCCTGGGGGCCATTTCAGCAATAGTTCATTGGTGGCATTAAATCTATCTTCTGATTAATTTCTCAATGCATTCCATTAGGATTTTGAGCGAACTATTAATCATAAAACTAAAAGACTTTTAACCAATTGATAGCTTTATGGTTATAGTTATTATCAATCATTAAGTTTTCTTTTCCTTTATTTTTTATAATAAAGCACCTAATTTTTCTTCACAAATGATTCACACCTAGTTCATTATATTGTCTGGTCAATTGCTTCCACATTTGATGCAAAACGTACCAACAATTTCATGTGCAAATAATTAAGAACTCACTTGATTTAAGTGCTAAAATGTGCTTATGGAAATACTATGTAACATCTTTATTGTGAAACCTGAACAATGCCATTAATTTAGCACCAATAGAAGAGAATATTTGTAGCACAGATTTAAACTGTGGAGACTTTGGTGCTCTCTGGCTTCCTTGCAGATCTTTCATTACCAAACCAGGTAACTAGGTAGTTAATAACCCCACTAGCACTGATGCTGTTACCTTGTTTGATAATGAAAAGTCTGCAAGAAACCCACCAAACTCAGGGAGTACGACATTAATTTACCCTATCTGTATATATTGTTCATTGTAGTCACTGCTCACTTCAAAACTCCATTTGTAACTTACATAGCATAGTTATTTTTTGAGAGAATTTTCAACTTGAGATGAACATTTCAGAAAATCCCACCCAACAGATACTGTACTTAACATCCAGCCTGAATTCTGGACCTCACAAAAGGAAGAGACCTTCACTTGATAATTTTTATAATATACTACAAATTGGACTAATAAGGTCTGCACTTCAGGGACCTTTTACTTTTTCATTTACCAGCTTTGTTATTGTTGTCTTTCTGTTTAATTTCCCACAGTCTTGTTTCACAGTTCCGGAGACAGATATGGGTAAATAATTAGATTTTTATGTCATCAGAAAAGGAAAATTTGCAATTGTAATGATCCGATAGGTGGTTTCAACTTTTTTCTGGATCAAGTGGTCTTACATGGTCCATTGGAAGGTAGAAAGAAAGGCAAAGGCAGAAAAAGACTAGGGAAAAAGCTAAATTTAATTTAATTTGAATCAAATCTACAAAATTCAGCTAACGTCTTATTTTTCAAGGGTTTTTCCCCCCTCTGACATATTAAAGAAATAAAATACAATAGCAACTTTGCAGTGATTTTGGAGAGTGCACGCAGAAGGGAGCACATATATTTTCATCATCTGGCATACATTTACGTCTTCTTCCTGTCAAGAGAAAATAGGCCAGAAAGCACCATTATTTGCTACAAATTCAAATCTTTCCTTGCTTTGAGGAGGAAATGATATCAGAGCTGAACAAGGCAAACGCATAAAGTTTCCTTAAGAGCTACAACTCTGGACTGCAGAAGAAGTGAGTAACCAGATTTGGAGCCTATAGAACAGTACTTGCTGTCAGCCCAAAAAGTCTTTCACTGTAGAATCTGAATCTATACAGAATTCTGGCTGGTAGTTTCTGTAATGTTCAATCTAAACTGAAAACTTTCAGTTTGCTGTGTTTTAACTTATGTACATACTGAAATGTCCATATATAAATGTCCAACAAAAATAAAAGGGAGCTATCGTCCCTTTCTATGGTGAAAAGTCTCAAAATACATCAATAACCAACAAAGTAAGTCAGAGTTCAAATTAACACTTATCTTCTGAAGTCTTAATGGAAGCAAGAATTGAAGATTAAAGCTAAAAACCTTAGACCAGTTTGTGTTTATTCTTATTCTATTGCAATTATTATGTTTATACTTGAAGATGTTTTTTTTTTCACCAATTATTTATGGCCAAAAACCTGCATAGCATATAACAATGGAGAGTTCACAGCAGCCTTCCCCCACCAAGCACTTTGCCAATATTTGAAGGGTTAAGGGCAACTTGCAAAATTTAGTTGTGCCAGCTATGTATTCTGGGAATTGCAGTTTCAGCGTATCTGAAGCAGAAAGCGTTCTGAATTCAACCCCAACTCTTGCCATTTACTTAATATCCCTCTGGTTCAGATTTTTAGACAATTGCCAGTTTTGCTTATTCTATTCTGATATTTAGCTTGGTCTTAATTGTCCTATGCCAAATGTGTGGGCTTTACTTAGGGCAGGGGTCGGCAACCTTAAACACTCAAAGAGCCACAAAGGTCCTAACCGGAAGCCTCTGTTCAATTCTGGAGCTGACCGGAAGTCCGGTTCCCTCACCATAGAGTCTCCTCCTAGCATGGCATCCTTTTTCCTCTACTTGTCCTAACCGAAAGCTCTATCAATTGTGGAGCCGACCAGCAACAGGGAGCCGCAGCAGAGGGATGAAAGAGCCACCTGTGGCTCCAGAGCCGTGGGTTGCTGACCCCTGACTTAGGGGATAGAAAGGAGAGATAGATATCTGTTGTGTATAATATTAACTTGCAAAAAACCAAAAGCACTGTAGTGCAGTTCCGGGTTTGCAGAAAGAGTTTTCTGCTCATATTTCAAGTAGATTTTTTTTTTTGTTATTTGTTCAAGACTTTGGTTTACATCAACAAACACTCTTGCACTACACAGCAATGTCCCACTGAGAAGAAAAGCCACTTCTCTATATTCTATAATAAAGCCAAAAGAAAGAACAGGCCTACTTCAGGCTGTTTCAAAAAGCTTCATCTGAAAAGAATTAGGGTGAATACGCCTTTGTGCAGTTGTACAAATATGGTTTAACATTCAGATCAGCAGTTTTTGCATCAGTTGTTTTTTCATATAGCGCAAATTACTTAACTCCAGGAATAGGGTTTTTTTTATTGTTTTATTTATTTATTTTAAAGAGAGGCACTTCTTCATTGTTTCAGGTTGTTAACCACAATGTCTTCTAAAATGAAGCATGTTTACTGTCATTTGGGAGTGGAGGAGAGAGAGTCATCTCATCCTTTATGAATTTGGCAATGAAGAATTTAAAAGATACTAGTGTGGGATTGTTATCCTGCACATGCCTAAGCTGTCAGGCCTCATTACTTCCAAGACAAAAATTACAGAAGACAGTATTAAATGCATGAACAGAAGCATACACTGCACCAACCTCTAACTGCAGTTATGAGATGACACCCTCAGCCCATTTACTGAATTACATAGGATTTCTTCCTCTTCTTGCAGATTGCAGTACAAAGGATTTGGTAAAAAGTAAATGTTTTGTTGATATCATGATATGCTAGAGAAATACAATGTATGCCACATCAATACCCGCACTATATATCAGACATTAATACAATTGAATGTGTCCAGAAATATTTCACAAAAAGAGTCCTCCACTCCTCTGCTCGCAACAAAATACCTTATGCCACAAGACTTGAAATTTTGGGCTTAAAAAATTTAGAACTACACCGCCTTCAGTCTAACCTAAGCATAGCTCATAAAATCATCTGCTACAATGTCCTACCTGTCAATGACTACTTCAGCTTCAACCACAACAATACACAAGCACACAATAGATACAAAGTAAAATGAACCGCTCCAAACTCGATTGTAGAAAATATGACTTCAGCAACAGAGTGGTCAACGCCTGGAATACACTTCCTGACTCTGTGGTTTCATCCCAAAACCCCAAAAATTTTAACCTTAGATTGGCTATTGTTGACCTCACTCCATTCCTAAGAGGTCTGTAAGGGACGTGCATAAGAGCACCAGTGTGCCTACCATCCCTGTCCTTATGTCCCCTTTAATTGTATTCATTTTATGTATTCAATTCATGCTTATACTTATATATATTATCTAATATGTACTCAACAAATAAATAAATACATAAGTTTTTTAAATTGTTAAAACTAAATATATAAGATTTCCCCTTTCTGAAAGAAGGGAAAGCATTTAACATTTTTAGCAATGTATGATGCCTTCATCAACCAATATTTCAGAGATGATAAGCCTGTGGGTATTTAAATGTTTTGTTAAATGTCCACTTAACATTGGCTGTTTGATTGGATTTACTGAGAGTTGTAGTGCACAGGTTCTGTGAAATCACAGGTTTCTTATCTTATTTGTTCACCAGCTAAAGGGCAAAGACACAATATGTATTCTTCATTGGCAACAGGATCATGTCCAAAATGTTGCATAGTTCTACTCTGGCAAGAGGACCTTCTCCAATGTTACACAGTTCTCCGTAACCATAGAGCTATTTTAGCAATCAAATTTATTGATGGAGTTCACACAACAAACCATGCTTTAAATGTAGATTATTATTTTTTTTTAAAAAAAGTGTTCATATAAACAATGAACAATGCCCAAACAAATGAACTATGTGGTAGCTTAACACGGTGGCTTCATCAATGCAATATGCTAAAACAGTGACTGAGTTTCTACTTCATTCTGAGCTACCACGTATCCAATTCCATTTTTGTTTGGTTTACAAGTTGTGATACCTAAGTAATTGGGCAATTTGGGGGTAACCACGCTCTGCTCACTCTCAGTATACAAATATTCTCTTTCATTGGTACTCTCTGCTCACCTAAGTTAAAATGCTCTAGACTGCAGCGTGACCACTTTCTGAACAGCCTTACTCTCAAAGGCAAGGCTGGAGACAGGATGAAAACTGATCACCAAGGTGGAATCTAGCAATTATTTCTTAAGAAGAGGGCGAACCACAACCTCCTTAAATAGCTGAGGCATTACCGCCTCACTCCAGAACCATCAGCCAGTGGGGACATGGATTTAACATAGAGGTGGCCAAGCTTACATTCTTTATGATCCTAGAGAATGTAAGCTTGGCTACCTGTATGTTAAATGGTATATGGTTGTCTATTTATAAATAGACTGGTTCTTGATTAGATGTGTCAGTTTGCAGTTTTACACAACAAGGTACATGAGAGCTTTTTCCATGGTCTAAGCAACTTTTTTTTTTCAACAAGCAGTTCTTTGAACAAGCATTTTCTGATGAAGGAGCTTGATTTTCCTAATTTCTTTCATTCCTCCCAGGTTTTTTTAGTATTACTTGTTTCCCTTGAAAAACATATATGCGAATGTATTGATCGTATTCATTATGATTTTCATTCAAGCAGAGTGAAAAACATTGGGGAGTGCTTAATGCTTAATGAAATAATAATTTTTCTGACAGAAAATTTCTGGTCTCTAATCAGAGACATTATTGGAAGCAAAGATGGAATTTTAAATTATTTACTCTGAGTAGTTTTATTGTTAGGGAAACTGTGGTTCAGTAGTGAAAAACATATTTTGTATACAAACAGTCCTTCAATTTAGTTGCTAGCATTTCCAAGACAAAAGCATCACACAATAAGGATGGGAAAGACACACACATCCTAAAGATCCAGACACAATCAAACAACACCAAAAATCCCTGGCCTAGATAATTTTTTAAAAATGGTTTTCTATAAATCATTTTCTTAAGATATTGTTGGCTATCTCAAAAATTTGGGAAGGTAGATAGATACAGATTAACAGAGTTGGAAGGGACCTTGTAGATCATCTAGTCCAACCCTCCACCCAAGCAGACCCTATACCATTTTTGACAGATGGCAGTCCAGTCTCTTCTTGAAAGCTCCCAGTGATGAAGTTCCCACTACTTCTGAAGGCAAGCTGTTCCATTGGTTGATTGTTCTCACTGTCAGAAAATTCCTTCTTATTTCTAGGTTGAATCTCTCCTCCATTATTCCTTGTCTGGCCTTCAGATGCTTTGGAAAATAGCTTGAACCCCTCCTCTCTGTGGCAGCCCATCAAATATTGGAACACTGCTATCATGTCTCCCCTGGTCCTTCTCTTCACTAGACTAACCATGCCCAGTTCCTGCAACCGTTCTTTGTATGCGATATGATATATTACAATACAATAATAAATAATTTAAACATGCAACTGGATAATGTCGAGTGGACAATGTAATGAGATCTTTATAAAAACACTGTATTGTTTTTATTTATTATTCAACTTCTATAAACCTTTTAAGTGTCTTTAGAATAACTCTAAATCCCTACACGAGCCATGTAGATGTCAGTTGTAAAACAGTTGTGCTATTGTTTACTTACGTATTTGATTTGCAACTTATCTTTCCTAATAAAAAGTTAAAGGAAACATATCTGATTGTCCCAACACCATTTTCTTTTCATGAAATTTCTTTGAATTAAGTTAAATCAAATGAAAACATAACTTGAAGCCACCTAATTTTTTTTTAAAACCTTATAGCAGTTTTTTGTAATATGTCTCAGAATTATGTTCTTCATCATGGAGACTGGAAAGAAACACATTAATGAAAGTTATTTTAAAGTACCAGTAAATAAAATTTTCTTAAACTGATCTAGGCTCCACCTATCATTTTCACAATATAAGAGCAATTCAAGGATGTAGTGTGCTTTTTAATATCTACTTTGAACTATTCTAGTATGTTTTACATCATGGTGTCTTTAAAAACTCCACAAAAATATTGCTGTAAAACATAGAGCTATATGACAATGAGAACCCATTTGTCAGTTAATAAAAGAAAGGGAAATTAATTTCGAAAATATATAAATATCTACTCGAATATGATTTGGCAGAAGAATTGGTTAAAGGGCAGATGATAGCGTGGGCGAGGAATATTGGCCACAGTATACAGCTGGAAGAATGGGAAAGAGCATGGGAAAACAACTACAGTATGACAAAATCAGTGGCCTACAAAGAAAATCATTATAAGATGTAGTACCGATGGCATCTGGCCCCCGCAAGATTAGCGAAAATGTACCCAAATATAAACCCGACATGTTGGAAATGTAAAAAAGCACAAGGAACTTATTATCACGCTTGGTGGCTCTGCCCAGAAATTAAGAAATATTGGAATAAGATAAGAACATGGATAATCGAAATAACAGGTTATGAAATTGAATTAGAACCAGAAATTTTTTTATTAGGCATGATTAAAAAGAATATTAGAAATGATATAAAATACTTAATATTCCATATAATTACGGCGGCAAGATTAGTATTAGCACAATTTTGGAAAATAGATTGAATGCCAACTGATCAGGAGTTAATACAAAAAATCTACACATGCGCAGAAATGGACAAACTAACGTTAGAGTTACAGGATAAGGAGGACTCAAAATATTATACAATATGGAATAGATGGTATCAATGGATAAATCAGAGAAAGGGAAATGGGTAGAGATGGAATTTAGAAGAAATCAATATAATTAAAAACAGCACTGTCAGAGAAATAGAAAACGAAATATGCCACAGTATGTTGGCATTTATGTACATAAGTATATATATAATGGAAATTAGTTAGAAATTGTGTATTGTATATGTAAGTTTGTCTCTTGATTAAGAGAAATTTGTATGTTTTAAATGGTTTTATAAATGAATAAAGTTTTGTTTTTAAAATTTAAAAAAAAAGAGAGAGAGAGAGAACCCATTTGTCAAGTTAGATAGTATCAATGCAACATCAATGTTATTGATTTTCTGCTTTCTTCTAGACTTAATTTGAAGATCTGTTATCGGAATTAACTAAGATTAGTTTATAATCTGCAATAATTAAAAATAAGTAGCATAAATATGCACCAAGAGTCAAATGCTGCTATCAAATTTAATATAATAGAAAAATTATTTAAAAAACATGAAGAGTAAGGATATATAATCAACTTACTTTTAATTCACTAATTAAAATAAATCAATAATTTTTGTTCTGCCCCATCATCATCTTTGTCTTGTCCACTTAAGTTTGCACCCAGTGTCCATTTAAATCTTCATGACCCTCTGCCATCATGCAATCACAATTCAGCAGCAAAATAGTCAAATTTTTTTGTGAAATATAGGATTTTTAGAAGAAATTAAGAACAAAGAATTGCTTTCTCCTCCCATTCTCACCCTTAAGCACCCCCCAGCCGCCCCTCCCACACAAGCCAAATAAAAAAAAGTTTGAAGGAGCAGCTAATGAAGAGTATTAGAAAGTTTTGCCTTTCCCAGTTCTCCTGTTCACAGTCCTATCATTTCAAAAACCATAGACTTCTTTGAAATTCAGCCACATTCCTTCCAATGACATCACATCAATAGTAATCTCCTATGACTTGCCAGGAGGTCCAAGGGGTTGAGTTGTACCCTTGTATTAGATAACTGTCACACTCCAATTATGATTATCACAATTGTAGCTTTATTTAATATTTGATTCTAATTCCACCAGAACAACAAGATGAATTTTGTATAAGTTTCCCATTATTACAACAATATGATGATAATTTGCCTCATGACCTTAATAGAACAGAATAGAATAGAATTCTTTATTGGCCAAGTGTGATTGGACACACAAGGAATTTGTCTTGGTGCATATGCTCTCAGCCACATAAAAAGAAAAGATACGTTCATCAAGAATCATAAGGTACAACACTTAATGATAGTCATAGGGTACAAATAAGCAATCAAATCATATTAGGAAACAGTCAATATAAATCATAAGGATACCAGCAACAAGGTTACAGTCATACAGTTGTAACTGGGAGGAGATGGGTGATAGGAACGATAAGAAGATTAATAGAAGTGCAGACTTAGTAACTAGTTTGACAGTGTTGAGGGAATTATTAGTTTAGCAGAGTGATGGAGTTTGGGAAAAAACTGTTCTTCTCTCTAGTTGTTCTGGTGTGCAGTGCTCTATAGCGTCATTTTGAAGGTTGAAAGAGTTTATATCCAGGATGACTGGTCTGTAAATATTTTCACAGCCCTCTTTTTGACTCATGCAGTATACAGGTCCTCAGTGGAAGGCAGGTTGATAGTAATTGTTTTTTCTGCAGTTCTAATTATCCTCTGAAGTCTGTGTCTGTCTTGTTGGGCTGCAGAACCGAACCAAACAGTTATAGAGGTGCAGATGACAGATTCAATAATTCCTCTGTAGAACTGTATTAGCAGCTCCTTGGACAGTTTGAGCTTTCTGAGTTGGTGCAGAAAGAACATTCTTTGTTGTGCTTTTCCGATGAGATATTTGATGTTAGGTGTCCATCTTAGATCTTGAGATATGGTAGAACCTAGAAATTTGAAGGTCTCTACTATTGATACTGTGTTGTCTAGTATTGTAAGAGGTGTTAGTATGGGAGGGTTTCTCCTAAAGTCTACCACCATTTTTATGGTTTTGAGTGTGTTCAGTTCCAGATTGTTCTGGTCGCACCACAAAGCTAGTTGTTCAACCTCCAGTCTGTATGTGGATTCATCATTGTCTTGAATGGGACCAATCATTATTGTGTCGTCTGCGAACTTCAGTAGTTTAACAGAGGGATCGTTTGAGATGCAGTCATTGGTATCTAGAGAGAAGAGAAGTGGAGAGAGCACACAGCCTTGGGGGGGGGGTGCGAATTGTACAGGTATCTGATGTGATTCTGCTTAGCTTCACCTGTTCCTTCCTGTTTGTTATCTGGTTTAGCTTAGTTAGAAGAATGTCTGGAATGATGGTATTGAATGCTGAACTAAAGACTACAAAGAGGACCCTTTCGTAGGTCTTTGGAGAGTCAAAATGTTGTAGGATGTAGTGCAGAGCCATATTAATAGCATCATCTGTTGATCTATTTGCCCAGTAGGCAAATTGCATGGGGTCTAACACCGAATCCATGATGGTTTTCAAGTGGGATTGCACTAGCCTTTCAAAGGTTTTCATAACTACAGATGTTAGAGCAACTGGTCTGTAGTCATTCAGTTCCTTGATGGTGGGCTTCTTCGGCACTGGGATGATAGTAGAGCATTTGAAGCAAGAAGGAACATAGCACATCTCTAACCGTTTATTGAAGACTCGGATGAAGATGGGGACCAATTAGTCAGCACAGACTTTTAAGCAAGTACTAGTTATACTGTCTGGGCCTGGAGCTTTTCCTGGCTTTTGTCTGTGAAATAGGTCTTGGTCTTCCTTTTCTGTGATCACTAGAGGTTGTGAACCCAATGGGATGGGGTCAGTTGTAGGAGGCTTGGCTCTTTTTGGAGAGTCTGAGGTGGGGGTTGTGGAGCTAGGTGGCTGTAGTTTCTTTTCAAACCTGCAGGAAAACACATTCAGGTCATCTGCCAGTTGTTGATTTCCTTCAGCCTGGGAAGGAGGTTTGCCACACCTGGTGATATTTTTAAGAGTTTTTCACATATTTGCTGGTTCATTTGTTGAGAACTGATTCTTTCGCTTTACAGAGTAGCTTCTTTTTGCTGTTCTGATCTCCCTTGTTAATACGTTTCTGGCCTGATTGTACAGAATTTTATCACCTTTTCTGTAGGCTTACTCTTTGGAACGACATAGCTGCTTAAATTTAGCTGTGAACCAAGGTTACTGTATATTCGCAAGTTCCTAGTCGGTACACATAGGTCTTCACAGAAGCTGACATATGATGTCAGTATCTGTGAGTTCATCTAATCTAATTCATCTAATCAGCTATCCCTTTAGCATTAATGAACAGAAATGCAGTTTTTAAATAATAAGCCACACTATGTAAAAAAAGAAAAGCAAGTCTTACTTTGAAATTGTGTTCTTTTTCCCAGCCTTTTATCATTACATTTGCCTTGTAGTGTGTTAAGCAGAACAAGTCTGTTAGCAAACAACCAAGCTCAGAGAGCACCAAGGACTCCATAGTTCAACCCTGAGCTACAAACATTCTCTTCTATTACACCAGGAAAAGGTTATATTTTTAGCATATCTATTTTGTCATGCAGTTTCTAGCTATTGGGCTCCACAGTAACCTTGACAGTGAAAGGACCTTTCTCTTTGACATTTGAAAACATTCCTTGGTAATGTAAAGTTCAAGAAAGACTATATGGCACATGAAAGAGAACATATTTTAAAATCAAGCTATTCCTCAAGAAAACATTACCAGCAGGTACTTTCATTGAATGTCATCATCCAACCCAACAATACCTGCTACCATATAGTAATAATATACAAAGGATCTGTTGAACCAAAGAGTACATTTATCAAACACTTTTTTTGTTTCTCCTATGGCAATAGTGTTAGAGTGAAGAAATTCTGTATTTTGCTTTATATTATTGTGTGAGCCACTCCCGTGTCATCTTTGATGAGATGGGAGGCCCGATTAAATATAAATAAAAATGCTGATGGTATGGAAAGAAATATCTTAAATTACAGATCTTCTGTAATCTAAACAATTTCTTCCATATCAACAGCATTTTTACTGGATCACAGCCACATGTAGGTTGTTGAGATTTGTATATATCCATGTCCATTGTGTTGTCTACGTTAGGATTCCTTTGAGATTTTTTAAAAGACCTTTTAAATATTCATATCCAATAAGCACAACTATTCTCTCTTCCTAAATTGCCATATTTCTTACACAACTTTCAAAATAATATGTTCTTCCTTCAAATGCATTTTCCACAAAATGCAAAATGGTTCCATGCAGGGGTAGGTTCTACTTACCTTTACTACCAGTTTACAATGGGATCGTGCGCGCCTTGCTTCTGCATATGCGCAGATCACTGATGACAACATCCGGGGCAGTGAGCAGGGCCTCCCGCCGGTTTTACTACCAGTTCTTGTGAACCGGTCCGAACCAGGGGCAACCCACCACTGGTTCCGTGGTGGCGCAGTGGTTAGAATGCAGTAATGCAGGCTCTGTATTCCACTGCCAGGAATTCAATCCTGACAATCTCAAGGTTGACTCAGCTTTCCATCCTTCCCAAGGTCAGTAAAATGAGAACCCAGAGTGTTGGGGACAATATGCTGTCTCTGTAAACCACTGAGAATATTGTAAAACACTATGAAGCAGTATATAAATCTAAGTGCCATTTCTATTGCTACTATTCCTTATTTTCTATGAAAAACTTAATTGATAGATTGATTATGTGCCTTCAGGTTGGCGTTGACACCTAGTGACCATGTGCATATATACTCTTCCTATCTTTTTTCTTCAAAGTCCAACATTTGTTTTTGTTTTTTAAATGTCACATGGAATACCATGACTTGTACAGTTTTGTTCTAGGTGTAACACAATGATTTACCATTGCCTTCTTCCACACAACATTAATTGTCATTAAAGCAATTGTTTGCCTCCACAACTTTTTATGTCACCGCTGCATATAAAGTCCATCATATTAATAAATAATTTAGAACCTAAACTTTTAAATTAAATTAAATTCTCTTTATCAGGTTACTACCAGCACGGATAAGAAGCAACAGATTTGTTCCAAGAGAAAGTTGTCTTTATAAACTTGTTATTTGGGGGTGTGGGGAGTTGGTTAAAGCAAAAGGCAAGAAATTAAATACAATATGTGATTATGATAAATACTGGGACAAAAATGCTACTAATAGAAGGGAGCATTAGCTGATATTATTGTCTATTGTTACTATGAATAGAATTCACAATAACCAGTAAACAGCCAGTAAATGCTCAGTTCTATTTAGTCTCCCTAATTCCACCCTGACAAAAAGGATTACAGGGTCATAAAAAAAATATCAGTAGCTGGAAGACTTTCCCAACTTGGGTGACCCTGCTGGGAATACATACTCTTGGCATTCACTCCCAATATTTGTTCTCCTGCCAACCTGGCAACAACTTCAACATTTGAAGTTAACTATCTTATTTTATAATCTTCTCCATCTCATTCTTCTCCCACTATCCCAATAGTCACCCTATCGGGAAAATGGACAATATATAAATTAAATAAATAAGTAAAACTCTCTTCCCTAAACCATCTAAGATGGACAAGAGCATTCATGTTAGGGGAACATTCAAATCTCAAACAAATTTTAGTCACGGGAAACTGCTTCTAACTTACCTTTGTCTCTAAATTTATTTTAGATAAACAAAATTAAATTGGCAGGTCTGAAGGCCTAATGCAAAAGATGGCGGGTTGGGGGTGTTACTTGGAACCCTGACATAAATATTTCAAAGAATATCGTAACCAGTTGTATAAAATTACAAAGCTACTCTCTGTAAACCGGAGAATGGATCAGTCTTTCTAACATTAGACTCAATATGGAAACCAACCCTACTGAAGAGAAAGGGATCCCCTTAATCTGTCATCCTAGAACAGCGGTTCCCAACCTGGGGGTCGTGACCCCTTTGGGGGTCGAATGGCCATTTCACAGGGGTCGCCAAAGCCCTCTCTCGCCCCCCCCACGCCTTCACTCACCCTCTGTCTCTATTGGAGGGCTGTGTATCCCAGCTTGCAACGCAGTGCCCCACGCTTTAGTAAAGAGACCGGAGAGAGGTTGCGTGCGTTAGTCACATGCATGCATGTGGGTGTGTGCACACATGACTAGAAAAGATTCTAGTGCAGAAGACCTGAGGAGCTCAGGGGCTCCCTGCTGCTGCTGCTGCTGCCGCCGCCACCATCCCCGATACCTGCAGCTGCAAGAGCTCAACAGAAAAAGTTCAGGTGAGTAAGTTCAGGGATTCCTTACACCACCGAGCTGTCTATGCCTGCAGCAGCAAAAGCCGCAAGGGAAAAGTTTTGGGTGAGCGAGTTCAGGGATTCCCTGCTGCCACCCCACCGCCGATGACTGCAGCAGCAAAAGCCATGCAGGAAAAGTTTTGGGTGAGCGAGTTCAGGGATTCCCTGCTGCCATCCCAATGCCGATACCTGCAGTGGGAAAAGCTGCGCAGGAGAAGTTTTGGGTGAGCGAGTTCAAGGATTCCCTGCCGCCATCCCACCGCCGATGCCTGCAGCGGCAAAAGCCATGCAGGAGAAGTTTTGGGAGTGCCCCCTGAAGCTTCCGTTTCAATCCTTGCCTTTGCCTGCCACAGCTTGAAGCTCCTGTTTTGGGTGCAGGAGAGAAAGCAGGAAAGGAAGAGAGAGAGAGAGAGAAAGAGAAAGAGAAAGAGGGAAAAGGAAGGAAGAGAGAGAAAAAAGAAAGAATGAAAGAAAAAGAGGCAATAAAGAGAAAGAGAGAGAGAAAGGGAGAGAAAGGGAGGGTCAAGAAAGAGAGAAAAACAAAGAAAGTGGGGAGAAAGCAGGAAAGGAAGGGAGAGAGAGAAAGAGGGAAAGAGGAAGGGAGAGAGAGAAAAAAGAAAGAATGAAAGAAAAAGAGACAAAAAAGAGAAAGAGAGAGAGGAAGGGAGAGAAAGTCCTTGATTTATGACCAGAATTGAGCCCAAAATTTTGGTTGCTAAGCAAGAGCATTGTTAAGTGAGTTTCACATTGTACTCAATCCATGATCTCTCCTGGTTCTAACAGTCATATGCAAGTTAGGGAAGAACTATGCCATGTATCATCTTTTGCATTATTAAACCTATTATTAAATATTATTTTCATTAGAATTAAAACTGGATTCATATTGTTTTTGTGATTAATCACAATGCTTTAATTATGTTCAATTTGTAACAATAAAAATACATCCTGCATATCAGATATTTACATTACGATTCATAACAGTAGCAAAATTACAGTTATGAAGTAGCAACGAAAAAAATTTTATGGTTGGGGGTCACCACAACATGAGGAACTGTATTAAAGGGTCGTGGCATTAGGAAGGTTGGGAACCACGGTCCTAGAAGTAGTGACCTCAGCTCATATATGGCAGCTTCATATGCCTAAACAGACAGATGACTGTTAAGCAAGTATTTGTTTCTTTACAGAGACCTGTGAATGTTTAATGTTCTGGAAATATGAGAAGTAAAACTGTAGAAAATAATTATTGCTCTTTCCTGATGTATAATTCCCAATGGGGCCTGAGTGGTGCAGTAGACTAAGGCACTGTGATTAACATTCAGCAGCCTGCAATTACTGCAAGTTCTAATCTCACCAGGCTCAAGGTTGATTCAGCCTTCCATGCTTTGTAAGGTAAGTAAAATGAGGACCCAGATTGTGGGGGCAATAAACTGACTTTGTATAAATATACAAAAATATGAAGGCTATTGTTTATCGCATTGTAAGCCGCCCTGATTCTCCAGAGAAGGGTGGCATATAAATCATTTTTTTTAAAAAAATGTAAATTCTTTTTTACATCAAAAATACTCTATATGAAAAACAAACAACATACTTATTCTTATCATATACCAGTCAGTGAAGAAAACAAACGTTCTTATTCCAATCTGAACATATGATTTTAAATTTTTCTTGCTATGATAGAGAAATTAAGTTCCGCAAAATTCTTCTGAAAGCACAGCTCTCACTTCTCTCCTGATTAAAGGTTTTCAAACTCCCCTATTATTTTATCTGTGGATAAAGACTTTGTTCATGGGATATTTTCCTATTTCCTACCTGATATATTGGCCAAGGAGTTTACCTACCTTCATAGGTAAGTATCATATAGTGCATCATATAGTGCAGACCATACTAGAAAATGTTGGAAAAATTTAAATTCAGTGTATTATCTCACTTTTTCATTTAAAAAAAAAACACTCGCAAGGGTTATTGTATCCAGTTTTTCTAGTACAGAGTTTTGTAAAAAAAATAAAAATTAAATCCATGATATCCTGAGTAAAATTTGTGTGTTTGGGTGACTTGTTTCTGTTCTTCAACAATGAATTCGGCAAACTTTGGTGGGGGGGAGGGGGAGAGAAGAAATAAACTTACATAAATGGGAAGTGTTGCTGAACTAAAATTTTCAATTGGTTGTTGTCAAGTGAACACCACCAGCAAAATATAGCACTGAATTTTGTTTAGCAGTGTTATAGATGTTGACTATTTCTTTCTTTTTATAGCTTTACTCGTGCAGCAAAATGACATATTTGGTGCTCATAGTAAAATTGCCTCAAGTTTTATGGCTTTGACGTGTATGTATTTCAGGGAAAACAACTAGAATGACCTTGCAAAAAAAAAAAATCTAATGACAGCTAGTCTGTTTACCCAATAATAAAACTCAGCTCCTTTTCTAAAAATCAACAAGAAAACACTGCCCGCCAGCAAAAAATAAATCCTTAAGATTGCGAGCGTAAGAAAGAAAAACAATGCTTGATCACACAAAAGCTGTTTTTTTATTTCAGCATTCTTTTCTCAACAATGGCCAAACAGACATCTTCACAAATTGAGCTTCTACTATTAGCTATATAAATCTGATTAAGATGGGAGGGTGTCATCATTAGCTAACCATGTTAATCTTAGTGGTTTTCTGACCATGGATGACCAATTATTTTTCTGCAGCATCAACCTTTTTCCTTGTCTGAATATAGCTCCATTTGGCTATTTACACAGCAAACCATCATATACCAAAGTAATGATATGCACACTGTTATTTCACCATGCAAATATTTCCATTACCCATTTGTATCTCAGAATTTGCACGATGATATTATGCATATTTCATCTTTCTACCCCACCCCCAGAACCCAAATATGTTAAATTACCATAAACTGTTCTCTTTCTAATTAGGAAGTTCTTCCCTATTATAGGACATTGTAACATCACTCAAATCACTGAATAAAGTTGGCACTATAACATCCCTCAAATTGGAAAATGGGCTGGGTCTGCTTTTGAAAAGCAAAATGTAAGAGCATAGAAATTCGTTAAGAACGATGTCACTAAAATGATAAAAGCTATGCTGTGATATCACAGTGCAAGGCCTAACTTCAATATGAGCAGTATGGCATCACAAATATCGAGATTTGAGGAACCTGAGGCTGCCTTATTATTATTCCCTAGGCAACATACATTTTGGACCATAACCCATCCACTGCAATTAAGTGTAACATCACTCTCCAGCTACTCCACAATGATGATATCAGGAGTAGGAAAATTAGTATCCTTGACATATATAGTTTCACACACACATCCAAATGACTTTGGTTTTTTTTTAGGTTATTATATTTTTAATAAATTAACCTGAATAGTGACATGCTAACCTCTATAAACTTCTTTGTTTCCATAGATCATAGATCACAAAAGCCAATCAGGCATTTTTCAGAAATAAAAAATGGTGGGTAGAGGAGTGAGCCCACGTGGTTAAAAGTTTAGTCCTGACCAGTTGCTAGCAAACTATCTACAACCATTCGTCCTGCAACAAACTAGAAAATCAGGTAAGCCTATATCACTTTTCTCTAGCTAGGTGCCTTCCTGATAGACTAGGGCAGTGATGGTTAACCTTTTTGCCATCATGTGCCAAAAGCGGGGGGAGCGTGGTGAGGTCACACACACGTGTGCCCACATCCATAATTCTATGCGCCGTGCTCCCCCTGCTTTTGGCA
This sequence comes from Ptyas mucosa, assembly GCA_012654045.1. Taxonomy (NCBI): domain Eukaryota; kingdom Metazoa; phylum Chordata; class Lepidosauria; order Squamata; family Colubridae; genus Ptyas; species Ptyas mucosa. The sequence continues at coordinate 12,771,492 of WNWU01000019.1, forward strand.
CGTGATGGCCCAGTGGGCCCGGTAGGCCTGTTTTTTTGCTCTCCCCAGGTTCCAGAGCCTTTCTAGAAACCTGGGGAGGGCAAAAACGGCCTTCCCCACCCCCCCCCAGAGGCCTTCTGGAGGCCGGAAACAGTGTGTTTCCTGACTTCTGGTGGGCTCAGAAGGCCCGAAAATCAGCTGGCTGACGCACGCATACATGCCGGAGCTGAGCTCGCGTGCCCACCGATATGGCTCCGCGTGCCACCTGTGGCACCCGTGCCATAGGTTCACCATCAAGGGACTAGGGTTCCTACTCCCTAAATTCCCAACATGTTTTGATCAATTGGTCATGGCCATAAAGGTGAATTGAAAATTTTGATATTTGATACAGATAGGGCCAGTGGTGAAATCCATTTTTTTTTACTACCCGTTCTGTCGGCTAAGGATACTGCAAAATCTCCATTCCCACCCCACTCCAGGGGAAGGATACTGCAAAATCCCCCTTCCCACCCCACTCCAGGGGAAGGATACTGCAAAATCCCCATTCCCACCCCACTCTGGGACCAGCAAGAGGTGGTATTTGCCGGTTCTCCAAACTGTTCAAAATTTCCACTACCAGTTCTCTAGAACCTGTCAGAACCTGCTGGATTTCACCCCTGGATAGGGCTAACATAAACTAATATGGATCCACATAAAGGAAAACCCTATGTGGTCCCAAGTGAAATTAGCAACCGAAAAAATCCTACTTTTTTTTTTAAATTGAAATATGCCAACATTAAAAAGATGGGAATGGCGAATGAAATCTGGACATTTATTTTCTTTTATACCAGTGTTTTAATTTTGGCAACTTGAAGATGAGTGGACTTTGTCTCCCAGATTCTGGGAGTTGAAGTCTATACATCTTCAAGTTGTCAGGGTTAAGAAACACTGTTTTATATTATATTTATATTGTTTTCACCAACTCATGAATTTCCCAAATGTGGTATATAACATAAAGAGATTATCCCAAAAGTGCTTCTCCAAAAGGCAACTGGACTTTGTTTTTTTCCTTGAAGACGTTTTGCTTCTCATCCATTCTTTAGTTCTTTAGCACCTTTGGGATAACCATGATCTGAATGACTGAGAATCTCCATAGACATAAAGAGTTTACAATTCAGTATTATCATTAAGCTGCTTCTGTTCCTTTTTCTCTAGCCTTCATTGGCTTCAGCCTTGCTTGCCTTCACCCACATTTAATTTTACTGGCTGTTGCATAATGAGTAGTTGTATCGATACTATCATAGCACAGGTCTAGAAATTATATTATAGATCACTGCTATTATACAAGCACTCAGCACTGACTGCTGGCAGTGTGAATGAATGAGACTGAAGGCAACAAGTTCAAAGAAATAAAACAGTACTAAAAACAGTATGAGAGCAAAAGGAGAATAAATGCTTTTATTCCAAGCCACATGATTATCGGCAGGTTTCACTTTATTAATTTGCTCAGCTATGTTGGGTATGTGAATTTAGAAATCATAGAATATTCAACGTGCTCATAAATAATGTGTAAATATCAACTGCATGTGTAGGCAAAGAGTATTTTCTGGGGTTTTAAAAATACCTGCAAGGAACAGAATGGATGGGTAAAAATAATTTCTGTTGTGTTTTATAGCAATATAAAAATCATTTGTAGCAGTTTCATTAAGTAGATAGAGCTTTTTAGCTATTACTAAAGAAGGTAGTCACTTCCTCCCCTTAGCAGAACAATTTTGCTTTATTTCATGCTGGGAAACTTTTTTCTCATACACTGTAAGGTACCCTTCTGAACTCAAATTTATCCTCTCTTGATAGTAGCTTTTTGCCTAAGGGCTATAATAAACCAGCTTACTATTTCAAGCTATGCTATCTTCTTGACTGAATAAAACGAACTCATTGCTCCACACTCATCTATTTGCACCATTTATTATTCACAGTGTGCAGTTGTTGAATAGAAATGAATTCCCCTTTATCCTATTTTGTTTCTGTAGAGTGCAACATTTTAACATTCCTTCAGCTGTGCCTTATTTGAGTCTGTGAAGTAATTCTGTGATTGTTTCAGATTGATAAGGTCATAATTAGAAGTATTCAGAATGTGACTGTTAGTAAAAAAAAAAACACCTACTACCTGGCCATTTATAGGTTTTCAAGTTTCTCCAGCTTATTGATGATTGTACATTGCAAACAATAACCCCATCTAATTGTTTCTTTCTTGTGTAGAATGGAAGAGGATCCCTTAACGCAGTGTTGTGCCCCAGCTAGGGATCCCAAAGAACGCAGCACACACAAACTCTATACAAAGCTTATTTTACTCAAATAACTTAGTCTTTATCATTCAAAGGGTGTTAATGAACTGTTTTAACAGCCTACCAGAATTCTAAGATAAGGTAATCACAGTCTTACTAGAGTTGGCAGAAAGCCCAGAAGCAATTTTGCAGACATAAAGGAGAGTGAACTAAAATTGTTCTCTACAGCTTGTTGCAAGTGGCATTCCTTCTTAAATAGGCTAAGAGAGTGGTCAATTAGCCCCAAGTCTTACTCTCGAGGAGACCTCCTCCTGAGGAGCCACTCCTGCCTTTTGGCAGCTCTGCGCGCATGTGCATTGAGAAGAGGCTCCTCCTCCTCTTCGTCCTCTTCACTTAAAGGAGCTTCTGGAGGTTCTGAAGGCCCTGGCTGAATCCCTGCCTCTGGCACCACATCTTCTACAGCCTCCTCACTGTCCGACTCAAGCGCCAGCTGCACAGGCTGCCGCAGCACCACACCAGCCTCCTCGTTGTCGGAATCAGCTACAATCTGCACAGGCCGCTGATGGGCCACAACATGCAAGGATGTCAAACTCATGTCATTACATTGTTGTCATGCGGTGTATCATGATTTTTCCCCCTTCGCTAAACTAGGGGTGGGCATGGCCAGTGCATGACAAATCTGGCCCGTGGGCTGACAGTTTGACACTCCTGCCTAGCGAGTTACTTTCCATCCTTGTTCTGTTAATATTATGTAACATATGGGTTAAGATTGCAATGATCAAATCCACTCCTTTTGAGATTCTTTCCCATGGCCCTGAAAAGTTATGTATCTTTTGAAAGATGTAGATATCTCCTGAGGTAAGATCTGCTCCCATCCTTTTGGCCTTCCAAAAGGCCTTGAGGACATGCCATGCCAACTAGCCTGGAGCCCTAATGGAGGTGTGGCACATTAGAGGTGGGTGATGGAATAGAGAACAGCCCACCTCTTCCTTTTGTGAAATTTAGTCCCTCTCTCTCCATCCTGCTCAGTTTTAGCTTAATTGGCTTTTTTAAATTGTAGATCTTTATTTATTGTTTTAATTGTTTTATAAAGTATTTTACTCCATGTCTGTAAGCTGCCTGCAGTCACCTTTTGTGAAATGGGCTGTGTAGAAGAAAGAAAGAAAGAAAGAAAGAAAGAAAGAAAGAAAGAAAGAAAGAAAGAAAGAAAGAAAGAAAGAAAGAAA
>WNWU01000019.1:12776681-12833692 GCA_012654045.1 Ptyas mucosa
TTCTATTCTATTCTATTCTATTCTATTCTATTCTATTCTATTCTATTCTATTCTATGGTTTATTTATTTTTATTTATTTTTATTTCATCAAGCATGTGTTAGATAACAAATATAAGTATAAACATGATTATGAATACATGAAATGGATATGAATAAAAGTGTCCAATAATCCAGGTGAGTTGCTCTCACCAAGAACTTGTCAGTTGATTTTTGAAACAGTTGAAGTTTCCAAAGCATGCCCAAAAGAATATTCACATAAAACCAAAGGTATTCACCTTTGTACTTATCCCGTTTTGTGTTTGTTGTTGCTCTTCATGTTTTGTTACATTAGAAGTAAGAGCCATCATCTAGAGTCAGTCCTAAAAGGTTTGGAATTTTAATAATTCTTACTCCAGGAATTGAGTATCAGATCTGAATGGAGTTTGCAATCCTTTTGAAATAAAACACACTTCTATCACACATCTAGGTATGTAATCCAAAATTAATTTTCTTTACTTTAACAGCAGTGTTATTGCTCATGTATAACCATTAGGAATCAAAAACCTTGTAAATCTATTGCCAGTAACCTAGAATTTTGCCAATAAGACTAGTTCCACCTTAAATCTATCTGGAAGTCTCTAATACATGAGAGATTGAAACATCGATAGTCCTCAATTTACGACAAGTCACTTAACAATAATTTTAAATTATCATTGACTGTCCAAAATTACTTATAACCCACTTTAAAGTTATGATGGCCCCAATCCCCCCTGCTGTCATGTGATCACATTTTGGCAACCAGTTCATCTTGATGGCCATGACCACAATTTATTACATTTTTTTGCCAAACATATCTAAGACCACTTGCAAACCACAATTTAGGTCACAGTATCTCCATATTGTCACCACTGCAAAACTGTCGGAAATTTACAATTCAGGACTTCTTCAGTTTTCAGAGATGAGTACATAGCACTTAGCAATAGCACTTTGACTTATATACTGCTTCACAGTGCTTTACAGCCCTCTCTAAGCGGTTTACAGAGTCAACATATTGCCCCCCAACAATTTGGGTCCTTATTTTACCCACCTCAGAAAGATGGAAGGCTGACTCAACCTTGAGCCTGGTGAGATTTGAACTGCCAAATTGCAGGCAGCCAGCAGTCAGCAGAAGTAGCCTACAGTACTGCACTCTAACCACTGTGCCACCTCGCTACATAGAGAAAGAAGGTAAGCCAAAATAATTCTTCTAGCTATTGATGATAGGTCTCTTCCAAACCTCAAGGTTGCTTCTTCTACTAAATTCATTAAAATATCCAATCATCTTTTTTCTACTTTCCAAAATTGAAATTCTTAAAATGGGTGTTTCAGCTATGACCCAGTATCTCTAATGCTGCAACACAGAATGAAAAATTAACCAAGATTCAAAACTTACGTGAGAAAATGTGCATGCTTTTAACACTGTAAGATACTTGTTTGTAGTATTAACACCATCTGCTCTCAGCTGGAGAAAGAGTTTCATTGAAAAGTTTGCATATGCCACATAAAGGATAATAGTATGGTTCACAATTGGTACCTTCATTTGTCCAGTTCAGGCATAAAACAATGTGTTAGAACATTAAACCGGCCCTTATATGCAAATACCTGACCTAGCAAGAGAGATCTGAAGCGCAGATGCAGATGTTCTCAATGGTCATAATGGTCTATGTCTCACTGAAATCTAGAAGCCTATTTGCATCTTATTTGCATCCAGACTTATCAGATATGACAACATGACTGTCTAATGATAAAGTTTCCTTTCACTTCTGTTGGCAAACTGACCTAAAATCATGGATAAATGGCCAAGTGTATAATGAAAAAAAATAGCTATCTTCTGCAGTCCAGAGGATAATTTACAAAAATTGTAACCATTTTTGTCAAAATCATAAATATCTTTAGTCCTCAAAAAGCTTTTGTGAAATTGGACAGGCCACAGTCCAGCCAGCAATAAACAAAGAGAGTAGCATTCATTGCCACTGGCATATATAGAAGAGAGAGGGAGAGAGGGAGAGAGGGATGGATGGATAGATGGGAGAGAGAGAGATGATGAGAGAGAAAGAGAGAGAGGTGATAGATGGTAGGTAGGTAGGTAGGTAGGTACCGTGTTTCCCCGAAAATAAGACCCTGTCTTATATTTTTTTGAACTCTGAAATAAGCGCTTGGCCTTATTGCCATGTGCTCAAAAGCCCAATTGAGCTTATTATCAGGGGATGTTTTATTTTGGGGGAAACAGGGGAGAGGGAGGGGGAGGGAGGGGGGAGAGAGACAGAGAGAGATAAACTGAAGGCTAACAGTGCATTTTCATTTGAAAAGCTTTTATCTTTTTAAGGTGCCTTTTCTTCAAAATGCGAAGCGCGCAATCACAGGACTGGTTAAACCGGCAGGATCCCACCACTGATTATGCCAGTTGTATCACCCTTGGCAAGAAGTGTGGACGTCAACTCCCAGAATTTCTCAGGAAGGCTTGCTTTTCTGGGAATTGAAGTACATACTTCTTAAAGTTGCAAAATTGAGAAATACCGGATTATACTATTAGACCCACAAACACCAGCTGTTAAAAATCAAGGCTGTTTCTATTCACACAGCTTTGAGTTTTCATCAATATTCCTCCTTAGTTTGGGAAATGTTACACAAAGGATTAAAAAATGCTATTAGGCACATAGACTAATATAAAAGCCATTCCTATGGCAGGAAAGATCTCCACACAGAGGCAAGGAAAAGAGCGAATAGTATCTCTGTGCATTTCATTATTTGATATTTGAAAAAGATGACCTCATTTTGTTGGTTCTTTCTAGAACCGGTTACAAATGGCATTTTAAAATTCTCTGTCAATTCTTTCAGCAAAAGTATTAAGTGGACTATTGCTTCAAAAATACCAAGCTCCATCCATGATAATTTATTTTCTCCTTCAGAACCATTTCTAAAATAGATTCTCTTCTTTCAGACTAAATAAGTCTTATTGGTGAAAAAAATGAAGAAATTTCTCTCTCTCTGAATTACTCCTTATTAACTGCTGATCTGAAGTGACAAACAGACTCTGCCTTCTGTCAGGTGTGTTACAGTGAGCATCCTGACCTGCAGAGAACTAAGCTGGTTGAATATGCAGTATTGTCTTGTGTTCTGTGTTTTACTCACACTGGAATATGAGAAAGTATTAACAAAAAGAAGTAGAATGACAGAAGAAAACTGCAGTTTAATAATTAATAACAGACTTACTCTTGGGGTGTCTATCTTTTTTGTAGTGAAAACAGCACTGTTTACACATAACAGAAAAATCTCCAAATATATAAAGCTAAGAGCTGTGGTGGAGCAATGGTTGGAATGCAGTACTGCAGGCTACTTCTGCTGACTGCTGGCTGTCAGCAGTTCAGCAGTTCGATTCTCATCAGCTCAAGGTTGATTCAGCTTTCAAACCTTCCAAGGTCAGTAAAATGAGGACCCAGATTGCTGGGGGCAATTTGCTGACTCTTGTAAACTGCTTAGAGAGGGCTGTAAAGCACTGTGAAACACTATATAAGTCTAAGCGCTATTGCTATTTTTAATTACTAATTTGGGGGAGAGATTTTAAAAATGAGAAAAGCATTAAGAATTGGGCATATTCACTGAACATGTATCCTGACAATGAAAGAGTACATGGTTGATTGTTGAATATAAAACTAAACCTTCCTTCAGCTGTTCCCATTTTGTGGAAGTTCTTGTGCATATAGATTTAGTTAGTTAGTTAGCATCTGGCAATGTTACATTAACCAGGAGACTGCAGTGTTCTTATAAAGTACTGTATTTTTCGGAGTATAAGACGCACCGGAGTATAAGATGCATCCTAGTTTTTTGGGAGGAAAATAAGAAAAAAGCTGATAGGCAGGTGGATTGGAATACACCCAGTCAGCTGTTCCTAGAGGTGAATTTTAGCAACAGGTTCCTTGGTTGTGAGGTCTGTGCCTTGCTTTTTTTTTTTTTTTTTTGTGCCTCTGAAACTTCCGAAACTCCATTTCAGGAAAAACTTTTTTTCCTGCCTCTGAAAGCCTCTGAAACAGCTTCAGAAAAAAAGCCTCTGAAGCTCTGTTTGGGGACTTCTTTTCTGAAGCTTGGTTTCTGATGCTTTTTTCTTCTGAAACCTTTGTTTGAGAAGCTGGGCAGGGCTACATTCGGAGTATAAGACACACCCAGATTTTCACCCTCTTTTGGGAGGGGAAAGGTGTGTCTTATACTCCGAAAAATATGGTAGTCATTTAGTTGGCGATGATTGTCAGTCCTTTCTGTTCACACTCATGTGCTATCCAGAGTGTACTACAGGGGACAAACTAGCTCCACACTCGTAAGATTTAACAGCGTTTTGCAGTGTCATCTGGGACTTTTCCCATCACCAATGTCACCTTGCATTCAGGCATTGCATTACGGCAGGTCCAGCACTGGTTGGATTCATTTTTTTTTTTATTTATATGCTGCCCTTCTCTGGAGACTCAGGGCGGCTTACAGTGTGTTAAGCAATAGCCTTCATACTTTTGTATATTTATACAAAGTCAGCTTATTGTCCCCACAATCTGGGTCCTCATTTTACCCACCTTAGAAAGGATGGAAGGCTGAGTCAACCTTGAGCCTGGTGGGATTCGAACTTGCAGTAATTGCAAGCAGCAGATGTTAATAGATGTTAATAACAGGGTGCTTTAAACCACTGTACTACAGGCTCTGTATTTTGCTGCTCGAAGCACTGTTTTTCCCACCAAAGTGGTACCTATGTATCTACTTGCTTTGGAATTGCTAGGTTGGCAGAAGCTGAGGCAACTGATGAGAGCTCGCTCCATCGCATGGTACTATGACTCAAATCACAGGAGTACAGACCTTCTCCAGCATCATTAAGCCACTCAGCCACCATACCTCCATTGTGGATATAGATATTGCAGACAGAACTAAGGCTGAGAAAAGCAACCAATTTCCTCATGGCAGAGGTGAGTTTAGTACTGATGACATTGAAGCTTATTGTCTTAACTTCAAAGGCACTAAGATTGGAAATCAAAATTCTTACCATGACTATCATTGTTTCTGCCAGGTCCAGCCTCAGAATGACTCCAAGTTCTCGTCAGCCAGCAATGAAGCTATCACTACAGTCTCCCGGGATTCTCAGGAGAACATCTGCCTCTTTCAAAAGACACGTTGACAGATTACCACAGGAGTGATGGGAACTTCTCCACATCTAGTAATTAACCTGAAAGGATCATTTACCCATGGCACTATGCCATGTCAAGAAAAAGATGTTGTGCCAAGTAGCTTCAAAGCTTCTTTTAAAAAATTAAAATCAGAAGCATTTTGCTTTGTACCTAATTCAGCAATAGTTCCTTTACATCTGTGAGATTTATTGGAGTCAGTGTTGTTTGAAGAATCTAAAATGTCAGATTAAAGCTGAAGGGAAAGAGGAAGAAAGAGTCTCTCTTTTTTTAACAACACAATTCCACAATAAATCTAATGTACAAATGATGCTTTTTTATATATTTATCTCAGTAACAGATATATGCATGTGGTAATTGGATTATCATATCACAGGGCATGCCAAACAGGCATCAGTCTTTGCAGTTGCATTATGCTTTGAATTTTTGAAAGAAGACTATAAATATGAATTGTAAAGCAACCACCATACTGAAAAATGCCTACAAACCAGAAAATGAAAGTTCGTAGCAGGTATTGTAACACACAGCTAGTAGCAATTAGGGATTGAAAAGAATTCTGCTATATGCAAATTTAAGGATTTTGTTCTAAGAGATCAATGATATATTCACGATGATACAAAAGCTAATTAGGCCACAGTCCAGCTAGTACTCAAGTTTCTCCAGACACAAACTAGAAGATGACTTTGTACAATTTGAAAAGGTGACTAATTTATCTTTTTCCTACTTTTTTCTGTTTTGAATATTAGAAGCTCTCTCTACACTAGCAATAGCACTTAGACTTATATATCTCTTTACAGTGCTTTACAGCCCTCTCTAAGCTGTTTACAGAGTCAGCATATATTGCCCCCAACAATTTGGGTCTTCACCCTGGAATGATGGAAGGCTGAGTCAACCTTGAGCCTGTTGGGATTTGAACTGCCAAATTACAGGCAGCCGGCAGGCAGCAGAAGTAGCCTGCAGTACTGCACTCTAACCACTGCGCCACTGAGGCTCTAGTGATTGACTACATCACTAACAATACAATAAGGTCTATATTGTACAATATGGCTCACATTATACAATAGGAACATTACAGAAAGTATTTGAAAAGAAGTCTCCACTGTTTAAAGAGCTGTGTTCTTTAACATTTATCAGATTAAAGAACAAGAACATTTATCAGATTAAAAAATAGATAATTAAACTGAATGAATTTATATGTGTCTGTTTATCCACAATGGCACCTTGTTTTCTAGCCCAATAACAGATATAGTACCCTGTATTAGTTGATGACCAAGGATGGTGCTTAAAGATGTCCTCTTCACATGATACAATCTAAATTTGTATTGTATGCCTATTGCTGTTATTTAATAAATATCAACCGTTCATGTTCCACTGAACTTGCTTAATGCTGAAAAAAAGATAAAGACTCCTTCAAGTTACCTTCAATTCATGACAACTATGTGAAATGACCACACACTTCTCTTTTTTTTAGCAACAGTATGGAACTGATTTGCTATTGCCTGTTCCAAGAGTGATTTTTGACTTCCTATCTAGCTCACAGGAATGTGGTGGCTCAGTGACTAAGATGCTGAGCTTATCAATCGAAAGGTTGGCAGTTCAGCGGTTCAAATCCCTAGTGCCATGTAATTGGGGGGAGCTCCCGTTACTTGTCCCAGCTTCTGCCAACCTAGCAGTTTGAAAGCACGTAAAAAATGCAAGTAGAAAAACAGGGACCACGTTTGGTGGGAAGATAACAGCGTTCCATGTGCCTTTGGCATTTAGTTATGCCGGCCACAAGACCACGGAGACGTCTTCAGACAGTGCTGGGTCTTCAGCTTTGAAATAGAGATGAGCACCACCCCCTAGTCAGGAACGACTAGCACATATGTGCAAGGGGAACCTTTACCTTTTCCTTTATCTAGCTCACATCCTTGTATTAACTGGCAAAAGATTCCCAATTGAAGATGATATTCTTGATTGAATATATGACATGCTCTACTTTTGCATTGAAATTCCAAGCAACGATTTTCTGCATGACTTATACAGTCACTTATATATGAGTCCCGAGCAACCAACAATACCTATCATTGCCTTACATTTTAGCAAAGCTATAAGTCTTTAGAAAGGGGTAATATTTGATATATTTGGGTATCAAACGTCTTGTCAAAAATTGCCTTTGGGAGACAGGTGCTACTTAATAAGATAAAAAAAAACCCTAAAATAAGCTAAAAAATGGCTTAGTAAAAATAATGTTGCTACAATTTTAAAAGCTTTTTAAAAGCTTTCCAAGATTGTCAGCATGTCATGACTGATTCACTGTCTTGTTGCTTTTAATGACTATTAGAATCCATTACATTAATGACCTTCAGTTAATGAAAAAATAAAATTTGATGAGATATAATATTATTCACCTTGGAAGAAAGCCAAGCTTTATCTCCTAGCCAAGCTGTCCTCCTTTCTTACTCAGGATCCCCTCCAGATCACCTTCCTTTGTGTAAGGGAAAATGAGAATCACCTTGGAAGTCAGGGGGAGGGAGAAGAGAGGCTGCCTAGGGAATGGTCAGTTTAAAGGAGGAGGAGCCAGCAACTGAGTAATGAACAGAGAAATAAATTTAGAAAGGATCTGATGTAACTCGTTGGGTGGTAAAAAGAGATGGCAATGATTTGTACTTTCAGACTTGCAAGATTCTGTTACTGTAGCCTTACAATAAAATAGATTTAGCTCTTCTTGTCATTTTTCAAGTTTGGTCTATTTGGGAAGCTGACGCTTTGTATAAACTCCAAAAACACTTTGTATAAAAGTATACTTTTGGATTCAAACTTTTGAACTCTTTTACATGTTCATCAAGTATGGTACCCCTTTGAAATTCTTTTGTACGTTCTAGATAATTTCTATGGCATTATGTACCTAATTTTCTTCCTTCCTTCCTTCCTTCCCTGCTGCCTCCTTCCTTCCTTCCACAGTGTTTTGTCACAAGTGCAAGATCTAGAAAGAATAGGAGCCTGAGTGGCGTAGGAGGCTAATGCCTCCTACTAAGGCAGCATTTAACATCCAGCTGCCTGCAATTACTGCGAGTTCAATTCTCACCAGGCTCAAGGTTGACTCAGCCTTCCATCCTTTCTAAGGTGGATAAAATGAGGACCCAGATTGTGGGGACAATAAACTGACTTTGTATAAAATATACAAAAGTATGAAGGCTATTGCTTAACGCATTGTAAGCCGCCCTGAGTCTCCGGAGAAGGGCGGCATATAAATATATATATATATATTTTTTTAAAAAAGAATAGAATAGAATTCTTTATTGGCCAAGTGTGATTGGACACACAAGGAATTTGTCTTGGTGCATACGCTCTCAGTGTACATAAATGAAAAGATACATTCGTCAAGAATCATAAGGTACAACACTTAATGATAGTCATAGGGAACAAATAAGCAATCAAATCATATTAGAAAACAGTCGATATAAATCGTAAGGATACCAGCAACAAGGTTACAGTCCTACAGCCATAAGTGGAGGCGATGGGTGATAGGAATGATGAGAAAATTAATAGTAATGCAGACTTAGTAACTAATTTGACACTGTTGAAGGAACTATTTGTTTAGCAGAGTGATGGTGATCGGGGAAAAACTGTTCTTGTGTCTAGTTGTTCTGGTGTGCAGTACTCTATAGCATCGTTTTGAGTAGGAGTTGAAACAATTTATGTCCAGGATGCGAGGGGATCTGTAAATATTTTCACAGCCCTCTTTTTGACTTGTGCAGTGTACAGGTCATCAATGGAAGGCAGGTTGATAATAATTGTTTTCTACTTTATTTCACATCAACTATTGCTAGCAACAGCAATTGTTACCTAAGCCTGACATGATAGGCTGAGAGAGAGTGACTAGCCCAAGGTTAGCCAGCTTTTTTCATGCCTATAGTAGAAGTAGAACTCACAGTCCCCTGGCTTCTACCCAGGTTCCTTAACCACTAGACCAAGAAAGAAAAGAAAGTTCAAGGACACCAAATATACACTTTGCAGAATGTTCTCATTCTCAAAAAAACCCCAAAAACTCTTTCTTTTGCAGTTCACTATATTTCTAGTTTGTCCCCAAATTATTTTTGTCTATGCAAATTATGTGGATTATATTGGCTACATAAACTTCAATAATGTGGTAAGATTTTTGGGACACCCGTATCATGATGTACAGTATAAGTATTGATATTTTACCTAGGAATGCAAAGATTCTTTTAAAAAAGAGATTGTCCCAAAATAAAGTTATTAATCCAAGATCTTTTAATCTGGATCATTTCACTTTTAATTCTCTGTATTGCAGCTTCAATTTCTCTTATTTCTGCTGCTTTCATTTCTATTATCTAACAAACATGTTAAACTCATCTTCTTTTAATGACCCCCATAATCCCTTGTGGGGTGAAGTCTGGGCGATTGAATGGAGCTAGCAGAGTGTTTACTGGCCGGATGCCCTTCCTGATGCCAGTGTGGAGTTTCGTTCAGCAGATATATTCTCATTGTGCCCAGAGAGAGAATTATCTGTCTCTACCTAGGATAGAACTCATAGCTTCCTGATTGTGAGGTGAGAGCTCCACCTCTAGGCCACCGCACCATTCCTAACAAACATTTTAACTGATTAATATATTTTTACTATGCATTATTAACTTTTGGTATTTATTGAATATTTATATGTTATCTTTCCAAACTTATTAAAAGCACATGGTTTAAAATGTGTTTATGATATTGTTTATAAGTAATCATGGGAAAACTTTTGCTTTGAAAGACAACAAATAAATTCTTCAGTACATAAGATTAAAGAAAACCATTTCCCCTAAATATTTATCTTCTACACAGTTGTTAAAAATACTCCTGTCCTGTGCAGCTAGAAATTCTGGGCATTTAAAGAGTAAATTCCATTGTTCTTCGTAATTTTATTTCATGGACTCAGAAATTTAAACCTTCTTTGCTCCCACTGAAAATCTTTTTGCATCACTAAAACATCTTTAGCTTAGTTAACACATTAACACTAAGACTAAGTCATAATGGGGTTTGTTTTATCTGGCTTAATCTGTCATGTGAAACCAGCTTTTAAGCATTATGGTTTAACGTGATGTATAAATCCAACCGGGGTGGGTTCTTTTTTTTTTTTAATAAAAAGTTTTTATTGGTTAAGAATATACAATATTATAGTTTACAATATGTTGAATTTTCAATATCTTTATATAAAGATATTTCAGTTATTATTTTCTTTTTTAATTTCTCACACAACAGACATTATTATCTTAAATCGAAACAAACAACCAGGTTATATAAAAATTATATAAACAAAAAAAAAGTGTTATACAAAATACAATAAAAAAAGAGAGAGAAAAAAAATGTCAATTAAAAAAACCTTAAACAATAGATTCCCCTCCTTTCTTCATTTCCTAGTTCTGGCTCTTAAAACCATGGTCTGGCCTCCCCCCCCCTCCCGGGCCGCAACAGCTCCGTCCGCCTCCGCTCCTTGATCATCTAATACTTCCCCCTCTTCGGCTCCTGTATCTTCTCCACCTAGGAAGGATTTATGTTGGTCAAGAAAAGCCTTAGCTTCCATTACATTATTAATTTTCTTCTTACTATCCTCCCAAAAAATCATCAAACCCTCCGGAATCAACCACCTAAAACCTACTCCCTTGAGGTACAGCTTATTTGATAAAAAATAATATTTTCTTCTTGATTCTCGTACCTATCTGGGAATCTGCTTCAGGATGGTGATCTCCTTGCCCCTGTACACCAGCGCCCCCAGTCTTTGTTTTCTCAATATCTCATCTCTCAGTTCCCTTCTCACAAATTTAATATGAATCTCTCTTGGTAAATTATGTAAAATTGCAAATTGTGAGTTTACTCTGTACACCAAGTCCACATCCCTTCCAATAGACTCCAAATCTCTTTCTAAAAATTCACCCAACATTTTAACCATCACTTCTCTCAAATTTTCCTGGTCAAGTTGTTCCACGTTTTGGAACCTGAGAAAATAAGACATCTTATCCAATTGTAAAGTTAACATTGCATTTCCTCTCCCGTCCTCCACCTTCTGGAGTGCCCGTACCTCCCCCTCCAGACCCCCCATCTTCTTCTTGTTTTGCTCTGCCAGCTGTTGAACATCATTTAAATCTTTTTTCATAAATGTCATTTCAGATTTAATTTCAGATAATCCTTTTTGCACGTCATCTAACTTGTCCAACTTCTGGTCCAATATCGCCAGTCTTTCCAAAATTTTCCCCATGTCAGCTGCTGCTGGTTTGTGGCCCTTAGCCATCTTAGATCAGTAGAAGATGAGAAATCAAAAGGCAAACCTCCAGAGAAGAAAGAGGGATTAGCAATCAGAGTAATTTTTCAACTATCCACCAGTGGGCACTCACAGGAGCAACGAGTCCGAAGTATAGAGTAGGTCAAACAGGAAGCCAGAGGAGAATGTTGTCTTCAATCATAAATAAAGAAGCAGGAAGTCAGACTGCCGCCATTGCCTACCGGGAAGAGAGGCCACCAGACCTCTCCAAGGAACTCTGCCACAGCCATCCTCCAAGGAAAAGTCAGCAAGGTAAGGGGTTTCCCTCCATCTCCTTCCCCCTAGTTCTCTGCCATGGCACCTTTCCAGCTACAAGGGGGGGGAACTCCAACCCCCCCTCTCACCTCCAGGATGCCTGCTCCACTCTCCAATCAGTCAGTTCAGTCCGTTGTGCCTTCTTAGCTAGCACCGGTCCCCTTAGGCGCTGTGGCGCCTCCGCGGCCTCGAAAGAAAGCCGCCGATCGCCTCCCACCCCCTCTGGAGCCTCGGGCGTGCCAGCATCGGCCTCCCGGCCCCTGGAAGTGAGGCAGGGGACCCCTGGCGAGCCGCCCTCAAACGGCAAACGCCCCAATAATGGGGCGCTTGGCCCAAAGGGCCTCCAGATGGGGGGGATCGGACTCTGGGGCCAGAGCTAGCCCGATCAGAGTCTGTCGCCAGCGGAACCGGAAGCGGAAGTCCCCGGGGTGGGTTCTATTTACCTTTACTACCGGTTCACAATGGGACCGCACGCGCGCTTCTGCACATGTGCAGAAGCTTCTGCATATCTGCAGATCATCAATTATGACGTCCAGGCAGGTGGGCGGAGCCTCCCGCCACTTTTAGTACCGGTTCTAAAGAACCGGACAGAACCGGGAACAACCCACCACTGAATCTAACTATTGTGGTTTCAGTAACAAAATAGTACATGGAAAAAATCAAGGTTTGGATGATACATAAATCCACCTCAGTATTCAGTATGCAATGGAATTGCCTTTGTAGATGAGGGAAAGTGCAGCTTCAGATGTAATTGTCTCTGTCAATGATGACAAGGTTCTCCAATTCTATTTTATGTGCTCTAGTAGCACAGAAAGAGAAAGGTAGACAGAAATAAAATAGTAGTACTTAGCATCTGAATGAAGTGCTTCACAAAATGTGTTAGCCTGAGCAGGCTCTTTCATGCATTAAGCATGCTTCAAAAAGCTTGCATGGCTACTTTGCAGATTATCCCCAGTTAGGTACATGTCAATGTGCATGCATAGATAACATTTTTTTTTGCTGTAATCACCACATAAACATGGATATTCATGCAAAGAAAGCTGAGGAAAGTCACCAAAAGATATACTGTAACAGCTTCAAGTAAAGTGCTTCAAGAACAATTGTTTTCCATGCACTAAAGCTGTTCATAAAGATTTTCTTTGTAATGCTTTGTCCAGGTCAAAAATCTAATTGAGCAACTAGACATACAGTACTTTCCCTCCTTTTAAATAGAAAATTGATTAGTGCTATTATTATATTTCAGCTTTGAAGCTAAAAGGTGGCATTACAAATTGCTAAATTGTTTCTTTATGTATGTGTGTGTGTGTGTGTATATGTGTGTGTGTGTGTGTGTGTGTGTGTGTGTGTGTGTGTGTGTATATATATATATATATATATGTAAACATATACCTATACATGCAACCCTGTACAATACTGTAACTAATCTGAGACTTGATCAACTAGTAACTAACAACACTAGTCTCAACAACTGCCTTGATCTCATCTTCTGCAACAGTTTAAATTCTATTTATGGACTACAAATAAAAGAACCATTCTCCAACAGTGACCACAGCATGATTGACTTTTGTCTCAACTTACGCCCTCTCAAAAATCATAATGATGGGATTCCCAGTTATGACTTTTAAAAAATCAATTATGATCTCATAGACAATGAACTCTCATATCTTGATTGGCAAAATCTATTCTCTGGCTGTAATGCTGCTGACGACTATTACAACATTTTCTTGCATGAACTCAAAAGAATCATTAAACTTTACATACCACTAATACCCCGCAAAACCATAAAAAATAAACTATCAATAAGGAAATTACAATCCAGAAAAAAATCTCTTTGGTGAAAAAACAAAACAAACTACGTATCTAACTTCAAAAACCGCTGTCAGCGTTCCAGAAAACCCTAACTCCGAGTAAAGACACGGAAGCAAGCATTTTCCAAAGTTCTCTTTACTAGAATAGGTAAACTGGCACATCAGGGAAAACCCGAATCTGAAAAGCCCAGGTTTTCCCTCAGTAAGTCAAAACCCCCAAAACCATCCCCTCACTCCCCAGTCGATCACATGCTCCAATCAACGTCCATCCCATCTCGACTTAGCCCCCTGACCACTCCTTCTTCAGATGCTGGATTGCCCTGACCTTGACCAACAGGAAGAATGCTATTATGTCTACTAACAACCCCTCTCCTTAATCCCCCCTCCTACTTTCCCACACATGAGGAGGTGGCAGCATTGAAGTTTCCGGCCTAATATGGCTTCCAAAGCTGACACTGCTACAGAAACTTATGCCAACAAATAAAGACTGAATGTACCAATTATCACATCAAGCAAAAAGAAAACCTTCTACACACAAAATCCACCCGTGCCTTCTATAATTTTGTAAACAACAAACTTAAAGACTCGAGATCCATCCCACCCCTAAAAGGACCAAACAATGAAGACTGTATTGACGAAACTGTTAAAGCCAATCTCTTTAACATGTTCTTTGGCTCAGTCTTTGTAAACAGCAACAACACATACCCAATATTTCCCAGTTGTACTACAGACAATTACAACAATTACAGTGATCTTATACATATTGATTTTATAGAAGACAATGTTGAAAAGGCACTATGCTATTTAAAACCATCTCTGTCTATTGGACCTGATGGACTGTGTGCATACTTCTTAAAAAAGCTTTCCACTGCAATTGCAGAACCTCTAAGCATAATTTTTGAAAAATCTTTCAGTACCAGCTCCTTGTCCTACCAATGGTCACAAGCCAAGGTCATTCCTATTTTCAAAAAGGGAGACTCTAGCTTAGTTGAAAATTACAGACCAATCTCTTTATGTTGCATCACCTGCAAAGTCATGGAATCAATCATTAACCAATCTATTATCCTCCACCTAGAGACAAACAACCTACTTTCTAACAAACAATTCGGTTTCAGAAAAAATTTATCCTGTAATCTACAACTACTATATTGCAAAAACATATGGACTACACATCTCGATCAGGGCAAAGCAATAGACGCAGTTTACATAGACTTCTGTAAAGCTTTGGATTCAGTGGTACACGACAAATTACTTCTAAAACTAAAATCCTATGGCATTTCTGGACTCCTACATAAATGGATAGCTGCCTTCCTGTCAAACAGACAACAAGTGGTCAAAATAGGAAGCGCTCTATCAAATCCTGTACATGTTAATAGCGGTGTTCCCCAAGGCAGTGTCTTAGGTCCAACACTCTTCATATTTTACATAAATGACCTTTGTGATCATATTAAAAGCAACTTTGTACTCTTCACTGATGATGTTAAACTATTCAACACCACTGACAGTGCAACTACCCTTCAAAAAGACCTTGACTATGTGTCAGATTGGTCTAACAAGTGGCAACTTCAAATATCAACCAACAAATGCTCTGTCTTGCACATTGGCAAAAAAAATCAAAACATAAAATACAAATTAGATGGACATGACCTTGTAGATGACCCTCACTCTGTCAATGACCTTGGAGTACTCATTTCTAATGATCTAAGTGCCCGAGCCCACTGTAACAACATTGCCAAAAAGGCATTAAGAGTTGTTAACCTAATCTTGCGTAGCTTCTTCTCTGGTAATGTTGTACTACTAACTAGAGCACGCAAAACATTTGCTAGACCAATTCTTGAATACAGCTCATCTGTCTGGAACCCGCACTGCATATCGGACATAAATACAATCAAGAGAGTCCAGAGATATTTTACGAGAAGAGTCCTCCATTCCTCTAACCACAATAAAATACCTTATGCCACCAGACTTCAAATTTTGGGATTAGACAATTTAGAACTATGCCAACTTCAGTCTGACCTAAGCATAGTACATAAAATTATCTGCCACAATGTCTACCTGTCAATGACTACTTCAGCTTCAACCACAACAATACACGAGCAAATAATAGATACAAACTCAAGGTAAACCATTCCAAACTCGATTACAGAAAATATGACTTCAGTAACAAAGTTGTCAATGCCTGGAATGACTCTGTAGTTTCTTCCCCAAACCCCCAAAACTTTAACTTAAACTGTCTACTATTGACCTCACCCCATTCCTAAGATGTCTGTAAGGGGCGTGCATAAGTGCACCAGCGTGCCTACCGTCCCTGTCCTAATATTCCTTTTTACTTACTCTTTTCATGTATTCAGATTATGTTTATACTTTTACCTGTTATCTTATATATGCTTGACAAAATAAAATTATGATTTTGATTATATCTATATTCCTCACAAATTAATTCTGGACCATCTGACATAACCATAACAAGTTTCATTGAGTCACTGCTAAATCACTGGTTGACTTTAGCCAATCATTTTTTGTTAACCATGTTTATTTGTTTGTTTTCCATTAAGATTATTGTTTGTCTTTTTTGCAGAAAGAAATAGAAAAGAAGAAAACTCCAGGGGAAAAAATTTAAAAAAATAAAAATATTGAACTCCTTGTTTTTTTTAAAAAAAAGTAGAAAACTGGGGAAATATTTATATATGTTTCATGTTAATCAAACAACAAGCATATTTTTAAATTTACATTTAAATTTTCTAACTTTACAAAATATTACATCTATGCCATAAAATACCAAAAAGACTTATATTTTGACTGGTACCTAACATTTTCAAAAGTGTACAAATTACAATCTTTTAAATCCAATCTTTAGGAATATGATTACTTTTACAATTTCTCAAAATAAATATCTCAGCAGCACAACAATAAATCCTGAATTATATTTTAATATAACATTAATTTATTTAACAATTTTTAATAAATTTATTTATGTACATTAAAATATTATTTCAAAAACTGTCACAGAACTAAATCATATAACTGAATGAGCCCACAAAATTTTTACATGACAAGACAGTTGAAATCTGTCATCCATCCCTTTTCATCCATTCTTTAGGGATTCCCGTAAAGTCCAAATAGATCTTTTGACAAATCACTTTTAATTTCAAATATACTGAAGCAAATTTAATCTATTTGTTTAATACATGAGCTATAAATGTAATACTGACTTTAAAAATATTCCTTTCTATCTGACAGGATTGTTGTTTTGGTAGAAAAATGGGTCTTACAGAGTGCTCATAGGTAAATGCACACTAAATGAAAATAGGCAATACTGATATAATGGCTGTTACACCCAGATAATTCTGCATAGGATTACAGTCATGCTATTTCTAATGAATAGTGCATTGTGCTAAGTACTGTAGCTACTTGGAAAATCTTGAAGGGATGCTCATTTTCCCAACAAGCTGATACATTTCAAAACAATTTCAATACACCAACTTGTCAGGGTGAACAATTAATATCCTTTCTGTTGAGATTGCATACCTTTCAACTTTCTCTTTTTTAGACTACCTGTGATTTTAGGCCTTTATCCTCCCACTGTTAAAAGTCTGCTAACATGAAAGGCTGCACAATTATTTTTACCTCTGAAAAGCCCAGCTAAGATTTGAAAAATGTTGAAGGAGCAGTTACGATAGTCTTAGACTCTGGCAATTATCCATAGCAAAACTAATCTCTGTTATTCATATGCACTCTTTTTAAAAAAAGGTTTCGTAAACATCTTATCTCTTTAATGGTGAAACAGCAAAGCAAAAGGAAGGAAAATGAGATTCTAAATTTAAAGCTCGATTCTATTGCTATAGCAACTCAAGTATCAGCAGATATTATACAGCATACACTATCTTTCTGCAATCCCCCCCAAAAAACATCTTTTGGGAAACATTTAATTGTAGGATGTGATTAGGCTGAAATTAAGATTTAAGATGTGTGCTTTACATTGCATTTTCTGCTGGCTGCACTAGAATTGTTTAGATGGTTTGACTTTTTTATTGCCAATTGCAACAGAAACTTTGTTATCCACGCTGCATCATAAAGAACATAAAACAGAGTGCCTTATTGCCTCACAACAGTGGCCAGTGATGATAAATTAGCATAGTGACAAAGATAATATGATTGGAGAGCTATTTCTTTTGTAGAAGGAAAACCAATTGAAGCCCTGAGGCTATTTTCACATTTATAGCATAGCCACATATGAATACAGTAGTGTGCTGACTTTTCTTATGAATAACAAAATATAGATTGCTGTCAATAGCAAGAGAAAATAATCTACGGTTTATGTTAAAGACAAAAACAAAGGGTTATGCTGATCAAAGAAAACAGAAAAGACATTCAGGCAATACTTTTATTAGATCAAATCCAAATATGACCAAAGGGGATTTCCAAAAATCAGGAAGAAGCATACAGAAAGCAAAGTATGTGGCAAATGAAATAAAATCTAACATTAGATCAGTTGTCTTAGTGATAAGTTCAAATGTATTCTGAAGGTGGAAATGATAGAATGCAGTAGTTGGTGAAAACATAAAACTGACTGGTCCTGATTTCCTACCATAGGTGAACTATATTGGAATTCCTCAACCTTTCTGGCTTTGCAGGTTGGCTGGGGTGGGGGGGAGAGGATGGTTCTGTGCACTCGTGAATGAAGTAAGCATGCCCACCCCTGCCTATTCCTTGCACAAGTGGGGATGCACATGCATACTTACCTGCTGTTTCCGCGTCCCAGTTCTCAAGGGAGGCCATATTTGGGGGCCTATATTGGGAACCCCTGAGCTACATAGGTTCTCAGTATGACAGAGAATAGATTTTTTAAAAAAAACTTCAATATCTACAGACCTGTTGACCTTGCATACTTGGACTTTCAAAACTGTTGACAACATTCCTCATCAAAGACCCTGAGTAAGCTAAGTAAGCAGGTCTTCCTGTGTGTGTTGCAATGAAGGTTTTGCTAGGCTTTGGCACCTGGTTGAACAACAGAAAACAAAAGATAAGAATATATTGGCAATTTTTTAAATGGAGGGGGCTAAAAATCCTATAATGATATGTTCTTGATTCATAAAGTTGAAAGTATTCAACTTTCCTATAAATGAACTTACAGACTACCATCTTCAGTTACATAAGAAAAATGCAGATGACACAAATTAATTGAAGGTGATGAAGACTCAAATGACTGTGAAGTATTCCAAAGGGATGTCTGGTGACTCAATAACTAAATAAATGCAATTCAATGTCAATAATGCACATTATCACTAGGAATCCATATTTCACTTATATAAGGAAGGGCACTGAAATGACATTGGTCAACTATTAGGTTTGGTGTAGACAATCAAATGAAATTATCTGCACATCTATTTCATGCTGGGGGTCATTAGAAAAGGAAAAGACAACAAGATTACTTTTCATATTTTTGGTCAACTCATGCTAAAAAGCAACTCTTGGGACTGTTTAGCTTAGAGAAAGACAGAGACATTATTATTATAAATTATGCCTAGTAAATGAATAATGACCATGGAGAAGATATTTCCATTTCTCTCAACATCGTAATTAAAGACTATGAAATGAAACTGTCTAATAGAATGCTGTATAGTCAAGGCTATGGTTTTCCCAGTTGCAATGTATGGCTGTGAAAGTTGAACCATAAGAAAGGCTGAACGCCAAAGAATTGAGGCCTTTGAACTATGGTGCTGGAGAAGACTCCTGCAAGTCCTAGAGGAGATCAACTCTGACTGCTCTTTAGAAGGCCAGGTCCTGAAGATGAAACTCAAATACTTTGGCCACCTAATGAGAAGGAAGGACTCACTGGAGAAGAGCCTAATGCTGGGAAAGATTGAGGGCAAAAGAAGAAGGGGATGACAGAGAACGAGGTAGTGGATGGAATCACTGAAGCAGTCAGTGTGAGCTTAAATGGACTGCAGAGGATGGTAGAGGACAGGAAGGCCTGGAGGAATGTTGTCCATGGGGTTGTGTGTCCATGGGTCGGACACAACTTCGCAACTAACAACAACAAAGTAAAACACTTAAAAGAGATAGGAGGAAATATTTCTTCTCATGTCTTTCTATTTGTACAGATATATTTCTCAATCTTTTTTTCACTATCACCCCACATGTTATGGAAGCCCATTTGAAAAAGCTTCTGAACAAGAGACATGTATGAGATTGAAGCTTAAAATAAGAGAAAGAGGCATAATCACATCAAAATTGACAAGAATGAAGATATGCATCATGAAGCTACATTTCCACACTTCTTGTAAGTCACATTAGGGAGCAATCAAACCAATCAATTAGTTATTATTTATTCCCTCATCTGTTCATAAATCAGATGTATGGCAGGTAGAGTTCATTTCTGTTGCTTATTATAATAGTCATCTTTAAGAAATGACATCACAAGGCAGAAGGCACTCATCAAAATGCTTCAAGCACTCATAATTACAAAGAGCTCTCATTTACAACCTAAGGAAAGATGGATGATGGAAGAGCAGTTTAACAGAAGATTAATGAGAGGACATATTGAAACAGAAACCTGCCAAAGGCATTTGTGAAAACTGAACGTTCACACAGTATATTTCACTGCCAGAAATATCAGAAGCTTTTCCCAATTTGACCTTCTGAAATTTCAGAAATTCAAATGGGACACAGAATTGCCTCTCATCCATTATCCTTCCTTGAGTCTGAGCATCAGCTGAAAAGCAAGATGGATGGTGGGAAAGGAAATTGGTGACTCATCTGGGAGAGGCGGTTTTTACTCCTTAAAAAATGTGTTGAAGCTATGTTTGGCAATTGGGATTTTCTTTGTTGTCACGAAATAGCCTATAATAATGATAAATGAGAACTATGCTATTTTACCAAATTCTCCTTCTATTTCAATCTAATAAATTTTACTGGTTCAGTTATTTAAAAAAATAAGGTTGGGGGAATGTATCTTGTCTTAGATTTTGTTTGTTTGTTTGCTATGTTCTGACCAGATACATAGTAATAGCAATAGCCCTTTGACATATGTGCCTCTTTATAGTGCTTTATAGCCCTCTCTAAGCGGTTTACAGAGTCAGCATATTATCCCCAACAATCTGGCTCCTCATTTTACTGACCTCGGAAGGATGGAAATCTGAATCAATCTTCAACCAGTCAGGATTGAACTGCTGGTGGTTGGCACAGTTAGCTTGCAATACTGCATTCTAAACATTGAGTCATCACAGCTCTTAACATGTCTGAATAAAACAAATATTAAAATAATAAATAATGTGTGCCAAGCCATATGGAACATTTTCAAATTCCCTTCAAGCTATTTGAATTTAAAGTCTTGTGGTTTCAATCTCTTGTCACTGTATCACATTTCAGATGGATATCAGCTAGATTTCATGGAAATGCAGGATCAAAAAATTATTTTAAATTTATATTTTAAATAAAGAATGAACAATCTGAAGACAGATACCTATGTTTCTGTGCTTTACCCCAAAAGAAATAGTGTAATAGGTACATATACATATGCTTGTGTATTCATGTATGTGTGTATTTAAAGATGATCCTCATAGCTTTGCTGAACAACTGTGCACATAGGTAGATTCAACAGAAATTGTGAAAAGATTCCAAATATATTATTCAGCTTCCCACCAGAACAAACTGGCTTTTTTCTTCTGCCTATCTTCTGAGAGTTTCCATCTTTGAAGGGATAAATCAATGTAGTCGTGTGGATTCAACTTTGTGTAAGAACAGACACAGAAAAAAACTCAGTGATTTTTTTGACCCAAGGTTCAACCCAACTTTTTCTATAATGCTAAAACAAAACATCCTTTTTCTACACATTAGTACTGGATCAGCAAGACGAATGAAGAGATGGATATAAGGGGCTGGATGAAGAAAAGTGGATGAAGAAGTATAACTACGTCTACCAATACTACTATTGATAGTATTTGTTAAATTTATATGCCACTCACCTCGTAGTTCAACATGACTCCGAGCAGCTTACAACTTAATAAACATGTGAATATAAGGCAATTATAAATACAAAAAGAGATTAAAATTACAAAAGATTACAACAAACTAAAAAAAAAATCCAAAGGGTTAAAATGGTGGTGACTTGTCTCTTACTGCACTAGCTACCTCCATCCAACAGCTTATCTTTCAGAGTCCGATGACAATCAGCATACCTAAGTTTTAAGGCATTTCCTGAAGGCCAGAAGAGAGAGAACGGATCTCACCTCTTGTGGCAAGAATGTTCCAAAGTGTACCATGGCAGAAAAGGCTCATCTCTTGGACTCCACCAGCCACAATTCCTCAACTGATGGGGTCCACAGTAAGCCTCTTCTGATGGGCCAATCCCACTAGGGAAGGACGCTCCTGAGATATCCTGGATCTATGCCATAGAACAAGCGTCACCAACCTTTCGGACCTCAGCGACCACTAAATTCATAATTTTAAATCCCACAGGCCACTGATATGAATTTTTTAAAAAGATAAATAGTATTTAGTGCAATATAAAAACTGCAAATAATTTTTCTGCAGACCACCAAAATTTTCTCGTGGACCACTGGTTGGTGACCACTGCCATAGAGGGCTTTAAGGGTAATGAGCAACATCTTGAATTGGACACAGAAGCAGATCTGCAACCACTGAAGCTCAAAGTCAGGGTAGAAAGAAGAGTGAACAACTTTTTCTCTGAAAATCCTAATTTATTAGGAATTGTGGCTTCTAGGAATGAATAAAATACAGCCGATATTGTCTCCCTTATCCAGACAACAGTGCCTATCGTTTCAACTTATTGGTTATACTGTGATGAGAATTGCACTCTGAGAGAATTCAAGGGCATCAGTTCAATGCAAACTGATGTGGAAACTCTTATACACAATCAGCAGGCAAATTTTAGCCTTTTGGAAATATGAGCCTTGAACTCATTATTTATTCTTTGTTATGGATTTTAAGGATTCTCATTTTATTCAGCCACAGGCATCTCCTCCATTAATTATAAGACAAATTATACATTGGAGTAGGATATAAATGCAGTAATCTGAACCCTTCAGAAAACCCTTTTTTATTATTGCTGAGATGTTGAGTATCTCAACATAATATAATCACAAAATACTCTCAAAAATGTAAACAAAGCTAATTTCTTTCTAACCAATTCAATGTGTGTTTGGCATGATTTACTTCACTGAAAATGCATATTCATCTTGGCAATAGCACTGAAAACTAATTATAGCTGGCATAGTCAGCCAAAATAAAACTGCACTAATAGTTCTAGCAACCCCATTTCCATAGCTATGTAACTTATTTCAAGATCTGTAATTTTGATGATTATCTTGCTGTCTGTTCCCCATAATTCAATGTACCAAAGTCACATAGATACGGTTTTAGACGTATATTCTCCTGAAACACACTTTTAGATTAGCTTCAGGCTTGCATTCCCTCTCTTCGATTCTTGTTAACCAATGAAAATAATTTTTAAAAATAGTTGCAACACATAAACTCACAAATGCATTCTGAAAAGTGAATATAATATTACTAAAGCTGCATCCCCAGGGCTATAATTTGGGAAGATAATTTCTAATATCTTTTCTCCTTCCTTGTTTTTTTGGGGGGGGTGGTGGTGGAAGAGAAGTTGTAGGGAAAGGGATGGGTATTGGTAACATGTTGTCAGTTTAAGAAATCTAGAGAAGTTTAAATAACTCTTTTATACTATTTTGGTTAATCCTAATCAAGATATAACCCAGTCACTGAATTTATCTTTTTATTCTTTCCCTGGCCCCACTCCTTTCCAATCTTAGTTATATTTTCCTGTTTCTATTCATATTTTTGTGGCTATTGGTTCTCCTACATTTCCTTTTGGCCATTTCTACCATACCTATTATATTTATTTTGTAGATTCTGAATAGCTCAGCACATAGCCAATGACACTTTTGTACACCTGCTAATTCATTCCCTCAGATATCTATGTGCCAGAGGCTTCCATTTTGTAGCTATAGGCAACTTACAAAATCTGTTACGTTCCATGCATTATTTTCATGGAGTTCAGAGTACAATACTATCAATGCAGAAAATAATCCCTTACCAAAAGAAGTATCAATGTTTTCTGAATGTAATGTTTTCTTTTCTGATGAAGAAATCATGTGGTTCGACATTCTTTCTTATAAAACTCCCTGCAAAATTAAAAGCAAGATATCTAAAACAACAGAAAGAGACAAACATACACAAAGATATTTTAATTAAAAGGTCTACTTTCTTCCTAATGAAGAGTGCAAAATATTCTTATGGAGAGTTTTCAACCACAGAAATTGTCAGCTGTAACCTAAATGATATATTCTGGGAACAAATTTGCCATCTTGTCTGCTGTTTATGAAATCTGGTCCAAAACTGGCATCTGGAACTGTCTATCTGATAATGGACGGTGTATTCAAATGAGAAAGTTCCGAAATTCAAAATAACTACTTGCATTCTTACCGTTGCTTAGAATTTTCAGATTATTGTTGTACACTTTAAAAAGTTCTCATTGAGACCAAACATGGTAGTGATGAAGATGAAGATTGAAGATGAAGATGAAGTTGAAGAGAGATGATAGATAGATAGATAAATGTATTTTTTATAAAAACTTTTAAACAAGAAGATAAAAGCTAACGTAAGTTAATAGTAATAAAAAAAGAGAAAAAGAAATAAATTGAAGAAAAAACAAAAAGTGTAAGAAAATAAAATTTTAAAAAGTAAATGTAAGGAAGTGTTGTGAAGTTTCCAAAATTCTTCACAACAATTATAAGTACAAATACCAAATACAAAGACCAAAGAAATTGCTGATGATATTGGGTTATGCAAATTAACCATTAAATGTTGGTGAAGTCAATGTTATGTGGCCTGCTTGATGGATAGAAATGTGTTTAGAGATGACAGGCAATCTGAATGGTCCTATTAAATCTCATTTCCTCCCTGAAGAGTTTTTTGCTTTTGCAGAATGAAGCAATCTTTAATATCCTGATCAAACATCAGAAATTGGCTGGCATCTTCTGACACTCCAGTGATAATGTACTGTAATTTTGCTGAAGTAATTGTTCGGATTCCATTGTAGAGAAACCCTTTGCCATTTTTTACTGCAAAAGAGAGAGCGAGAGAGATTATTTAAGAGATGGAATATGACTAGTAATGGCCTCAGAAAATTACAGTGCAGAATCATTTACACTTTCTAAACTATCAAAAGTTTTCATCTTGGAAAGTCCCATCAAAAGTTGGGCTCTGCCATGCAAGACGAGCTGTGACATTGACATTTCAAGACAGCAAAGATAAATGGATTCATTTAGTGCCTCGTCTTCATTTCATTATGTATTTACAATGAACATTCCCCAAATACATGGGCTTGTTATGCTAGTTAGTTTTTGTTAGAAACCCAGAAAAAGTGTGTTTGTTCTACCACGCTCCTTCCGCCCACATCCCCTCGAAGAATAGATGTTCTGACATAAAGCCCTCAAATGTGGGTTTTGAAATGATTTTAGTTGTTTTTGAATTGATTGTGGAAGAAGTCTAGGGGAATGCATATCAGTCCTTTTTCACAGATGGAAAACCCGTAGCTTTCTAGGTTTCCGCTACATGGAGGAGCCTGTGACATGCATGGGTTCTCTCCTGAGTTTATATTCACTTACTGGGATTGGAGTTATCAGCACAAAGCAGGCTCAGGAGGCATTTGCCCTTGTAAAAGAATTTCAAAAATGGCTTTAAGAATTTACTTGACTTCTTACTGGAGCAGATGAACTTAAATATGACAACACTTATCACAATGTAATTAGGATGCTTCTTTCAAAACAGAATTCGTGTTAACAACTTTATCAATTCTTTGTAGAACGTTCCTATTTAAAGCAACGAGTCTTCTAAAATTTCTATTCTTATTCATTGAATTCCAATTCCTTTGCCTATTATTTGGTTTCGTACAAGGCAAAGAATTCTCTATTTATTTATAATAATATTTTTAAAAAAAGAAATAGAATCAAGCAAACTATATAATATAAGCAAAAACATAATGGAAGCCTAGTTATACTAATCTGAAATATTATTTTAATATGAATAAGTTGAAACAATGAACTGTAGCATATTCGGTATTTTAAAATATATTCAGTAGTTACTGGTAACATTGGCACTGGACTACTAATTTAGTAGAGAACACCAGAAACTAAGAGAATCCCAAATTTAAAACTTACAATTTAGAGCTCGAAAAAAGTTAGACATATATTCTGATCTAGGAACATTGCTCTCTTCACATTCTTTGTTTTAAATTCATGATTAAAGACAAGTGATTCAAGGAATGAGGTCACAGAAGGCCTTATAGGATTAGAGACTTCATTAGTTATGAGAAACTTATTTATACTGGAGATATCTTGGGGAAAAAATTCTCACCAATGTCAACCTAGTTTGAAATAAAACAAGCACAGTTATTTTTGTCATGAGGCTTTGTGTTCTCAGAAAATGATCAGACCGCTAGCACACAAAAGAACTTCTTATGAATAAAGGAGAAAAAAACATCACAACAAACTTTTTAGTGGAGTCCTTGGTGCTCCTTGACTGAAAGACTCCACAGTTCATCCCGTACAATCAGTGATGGTATTCAGCCGGTTCGGGCTGATTTGCGCGAACCGGTAGTTAAATTGCTGGCTGCCTCCACCCCTCTGTGCCCACCCTTTCCAGGAGCCCCCATTTTGGCTCCCAGGTAAATGCAGAGAGACCTCCTATTTTGGCTTCCAGGTAAGTGCAGTGCGCCCCCTGTGGTCTGTTTTTGCTCCCAGGAAGCTTCAGGGAGGCCTCCTGGGCCCAAAACATGGCATGCGGGGTGCAGGAGGCCGAGTGCTGCCTATCACACACCCCTGGCCATGCCCACCATGTCTATGCCCACCCAGCTAGTCATTAGGGCAGAGAACCGAATGTTAAATTATTTAAATCCCATCACTGTGTACAACATATGTTCTCTTCTATTGAAATTTTTAGTATTGTTTTCAACCATGCACAGCTACTATATAATATTCTATTAAGACACTTAACCAGATATTTTCACCCTCACTGTTTTTATTATTTGCATTGGCACAGATTTCTATCTCCCCATCTTAGAATTAAGCAAGAAGCATTAATTACATTTGGTTGATAATCAGACAAGCAGAATGTTCTCTGGCTTGATGTGCTTGTAAACCATAATCTTTATGGTTATTTCTTCCCCTTAAGATTGACTCTCACAACATACTGATACTCCATTTCTTTTTAGAGGTGATCTAAATGCCATCCCAAAATGCTTCAGCAGTCGTCTGTCAAAGACATTTCTTCAATAGGATTAAAAACACTTAGAAGCAAGAACCTAGTTTTAAAGAACCAGGTTTTTAGAAAAACTCTAGGAACAAACAAATCCTGTTTGTTATTTGGATTAAACCAGTAGTTGGTTTCAAAACCCGTCACTACAGGTTCGCTCATGGGCAGGTATGCACAGAGACATCCGGGCAGGTGGGCGGAACCTCCCACCACTGACGCTACCGGTTCGCCTGATCCAGGGCGAACCAGTAGCAACCCACCACTGGATTAAACATGTCAGTTTGGAAGTCTGCAAAATTCACTTATATTTTACAAGTAATCAAGAACTACTTGTGAAATGGTACTACACCCATTTGAAACTGCATTATCTTAAGTGAGATATGTTCAGATTGTGTAGAGAGATTTTAATAAAAAATGTAATGAATCACTATCCCTGCTGGATATGTTCATTTAATGGTTCATTGAAAGTTTTTGAAAAAATCGCTTATACTACCTAATATTTAATCATTATCATTAATATTAATGCTTCTGTGGTTTTATTGTCCATTTCACAAAGACTTATCAAATGATGCAACATAAAGAACTGTTTTGATCTGCTACTTTATTATCCCAGAACTTTAAAAAATTAAAGAGCATCTTTCTTTAAAACAACAATAATACAATTAGCTGAAAAATGAACAACCATACATTACTTTGGATTCAGCACCAAAAAAAGTGCTTCAAAGGCCTAGATGATGTGAACATGGAACCATTGTGCATTGTGCAACCGTTTAAAGTGGCCACATCCTCTCCCATAGCAGCAACTGCAGTTTTTAAAAAAAGGTTATCTTCAATGTGATCTTCAAAAAAGAAAGATTTGTAGACATGGAACATTCATTTGTGCTTTTATCTATTCCACTACAGCAAAAAAATCTTGAAAAATCAGTTAGGGGAGATCTGTTTTATTCATGTCTATGCTCCATTTGTTAGTTATATTAACAAAGTCATTCCTAATATATAGCCGTCATTTGGAGCAAATATTAAATATGTAAACTAAGAACTTCATATCCCTCTCTACACTACAAATATATACATTCCCAAGTTTTTCATTTTTAAAGTATTTGCTGCTATTTAACTTTGTTTTCTCTTTATTTTTGTTCTGTATTATTTGTATTTTTAAAATGTGTTATGCTTAAAAATCAGTGTTATAATAATGTACTATTTCTTCAAATAAAAGTTTTAAATCTAACTATAAGTCTTAGAATTTAAGATTTCTACTGTAACTGTATCCAGGTACCCTAATGTTAGATCGTGGGCGCAAGAAAGGACAGGACTCGCAGTAGAATCAACTCTTTATTCAGCTCTGTAATCGCAATGAGAAATCCTAGCCACAGCAACTCCTTTTATAGCTAGGAGCTGTCCGCGGCTTCAGCCACTGACGGTCCCTTGAATTTCCCGCTCTAGTCCCTGATTGGTCCATTCAAATCTGCTTCTCAATACTCTACACCTAACATGTTTCAGATCCTTTAGGTATACTTTGAAACTTCAGTCAGAATGCTCTGTTTGCCTTTTTGTTTAGCATTAAGTCACAGTTCAGGAAAGATATTAGCTTTACTGTATACAATATTCAGTTTTCCGATGTAAGTAGAAACATGTAATGAAGTGCTGTCTCCTAGAAAAGATCAATATCTCCAGAAGTAGAATATCAGCTATGTGTAGCTTCCCTGTGCAGTTTAGAATTTTATGGAAAGAATCCTTATATAAGATCCAATCTGAATCAGTCGTCAGCACCAGAAGTTTACTCTTCCGAGCTTTCGGCGTTGTGCTCTATTGGAATATGTGCTTTGGGCTACTCTATGTGTTGTATTTATATAGTGCCTTATGATTCAGATGTTCATTCTGTAAAACAGAGATAGTATTCAGCTAGTTCGAACTGGTTCAGGCGAACCGGTAGCAGAGATCGCGGGTGACGCTATGCCATCCTATTTAGGCAGGTTTTTTAGGCATGCGCAGAAGCACAGAGCTGAAGAAGCTTCTTGGCTGAGAAGCAAAACGTCTTCAAAGAAAAACCAGAAAGTCCAGTTGCCTCTTGAAAAAGCCGCTTTAGGATACTACTACAAGAGATCACCTCCAAGAATATCCTGTAGATGCAAGAACTTTATGTCTAAAGACATAAGTTGAAATCTTTTCAGATAATTAAAGGGATACAAGGAATAAGTCAAGGAACAGCCTTTTACCATGAAGATAGGGCAACAAGCAGTTACATAGCAGGATAAGGAAATCTTTCCTACAGCCTTTTAGCAAGAGAACAAACTTTCAAAGATGGGCAAGCAGGCCTCTTGGAGATTCATAGTGTCAGAAGAATAATTTGGGGTTCCAACTCTAGCCGAGGTTGCACAAAAATAAATCAAAATGAGATCCAGACAGCTGTGAGAAAAGAAGAAATATTTATTCCTCAAAGCAAAACAGTTTGCTTTTAGGGGTAGGTGCAGCGAAATGGAGTACATCTGCAGATGTTTATAGCAGGAGCTTGTCCGGGGTGTCACGTGCTGATTCAAGAGTGACACTTGAGGTATGGGTGTGGGTATGTGTGATGTAGATAGGTAGATAGGTTTATTCTTGTGAACATGCAGTTCTTCTGGACAACATAACTTAATTAACTCTGTTAGGAAATGAGTTTACCTAACTTGTTGGGTTGGCAATATAGAAACCATCAATATAGCTTTAAGACTGCTGTATTGCATCATGCTGTGTCTTGATTGGTTAGCTCTGTAGCTAATGTCCTTAAGAGGGAGCTAGAAACATGGTTTGTTTCTCTTTGATGCTCTTTGCTGTTTGCTGTGTGCTCTTTACTGATGTTTGCTGTGTTTGCTACTGTTTGCAATTGTTTATGTGTATGACTACGAAGACTGGTAAGAAGACTTTGTTATTGGATTATCCCTGGACTATTGTTTTACTATCTACTACTTTATCTGTGTATGACCTGGACTGTTTATTGGACTGTGCCTTACTATTTCCTGAAAGTAAACACAACTCAGTGTATTTGCGTGTTGGCTGTGTTATTTCCTAACTACTCTCAATAGCTTTTCATTTGCACACCCTTGCTACTCAAGGGTTGCTCTGCGAATTCCTTAATAAACTCTATGTTTGCAGGCCTTATTCTTTTGATATGTGGATTAAATCTGGATAACTTATTTTGGGGTTTGAGGAAGTTTGCTAATTTGATTATCTTGGAGACGCCAATTCTCAGACCCTTATGAAGTCTGTTAACATTTTAAAGGAAGATGAAAACAGCATATATTCGGATATAAAACTTTTCACAACAGTAAACTTGGACAAAGGAGTTTTTAGACAAATGGTTAAAACTTTTCTAGAAACTAAGCTAATCTCACAGGTCACTTGTATGTTGACATTTGAAAACAGCTTGAAACATTTCAGTAAAGTACATGCCGCAGAATTGTCAGCAGCCATTCCTCACTGGCCTACATTTTTGACTGAACAACCGGAAACACTATAGAAGAAGTCCCCAAGAAATGCAAACTCCCATGATTTCTTGCATTGATGTGGTAAAGTAGTTTTATCTTTGATTTCAAAAGCAAGGGACTTCAAAACCTTTTAAAGCTGAGTATATTTTGGGGTAGCTTTGATTATCTGACAATGATTCCTGAGGATGTCTTCTATTCTGTCCCTTTAAAGTCTTCTTTCTGAGCACATCATCTTTCATTCAGCTCTATGATCTCTTTAATGCAAATACACCTTCTTAAGTAGAAAGTTTAAGTCAGTGAAGTTGCCTCCTTCCATTTCTCCCTCTTGTATTTTCCTAATGTGATTTATTTCCTTGCCGAATTATGAATCACACTGCCTTAAAACCAGCTCATTAGTCAGTCTAAAAGGTGACCCTGGCCTACTTGAATATAATAAGGGAAAATTAATGGAAAGCTTCCAGCTCTCAGCAAAGATAAGAAATATAAAAAGATTCCCAATGATTATTATTGCTTAAAAATATGGAGAAAGACAGAGAGTACTGTTTCAAAGACGTATGGAAAGAGGGATACAGATGGGAAAAAGATTTTGTCTTCTGTTTTTGCCTCTAAAGCTAAATAAAATAATTGCTGACCATCTTCTTTTGGAAGACTTTCAAAACTTTCTGTATGATACCTCTGTATGATAGGTTTTTGTTGCTGTCGTATTATTATTATTGGTGGCTTTTATAACATTTCATTTTCTTCTTTGAATGAAAATCTAAAAAGATGAGCTGAGTGCAGGAAAGAAATATGGGTGGACATAATGCAGCCTTATAACTAAGGCCAGTCATAAGCTATGGATGTGATACTTTCCTAAGTGTAAGGGGAATGTAATGGGAATGTAATGGGAAACATAACAGACCTATTATATCGTCATAGCTATAGTCTTCAACATTAAGCAAAAGAGATCCATTAGCGTTAGTAGATTTATTTCTGAAAAAGACTAAGATAGAATTGTTTATCAGAATGCCGTTCATAAATAGTTCCTTGCTTTAATCGGAGTAGCATATCTGGCGTACAAAATTCCACATGACTATTAGTTGGGAGCAATCTGCTGAAGTTTTCTATATCACTCTGTTTTACCAAAAAGTTATTCAGCCCAAAAATGGTGGCCCTAGTTTTAATAATGAGGTACAAATAGTGTTGTAGCAAAAGAAAATATTCTGTATGCATCCAGAGAAGGGACCTATCTTATATAAAAGCAAATCTTTAGTTTTTTCTAGAATATTATAGTCAATAACAAGAAGGTGATTTTTGATCTGAGTTTTTTCCACTCCTATGTTGGGATGTTGGGATGCTGGGATGCTGGGATTGAATCTAAGATTCTCTAAATGCAAAGTACGTTTCTGCAGCTGAGCCATAGTGCTTTTTTTTATAGTTGTTTCTACACTTGGATCATCAGTTCTTCATGAGTATTGCCATGGCTAGCTTAATCGTTGTATTGTGGATTCTCACACTTTAGTCTTCCTAACTTTCAGCCATCTCCTGGAGAATAGACAATTCTGAAAGAGCACAGACTGAAGCATTGGTTGGAGGCAACAAGGCATGCAACAAACACAGGTATGTAGACCCCCATCTAATTATTAGTGAAAACAGGATCATCAAAGTCAATGTTACAAAAACTTTATTATGTGACTGCAGATATATTTTTTTTTAAAGAGTGGCAGGCTTTTAAGGGATGTTATTCACCTTTTTGGCCCTGAAGTGCTTGCTTAAAATGAGAGAAAAAGAAACAAAATGTAACAAGAGGGAGAGTGTAATGTAATTCTGATGACCTATGTTACCCTGTCCAATCACTGAAATGAGGTCACCGTGCCTTTTATTTACTTTAGAAGAAAGAAAATGAACAATCATGATCACAATAACACCGATTCCCCAACCAATAAAGTTCTGAACTGCCACAGTCCTCTTCTGGCACACACACACACACACACACACACACACACACAGGGTGTCTATTTGTATTTTCCCAGGAAAAATGTTGGGGCTTGAAAAGTGAATAATGGCATTTGGCCCTCAGCTATGAAATAATTCATACCATCTTCTCCAGTTTTCCAAGTGAGAATTCGCAATCAAGAAAGGTCTCCTTTAGTTTGTAACTTTGATTCTTTGCCTGTCTTTACTTGACCTCTTCCTCTTCCAGGGTTAATCATATAAGTCTCTTCATTTCATTTCAGTGGAGTCTTTTCATTTCACACTTTCTTGGTCCTGGGTTAATACCCCATAAAAGTGTCTGTCATCATTTTGTGTGTTTTGAGCTCATGCCTTGAATTCATGCTTTGTCAAAGTCCCTAAATTTAATTTAATTTATTTCATGAATGTTGGACATTGGGTTTTGTGTGTCACTACAAAGGTGCGTGTAATGTACATTTTTTAAAAAAAAAGTTTTATTTAAATCCAGAAGGATTTGAATGCATGATATTTTTAATAAGCATGCATTGCAGTATCTGCTTTTCCTCATTTGTCATTTAGTTTCATAGCTATTTATTCTTGAATAATATAAAACTGTATAATAATATAAAACTGTATAATAAATTACAGTATAATTTGTTGCGATGGCTATTAAAAAGGATCAAGAGCCTAGGCTCTCTTGTGCAAGTTACAGATCTTTTTGGAATCATCACTTTTACCAAAGGTCTCAATTTCACAGAATCAATTGCAACTCTCTCAGAATAGGGTAACCCACATTAACCTTTACTGAACTTTTACTTTAAAAGCCATCATAGAACTTGCAATGCACAAAAATGAACTCTTAAGATCTTGTGGATGATTTTATATGCACTTTAAACAACACGAACTGTTTTTATTCTTTTGGCTTTTGATGTTGTTTTTTCTTTGTTTAATTGATTTATATGGCTGCCTAATTTGCAAATTATGTCTCTGGGCATCTAATTTAGAATTAAAATCAAAAGCATAAACCAACAAGAGAAAAACAACACAAAGGAAAATTTAATATACTTGAGAACAGTTCACAATTATGGAATCTCCCACTGTTACACAGATTCTCGTCCTCTTTCCAACAATTCTGATTCATCCCTCTTCAGTGTAGATCAGAGGTCTTCAAACTTGGCAGCTTTAAGATTGTGGACTTCAACTCACAGAATTCTCCACCCAGCATAGATGGAATTGAAGTCCACAAGTCTTAAAGCTGCCAAGTTTGGGGACCAGTGGTGTAGATGATGATATTCCTTATTATGGTTGTTCACACAGTCAAGCCAGATGTTAAGCCTGGATTTAGCATTTTTATCAACTTATTGAGTCCTCCTCAAGGTCTTAAAGGCATCATTCAGGATGCAAGCTGTTCTGAGCAACACTGCCTTTTGCAATTGACTGATGGGGATTTTGTCAATGTCAGTGGTGTTCAAGTGGTGCTCCAATTCTTTTGGGATTGCATCCAAGGCACCTATCACTATTTGTACAATCTTTGCTTTCTTTTTCCACAGTTGTTCTATTTCTATTTGCAGGTCTCTGTATTTTATTATCTTCTCCAGTTCTTTCACTTATATTCTGCCTTCTCCAGGTACTGCCCCATCCATTATCCAGATTTTTTTTGTCCTTCTTATCAACAATTGTTAAGTCCAAGGTGTGATGTAATAATAGGTGCCTGTCAGTCTGAATTCTAAAGTCCTAGAGCACTTCCTCATTTTCAACTACTTTCTCTATTTTATGGTCCTGCCATTTCTTGCTTGCAGGCAAACAGATCTTCCCATGCACCATTTGTTATGGTTCGTTGTACAGTCAGCCAGATGTTCAAACTGGATTTGGCATTTTTTGTCCATCTATCAAGTCCTTCCCAAAGACCTGGAAATGGCAGATGTCAATGGTTGATGGTGTTACAGATATTAATATAGGATGCAAGCCAGAGATGGTTTCCACTTACCTTTGCTACCGGTTCGCAATGGGAGCACGCACAGGCGCATGCTCACTTTGCTCCCACATGGCGCTTCTGTGCATGCGCAGATCATCCGTGCTGATGTCCAGGCAGGTGGGCGGAGCCTCCCGCCACCGTTACTACCGGTTTGCAAGATCCAGACCGAACCTGTAGCAACCCACCACTGATGTAAGCTGTTCCAAGTAAAGCAATTGGCTTATGGGGGTTTCCTTTCTGCTAAGATGGGAAAAGATTGTTTTCAACTAATTGCTGTTGGACTGCATCAGCTACAACATCAGTTAGCAATTTGAAAGTTTTTGGTAAGCAGGTAATTGGTCTGTAGTTGCCTGGTGTACCCCTTTTGCTGTATATTTCATTATCAGGCAGTTTTTGACAGATGTTAGCCACTCTTCAATTTCACCTCCATTCAGTATGTTGTTAAACTGCTCAGCAAAAAGTGGATGTGTACCAGTCAAATATTACAACCAAAAAACATGCAGTTCATTTTCCTCTGCTGCCAACCAATTATTGATCTTTCTTGCTTTTTTCACAACCATTTCTCTGATTATTACAATTCTAGCTTGCTTGCATATGATCACAGCTTGCTGATCTTATTTTCCAGCCTGATCTTTCATTTTGGTGGTGCATTGTTTGGCTTTTTTTCTTCTTGGTTGATTTTGCATCCCAGGTATCCAATTATAACTGCAGCTGTGCTGTACATTAGTTGGTTGGCTTCTTGCAGTGAACAGGTGCTTGTACCAGGGATGGGTTCTACTTATCTTTACTACTGGTTCTCAACAGGAGCGCGCACACTTCTACGCATGCACAGATCGTCAATTATGATGTCCGGGCAGGTGGGTGGAGCCTCCCGCCACTGTTACTACCGGTTCTAAAGAACCGGACAGAACCGGGAGCAACCCACCCCTGGCTTGTACAGATATTACAGTATTGGCATCTTTTAATGTTTGTGCTAGTTAGAGGGCTTTTTCTTTCTGAGGCAAGGGTGAAGGTACTTGGTTTCCAAATGAAAATAATTCTACATCTGAGCTGACTTCCTCTACTGCCAACTCCCTATGGTTTGCATCTTCAGTCTCTGTTACTTCTGGCAAGGCTTTGATTTCTTTGCCCTGGGTAGCCCTTTGCAGTTTTTCCAGTTCTGTTTTGTAAATGCATCACTTTATATTATTATAAATCAATGTTTAGTTACTGGCTTCTGTTCTGTTTTTTCTGATTCTGCATGTTGTGCATTTATTTTAAATATCCTTCTAGGGCTTGATCTGTAATACCATGTTTCCCTGAAAATAAGACCTTGTCTTATATTTTTTGAACCCCGAAATAAGCACTTGGTCTTATTTCTCATATGGTCTTATTATTTTGGGGCACATGGAGGAAACCAGAGAAAATGGCAGGGACCGGCTGCGCATACGTTTAAATATTTTTGGTGAGGGCTTATTTTCAAGGGGGGGGGCTTATTTTAGCACATGCGCTCAAAAGCCCAATTGGGCTTATTATCAGGGGATGTCTTATTTTCAGAGAAACAGGGTAACAGATCATTATTTCTTTTCAATCTCTGGATATTTGTGACAGATAAACATATTTTCTTCAAGTATTTCTGCAGCTGCTAGCCATGACTGGTCAGCTAACAATCCTGAGTCCTGTAGCACATATTTCATCTGATCCAGGAACTCTAAAATCTAGCGCAGTCCTTGTTGATCTAGTGACAACTGAGCCAGTATGGGTTATCTTATATTTTGGGGGGGGAAAAAGATCTCAATTCCGACATCTCTTTTACATCTTTCAGCAACAGTTTGGGTATATTTCAAAACTTCCCCTTGCTTGTTAGTATCTTATTTATGCACTGTGGAAGATTTGTTAATTACAATGAGACATTGATATGAACAAGACAAAGAGAAAGAGAAAGGCTCATTTTTCAATATTTATGCAAATACGATGAATTGAAAACTTGTGTGATGATTTAGAAAGGCTTTTTGATTTAATTCCCCCAAGTCTGCAATGTCTTTTTGCTTTCTGCATATAAGGAAAAGAAAAAAAATGCATTCTTAATTCTGCTCTTCTGATAATTTCTTCCAAAGAAAGACTGCACTGATATACAAAGTAGGCTCAGTCCTTATATAAATTTTAATATTGGTAAACTTTTGATATTTTTTTTTGCATTGATTTACACTATGGAACCTTCATATAAAATGACAACTAAGAAAACAAAAATGTGAATACAGTAACTAGAAAGCCACCCTGGACAATTTGTCAAAACTGATAAATGTAATGTCTATATCTCATCTAAGTGGCTCATAGTTTTGTGTCCCTGAATCAATTAAGAATTAATTTGACTTTTTACAACCTCACTTATCACCATTTTTCATTCCTGCAAAGCTAACGAATGATAGCTTTTTGGAGCTGACACTTTATGATTACTTATAAGCAGCCACAATTTCAGACAAATGTAAGGAGAGATTAATTTACCCAGTGTTCAAGCCACGAAAGGATTCAGGAGCCTGAAACAAAACAACAAGGAATCTAATCAAGATGTATTGTAATACTGCAGAAGATCCGTTCAGCAAATTTATTCACTAGTGACTGGACTGCAGACTAAACTAAATGAACATGTTGAAAATAGATTTTCATTAGACTTGCAACCTGAATAATAATAATAAAAAAAAATCAGATAGCAATAATGGTCTACCGAAGAGTGTCCTGGGCAATCTAATGATCTCCAGCTATTTTGGACTATAACTCCCATAATTTTTCATTACTGGTCAATCTATCAAGGGGTTACAACAACTTTGGTCCCAAACATTTAGACCACATCAGGCTATTTACTCTGATTATACAAATACTAAAGTGATTTGTCTATGCTTCATGAATGAAAATCTTTTGGTTCCAAAATTCTGGAGTGGCATTTTCAGCATTTACACTGAATACCTGAATTAGCTTCATGACTCAGAAATACATTTGTAATTTCCAGGATTTGCTTTCCTCTTGATTAAGTTGGTTGATTAAGTTAATTAAGTTAATTAACCTGGAACCAAGGAGATGTTTTCTGACAGTGAAAACAATTAACCAATGGAACAGTTTTCCTTCCAGAGCTGTGGGTGCACTGGAAGTTTTCAAAAAAGGATTAGATAACCATTTGTCTGGGATGATATAAGGCAGGGGTGAAATCCAGCAGGTTCTGGAGAACCGGCAGCAGAAATTTTGAGTAGTTCAGAGAACCGGCAAATACGACCTCTGGCTGGTCCCAGAGTGGGGTGGGAATGGAGATTTTGCAGTATCCTTCCCCTGCCATGCCCACCAAGCCACGCCCACCAAGCCACAACATGCTCTCCAAGCCACGCCCACAGAACCAATAGTAAAAAAAAATGAATGAATTTCACCACTGATATAAGGTCTCCTGCCATGGGCAGAGAGTTGGGCTAGAATATATCCAAAGTCCCTTCCAGCCCTGTGGTTCTATGATTCCATGAAATGCATTCTTTCTGATTAATTTAATTAGGTTATAAGTGCACTGGAGTTGCCTTGTTCCTAAATCTGTGTCTAGCTTGGGATCCCAAAGCAAACTGGACTTTTTTGAATCCAGAAGTGTGAGCCATATCATATAAAATAGCACTGCAATTAGGCTCCTTTATTTATTTATTTATTTATTTATTTATTTATTTATTTATTTATTCAATTTATAAACCGCCCTTCTCCTGCTGGACTCAGGGCGGTGTACAGCCAGAAATAAAAAACAATCGATACAAAAATTTAAAATTTAAAAGAATTATAAATTTTGGCCATAAATTTAAAAACCTCATAGCTAAAACCCAGTTTAGACAATTTAAAAAATCCAAAATCTTTAAAAAGGGGGGGGGGTTATGCCAGCCCTGCTTGTTGGAAGAGAAAAGTTTTTAGGGCACGGCGAAAAACCCGGAGATCTGATATCCTGCGTATCTCCGGAGGTAGGTTGTTCCAGAGGGCGGGTACTGCCACAGAGAAGGCCCTCCCCCTGGGGGTCGCCAGCCGACATTGCCTGGCCGACAGCACCCTGAGGAGTCCCTCTCTGTGGGAGCGTACTGGCCGGTGGGAGGCTATTGGCGGCAGAAGGCGGTCCCGCAAATACCCAGGTCTGATGCCATGGAGCGCTTTAAAGGTGGTTGATATTATGTTGATATGAACTCCATAATATTAACATGAACACATTTTAATTCTTAATTGCTCACAGGTTTTTTTGAGGTTTGCTTTAAGTAATAGAATAGAATAGAATTTTTTATTGGCCAAGTGTGGTTGGATACACAAGGAATTTGTCTTGGTGCATATGCACTCAGTGTACATAAAAGAAAAAAATACGTTCATCAAGAATCATAAGGTACAACACTGAATGATAGTCATAGGGTAAAAATAAGCAATCAGGAAACAATATCAATATAAACTGTAAGGATACAAGCAACAAAATTATAGTCATACAGTCATAAGTGGAAGGAGATGGGTTGTGTGAACGATGAGAAGATTAATAGTAGTGCAGACTTAGTAACTAGTTTGACAGTGTTGAGGGAATTATTTGTTTAGCAGAGTGATGGCATTCAGGAAAAAACTGTTCTTGCATCTAGTTGTTCTGATGTGCAGTGCTCTATAGCATCGTTTTGAGGGTAGGAGTTGAAACAGTTTATCTCCAGGATGTGAGGGGTCTGTAAATATTTTCACAGCCCTCTTATTGACTCGTGCAGTATACAGGAAGGCAGGTTGGTAGCAATTGTTTTTTTCTGCTGTTCTAATTATCCTCTGAAGTCTGTGTCTGTCTTGTTGGGTTGCAGAGCCAAACCAGACAGTTATAGAGGAAAAGTTATAGAGTTAAGGATGAAGAGTGAAATTTATGACCA
This sequence comes from Ptyas mucosa, assembly GCA_012654045.1. Lineage (NCBI taxonomy): Eukaryota > Metazoa > Chordata > Lepidosauria > Squamata > Colubridae > Ptyas > Ptyas mucosa. The sequence continues at coordinate 12,815,764 of WNWU01000019.1, forward strand.
CATATCTTTTAAAATAGATCAATAGAAAATACCACTACCATTTTCAGCATTCCTTTTATCACCCCCTCCCCTCCCTTTTTTTTGCATTTAGGAATAAGCTAATATTAATATTAATAGAAAGAAAAAGTTAGCTTTGCAATCATTAATCCTCATAATAAATTGTATCTTGGGACTCAATATCATAAAGACTTCAACTTGACTATTTTCTAGTTTTCTACATAGGTTGAGATATGCTGACTAGATTTCCCACTGCTCCAAATTTTCTAGTACACTTCTGTGCTCAGAAGGTACATAAATGGTACACTAAAAGCAATATTCAAAATAAAACCATTTAGAAATGTATACATTTATTTTTTCGCATTTGAATTCCTATTTTCATCTAATTAGCCCAAGGAAACCTATGTGATTTAGATATTCCAATATTGATCACAATCATTTTAAATAAAATGTGATTCCCCGGTAGAAATTTTAGTCTGTTGCAACAGTCTTCTGACACTTTATATATAATAAGAGTCTATTTTATAATACTGTATTGCAGATACAACTCCCAGCAGTTTACAACGAAACAATGAAAGATAAAGCCAATGAAACAACTAAAATTAAATTAAATAACCACCCACTGGTACCCCATCACAATGGTGACAATTACAATTATGTGTTGAAGTCTCTGTGGGATAAACTGCATTATTTCCTTTCATCCCGATAGGGAAAACATTCCCTCAATAACAGCCCGGATTTTAGTGGCACATACACAGCAGAGGTCCACATTTATTGAAATTGAAATTCATTTATGTATATTTGCAGACACCGTTAATGTAATTTCATATCCTCAGGTAAAAATATATGACCTTAAAATAGTTCATAGTTATTAAATAAAGTGGCTGCTCTTTGCACTTTTAAAGGTCTGGAAGAACTTTCTTTTTAAAATTAACGGTTTCTTTTTACACCACTGGCTACCATTACCAACTAGGCATCCCGTTTCTGTGAATCATTACCTAGTTGAGGTATTGTTTTTTATCACAGAAATGTCTTCAAAGAAATATTCCAGCGGAAGGATTTTAAACCATAAATGTCAAAAGACAAATTGAAAATGGGAAAAATTAAAAAGTAGAACAGTTAAATAAGAATGTTCTCAAACTATAGCAATGAACTATCAGGAATCACATACCACCATGATTTTTTTAAAAAAAAACTGATCAGGACTTGCAGCAAAACAAGAACTCTATCAAAACTCACTCCAGAAATTTGCAGCGGGCAGTTGTAGTATTCTACAGTTTGAGAACTTGTATGATATACAGTATAAATTAAATAAAATGGAATTATTAAAACGATGTGGTATTTTTTATTCCTCGTCCATCCCTAACTCCCATAAAATTATTGAGTATTTATCAATCAGCAAGGTTCACATACAATCATTTGTCATTTTAGAGTGTCATGGTGCCAATAAATATGATTATTCTTAGCTTAGTGAAAAGGGTCAGAAACAATGAAAAACATGTTATGCAAAATGTAGTTCTTTCCTACAAAAGCAAGTGTTCCTATAAGCATTGTTCCAGGTAATTGCTCTTCCTTAACACTATCATGGAGTCCAGATAAAAGTCCTACTCCGCATGGTTTCCTATTGTTTAAGCTGCAGGGATCTCAAATTTGCATCTTCTAGATTCATCTTGTGTGGCCTGTACGCCATACTGTACTATCACTAAGACTCATTAAGTCTCCACTAGACTTAGAACTACGCCGACTTCAGTCTGACCTAAGCATAATGCATAAAATTATCTGCCACAATGTCTACCTGTCAATGACTACTTCAGCTTCAACCACAACAATACACAAGCAAATAATAGATACAAACTCAAGATAAACTGCTCCAATCTCGATTGCAGAAAATATGACTTCAGTAACACAGTGGTCAATGCCTGGAATGCACCACCTGACTCTGTAGTTTCTTCTCCAAACCCCCAAAACTTTAACCTTAAACTGTCTACTATTGACCTCACCCCATTCCTAGGAGGTCTGTAAGGGGCATGCATAAGTGCACCAGTGTGTCTACCGTCTCTGTCCTTATATCCCTTTTTACTTACTCTTTTCATGTATTCAAATTATGTTTATACTTTTACCTGTTATCTTATATATGCTTGGCAAAATAAATAAATAAATAAAATACGTATGATTGGCAGAGGGCACAACATCAGCAGATCCTTTTGTTCTACCCTCCTTCACATTGGGAAGTGTGCTTCCAGGTATTCCTTGTGACATTTTCTACTAATATTCTCCTTTCCCACTATTCTGTCATGCCCAAATACATAGTTTATGTAGAATTCAAGAAGGACTTTACTTTGCATTCACTCACCTTGCCATTTCAACTTCAGCTGTGAGAGGTAAAGGAGAGCTGCCAGAAGTGATGGGCAGCAGGCACATGATAACATCTCCTTTCCCTGAACCTTTCCTCCCTTCCAGCAGCTTCCCTCCATCTGCTCCAGCTAGAGAAGCATCTAGAGCAACCTCAGAAACTTGTGCCTAACCCAAATGGAGAGTACAACTTTCACATCTACTGCATCAGCTTACAGACCAAGCAAGTTTGATGTTCTTTCATACCGACTGGAATATTTTGTTCCATATGACCTGCTTCTGATTTCTATCCTGTGGCTAGAAGAATTTGTGCATCCACAGCAGCAGAATTTTATGCTTGGCTCTGCTAAGTGACTTTGAGCATATCTGTTTAATTTTCTCCTTTCTCTTGGCAATGGAGAGAATTGCACTACCATGGCTAGTTATACATTCTTGATTCATTTAATGAAGAGGTTTTACAAGTCTGATATGTCAGGGGAAACTGGACACTTTGGAGTATTTAAGACTATTTACCTTCTTTTTAAGGACTGAACAGATGTCAAGAGCTATGTAACTTCTTGTCACACCTGCTGCCACTCTAATGTTTCAGTTATTATCTAGTCAATCGGCTGTATCCTCATTTCCTCATTCCCGCACCTCATAGGGGGCCTCAGATATGTAGTCTTGAATTTGATCACTGACTTACCATTCCTAAGGCCATAGATTGTCACTGACCTTTCTTGAAGATGGTTCAATTTTTCCTCCCTAACTTTCTCCGTTGCACTCCAGAGACTGTTATGTACTGCTATTTGTTATTGCTGGGAAGATTCTCCAACTTCTAACACTTTGCTCCTTACTAAGTTTGACTTCTTCAAAAACCCTATCAAGAACTTGGATGTTGAATGTATTGGACTGTTCCTTGTATCAGCACATATCAACACCAGGCTCAAGCCAGGGTAAAATATCAAAAAGAATTGTATTGACTTATAGAGAAAGGACTATATACCAATAGCCATGCCTTCTTTCAGTCAAAACCCACAAAATACCAATGGGATCATCTCATTTGGCAATTGTCTCAGTAAAAAAAAATATCCCACTCAGGAATGATCTGTGGAAATTTTCTCAGCCTCAGGGAACTGTATAATTCATATTAAATGATGATGGTTTTCAATGTCTCAGCATTTTGGTTGAATCAGGGGATCATGGCAACAAAACATGAGCCGAGGTGGTGCAGTGGTTAGACTGCAGTACTGCAGCTACTTCAGCTGACTGCTAGTTCAGCAGATCAAATTTCACCGGCTCAAGGTTGACTCAGCCTTCCATCCTTCCGAAGTGGGTAAAATGAAGACCCAGATTGTTGGGGGCAATATGCTAATGCTAATGCAATATGCTAATGTGCAATATGCAATATGCTATATGCTAACTTTGTAAACCACTTAGAGAGGGCTGTAAAGCACTACGAAGCGGTATAGAAGTCTAAATTTAAAAAAAAATCAGAGGCTCTTGCACGTCTGTTGATTGCTGGATCTGGCCCATACAGTGTGCAAGTCCGGTCATTGTCTGATTCAAATGGTCACCATGTAATTCTTCTGCTGCTTCACAACTTGGTCCTGACACTAAAACATTCTATTATCAACACAATCAGTGATTTTCATTTGATTTTCATTTTAATCAGAATAATGTGCCACTTAGAAAATATTACTTCGTGGAAAAAGTAATGGAAACTTGGAACCAACTTCCAGCAAAGGTAGTGGGACAGTCATCAATAACTGAGTTTAAACCCACTTGGGACAAACACATGTCCATCATCCAACAAAAAATAAAAATAATAAAAACAATAATGAGACGATGATGATGATGTCTCAAAGGACAGACTTGGTGAACCACTAGCTCTTTTTCTGCCATCAGTTTTCTATATTTCTATGAACTACTGCTAGGCTTCTTTCAACAAGCTGGACAGGAAATAGACACAACAGGCATGTTATGTCTCTGACCTCCCCTGTGGCATACGGTCTTTTATCTTTCAGCATCCTCCAGTCTTCAGCATCACTTCATATTTTCTAATAACAATGACTCTTCCCTTGATGACCCAAGTTTCTACACTTTAGCCATCTCCTTCGAAGAGACCAGCACACCATGGTTCGTGAGTGTTTTTCCAATCACATAGCCGTCCTTTCTTACTTTCATGAGAATAACAATATTTTGCCATTTTATAGTCTGAGGAATTCAGGTGCATGTCACAAATTGCATTGGATCATATACATACATACATCTACGTCTGCGTCTGCGTCTGCGTCTACGTCTACGTCTATGTCTACGTCTACATCTACATCTACATCTACATCTACATATACATATACATATACATATACATATACGTTTCATTCAGTGTCGTATTTCAAACAATGCAATAGATTTATTGTTGGAAGGCTTACTGTGTTCTTTTCTTTTTTTAAAAAAACTTCACCCTTTCCCCCTCCCCGCGCATACGCTAAAAGTACTATATCCAGAGCCATTATTTTCTATTTCACTAAGGATATTTTGTACGCAGATTTCATTCCTTTTATACATGAGCAAAAGCCAATAGCAAACATCATTTTAACAGTGCAATATTCTGTTCTGTCCCAGTGATTTTTTTTGCAAGCAATACATTATCTGTCAAACATAGCACAGATTATTCACAGCACCTCTACTTACTTCCTAAAATCAAAACATTAAGCATATTTCTATTTCATTATCTTCTAAATGAATGAATAAACAAATAAACAAATAAATTAGCAAGCTTCACACACTTGGCCCAACAACCAAATTAGGAAAGAAAATGCCTCGTTAGGGAGTTTTTTTCACACATTCACACAGAAGGGGGGAAAATGTCCCACGTCCATAGTTGTCTGTCATATAAATAATGAATATATAATTCTTCAGAGTGCCCTGTCTATTGTAAAATATGATCTTAGCTAGCAGACTGTTTGGAATAACTGACACCAAGCTCTATAATATATGAATTCATCACTTTTATCAAAGGCTAATAGATTATGGGGAAATCTGTATGAATGTTGAGGCTCCTGAAATCTCTCTTAAGAGAAAAGCCTATCCCAAATGCATCCTTTTAGTTTTTTAAGAAGGTGGAAGAAGAAGATGACAAAATGGATGGATTCAATTACAGGGGCAACAAGTGTAGTGTTAGAAAAGCTGGAGGATCAATTTAGTGACAGATCAACATACAGTAGAGTTCTGGAAAAACAATATTTCAAAGTTCCAATTGGTTTCATCTTTCCTCTTGTTTTGAAGACCTGGCTTTGCTCCTAGGCAAAGGGATTAGAGGGATTTGTTGTTGTTATTGTTGTTGTTGTTGTTGTTGTTAGTTGCAAAGTCATATCCAACCCATCACAACCCCATGGACAACATTCCTCCAAGCCTTCCTGTCCTCTACCATCCCCCAGAGTCCATTTAAGCTCACATCGACTGCTTCGGTGACTCCATCAGCCACCTCATTCTCTGTCACCCCCTTTTTCTTTTGCCTTCAATCTTTCCCAGCATTAGGCTCTTCTCCAGTGAGTCCTTCCTTCTCATTAGGTGACCAAAGTATTTGAGTTTCATCTTCAGGATCTGGCCTTCTAAAGAGCAGTCAGGGTTGACCTCCTCTAGGACTGACCGGTTTGATCGCCTTGCAGTCCAAGGGACTTGCAGGAGTCTTCTTCAGCACCAGAGTTCAAAGGCCTCAATTCTTTGGTGCTCAGCCTTTCTTATGGTCCAACTTTCACTTTTAGAGGGGTTACTGACCCCTCAAAAATAATTTTGTTAGAGAGAGTTTTAATGTTGTTTATTTTTTAGACATGTATGTTTCTTTTATCTTGTATTTGGATGCACAAGTCATCTATGAAAGAGTAATCTAATAAAGCAAGCAAACAAGCAAATAAACATAACTAATATCTGATTATTATTGCCTGGTTGAAATAGATAAAGAAGTTCAAAAGTACTTTACAGATCAATAAACAAGATAATTTCATTTTTTGACTGAAAGTTATCTCCTTTTTCCATTTTCTATTATGCATCTTATTATGTTTCCATTATATGCGAATATATTTCATACTTTTTATAGAATAGCTTGAGGCTTTCAGTTAAATAAGAATAGCTTAATTTATTAACAATTACTAAAATATATAAACGGCTTAATTCTTTAGTTTATTTTTTTTTCCAAATAGAAAATCTATCCCTCAATTAAACCCTCTTGTTTTTTCTTGGATCTTCCTTGCCATATAAGAAATTGGCTCCCTCATTTTCTCTCCGCTGGTTATGATCTCATTGCATTACAGCTGGGGTCACACCGCACAAGAATTTATGAAAGTTATATTTTTGTAGTTCAGCATACTGTAAGAATCCTTTTTTTCACATGTTGTGTGAACAATATTGTATCCATTGAATCGTTGGGCACAACAACTGTAATTTCTTATGTTGTTTGGCAGATTGGGATATTGTGTAAACCAGTGGTGGGATTCAGCCAGTTCTCTCCAGATTGGAAAACCAGTAGCGGCAACTGCAAGAGGCTTCGTCCACTCACCTGGATGTAATGCATGATCAATGTGCATGCACAGAAGGCCATGCACATGCACAGAGGAGGCGTGTGCAAGCGAAGCGAGCATGTGCACATGCTCACATTTGCAAACCGGTAGAGAAGGTAACTGAATCCCACTTTTGGTGTAAACCCAATAGTAGTTTCCTTATTGGAGTCAAGTGGAATGATAAGAACCTATATACAGATTGAAACCCTATCAATCCACGAGTCTTTTGAAGAGATAATACAATATGGAAGAATAGCAGAATAATAGAGTTGGAAGCAGGGGTGAAATCCAGCAGGTTCTGACAGGTTCTGAAGAACCGGTAGCGGAAATTTTGAGTTCAGAGAATACCACTCCTGACTGACCCCAGAGTGGGGTGGAAATTGAGTTTTGCAATATCCTTCCCCAGGAGTTGGGTGGGAATGGAGATTTTGCAACATCCTTCCCCCAGGAGCGGGGTGGGAATGGAGATTTTGCAATATTCTTCCCCTGCCATGCCCACCAAGCCACACCCACCAAGCCATACCACACCACACCATGCCCACCAAGCCATGCCCACAGAACCAGTAGTAAAAAAAATTGGATTTTACTACCGGTTGGAAGGGACCTTGGTGGCCTTCTAGTCCAAACCTCTGCTCAGGCAAAAAACCTATACCATTTCAGACAAATGTCTATCCAATCTCATCTTAAAAACCTCCTAGTGTTGGAGCATATTGGCATATTAGTAGGCTATGAATATGTTTGACCCAAAGTTTGAGGATTTTTTTCTCTTATATATCTCCCTTATATATGAAACCATTTGTTCAAATAACTTTTTCATAACTTTCCTTTTCCTTCTTCCAAGATACTGTTTTTCTTGCCACATTGTCATCAGCATATTCAAAAGGAAGTGATGGTGCTGGATTCCTGCATAAATAGAACTACAGATAACAGACTCACACTCCAAAGAAAAAATTAATCATTTCTTTGAAATAATTCACATTCTTTCAGTTATCATTCTTATCCAGAGACTACAGTTTGAGCCAAAACATTTCACATGCAATAAGGAAAAGATAGCATAGAAATCAATGCATACATGTCAAGCTTGTAACTGACTTATGCACAAATAGAGCGGGTGATTTGCATTTTTGCAAATAATAGCTATTCAGCATTTCATTACTGTCAAGACGCTGCTCTTAGAAAAGACAGAAGCACAAGACTCAGAAACTATTATTATTATTATAGGTTGCACAGCCAGATGTTTAGACTTAATTTGGCATTTTGATCACCTGTTGAGTCCTTCCCAAGGATGCTGAGAAAGGTGGATGTTGCAGATTGATGGTGTTAAAAGTACCAGTGCAGGATGTAAGCTGTTTCAATTAAAGATGCCTTTTGCAATTGATGGTGATTGTGTCAATACCAATGGTGTTCAAATGGTGGTCCATAAGTTTTGAGATGGTACCCTATTACTATTATTATTATTTCTCCCAAACCAATCTGATCATGAACAAAAAGATAAAATACAATAGAAGTCCAGCATGAAGCTATAAGAAAACACTATCAAAATTAAAATATATACCAGACATTGCAGGAGAAGGAATCAAAGTGCAGTAAGAAGACTCTACACTGTCACACAGGGCTACAGATTCACAGGTAGGACCACGACAAGGATTTTCCCAGTCAAATGAGTGTTCAAATCGGAGGGTTGTAGGAGGTAGGCTTTTCAATTTTTGGAGGGGTATAAAAACTGACAAACTTTTCAATAATTCACAGAGAGCCAGTTCATCGCCAATGTAGTTCTTTCAGGGATCTGGCCAGTTGTTCCCAGATATTTCTGATGAACACATATCATTTAGAAGTTATATTCCAGCTCTTAACTTATCTTTTATATACGTATATTGCTTTAATGTTTTGTGCTTGCATTTTATTATGTTGTGAGCCTGACATTGAGATGGGCAGTATATAAATTTGATAAATAAATTTTTGGGCAGTGCAGATATTTTCCATTTTCATAGAATTTTCAAATTTTATTATGTGATTAAAATTGGCAAGAAACTTAGCTCTGAAATCTCTGATTTCCCCATGAATTGGATTCACTTCCATGAATTGAAGGTGTAACTCAGTTGATGGAAAAATAATCCAGTGCTCAAGATGAATTCTTGCCCTTAGACCAGTTTGTATATTGCTTATTTATTAAAAATGTGCTTACTGTTCCAAAACATTTCTTGTTCCTGAAATTATTTCTGGGACATGTTTATTGCATTCTTAAGATTTAATTGATTTTTCTTTTAAACATTACTAAACTTTATTTTCCTACAAAATATACAGTGTGATATATGATAACAGGTTCAGGCTATTTTATATCTTTTACTGGAGGTATAAAATGTCCTTTTTAATCCCTTTTATAGAAGAATCACAAACTAAGTTTCAGAATATCATAAAAAATTATAACTCCTTGTTTGAAAAAGCAAGTTTGATAGAGAGTTTAATTCAACTTGAAAATAATTTATGCATTATAATTCCCAAGTTTATGTTTCTCCTAATATAAGGTGTTAAAACATTAAATATCGTTTGACTTGTTTTTTTTTTTTTGTTTTTTTTTTAATTTGATTTATATGCCGCCCTTCTCCGGAGACTCAGGGCGGCTTACAATGCGCTAAGCAATAGCCTTCATACTTTTGTATATTTATACAAAGTCAGCTTATTGCCCCCACAATCTGGGTCCTCAATTTACCTACCTTAGAAAGGATGGAAGGCTGAGTCAACCTTGAGCCTTGGTGAGATTCAAACCTGCAATAACTGCAGGCAGCTGATGTTAATAACAGGGCTTTAGACCACTGTACTATCCAAGGCTCTTGTTGCCATAAAGATAAACCTTCTTAGACAGAAAATTGTATTAATTACTACTCCTGTTTGATCATTCTTATTATGTTAGTCATCTTTGCTAATTAAGAATATTCTTTTGGTTTTTAATAATGGTCTTGCATTCCACTTTCATATACAATATTAATCTAATGTTATTTCTTTAAAAAAATAATCAGTTTTTATAGCAATGGCATGTAGGCTTATATACTACCCATAGCACTTTATAGCACTCCCTGAGGGGTTTACAATATATTTGCATACTGCCCCCAACAATCAGGGTCCTCATTTTACTGACCTCAGAAAGATGGAAGGCTGAGTCAACCTTCACGATCAAACTCCAGACTATGGGCCTGCAATACTGCATTTAACAGTTGCTCTTTTTATGGCTGATAAATTTTATATATTCTTTTATTTTTCTTCTTGGTTTTTTTTCTTCTTCTTTATGCTTTCAAATAATTATTAAACTTTTAAAAATGGACCAGTGGCCTTTCTAAACATAGCCAACTCTTTTTAAATATAAAGCATCAAAGCTCTTTCCTTCTAAAGCATTTTTATATCTCAGAACATGTCATTCCTCCATAAATCCCAGTGCACTTAGAAAGAAATATACCTGCTTTGCCTGATACAAATTTTGTGAATAAATGTCTTTTATTTTGTTTCCAATTCAGCTCATGTCAGCTGTAGGTTTAGAAGGAGGAGCTGCACTTGAGAATTAGCATAAAGTGTTCTTGAAGCTTTGGAAAAAGTGAAGGGGGAAATCTTCCAAAGGCACAGTTTTTGCCCAAGCCTGACAACGTTTTTCAATGTTTTCAGTAGTGGTTGATTTATTTGCATTGCTGTGTGACACAGTGCATCAAGCATCTTCCCCATAAAATCACAGTTGACAGAGAATAATTTTTACATCCTTCAAACTGTTCATTCTCCAGATTTTGTCCAGTGAAGGTGTTCAGAAATTCCCAGTATTATACAAAGTAATACTTTCTCTCTGATTCTATACCTTCATGGAAATAGCACGTCTCTAGAAATTCAGATTGCTCTTTGCACAAATTATTGTTAAGTATCAATTGCAATTATCACCAAACATTTCAAGATTTTAACGATATAACCAACCTCAGATCAGCTTCCTATGAATTATTCTCAGAACTTAAAACAGCCCAAAATGGGCTAGTTGGGATGAATAACCAAGTTTCTAGGTTAAACAAGGATATAGAAATCTCTCTTATTTGTAGGTGAGGAATTATGTGAACAAAATGGCATAAAGCATAAAGAAAAGCCTACAATAGAAATCTTCTATATATATAAAAGTGAAAACCACTCACACCGCAATCACAAAATCTCCAGAACTGTAAAGCCTACAAACTTGAAATTTTGCATGTATGTTCCTCTTGGCTTCTAGGTGCTCACTAAGAAAGGATTTTCTTAGCGAGTATTTCTTAGTATTTCTTATATTATTATTAATACATTCTGATGCTAATTAGTTAGACATTCTACTCCCCCTCCCAACTTGAAAACAACTCTGGAGAGAACGAGATAGGATAGGAGAGGCTTCTGTGGGGCAAGCCTGAGGGAGAGAAGGGGATAGCATAGGAGACATTTCTGTGGGGCAAGACTGAGGGAGAGAAGGGAAAAGGAGAGGCCCATTGTAACGACTCATTAATTTTCAAGCTGTAAGTGTTGCTTTATTAAGCCCGATCACATAGTTTCGTAGCAGAGCATGGGAATTCAGCTAATATATAATAAACAGACAATATATAACCAAGCATTGTATTCTGAATATTATTTTTTTTCTTTAAATCTGAGACAATTTTTGCTTTTGCTACCTTCCCTCATGTGTATGCATATCTACATAAAATAAAATAGAATATATCTATGTGTAATGCATGAAATTAGAATGAAAGTATGAAAAGTGCAATTTGCATGAAGGTTGAAGTCACTGAAACATTCCTAGACCTCCCACTCCCCCCCCCAATAAAAAAAATTCACAAGGCTAAAAATAAAAGTTTAGGTCTTCTTAGTTTTTCTGTTTGGTTGGCAACAAAAATTATGTACGGAGGATACACCAGACAGAACTGTGTTATGAATAAACTTGATTTAGGGATCATCCACAAAGATTAAAGCAATCTTATTAGGCTTATGGAAGGAAGAAGGACGGAAGGAAGGAAGGAAGGAAGGAAGGAAGGAAGGAAGGAAGGAAGGAAGGAAGGAAGGAAGGAAGGAGCATGTCTTCAACCAGTGGTGGGTTTCAAAATTTTTTACTACTGGTTCTGTGGATGTGGCTTGGTGGGAGTGGCTTGGTGGGCATGGCAGGGGAAGGATACTGTAAAATCTCCATTCCCATCCCAATCCAGGGGAAGGTTGATTTCCTCCCAATCAGCTGGGACTTGGGATGCAGAGAATAGATGGGGATGGGGCCAGTCAGAATTTTTACTACCGGTTCTACGAACTATTCAAAATTTCTGCTACCGGTTCTCCAGAACTGGTCAGAACCTGCTGAAACCCACCTCTGCCTTCAACTCAGTCATGACTTCTGGCAACTGCCTGGACAAGTTCATGCATTTTTCTTGGCAATGCTTTTTTTAACAAGTGTTTTGTTATTCCCTTTTTCCTTAAATTGATAGAGTAACTTGGCCCATGGCCCAAGCTCAACCAGTGGTTTGAACTGAAGGCAGGACTAGAACTCATAGTCTCTGATCCAGTCTGGTACTTTTAATCAATAGGCCAATTTGAGTAAGAAAAATTCACTACTAAGAAAATTATTGAATTTCATCTTTATGAAACTGATACAGATAAGAGGTTTCACGTGACAAAAGAAATTGCTCCTGACACTAATAAAAACAAAAGGCTAAAAATTATTGGATATGAATTGCCCATCTTTAGATTGGAAACAACAAACTTCAACAAGTGGCAGCATATCATTCTAGAATCATCTACTTAAATTCCTGAGAGAAAACACAGAACCTGACTGATTTCAAAATGTAAATTAATCTATTTATAAAAGTTTCTGCTTTTGTTGCTTTACTTTTGGGACTCGTACATAACACTTCTTCTTCTTCCTAGCATATTCCTGAGGTGCAGAGTCCGCTTTTTGGATCATTGAATGCCATTTTGCTCAGTCAGCTGCGTCTCCAGGGCTCAGGCCTGTGGCTTGCATATCTTTGTTGATGATGTCGTGCCATCTCTGGTTTGGACACCCGCGAAGTTGCCGGCCATTGACTTCTAGTTGGTAGGCAGTCTTGGCCACAGTGGAAGGTGCTGCTCTCTGGACATGTCCATACCAGTGGAGTCAGCCTTCTCTCATCTTCTCTATGATTGGTGCCACACCAAAATGTTGTCGAATGGTGTCATTTGTGATGTGGTCAAGAAGGGAGATGCCTGATATCCAAAGGAGCATTTGCATTTCCATGGCATGGAAATAGCTTTCAGTCCCTGTTGTTGCTGCCCAGCATTCAGTGCCATACAGTGCAACACGGTGGATGATTGTCTTGTAAATAACACTATGTACATATAAATAACACTTGAACAAAACACTGTGAGATGCTATTTTTTCCAGAGTATCTATCTCCCTCCTCCATTTTTGGCCCTTAAGAACTTGTCACAGCTCCAAACTAATATTGGGAGATAGGAATTCTGATAGAACTACACCTATTTTACACTTTTTAAAAAGGATTTTCACCTTATTTACCAGCATATTGAAGACACATTTTTTTGCATTAGTCAGACCTGTTCTTCATATAAAGATGACACATTAATTGGATTTTTTTTTCATCTTAGCCAGATGCTTTTCATCTGACTCAAAAATGGCTCTGACTGAAAATATGTTAAAATTAATCCAGATTTGCAGCCAGTGTCTTCCTGCCTTGTAAGTTTATATCCATGGGAGAGCTGTGCTATCAGGATGTAATAAAGAAATAATGCCAAGTTGATCTTCATCCACACGATCATGTTCATCTTCAAAGCAGTTTAAAGACAAGTTTTTATTCCAGTGCTCTTCTCTTTTCAAAAAGGAAGAGAAATGCTAGTTGTCATATGAAATTGAAGGAAGAATCCATGCTAGTATCCCGCAAATTTAACATCAGCCATATATTTTCCCAAGTACCAGCGAGCACTAAACTAGAACTAACTAGAACTAAACTAGAACTAACCACATTTCTTTTCAAATAAATATCACGTTTTGAAGAGTCTCCAGAATTTTTCATCTAAATTCCCTGGATTCAAGGCTGTTGCCCTATTTCAAGTCACCCACTCAACAAAAATAAATTTCTGAAAATAAAATGCTACATTTTATTCAGAAACATAACCAGGTTATTTTAATATAAAAAGCCTAAATATCTTGTACCCTTTAAAAAATCCTAATGCTAACCCTAACTCTAACCCCTAACTAACACTAACCCTTAAAACTAACACCAATACTATCCCTAAAAAAAGCAATTGTCCCATGTTCCTGTTCACATTTGAAGGTGGTACCTAAAACAGCAATTCAGATTATTCCCAATTTTTTTCAGTAAAAAGCCTTGTTGAACTCATTAGGACATTTCTGAATAAGCATACAAAGGCTAGCACAGCCTGGAACACATTCATTATGATAACACTTTTGATCTCTATCAAAACTGGATATCGATCTGTCAATTTTTTAAAAAGCTCAATATAGACGTTTTGCATCGTATTATCTTTGGATTTAAAGGGATCATTGCAAGTTCCCGTCCTGCTGTGCATATAAACTTGCAACTTGGCTATTAGCATGTCAGAACAATAAACATAAAATCTTTCTTTCTTGACATAGTTGCTTTTTGACAAGCCAGGAGAGGGTTTTGATATAGGAAACTATTGATCCTGCTCTTTTCACAGCTCTAACCTTTAGTTAACCATGCTGTATAATTCTGCTGAACGTACAGAGTGCTCTGAGGTTTGGGTAACTCATTAAGTTGTTTTAATTGGGCCTGAAGGAAAACTAAATGTGGTTTTTGTAACAAAGGGGTTCTTTGGAAATAAGGAAGACCCCCAGGCTGAGGTCAGGGAGACATATATATCCAAATCAATCCAAGGAAGAAGAACATTCATCATCAGGGGTTCAACTTAATGACAAATCCACAATGCACTCTTTCTGCTGTAAGAAAACAGAATGTGAAAAAAGATAGGAGTCCATATTAACTATGTAAGTCTTCTGTCTGATAGCAGTACCGATTTATCTCTATCCCAAGTTTAGTAAGTGGAACTCATGTCTATCGGCCCTCATTATTAAATGCATAAGATTTTGTTTTTAAGTTAAATATACAGTATAAGTTAGTGGTTTGCAGACCTTATTAGAAAAATAGATACAGAACACCACAAATTCAAAGCAGGGAGCAAAACGAGTTAAGGGATGAAGTAATTAAGGGTGGAAAAAACAATCTCAGAAGTTCTTTCCAATCTAGGCAGTAGCCAGAGACCGACAAAGTCAAGGAAACTCAAACTTTGGAGACCAATCAGAAGTGGGAAGATTTGCTTTTGTCTTAGTTGAATGCTTAAACAGAGAGGAGAATTCTATTGGTCTTTCACCTTAAAAGACTTTAATTAACCCAGTTTGGCTCCTGCCAGGTGAGAAGTATATTTCAGTTTATAGAAGGATGGAGATTCAGAAAGAAATAACCATCTAGGGAAATGTAAAACTAGATAGGAATTAGTAATTATCAGTTCTTTGTAGTTCTTTGTAATGGTTCTTTGTAGCTTCATACCTACTTTGTTCTCCTACATTGTGTATACCTGCTTGAAAAATTAGCTGTGAGTCTAGCCTGTAGGATAACTGAGATTTATTTATCTTCTTTTTCAATAGTGCTCAGTCCTCAGCTCCTTAACCAACATAAGTAGCTTGCATCTTCTTCTGAAATCAGTAATCTTATTCTGATAGCAAATTTAATTTACCATGCATTCCTGGTACTCTGCTAGCTACAGATGAGCAAAAAGCTGACAGAGAAAAAAAAAGTTCCACTTACCTATCCTGTAAAAAAAGATACAGAGTGGAACCTCTATAAGCAACCAAGTTTACCCATCACTCCAGTTTGTGGAAGGTTCTCTATAGAGATTGTGAGAGAAGAGGGAGAAGAGACTGAAGAATCCTTGGTTAGAATGAAGTAAGGTAAAGATTCTCCTCGCACATATGTGCTAATCATTCCCAACTCTAGGAGGTGGTGCTCATCTCTGTTTCGAAGCCGAAGAGCCAGCGCTGTCCGAAGACGTCTCTGTGGTTATGGAGCATGACTAAATGCCAAAGGCGCACGGAAAGCTGTTACCTTCCCACCAAAGATGGTCCCTATTTTTCTACTTGCGTTTTTTACATGCTTTTAAATTGCTAGATTGGCAGAAGCTGGGACAAGTAACAGGAGCTCACCCTGTTACGCAGCACTAGGGATTCGAACTGCTGAACTGCCGATCTTTCGATCGACAAGCTCAGTGTCTTAGCCACTAAGCCACTAAGAACCACTAATCTCACTCCAGGAATTCAATCCTGACCAGCTCAAAGTTGACTCCATCCTTCCACGGTGGGTAAAATGAGGACCCAGATTGTTGGGGGCAATATGCTGACTTTGTAAACCGCTTAGAGAGGGCTGTAAAGCACTGTGAAGCAGTATATAAATCTAAGTGCTATTGCTATTGCTAAATGGGCCAACCCACTACAAACCTGGGCAGGTGTGTGTGAGTACTGTATAAATTCCATGATGGCTTCATTCTACATACGCACTGCTTGTTCTTTCATACTTATATTTCCCTTTGCACAAAAAATGAAAGTAATATACAATTTTAATTTAATAGGCTTGCATTTATACAAATCACTAGAGAGAATGACTACCAGGGCTAATTTATTCCAACCCTTTCAAAAATTTTCTTTAACAGACTCTGCTTAGGTTACTTGCCTGTCCCATATCTGTGCTAATTTTTTTTCCCCCGTCAAGGTTTTCTTGTCTCTCCCTCGACTACTTCAGTTCCTTACTTCTGATGTCCCAGGCATTGTATCTCATTAGCAAATATGACACTTAGCCCAATTTATCCAAGGCTACCATCCTAACAAGAGACTCTGTTTTAATGAAAATGTTTTTTTTCCAAGGACGTCTTTATTAGGGTGATACTTTATACTGCAAGGATTTTCTTCTGTGGTTTGAGAAGCAACAGAGATATTTTTCTGTTATGATAATTTATGTTATTTTGGCATGCTTCCAGAATGGGTCAGGCATCAACATACCTTTGTGCATGTATATGCTGATATGATTAATATATAGTAAGTTACACTGCAGTGAAATTTGCAAAGATATAAATTTGTAAGCCACAGCTGTTAAAAAAAATAAACAATTTTGTATTATGGGGCTAAGGAGACAAGTGAATTAAATTATTGCAAGCAGTCAAACTAAAAGTCCTCTTTTATTTAAAAAAATTATGCTTTGATAGTCTGATTCTGTAAGATAATAAATGTTTCAGCTACTGCCTACCAGGCAACTCAACTGCAAACATCAGACTAATAAACAATTGGTAAATTAGAATTTTTAGTTAAGAGGTTGAAAGCATAGCATCTCAAATGTAGACATTGACTCTTCAGGAGATACTGAATGGGGGTGGGGGTGGTTTTATAGTTCAAAGAACCTGAGATATATGCTAATTATTTTTCACCAAACAATGATCCTGTGAGAAAGGTCTAGTTCCTGGCTCTGTAGCTAGTGTGGGTTTTTTCAGATGGGTTATACGCCAACATCCTGCCTTGCTTTTTGTCTCTTGAATGCAGTTCTGAGATTCTGCCAGGCTTTCACTTGGCCAGGCTGGATGTATTACACTCTTCTATTCTGGGGCACTAAAAAACATCCCTTTAGACCAACATATATGTCCCATTTGGAATAGTGTAGTAGATTCCATGAAAAATGTGCTCTTTTGCTATCTCTGACAAAGGGACAAAGGTATTTATTGTTTGTTTGTTTGTTTGTTTGTTTGTTTATAAAATGTATTGGCCACCCATTTTACTACAGGATAATTCTATGTGGTTTAGCAATCATAAAAGGTAAAAACTGTATACATTAAAGCATAAGCGGTATAAATGTCTTTTCTTATATTTTGTACTGTTGTTATTAAACTTTTATGTATAGATTGACCAGTACCCAGATATATCTTTCAAGGTTCCTGAACTCTGTGCAGATAGATAGATAGATAGATAGATAGATAGATAGATAGATAGATAGATA
>WNWU01000019.1:12834333-12845855 GCA_012654045.1 Ptyas mucosa
AGATAGATAGATAGATAGATAGATAGATAGATAGATAGATAGATAGATAGATAGATATATTTACTGACAAAGAAATAAAGGGAGACTAGTATAGATCTATTTCAAGGTATTTAGCTCTCATCTAAATATTTAGCTCTTATCTAAATAGTTGTCTGATGAGAGCTAAATAGCTTGAAATAGATTTATTCTAGTCTCCCTTTATTTCTTTGTCAGTAAATATAAATTTAACACAAAATAGTTTGTTGTGAAAGCGACTGCCTGAAGGCTCCTGGATTGGGGCTGAAAGGCAAAAGGAAGCAGTATGCTCCTTCCCATATTTGGGTAGACCAGGTGCTTTGATACAAAACCCATATATACATATACATACATACATACATACATACATACATACATACATACATATATTCGCCTTTCAGCTCCAATCCAGGAGCCCCCAAGTAGTTGCATTCACAACAAACCATTTTATACCAAATTTATATTTCATTGATACTAGTCTCCCTTTATTTCTTTATCAGCTATATATATATATATCACTTCTCAGCAGAAGTGAAACTTCTTTTTACCCTCCTTGTTTGTTCTCAAATAGTGATTTGGCCCTTGTTAGAATTAAGTCATACATTCTACTTCAGACTTGTTTAGAGGTCCTTGCTTAACAACCGTCCTGTTCCTGTTTAGTGACAGTTTAAAGTTATGACAGTACTAAAAAAAAAGTAATTTTACAACTATCATAGTGTGCTCATTTTCATGTGATTGATCTTCAGGCATTTTGTAACCATCACAATGTCCTATGTTCATAAATGGTCATGATCTCCATTTGAACACTTGAACAGAGACAACCAGAACCACAAGCACAGTCAATGGAGAAGACTGCAATCAAATTGTGAGTTGTGGTCATGTGGTGTTTCTCTTAACAACTGCATTACTTAGCAAAGGAATTGCCACTTTCAATTGTACTCATTAAGCAAAGATACATTGCAAATATCTACGTTGCATGATCAGTAAGCCTACATAGGAACAAATGCTCACACAAATCTTCTTTGTCAAAGCAGAAATGAAGCCAGCTGCATTTTCAGGGCTATTAATATTAATATATAGAAATACATTGATAGTGAGCTGCCCATCACTGGATTAATTCTAATGAAGACTAACCAAATATTTATATTGCAGTATTTTTGTTTGGGTTCCAGCAGCAAAATGGGAGTTAGAATCACTGACCTACATGGACTTTTCCATATCTATTGAATAAGTATATTTATGAAAGAGACTGTATCATGAGGCTAATAATTATTGCTTTGAAAAGTTTACTGTTTTTTCAAATAGACTTTGTTTGGAGGTAGGGGTTTTTTTTGTTCAAAGAAGCAGGTGCCCGAACAGGTGTTCACCATGGTATTCTAAAATAATTGGGTGGAGGGAAGAAGGTAGGAAGAAATCCCAATTAACGCCAATCTCCTGTTAGAAATTTGGATTCAGCAACAGCCTTTTTGAGAGCATATGCTCCTACACATAAGCAGAATCTGAACAAATACTGAACGATTAATTAAGTAGAGGAACATCCCATTAAAATATCTATAATACATTGTCTTGGCTGCAGAGTACAGTATGGGTTTAGTCCAGCATTAGTGAATGCTAACAGATATTCATTATATCAGAAGGAAAAATTAGATTTATTAAGAAGCTTATTTATTGTTTTTTATTTTATTGATCTTAAAAAGTTGCTCCAAACAATGCTGGGGAACATATATTCCAGTCTCCATAAACCAGATTAAAACAATATCAGGAAAAGGGGAGCAAAAACAATTTTTACAGAATCTACTTATAGCACTGGGAATATTCAAAAGTATAACCAAAATTCAAAAAAACATTCTACTTTCAAACCTATCAAAATCACAGCATTCCAACCCTCGAGACCTGAAGGAATAAATTAAATATTAATGGCCTTCCTAAGGACCAGGAGGAAAGGAGCCATTTCAGTGGTGGGTTGCTCCCGGTTCAGACCGGTTCGCAAGAACCTGTAGTAAAACCAGCGGGAGGCTCCGCCCACCACCCCAGATGTCATCATAGGTGATCCGCGCATGGGCAGAATCTCATTGCGAACTGGTAGTAAAGGTAAATAGAACCCACTTCTGAGCCATTTGGCTATCTGGGAGATGCTATATCAAGAAAAGGAACAGCAATGAGAATATTTCTATGGTTCATAAGGATGGCATTCCCTGAGTTAAGGAAGCTGGAGTGAGCCCACTGAACAATCTTATTGGAAGAGCAATCTTCAGCATGGCAGTTATCCAGGTCTTGCAGATACATAAATGTTGAAAAATCTCACTTCTATCTTAACCACATCTTAGAAAAGGACAAGAAAGAATGTCTTTGGAGGTTCTCAATCATCCACATCATGGTTGTCCCAAAGATGTTTTCCAAAAGGCAACTGGACTTTCCTGGGTTTTGTTGTTTTTTTTTCTTTTTTCCCCTTTGGAAACATTTCACTCCTCATCCAAGAAGCTTCCGAGAAGTAAAATGTTTTCAAGAAAAAAAAACCCCAAGAAAATCTCCTTTGGAACTTTGGAAAAGCACCTTTGGAACACTAAAAAGAGGAAGTGAGGGAGAGGAAGTTCCATTTGTTTCTCAAGTACAGAGACTATTGGAATTAATTATAGGCCAAGTGAAAGACAGACACAGAGATAGTACATGAAGACACTTCCACTAATCTATGTTTGCCATTTGTTCTACTGTCAAATTGACTCACAGGTGCAAAAAGAAGATTCAATCCCTATCTAGTTCTTGCTAAGTATTAGGACAGTAAGTCAGGCAAAAAGCATTGCTAATATTTTTATTCAAGATTATCACATTTGCACCTTGAGGGAAATTTCAATTCCAGTTCTTCTCCTGGAAAATCTTTGTAGAGCTGACATAGAGCCCCACAGGGGGAAATAACAGCTTAGAATACAATGTTGAACCAATAGACAAAGGTTAAGCATTTATCTTTTTCTCTCTTCTCCTCCACTATAATTCCTCCACCTGAAATTACAACTTCCAAAAGGCTGCTTTGTGTTAACACATGATCAAATTCTACAGTTACATAGATTTATATTGGGTGCATTAGGCCTTATCATGCTAGCATTGAAAATTAATTCAGTATATTCCAGTTTTTCCCAGTACATTCCATACCTTACAGGATGTGACAGGAAAATGTCCAAATGTCACAGCTCAGCATACAGAAGATTTAGGGAGCTTGCATTATGTTGAATAGTACGTGGAAATATTCGCTCAGTATTTCTAAAGTATTTTGTTCTGGAAATAAACTAGAGGAAGCTAGAGGAGCAATAAGCTGTAATTGTCTTCTGGCACCACATCCATCTAGAGGTTACAGGTCAAAGAAGGCTGCCTTAGAAAATGGAGAAAGTTTCAATTTGCAAGTATTTTGATTTCATGTTCATTTCCTCTCTGTTAACCCCCTCTTTTTTAAGTTGGCTGACATTTGAAATTCAGTGATTAAGTGTGGTAAAATCATAACCCTAGAGATGAATATAATTCTTAGGCCAGAAGTGTGGTCTTCAGCTAAAGGTCACTTTAAACATGGCCAACAATATGTTAAACTACTGCTGGGTGGAAGTGTCCATGTGGTCAGATAACTTAGACCTGGACATTTTATGGCCCATGGGTCACACTCGGCCTTTCAGCTATCTCTGTCCAGCCCATGGCAGGACAAGGCGATCCTCCAAAACAGAACTGGTTTCTCATGTAGCCCCTTAGGAAAATGAATTGTCCACCCTGCTTTAACTTCATTCAGACAGCCAGGAAGTGAATGCAATCATACATTCCCAAACTCAGTTCTCAGTAGAGATTTTCATCTAAATTCCAAATAAAGATTTTCTACACCATTTCTATTTTTAGGCGTTCTCCATATTGGCAAAATTTATATATTATGCTATATTGCAGTGATGGCTAACCTTTTTGCCATCGCATGTCAAAAATGGGGGGAGCACAGAGAGGTCGCATGCATGCCCATGCCCATAATTCTGTGTGGCCTGGCCCCACGCATGTGTGTGCAACCCCCTGTGCTTCCTCCACTTTTGGCATGTGATGGCATGGTGGGCCCAGTAGGCCTATTTTTCACCCTCCCCAGGCTCCAGAGCCTTTCTAGGAGCCTGGGAAAGGCAAAAACGGCCTTCCCCACCCACCCACCTCTGAGGCCCTCTGGAGGCCGGAAACAGCCTGTTTGCCAACTTCCAGGGGGGGCCAGAAGGCCCAAAAATCAGCAGGCCAGTGCGGACATGTGCACCAGAGTTGAGCCTGTGTGCCCACCGATATGATTTATGTGCCACCTGTGGCACGTGTGCCATAGGTTCGCCATCACGGCTATATTGCATGATCCCAGGCCTTCTCATTTACAAACCATAGTTATACCCAAGTCTTAGACCTAACTCCATTTTATATTTTACACAACCAATGGTAGCTTATTCAGTGAACTGTGGTGAAAAACTAATTTGGTTCACTGTAGTTTCTAAACCTATTCACTGGTGGATTCAAAACTATCACCACTACCACCTTCAAATGGAAACACATGGAAGAAAAAGATGTTATGGTTTCTCAGTCTGACATTACGGATGCACATTGTACTGATTTTAACCCCTTTTGTAATGGTTATTTTGAAATATTCCATAGCAAAATCATAAGCCTGCTGAGACAAGCAGGGTTCCATTCATAGTCTAGAGCAGTGATGGCTAACCTTTTCAACACCGAGTGCCCAAAGCAAGAATGCATAAGTGTGCATGCGCACACCCATAATGCAATGCGCAAGTGACCACCCCGTGTGCACCCCCATGTGTTCATGCACAACCCCCGCATGTGTGCCGCTATGCATGCATGTGTGTCTCCCACATGCACCCCACCCCCCGCACATGCATGGCAGAGACCCAAAAACAAGCTGCTGGCATGAGGCACATGCGCATGCGTGGCGGAGCTAAACTGGCGTGACAGCTCGCGTACCCGCAGAGAGGGCTTTGAATGCCAACTATGGCACATGTGCCATAAGTTCGCCATCATGGGTCTAGAGCAATTCTGAAAGAAGACAGAAAACAATTCTAAGATAACAGATGTTCTAAGCCAGTAAGTTTCAATTTAAGCTATTTTAAGGTATGTGGACTTCAACTCTCAGAATTCTTGAGTCAGCTGGAATAGTTGAAATTGAAGAGTTGAAGTCCACATATCTTAAAGTCACCAAAGATGAGAAATACTGCCTTACACTATAATTCAAAGGTGAGCAGATCACATGCCTTCATCCTGTCCATGAGAAAGGGAAGCCAATTAAAAGTGGGATTACTAGAAGCAAGAAGAGCAAGGATTCTTTTCAAAGTTCTTGGTGAGGAAGGTAAAATGAAACTTGAATTTGCATATCTGTTCTTCTATTCCTTAACTCTAAAATGCTAAGGATTCACAAAAGCATCTTAGCTCTCCACACAGCATGGAATAACCGCAAAACTGCATCTGTAATTGACTGACAGAAAATAATCTTCCTTTTTCAATAGTGTAAAAAAAAAATCCCAAATAATAGGATAAAGATTCCACCTGCGTCAAGCATAACTGAGGAGCATACAGAACATGCTGCAAAACTATAGCCAGGGTACTTTATATAAAGTCTTCAAATTGCTATATTCTATCATGTGATAGACTAAGCAGCTGATCACTGAATAATATTTTGACAAATAGAAAATATAATCTAAACAAAATAAACAAACAACAAACCAGGGGTACAGAGATTGTTTCAAACATGCAAAACGTAAGGATGTATGTTGCCCTGAAGGTGCAGTCAAATTTGCAATGCAAAACATTCTTAAATATATGGGAAATAGTAATCATAATGCTTAAGTAATTTAAGTACACATTCAAAGCAGTGGTGGGATTCAAAAAATTTTACTACCAGTTCTGTGGGTGGGGCTTAGTGAGCGTGGCATGGCTTGGTGGGCATGGCAAGGGAAGAGTACTGTAAAATCTCCATTTCCTCCCAATCAGGTGGGACTCGGGAGGCAGAGAACAGATGGGGTGGGGCCAGTCAGAGGTGGTATTTACCGGTTCTCTGAACTACTCAAAATTTCCACTACCAGTTCTACAGAATTGGTCAGAACCTGCTGAAACCCATCTCTCATTCAAAGTCATTTTCTTCTGGTCCCATCTCCTTTCTTAACAGTTTCCCCCATATTCTAGAGTTCAGAATAGTGTATCATAGAGGCAAGCCTACGGAAGAGAAGAATTAAGGGGAGAGGGCTATTATTGAGAAGAGGGGATTGACTTAATCTCCAAAACAGAGAGCAGGACAAGAAGAAATGGGTGGAAGCTTGTTGAAGAGAGATTGCTTGTTTTAGCAATCTAAAAGTAAGCAAAAATTTCTGACAATGAGAACAATTTATCAATGGTATAGCTTGCTTCCCGGAGTTGTGGGTTTTCTATCACTGGAGGTTTTCAAAAATAGACCAGACAACCATTTGACCAGGATGTTATAAGCTCTCCTGCCTTGAGAATGGATTGGACTAGAAGACCTCTGAGATCCCTTTCCAATCCTATGATTCTATGTTCTATGTCAGTCATGGCAAACCTTTTCAGCACCAAGTGCTGAAAAGGGAGCGTGTGCATGGGTGGCACAGAGTGCCAAAAAGGGAGTCTGGGCCACGACTAGGAAGAGGAGTTGGCCAGGGGCATGCATGTGCCAAAAAATTTACTTCTGGTTTCCGGCGCAAGCATGCACTCCAGCCTGCAAGTCTTCCGGTTACTGCCGCGCATGTGCACAGGCTGATCAGCTGGCCACTGCGCATGCTCACAGAACAGCTATGACAAAGGCCAGCGGATCATCACACGTGCATGCACACCAGAAACCTGGAAGAGGAACGGCCGACGCTGCGCATGCCAGGCTACATGGCTCCACGTGCCACTTCAGGCACATGTGCCATAGGTTCGCCATCCCGATTCTATGTCTTCCAAAGGAGGACAAAAGTGATGGATACATAACCTAAATCTGATCTTAGCTTTTTAAAGTTTCCAGTGTGCTAGTTTTAACCTTGAAGCCCCACCTATTATTACATGTAGAAAAGGGGAAGGGCTTTATTAATGTGATAATGAGCCCATAGATTAATTCCATATTCTCTACCCAGATGCCATTGTGCACAGGAATATCTCAATTTGACTGGATATTAAGATCTTCCACTCAGATGCTAGTTTGAATATCACCACTGCCTGATTTATTTATTTTTAAAAAGCCAAAACCTTTTTCATATTTGACACACTGTTTTTAATTGTTGGGGTATTTTTGTATCTTTTTTTTTTGACAAATTAGAGGTTTGAGGTTTCTCCTGGTTTTCTCTTTATAAAAAACAATGCTGCAAATTAAGTTGTGCTGAAAGAAAGTGACTGGTCCTATTGCATCCTATCTTTTAGGCACAGGCAAAAGAAGTCTTAAATTATTCAGCAATTCAGCAAAGGTATCATCGGTCAGGAAACACATTCAGTCTACACATGAACAGAGTCATCAAGGAAACCAAAATAACAATTGTGAAGTACTAGCTTCCCACACTGAAATGTGTTGAAGGTATGATTAATAACTATCTTGTCTCTTTTTCTCGTAACACTGTAATACTAGTGGAAGCAAACGCTATATGTGTGAGGTAATGTTGCTAAGAAAAATTCTTGAAAATTTGATCCAAACCTAAATAAAAACCGCTCGCTTCCTTCAGGTATGCATTCAATTAATGCAGATCCTTTACATTTTTGGCTCTCGGTATAGTGCAGTTATTGATATTTTTCCTCCAGATTTAAAACCATGCTCAACATCAGCTTCCTTTTATAAATATTCAGTATACAGGTTCAATAAATAAGGGAAGAGCGTACAGCATAGCCTCATTTCTTTACCAACCTGGAGCCAACCTGGCACTGTTGTGAACAGAGGAGTGGAGGACTCTTCTCGTGAAATATCTCTGAACTCACTCAATTGTATTTATGTCCAATATGCAGTGCGATATGTTGAGGGATTCTGGAGTTGGTTACCTGAACTTCTTTCCTCTCCCATATCCTTCTTGGGACTCTGAAGTCTCTTAATCTGGGCATCTCTCTTTATTGAGAAGCTCTATATTGCCAAAATTCTCGCCCCCACCTGCTCCTCCAAGTGTATATTCCATCACAGTAACATTTAAGCAGTTATGCACAAACTGGGTTTGAAAGCTGGTCCTCTCCTGAGGAACCCTGATGAGATAAAGAAATGGCACCATCCAATGGTGAAATCCATTTTTTTTACTACCGGTTCTGTGGGCGTGGCTTGGTGGGCATGGTTTGGCTCGGTGGGCGCGGCTCAGTGGGCGTGGCAGGGAAAGGATACTGCAAAATCTCCATTCCCACCCCACTCCTGGAGGAAGGATGTTGCAAACTCTCCATTCCCACCCCACTCTGGGGCCAGCCAGAAGTGATATTTGCCAGTTCTCCAAACTGCTCAAAATTTCCGCTACCGGTTCTCCAGAACTTGTCAGAACCTGTTGGATTTCACTCATGGCACCATCCAATTTTACTAAATGGCAGGTAGAACCTTGCATCAGTCTCTGAAAAGCTTAATTTAGTAATTTTAAAAAAGCACCTCATGGTTGTAAACAGAAACTGATTTACTACTAATTTTCCTCTTTTTAACTTACAGTAATTGAAATAACACTCTTCTATCAATCTCCACCATTTTACAACTGAGTTTGAACGAACATCAGACAATCATGCTGAACATCTTCCCCGGATCCATCCTGTTCAAATTAGTTAAGTGGCCCCTTGAATAACACTTCACTTCACCTACAATATTCACATGCTTCACTCGAGTTGTTTCCAGGCTCTTGTGCCATCCTACTCTTTCAGCTAAAATGCTTATTGGATTTTGTCCTGTTTATTGTTTCTACAACGGCTGGCTCACATTGTTATATTTCTTTCTCTGATTCTTGCTACCTTATTTTCTAGTTTCCTTTATCTTATTTCTTTTCTGGTTCACTTCTTCTGACTTTCATTTCCCTTCTTCTCAAACCACTCCCCTCTGATTCATCTCATTATTATTTTTTTCACACTTTCGCTCTTGCTTCCTCTTTTCTTACCATTTGTGTCCCCTTTTTTCTATTCCCTCTTGTCTCATTTTACCTTCTTCTCTTCTCTTCATATATTATCGTATCTCAACCTTCTTTTCATCCCCTTAGGTAAAGGTTCCCCTCGCACATATGTGCTAGTCATTCCCGACTCTAGGGGGCAGTGCTCATCTCCATTTCAAAGCCAAAGAGCCAGTGCTGTCTGAAGATGTCTCCGTGGTCATGTGGCCGGCATGACTTAACGGCAAAGGCACACAGAATGCTGTTACCTTCCCACCAAAGGTGGTCCCTATTTTTCTACTTGCATTTTTTACATTCTTTCAAACTGCTAGGCTGGCAGAAACTGGGACAAGTACCGGGGGCTCACCCTGTTACGCGGCACCAGGGATTCGAACCGCTGAACTGCCAACCTTTCTGATCAACAGCTCAGTGTCTTAGCCACTGGCCACCACATCCCTTCATCCCCTTAAAGCGTGCACTATCCAAGAATAAATTATTTTGGCATGTTTAAAAAAAGATAATTGTGCCACTGTTATGCCCCTTACTGGCCTTAAAACATTGGCCATTTTCCATTTTATGACATCCAAAATCTGTTTCAAAATGCTTGGTTTATTTGAGTGATTGCTAAATGGTAGGATCATCCCTTGTAATACTTTCAGTATTGATTTCCTGTAAAATAAGGATATGGTACCAAATAAAGCCCATTTCTGTCCTTCTCCATCCAATAAAGGCCAGGAAAAAGGACCACAAAAAAACACTTTACAGCTCTTCTGTAACCGAAGAATATGAGTTACACTGAAGGATCTCTAGTCCTTTCTGACTCTAGATTTTGCTCTTAACTCCCTGTGTTTTATATATATAATAAGCTCCAAGTCAAGGCAAAGGACATTTCAGTGTTAGGAGTGGAATCCCCATTTTTCCAGTTATCTTCAGAGATGTCTAAGCATCTAATTTTTTCATTTCATTTTGTTACCTTTCAGTATGCTGTAGACCAACATTGCCCTCTGCTGGCAATTTCTTATCATTTCATATTGCATAAGAAAAAATAAATGCAACTAAAATGTCCTACTTAATTCCTGCTTGCTTTCCTCTAAAAATATATACATTTTGGGAAAGAATCAGGTACCGGCTGCTGCTAACAGTATGCCATCATCCCCTTTATTTTCAGTAGAGGTAGGTAGGTAGGTAGGTAGGTAGATGATAGATAGATAGATAGATAGATAGATAGATAGATAGATAGATAGATAGGAGAGGGGGGGAGAGAGAAAAAATAAAGCTGATAAAATAGAGATAGGTAAGAGTCAGACAGACGAACAGATGGACAGACAGAAAGACAAACAATCTTTATTCTTTAAATACCAGGTAGAGCAGGGAATCTGTCAGGTGCCAAAGAATTATCACTTCATTTGGAAAGTATGGCTGGTCAAACTTTAATCTGGACTCAAATCCATTTTTTATTGATCTGACCATTATTAATTCAGCAATAATATACCCTTCCACCATTCCTACAAGAACAGACCTAATGCTGAAGTAAATCTAAAGTATCCAAAGTAAAGTAGATGTCCTCAAAGCCATATATCTTGCTCAGAAAGTCTAGTGATGAATGTTTTTGTGGAAAAAAACCCCTCCACTTAAATAACCAGCCATATGTGTGAACAGTGGTCTATTATTACTTCAACAGAAGCATTTGTCAGAAGGAGGAGCAATCAAGGCAAGAGTTGATTCTATCTCAACTGGAGTCAAATAAGGAAAGATTCTCCATTCTTCTCTGGTTGCAAGTAAATACAGTAAGAAGGGAACAAAAACAAAAAATTGGAAAGAAGGTTGATTTCAAACAAGACCTACATTTTTTAAATCAACTAATCCTACAAAACCATAATTACCTCATCATAGGTAAAGGTAAAGGTAAAGGTTCCCCTCGCACATATGCGCTAGATAGGAACCTGTTTCATAAGAGAAGAGCAACAAAGATGATTAGGGGACTGGAGGCTAAAACATATGAAGAACGGTTGTAGGAACTGGGTATGTCTAGTTTAATGAAAAGAAGGACTAGGGGAAACATGATAGCAGTGTTCTAATATCTCAGGGGTTGCCACAAAGAAGGAGTCAAACTATTCTCCAAAGCACCTGTGGGTAGAACAAGAAGCAATGGTGGAAACTAATCAAGGAAAGAAGCAACTTAGAACTAAGGAGAAATTTCCTGACAGTTAGAATAATTAATCAGTGGAACAACTTGCCTGCAGAAGTTGTGAATGCTCCAACACTGGCAATTTTTAAGAAGATGTTGGATAACCATTTGTCTGAAGTGGTGTAGGGTTTCCTGCCTGGGCAGGGGGTTGGACTAGAAGACATCCAAGGTCCCTTCCAACTCTGTTATTCTATTCTATTCTGTTCTGTTCTGTTCTGTTCTGTTCTGTTCTGTTCTGTTCTGTT
>WNWU01000019.1:12845865-12855865 GCA_012654045.1 Ptyas mucosa
TTCTGTTCTGTTCTGTTCTGTTCTGTTCTGTTCTGTTCTGTTCTGTTCTGTTCTGTTCTATTCTATTCTATTCTATAATGTGTGCTCATTCTGTTTCTCATTTGTTCAGGTTCTTCTTTCTGTTTTAGAAGAGGTTGTCAGGGAGTTGATTGATCCCATCCTGGCTCTGGGATAATCGCACCCTGGTTTAGAGGTTTGGACCGAGGCTTTTCCTCGAATGTATACATTAAGAAAATAAAACCCGAAGATTTTCTAAGAGAAAACTCATTTTATTGTAAAGTAAAAAAAATAACTCTTACTATCTAATTAATTGGCTACATCTTGGTAGCGTTCCTGCCTCACCTCTTGGCAGGAGAACAAAGGAGTAAGAAGAAGGATAATGGAGGCTAGAAAGGAATGCACGCTTGCACACTTAATACTGATAACAAAACTTGGCAAAACTACAGTAAGCCTATTAGACCAAAAATGACAGCTCAGCTGGGAAATACAAGAACGCAGTGACAGAGGTGGGCTAAAACAGTTTCCTATCTTTAAACTATTTCATAGATAGTGGAGGTGAGAAAACATTGAGTGGGATTTGGAGGGGAAGGTGTTAAATATTTCCTTCTTTCTTCCCTAAAAGGAGAAAGGGGCCATGGCGATAGATTTTAAAGGAATATTTTTAACTGAAATGGAATTCTGCTGCTGATGCTGCTGTGATTGGTAGAATTGCAATCAATATCTTAGCAGGTTACTGTCTCTGTCTATAGTTCCTCTGTTTGAATTGATACTGGCTCATAATGCACCGTTCCAGAGGCATCCTTTAGAAAGAAAAGTTGATAATATCCTCCTTAACCTTTCATGAACCAGTGACATTCAAATTGCAGCATTGTCTGGAAAATAATAATCTACCGAGCCACTGATTAAGGCTCCAATGACACAGGGGATTGACATATGCCGAAAAGGATTTGCACTTAAAACAAACACAACCTTATCTTGTCCTTAAAAGTTTTCTCTTTTTTTGAAAATAGCAAATTCTACTTCCTTTCCTTCCCCTTGCATACTCCCATTTATTATTTGTGTGTTGATTTGTGTGACTTTATACCATCTCCATTGCAAAACTACGGTATGTCATATATCAGCAACTAGAATGATACCATAATACATTCACATGAAATCATCATATACAATCCAAAATAATTTGACTACCAACATTCATTTTCCATGTCATATCTTGTACCAGAGTTCTCCAGAAAAGAGCTGGATTTTTTTTAGGAATGGCAATTTCTTAAAGCTTGAGTTCAACATAATAGAACAAAAACAACTATGCTTCTTTATGAGAATCAAAAGGAAGATAAATCCATATTTTAAATAAAATGCTATGAAAACACTCAGAAGTATTTTAAATAAAATGTGACTTGTAGCTTTCCTGCAATGCAGTTATTTTCAAATGTGATAACATAAGAATTTATTTACATTCATTAATTAACCAATTAAACAGTAGAATATCAATTCACTAATAAATCTTTATTTAGTGATGCATTTATCCATGATGGCATTTGCATTTTTCCTTGTTGAAAGGCAAAATCAACATACTCTTTCTAAAAATATGTATTTAATTCAGTTGCTTCAACCCACTTTAAAATGATATATTTCCACCAACATTCCAGAATAAAATTCTAAATGACATCATTGAAGTTAGAATATTAAATCTTCACAATATCCAGGAAATATGTTTTCCTTTGTTTTTCTCTGGAAGTTTAAATGATATAAATTAAGTACAGTGTTCTGGCATATATTTTAAATAAATTATAATTAAATAATGTGGTGGCGCAGTGGTTAGAGTGAAGTACTGCAGGCTACTTCTGCTGTTCACTGACGGCAAGCAGTTTGGCAGATCAAATCTCACTAGGCTCAAGGTTGACTCAACCTTCCATCCTTCCACGGTGGGTAAAATGAGGACCCACATTGTTGGGGGCAATAGCTGATTCTGTAAACCGCTTAGAAAGGGCTGTAAAGCAGTGTGAAGTGCTTTAGTCTAAGTGCTATTGTTATATTATTTCATCTGTAATTTATGTTTGCTTTAATTGAAATTGATATAATGGTTTTCAATCAAACTAGATTTCTTAAAAGTAAATTGCCTTGTGATCAATAAAATACTGGGATGAAGATTTAAGCATTGTTAGAATCAGTAAACAAAACTTTTATCTGTGTGCTAAAGAATAAATTAAGACCTATTAAAACCGTTGAAGACTCTGTCTATTGATGCGAAGGATTACACACCAAAGGCAGAATTCAATACAAAGCTAAATATTTTTTAAACTCACTCAGATAGAAATAAATGAGTTCGAATCAGACTTTTTAGGCTCAATTATGTTTAGACTATATTCAGAAAAATTAATGTAGCAAATAAGTTGGACTAACTTTCATCTCCTGCTTAACCATCTATTTTTAGTCTGGGGGAGGATATTGATCCATCATTTCTCTCTTGAGTGGATGCATTAAATATATACAAAATTCAGGAGAAATAAGTAACACAAAAATAATACTAGTGAAATTTGTAACTGAATCGTTATTAACAAACAATTAAAAAGGAACTTTAAAAACTATAAAAAGTAAAGCAGAACAATAACAACACTTAAAAGATTATGAAGAAGGGATTATCAAGAAGGGATTATCAAGAAATTATATAGAATTTCACAATTTTACAAAAGCACTGAAAAAAGATGGCATACAACTAGTTTTGCACATATGACTGTTGTTGCATTCCCTTGATCGTGTGATCAAACTGTCAGTGCTTGGCAACAAGCATGTATTTAGAATGGTTGCAGCATCCCAGAGTCATGTGATGGCGATTTGCAACCTTCCTAGGATGCCTCTGACAATTAAAGTCAGTGAGGAAAGCTGGATTCACTTAATAGCCATATGATTCACTTAACAACTGCAGTTATTCATTTAACAATCATGACAAAAAAGATTGTAAAGGCAGGCATGTGTCACTTAAAAAACCACCTTGCTTAGCAACAGAAATTCTGGCCCCAATTGTGGTCATAAATCCAGGATTTATCTATTGTATAGAGTTTCAATCCCAACCAACATCTTGGCTTATTTTTTCATACTTTACAGAAGTCTCTGTTATGGAGCCAAGTATCATTCTTGTAAATAATAATGGAGTTAGATTATGGTATTCAGTGGTGCCATTTCAACTGATGATGAAAGTGTGCAGATGGTATATAGTTTTGTTTTTATTGGACTCAAGAACAATTTGCAATAGCAATAGCACTTAGACTTACAGTATATACCATTTCACGGTGCTTTACAGCCCTCTCTAAGCAGTTTACAGAGTCATCCTATTGCCCCCAACAATCTGGATCCTCATTTTGCCAACCTTGGAAGGATGGAAGGCTGATTCAACCTTGAGCCAATGAGACTCAAACTGCCCACCGTTAGCAGAAGTAGCCTGCAGTACTACATTCTACCACTTTACCACCATGGCTCTTACAATAACAATAATTCGCTGGAAAAATAAGGAACAGGTTAAATGTAGGAGATAAAAGCAGTAAGCATCTTATCTTGACAGATAAGATGATAAAGGATAAAGAAATTTCTACTTACAACCAAGATCAGAATTCTAAAAGCAATTTTTCCCCAGTAGAAATTTATGATTGTGAATGCTGGCTATTGAGAAAGTTTGAAAGAACACCTTTGAATTACAGATCTGGAGTTGTTACTGATGATGTTGTACCATGGCCTGCAAGAAGAACCAATAAATAGGCCTTGAGAAAAAAAAATAAAAGACAGTTGAGACAATGTTCAGCAAGCAGAAATTCATAAACTTCAGACATGGGATATTAGAAGGTGATGGATTAGGGGTGGAAAAAGTCAGTTCTGCTTGGCAAACCTGAGAGCTGTAAAAAAGAGAGAGAGAGAAGCAACGGATGAGATGGATGGACATATCAGGCACATCCCTTGAATGTCCTTGGAAGAACTGCAGATTGTCAGGTATAGATAAAGTTAGAGGACATCTGCCCATTCAGTTACCAAGAATCAGACTCAGCTAGATGGTATCTAACTAATGTTGCTTTTCAGAACAGTCAGCTTCTTTCTTTCTTATTTATGTACTTACAGGTTCTCATCTAAAATAGTTCTTTTATTTAAAAAAAATGAATGGCCTTTTGGTTGGGAACGGAATGAAGCCTTTTGATGGGGAAGGGTCACAAACATTGCTTGCCCATGGCTGCAGCTAATGGTGGGTCACTTCCATCCAAAGTTCAACTCTATTGTGTTTTTTTTTTCAAGTATAGTTTGTAGAGCCAGGATGGACACTTGATGAGAAAATTGTAAATGCTGTGACAAAACATGCATTTATAAACCTATCTACAAGACACTAACCAGTTTGGGATATCATTTTATTTGATCTCATTTACTTGGGATCAGTGGTGGGATTCAGCCAGTTCGCACCACTTTGGGAGAACCGGTTGTTAACTTTCTGAGGAGTTTGGCAAAGTGGTTGTTGGAGAAATCATTAGGGAAGAGAACCAGTTGTTAAATTACTTGAATCCCACCACTGCTTAGGATGGTATATGAAGTCAGCCATTTTGTAAAGCCAGCACTTCCAGGTACAGTGTAGCAGTGTAGCACAGCTGTTTCAGGGGTGGACCATGGAAAATATCAACTAGAGAGAAAACCCTTCCCAAATCACTGCTTGGTGCACCCATTTCATTGGGTATTTAGTTCTCAGAGAGATTTGTTATCCAACCTAGCTGCTGTCTCTTGATTACCCAGAGGAAGTCCTTAGAAGGCCAACTCACATTGTTCTTAGAGTTTTCTTAGTGTCATGGCTGTAGATCACAGGTGTAAAACTCGCGTTCTCACGGCATCGTCACGTGACGTATCACGACTTTTTTTCCCCTTTGTTAAACCAGGCATGGCCAATACATGACGCATTCGGCCTGTGGGCTATGAGTTTGACACCCCTGCTGTAGATTGATTTATTTATGGGGACTCTGAAATTTAATAAACTATTATTGAACTATGGAAGTTTATATAGACCTCCCAACATGTCACACCAATATGCGAAGGATTCCATTAAAAAAAAGAGTATTATTTGTTTATTTCACTTCCTAACCAAAGGTGAAAACGTGAGGACCCAGATTATGGGGGCAATAAGCTGTCTTTGTATAAATATACAAAAGTATGAAGGCTATTGCTTAACACATTGTAAGCCGCCCTGAGTCTTCGGAGAAGGGCGGCATATAAATAAAGTAAAAAAAATAAAAAAATAAAAAAATAAAAATAGTCTTTTCATACTTTTACACTCACTGAGACAAAATTCTGTTTTCCCACCTGCCAGTAGAGTTGTCAAAATAGAGACTTATTAAGGTCAACCATTATTCATGGTTTGCATCTCAGTAGAAAGGACTTCTCAGTGGAAAGGTTTTGATGAAAGGAGGAGAGATCCTCAAAGGGAATATCCTCAGTCTGGGAATTAAAATCATCCATAAGTGATGGAGATTACATTTTTAAAAAATGGATCTAACTTGTACAGGCAAAGTGGGCTTCTGATCAAAACAGTTTCAAGTTTTCGTCCACACTTCTTTGCTTGTAGAAACCTGTATTGTACTGCACAGTTGAGGGTACTCACAACTTTGAGAAACCCTGTGAAATACCAATTGAATTATAATTATTAGTTTTCTTTAAATTTGTCATAATTAAAAATTACCCAGTATATAATTAATACTTGAATTTTAATTTATATACCATTTTAATTATACTTAAAATTTGTTCTTAATTATTAAAATGAAAACTATAGGTGAAACCTAGGCTCAATTAAATCATTAATTTTGTTCATGGAGATACACAAATCCATTTGTCATTTCAGTGGGAGATGTCACAGTTTGAAGGACCCCTGCCTTAAATAATGAGAAACAAGATGTCAAATGAGAATTTTATGAAAGGGAGGTGTCAAATAATGTTTACATAATTAGTATATACATAAAGGACAAAAACCAAAATAAAAGGAAAGGAAAAAAGAAAGAAAAAAAAATAAGAAGAAAGAAAAAAATGCAGAAAACAATCCACTTGTTAATAATTAAAGAAGTGACTTCTGCCCTTCTTTAGAGCAAATAAAGTAATTACCTTTCTCTCTCCTTAGCATTACAATAATTCCTTCAGCCTCTTATTTAATTCCATCATCAAAATTAGAAATTACTATTTCACTTTTTTTCACTTTCAGCAAAACATCTATAAAACAAGTCAGTTTTGCCAACTTTGCTAACTCTGCCATCTTCCATTGTAGGTATTTCAATTCTGCAACCTATTCTTCCATTGTAGGTATTTCAATTTTTTCCATTTTTGCACATATTACAATTGTAGAAAAATGCACTTACCATATATAAAATCTGCCTTTCATAAGTATTTTCTATCCATAAGTCCCAATAAGAAAAGTTCTGGTTCCCTAAACATCTTTGTTGCACTTCTCTGCTCTCTTTCTAGAGCAAGGGTGTCAAACTCGATTTCATTGAGGGCCGCATCAGGGTTGTCTTTGGCCTCTGGGAAGACGGGGTGAGCGTGGCCAAGGTGGGCATGGCTAGCTTGACATAACTCATGTCGGGGGTGTCTGTGGCGACCTGAATGCTCTGCCAGTGAAAACGGAGTTTGGGAGGGCCGTGCGCGGCCCTCGTGAGCTCCATTTTTGGTTGCAATAGCCTCCTGCAACCCTCTACCAGCCAAAACAGACCTCCAGAGCTCCGTTTTCATTGGCAGAGGCACTGCAGGCCAGTTCTTCACTGTTTCCAGGATGGTTCCATGGGCCAGGTCTAAGCACCCCACGGGCCACATCTGGCCCACAAGCCTTGAATTTTACACCCCTGATCTAGAGTCTCAAAATCTTTTTTAAGTCATGGGGACCAAAACTGGATGCAATATTCCAAGTGTGGCCTTAGTTTACTATATATGAAATAGTAAATTCAATTCTTCTGTCCTAAAAAAAATAAAAAGTCCAGGTCTGTTGACCACCAAGAGCATTTTGCTCTTATCGGGGATTTAAATGGAGCAGACCTTCTTTGTCCATTTATTGCTGATGTAATCTCAGTTCCCACATTGATAAAGATTCAGGGGACAGTTTTATATGCAGCCACCTGCACTGTTCATCCTTATCAGTGAACAGACCCACCAGAATTACCTGCTACTTTACAGAAAGACAATAAAAAAAAAGAAAATGAGGACAACTTCTTCCAATATGTTAGTGATATATTGCTGTACCCAGGAAATTGTTCAATTGCTGGGCTTCTTGGAATTCCATCCTTTTTCATTTTAGTGCCTCTTGCTAAAGATACTTAATTAGAATTGTGCTTGGAAAAGGAACAATTTCAGTTTATCGGAGAGGCTAAGAGCCTGACATCTGCTTTCTGAGAATGATGGGATTTATTGCTAAACAAATGTAAGTGACTCAGAGTTGGAGAAAGCTGTTGGTATGATAATCAATCATATGTAAGCAAGCTATCATGTGTAAGTTATCATTTTACTTTGTCTTTGGAACAAAGTACACAGCTACATAAAGGTAAAGGTAAAGGTTCCTCTCGCACATATGTGGTAGTAGTTCCCGACTCTAGGTGGTGGTGCTCATATCCATTTCAAAGCCAAAGAGCCAGTGCTGTCTGAAGACGTCTCCTTGGTCATGTGGCCGGCATGACTAAACGCCAAAGGCACACGAAACCTTCCCACCAAAGGTGGGCCCTATTTTTCTACTTGCATTTTTTACGTGCTTTCGAACTGCTAGGTTGGCAGAAGCTGGGACAAGTAACGGGAGCTCACCCCCATTACATGGCAGTAGGGATTCGAACCACTGAACTGCCGACCTTTCGATCGACAAGCTCAGCATCTTAGCCACTGAACCACATGTCCCTTCATAGCTACATAGGGTACACATACACATACACAGCTACATAGGGCAGCAATATTTATTAAACCACCGAGGTTTCAGAAGAAGTTATAAAATTTGGAAAAATCAGAATAACAAAGAAATGTTGGTTATTAGTTCAACTCAAAGTTTATAGGCATGGAAACAAATCTTCCATGAACCAGGAACCAAACTATACATAACAGGTGTGCATAAAGCTTTATCAACACTTATTACAATGTATTTATATAAAGAAAAAATAATTCAGGCCTTCAAAATCTATAGAGACTTGTCCACACATTTATATTTCAAATCACCGTTGTCCGATTGGTTTAATTCACATCTATGGCTATACAAGAAAAAGTACAAGCAGTTATTTTACTTTATTATATACCACCCCACAGGATACAATTTATTCAAATGCAAACAGAGTTTGAAAAGTAGATATATTCTTTCTTTTAATGAACTTTTTTTAATTTCTACAGCAAATGTTCATTCCATTATGTTACCATTTAATCTTGCGTTGACAATCTTAATTTCACTGAAGTGACTGATAGAAATAAATATTTTAATAAAGTTTTAGCTATTAAATGCAGGTACTTCTGGATAAAAGGGTATTATTGTTATTTTAAAATAATATCATCTTTATCAAAACTCTATGCATATCATGGTGTAATTTTAATCAGCTAATGACCATAGAAATAAAGTATGAAATCATTCTGGAGATGTTTTCCTGTTCATTGCCCAAGTGAAATTCCATAACAGTTTCCCACAAAGCAGTTCAAATTATCACAGATTAAATGCCCCTTGCTTTAATTCACTTCCATTCGTTAATGTCTTAAGACCATGAGTTGGATAGTGAAATATGTTTCTTTATGATAAACAAGACAGAAGGGAGATCTTTCTTGGCACTTGGTTCATATCTAAGTGCTTTTCTTATAGCAGAGTGTCAAATATTTCATCAGGATATAAGAGGAAGCCTGAAAATATGCTGTCATCTTCAGCACTGACGTAAATCCCATTCCAATCCCTTGTGACTTCTAGCCATACTTGGTCCCCTACATTTAACTTCAGAATGGTAAGGAAGGAAGCCTGGTCTATCTCTTGGCCATAGAGTGTCTCCCGACTTCTGATCATCTTCTTGTTCTGACAGACAATACTGATGCGGGCAGGACGCCCTCGTATCGTCATGTGATAGGAGAAGACATAAGCCCCAGCAATGCTGCAATTAAATTTCCCTGTCAACGGATTATAATGTTCCTGGTCATTGTACAGTAACTTGTCAAACTTAATGGGCAGGTTTGGGGGTGGGAAAGGTTTGGATAGACCAACGCTAAATGCTGATCTGGGGAGGGTTGGAGTTTCACCTTTTGGACCTTTTGGGCCTCTTGCACCTTTTTTACCAGGGGTTCCTCTGATTCCTTTGAAACCGAGACTTCCTTTCACCCCTGGAGGCCCCATCAAACCAATTGGACCTTGGTCGCCTTTATCACCCCTAATTCCAGGTTGCCCTTTTTCTCCCTTTTGCCCATCCTCCCCATGTCCACCTTCTACTCCTATGTCTCCTTTAATGCCCTTTTCTCCTTTTGGCCCAGCGTCACCCTTATCTCCTCTTTCTCCTTTTTCCCCTGGATCCCCCAAATAGCCCTTTTCGCCAAGATCCCCCTTTTCTCCTTTTTCCCCATTTTCCCCATCAACACCTGGTAACCCCAGTTCCCCCATGTCTCCTTTCTCTCCTTTGGTCCCATTCTCACAATTTTCCCCCTTGGAGCCCTTTTGTCCTTTGACTCCAGGAAGACCATGGTTTCCTTTATCTCCTTTAAATCCAACTTCCCCTAGAAGTATTAAAGACAGAAGGAAAAGGTTAGAAGGAAAAACGTCAAGCAACATCGTGCTCCAGTTCATGCATCAGCTCAAAATTGCCAGGTCCCTTATTCTTATAGAAATTGCATTTTCCCCTTCCCGTCACCATAATGACTTGGTTTCTAAGAGTCTGTCCCTTTCGCAAAGCGTGTAGAAGAAGAATACTATGTAGATATGGGCAGGAGGCATGCAAGTATACAAGTATATCTGTGAAGAAATTGTTGGTTGGAATAGGTGTGTCCTGGAGCCAGGTAGTCC
>WNWU01000019.1:12858365-12898322 GCA_012654045.1 Ptyas mucosa
TCTCCTCCTTGTGCAAACTTTGTTCCCTCCATCTCCACCCTGCTTAGATTTATTGTAATTGAATTTCTAAATTTAAGACCTCTATTTATTGTTTTATTGGTTTATACTGTAGTTTTTTCCTTGTCTGTAAGCCATCTAGAGTTGCCTTTGCCAAGATGGGCAGCATATAAGGTTGATAAATAAATAAATGGGAGAAGATGACCGAAGTCAGAAATCAAAGATTGTTTTTATTGTTTCCTCAGAAGGTTTTCACCCTAATTTGTTGGGAGACTAATTCTAATTAGGGCTCCTCATCCCATGTTTTAGCTCTGCTTTCTTTATCCCTTCAATAGGTCAACTAAATACATGAAAGTTCACTTTTTACATTTGGAAAATATTGCTAAATCAATCCAATCCATGGTGGTGGTGATAGTTGTTTTCAAGAATTTTAATATTGTTCTTACCTTTGTTTCCTTTGAATCCTTTTGATCCCTGTAATCCAGGAGTTCCTGGTAGACCAGGACGGCCTTTTTCTCCTACTTCTCCTTTAAGTCCTATTTTTAAAAAAACAAGGAAAGTATTTGAAAAGATTCATATGTCACAAGGTCTTTAGTACTGTTATTTAGTTTTGCTATCCTAAGTCTTTGGATTCCCTCAAAGTTCCATTTTATTAGAGATGTCATATTGGCACATCTTCCAGGTTTCCCCACCCAAAGGAAAGTTCAAGTCACTGCCCAACACCCACATGTCCATCACATGGCCCAATCCAAGCACCGTCCCAACTGGAGATGCCTCCCAGTTCCAGCTGTCCAGGTGCAGGGCAAGATGTCCTTGACTTTCTGAGAAATGAATATTATTATGACTATATATCACGCTGGCTCCATACAATTCCCCCTCCCAGTTTCCCACAGTAGTAAATGTGGCAGGCCTGAAGATCCAACGAAAAAGATGGCTTCCAGGCCTGACACTACTATTATTTGCTATCTGTAGAATAGGAAGGCTGCCTTTGAACACATAATTATTATGTGTTACGGTTGTTGAAAATCAACAACAAACTTTCAAAGCTACTGATAGGCTTTTCATTATGAAAAATAGATAAAACTGCTCAAATTAAAGAGGAGCAAAGTGAGCTTTGTTTTGTTTTTGAATAGTCACGCACTTTATCTGCTGTTATGCTGCTTCTTCGCCCCACCCATCCTAGAACTTACACAGAGTTCGAAAACAGATTCATACCTCCACCTGTTGCCAAAGATTGGGGGCGGGGGAGAAAGACAGTTGGTTCATATCTTACTAATACTGTAGATGCATTACAGTATTTCATATTCATGTTGGTTTAGATTTTCCTTGAAAAGAATCTAAGAACAGATTGCTTTTCCGATCTAAATAAAGATTGATTTTTTACTAGTTTAGGGCCTTCTGAATCAGCATTGGCATCCTGGCTGTTTCCCTGGTAGCATCCCAAAAGAATAAAAAAAATTATTTTACTTTTATATGGTAGCTCAAGAAATATATGTTTGAGTTAAGGATAGGTAACAGAGCAGGGGGCTGCATGTTGTTCCTCTTCTATAACACCTCCTTAGCTCAAACTAGTATTGAAAAGAGCAGCGATGGCGCAGTGGGTAGAATGCAGTACTGCAGGCTACTTCTGCTGACTGCTGGCTGCCTGCAATTTGGCAGATCGAATCTCACCAGACTCAAGGTTGACTCAGCCTTCCATCCTTCTGAACTGGGTAAAATGAGGACCCAGATTGTTGGGGGCAATATGCTGACGCTTACAGAGGGCTGCAAAAGCACTGCGAAGCAGTATATAAGTCTAAGTGCTATTGCTATTGTCCTGAGCATGCATGACTTATGTGCAAGCTCAGGAAAAGTCACAGCCCCTTTAAGAAGCAGTCAAATGATAATGCTGCTGTGCTGGGTATAAAACACCTTTGCTTGGCCTGGATATAGCATATTTTTATATCAAGCCAGTGGCCCATCTAATCCAGCATTCTAGATGATACCGTAATCAATCAGGATGCATTCAGAAAGAAAGTTCATAAATCAATCAGAAGTTGAGCATCCATTTCTACCATTGTTTCCTACCAGTTGATATTTAAGACAATATACTTTTAGTGCACTCATTAAGGCTAGCAGCTGCTGACAATCTGTTTCTCCTGTCCAATTTAGCATATCTAAATTAGTAAGTCATTACTAAATTTGAAAAGAACATCAATAAACTTGAAAGTGAGAAATTCCACAAGTAAACAGTTGCTTTTTATGCTGGTTTAGAACTGTAACAATGATTTGATTTGATTTGATTTGATTTGATTTGATTTGATTTGATTTGATTTGATTTGATTCCAGTTGCTTTTCTCTACCTGGCAATCCTGTTTCTCCAGGTTCCCCTTTCTCCCCTGGAGATAAAGCACAACAATCACAGCAGTTAAAAAAGAAGTCCGAAGAGTCCAGAGTAAAGTTTTCAAATGGGAAGAGTGTGGTGGCTGTTCTGAAGGCATAGTGTGCTGTAGACAATTCTGTTGTGGCATCATTCTTTTCAGGTATTTCGGTGAGGAGGCTGTCTTCCGTAGGGGCTGCCTCAGAAGCATCTGGGTTCTTAGTGGTTCCCATCTCAATAGCTTTTATTTTAGTAAACTTTGGAAATGGGGTGCTTTTTCCCTCAATAGTAAGATCAGCAATTGTCGTTAGTAGGAAGGTGCAGGACCAAATCAGACACCTCATTTTTGCAGCTGTAGGAACAATTAATGCAACAATATATCATAACATAAATATTTATACATCATATATATATTTACTTGTTAAGTTGTTAAGAAAACTATTAAAAGAAATGGCAATAAGGGCAATAAGGGTGATTCTTTTTGTTAAATACACAGGTCAGCATCCTTGTTCTGCAAAATTGAGCTAAGCTATGGTGAAATATCTCATTTAAATCTGAAAGTGTATTTCCAATAAAAAATAATGTGTATGCATGGGTGCAATTCCCCCATTTTCTTTTATTTAATTTGTTTTTTAGTGTACAATTCTTTATTTTTTACATCTTTTGATGAAATAACCAGCTAAGATACACATGCTGTGCATCCAATTTCCTACTTAGAATAAAATTCAGTAATATTACACCAATGATGTATGCCAAGCAATTTCAGCTAATTAAAACTGTACCTGTTCTCTTCTTTATGTACATGCCTCATACATCTCTAATAATGTCCCATACCTAAGCAAGGGGCTGGGAACAGTTAAAATAATACGGTGACATGTCACTTGATTACTCATCTTTCTTTTTCATGCTCTTATGGAATTGCTCTTCCATAAGGTGATGAATAGCATAATCACTAACTACCAAGTATGTTGACTTCATTTTCAACATTATTTTTAACTTGGTCCATTTTTCCTCCCATAAGAATTCCAGTCTATGTGCCATTCTTATTTCATCTGTTACTGTGGCATTTGATCAATTGGACATGTTTTCCTCAAAGTAAAGAATCAAAATCCTAACAACTATTTGACACACTCAGAGCAATAAATCCAGGACTGCCTTTGACATAAGGACTGCCTATTACATGTCAAGCTTATGTTCTTGACATGTAATAGGCACTATTGAACAAAATAGAAAAGTGTTAATCCTTGACTTCCAAAATTTATGTTGCTGTTTCTGTTGCTAAATGTAATAGTTGTTAAGTTTTACCCCATTTTATGACCTTTCTCACCACAGTTGTTAAGTGAATCGCCACAGTTGTTAAATCAGTAACTCGGTTGTTAAGTTGACTTTGCTTGTCAGAAGGTTGCAAAAGGTGATCACATGACCTGGGGGGCACTACAACTGTCATAAATACATGCCAGTTGCCAAGCATCCAAATTCTGATCACGTGACCAGGAGGATGCTGCAACGATTGTAAGTGTGAAAAATGGTCATAGGTTACTTTTTTCAGTGCCGTTGTAACTTCAAACAGTCACTAAACAAAATGTTGTAAGTCGAGAACCACTTGTATATGGAAAGAAAATATGGAACCAGTATTGTACAGCAAATGGTGAAATGACTAAAGCTGAGATTACTCTTGAAGATTTGAAATCTTGTATTTTTGGGTATCAATCAACAGTCACCAACTCTTATCTCTGGCCTTTACCTGTTCAATGGAGTGGTGATGTTCATACATTGAGATATGCTTGGACTCTCCATGTAATCAAAACTTCTATTTCACAAGCTCCCTAACTGCATAGAAAATCATTATTGTAAGGAAGCATAATCAGGCTGAAAATAACTGCAAAATGACCAGAAGAGAAAATTGGTTTGGCGGTAGACATTAATAGACTTGTCTGAATCTGTATCACACTAGTATAGAATATGCCCAAGGCAAACCTGTCCTAACTTTCAGTGAATTGTCCATGCCACAGAAAAGACTAGTTGTAGTCTTGAGTAACAAGACCATATATTCTTACATTAAACCAAACTTTAAAGGGTCTCCAAACTTGACAAGTTTAAGTCTTACAGACTTCCCCATGTCCTGGCTGGGGAATTCTGGGAGTTGAAGTCCACAAGTCTTAAAGTTGTCAGGAGACCCCAGCACTAAAAGATAACA
Source organism: Ptyas mucosa (assembly GCA_012654045.1). Classification (NCBI taxonomy): domain Eukaryota; kingdom Metazoa; phylum Chordata; class Lepidosauria; order Squamata; family Colubridae; genus Ptyas; species Ptyas mucosa. The sequence goes on from WNWU01000019.1 coordinate 12,862,919, forward strand.
TAGAACCTCAAGGCAAAAGCAAAGAAGGAAGGCTTGAGCAGGCTAGAAGACTTCAAATTCCATTCTATTTGGGGATGTGGATGCAATAATACTCACTACCCTTCAAAATGGATCCTCTTAGATTATCCTTTTTGGTTACAAAAATACCTATACCAATTCCTATACCAATTCTTATACCAATTCCTATTCAGTCGTAAAGGTAAAGGTAAAGGTTCCCCTCGCATATATGTGCTAGTCACTCCCGATTCTAGGGGGTGATGCTCATCTACATTTCTAAGCCAAAGAGCCAGTTCGGTCTGATGACAATTCTGTGGTCATGTGGCTGGCATGACTAAATGCCAAAGGTGCACGAAACGCTGTTACCTTCCCACCAAGGTGGTCCCTATTTTTCTACTTGCATGTTTACATGCTAGGTTCAAACTGCTAGGTTGCCAGAAGCTGGGGCAAGTAATGGGAGCTCACTTCGTTACGTGGTGCTAGGGATTCGAACCTGTCTGTTCGACAAGCTCAGTGTCTTAGCCACTGAGCCACTGTGTCCCCATACACAACACAGTCATAGAAATAGCTAAATAGACATTTTTATCAAAATAACATTCTTCTGTGTCATGGATCTCAAACAGACTTTCCATATCTTTGCTTTAAGATTAAAACTAGATGGAGAAATTCACAGGTTTTGCAAGGAAACCGTTTCATATCTATCTCGGGAAAAGCATACATGATCTAATAATCTGTCCAAATGTTCTTTCTCGGAAGTAGAGTAATATTTCTCCTATGCAAGATCAAATACAGAAATCCAACCATTATCTACTGGTGATGAAAATGTTGCTTAATATTACTAATAACAATTTTTAAAAACTTTATGGATGAGTGGGAGCTTGTTCTTCTGCTACCCTATTTCCCCCAAAATAAGACACCCCCTGATAATAAGCCCAATTGGGCTTTTGAGTGCATGGCAATAAGGCCAAGCGCTTATTTCAGGGTTCAAAAAAATATAAGACAGGGTTTTATATTCGGGGAAACATGGTATATAAGCCTGAGTGAACAGGAACATTCTGAGAGCCAAAAAAATATATTTCAAAGTAGCTCATTCAGAACGCTACAGAGCTAAATAACTGTGAGATGATTTCATAATGACTATCAAGTCAAGCTCAATTACACACATTAAAAGGTTTTAATACGAAGCAAATTTAGATGCTTGTAACTCAATGCAATAGGAAGACATTTCTTTGGGCTATAACTTATTCTGCATGTTCATAAGATTTCATATAGGTTTGCTTATTACAAGATGGGTGTTGTGAGACCAAACCAAATAACTAGCATATTGCTTCATGAGCTTTCCAGAGACTCCCCTTGGTTAACTAAAACAAAATATCAAAAAGTAGTTTCACACAGCCAATAGACTGTGTTACCCATTTATGTGGTAACGTATCATTGGGGAATGTTTCTTTCAAAATCACCTCCAGCTTAAAGATTTAGTAAAACTCATTTGGCTTAAATGCACCTGTGACTGGGGCCTCCTCCTTCAAATGAAATGCAGTGTATGCTTCCATCTGGAACAATCTAGAGAAGAAATTTATGCACTGTTTTAAATCTTTCTTTCTGAGGCTTCCAAATTCATTCTGCCTTGAGCTGCCTTGAGCAGCCTAGCTATATTCTCCAAATGTAGTCAAAATGTCCATTTGAAGCCACTCACATTATCAGTGAAAATATACATTTGAATCGTATGGGACTGTATGCTGTTCATTTCTCCTCTTGTCAGAAAGAGGGAGCCTTATATCTATACTGTCCTATGTGCAGGTGATGTCTTCAAACTACAAGGTTTGTACAAGGTAGTCCTTGACTTAACAACCACAATTAAGCCCCAAATGACTGTTGTGAAACATTCGTTAAGTGAGTTCTGCCCCATTTTACAACATTTTTTGCCACAGTTGTTAAGTGAATTATTGCAGTTGATAAGTTAGTAACATAGTTAACAGTAGCAGAATTGGAAGGGACCTTGGAGGTCATCTAGTCCAACCCCCTGCTCATGCAGGAGACTTGGTCTAGGGATTCGAACCACTGAACTGCTGACCTTTCTGATCAACAAGCTCAGTTTCTTAGCTACTGAGCCACCTAGTCAGAGTTGTTAAGTGAATCTGTCTTCCCCATTGATTTTGCTTGTCAAAAGGTTGCAAAAGTGATCACATGACCTAGGAAGGAAGGAAGGAAGGAAGGAAGGAAGGAAGGAAGGAAGGAAGGAAGTTAAAGTTGTTAAGACAATCTTCCCCAAAACAAAAATTAGAAAAAAAATTAGAAGCACATACAAAAATCCTATATAATACTCAGCTTCTCCCATAGACAAATGGTTATCTTTCTCACATAACCACAGAAAGAAGAAGAGGGGCACAAAAATTAGAAGAACTGAAAAGAAAGAGAAATGGGGGGTGGGGTGGAGGGACAAAACAGGACCAAGATTAGCCAAGGGGAAAGGGAGAATTATACAAAAGCAAAGAGAAGGGGGAAAATATAAAAGTTCCGCTTGGGTGTTCACACAGTATGTAAAGCTCAGTGTCCAAGTAATAGTGACCATCTCTTCACATTTATAAAACTGCAGAATATCATGAGTGAATTATCATTTGATTCAAATATAGTATGACTGAATGCAATAGGAAGCTTTTGCTGCAGGACAATAGTAGCCTGACTATATTTGGATCCAGTGCTACATGGTTTTATCTAAATAGCATATCACTAATTCTGTTCTCTTCTAGTGCTGTTATCTTTGGGGGGAAATGTCTTTGTGTGCATGTATTTTTAATGTATTTGAATTTAGGAGCAAAACAGTAATTTTTACTTCGCTATCATCACAGTATGACTAGTTCACTTCAGAGAGTACTTTGTCCCCAACGTGGTGAGAGATCTGTGTTGCCAAAAAAACCTGATAATAAGACACCAATCTCAGGATCCCTAGCTTTAAGGCCAGCCAAGAGATAAACAAGAGAGAGGTTGTTTCAAAGACGCTGACGGTGGGTTCAAACAAGATGTGAAGGGTTATGTGGTCAGTCTCCTATTCAGGTCTGCTCTGGTATGTTCTACTCCAAACAACTGTAGACAATCTGTTGCATTGTAAGAGTTCCATAACTCAAACAATTAGCAAAGTAATGGCCTGTGTGCTTTACCGAAGCAGAACGCCAACAGAAACAGTCAGGAAGGAACCTTCGGATGGACTTGTGTCTATCAAAGTCTAACCTCTGGTAAACAGAACTGAGCAATACATGATTAACAGTGGGAAGGGAGAAGCTTAAAGCACCAACAGTACTTTCTGAAAAGAAGTTTATAATGAAGACTTATAAAAATTTAAAATGTTAACACTTCCCCTGGCCTCGCTCTTTACCTTCCCAAGGAACATATGCCTCACAGTTTGGGAAACCTTGCTCTAAATGAAACGATATTTTTGGGAAAGAGCATCTCTGCATCCTTACTTGGCTGTTGTTTTATTGCATCAGTATTTAGTTTTATAGCTTATTACATGATGGTTATGCACGATTTATCCCTATTCATATAAGATCAATATGTGTTTATGATTAAAAACACAAATTGCTCTTAATCATGCATACATCTATACTATTAGCTGAATGAGGGCATTGATGCAATTCCCACAGCTCACACACACATGCATAGACTTTCAGTAATAATGCTCCTTCAACAAACAGGAACTTACTTGGAAAGCCATTGCCAGTCAAAGTTATTAGATAATCAGCAGCCTGATGGGGTACAGGATACTGTCCTCTATTCATAATGAACAGCTTTTCCAGAGAAGATCTACAATTTGTTTCATTGATTTTCTTTATGAAATAGATTGTTTTATATACCAATATGTATACTTTATATTTAATCTTTTATTCAATGGTACTAATCCTAGAGAAGATACCTTCCTGATGCATTGGGCAACAACACCCACAATCTCTGTCAAAAACTGGCCATTTAGAATTTTTGAGAATGTCAATACCGGGATAATTTCTCTATAACTCTCAAACCAACATTCTTTTACTTTAAAACTCCATTCTGAAGAATTACAGATTCTACCTGGATGTTGTAGAATTACAGAATCTACCTGAGCTTCCAGCATTTTGTGGTCTTTAATAAATTTTAATTCTTAATGCTTCCATCCAAAATTTTATAAATATGACGCTATCTTATGCTGAGTCCAAATACTAGCATGTGATCTCTTTCAAGCCAGAGATGTTGGAATGTCCTTTATCAAAGGTGGTCCAATACATATACTTTCTGATACAAATGGAATAATATCATAATATCAATATTTATGGCAATAGATCTGTCCAGATGAATATCTACAGATAGTTAGCATGTACATCTCTTACTAAACATGGGAACTCCATAACAAACAGAAATGACTATTTTATCATCTAAAAGTAGGTATTGGCACATTTCAAAATCATACGGGATTCTGACCACATTTTAATTTAAAACCAAGTAGGCAGACTGTTTGTTCGTTTGTTTATATCCTTCCCTTATTATTTCTTACAAATAATTCAAGGGGGTGAATATATCTTAAAGAAAAGTGTGACTGAATCTATATATCTGGAACTAAATTCTGGATTTCAGTCTTAGATTTCATATTGAAGAGCTTGTCAAATTAACGATATGTAATTGTAATGAATGCATCCCATTCAGATTGAACAAATTATTCTTGCTTTCTGCTTATTCTCTTTGCTTCCTTTCCTTAGTGACGTCTCTCCGTGTTCAAGTAGGACCTGGAAGATCTCTTGTTTTATATTTAACTGCTACAAATTAATGCAAAGAATAGCGAGCTAAATGTCTGGTGGTGATATAAACATCTTCCAATTCATTGATACCTGGAGTGATCCGTTTCTATTTTTTCATTTCATATTTATTTTTCTCAGCACCTTGATATATTCTGCATACAATACCATGTTACTTTTTCTGCATTTCACTTGAAGTGTTCAGTGAGCAAAATGGCCTAAAATATTCTAAATAAAATATTAAGCATCTATACTTCGTAAACACATTTTGTTAAAATGCCTAATTGTTATTATATTCCCCATATATATTTGTTTAGCTTCAGTGTCTTCTTTTTCATTCTGGTTTAATATGGATGTTAAAGGGGATTGGATAACTCCATTGTTGTATTTGTCTTCAACAGAAAATTATCAGGGTTGTTATTTATTTTTAACTTCGCTCTGATAACTTCCATCTTGAATTTTTCCAGAAAAAGTGGGTTATCTTTTTGCAGTCATTCAAATGTTTGGGGTTTTTTGTATAATTGTTTTGGTGAATTGGCTTCAACTGACAGAAACATCAGAAGACCCAATATTTTTTAAAATACAGACATCATTTAAAAAAAAGAAAGTTCATTATCTCCTACCTTAAGAATATTCTTATCAGGCGTAGTCACTCTGTAGAGCACATTGCAGTACCCAGTCTTAATCTTCAGTGGGTAGTGGGTTATTTTGTTTCTTTTATTACTTTAATAATGGCCAATGAGAGAATGTAGAAAACAAAGAAGAACTGGGATTGGAGACTTTTTCAGAAAGTCAACAGGGTGACACTGAAATTGGAGAAAATGTAAATTCAGTGCCCTTCACAGATCTGAGTTATGTGATAGGTTTCTTCAGTCAGGTACTTGAGAGATGAGTGGATTTCAATTAAGCAACTGTGATGTGATTCTTTTAAAAAATGTTAGATTTATATATGACTTTTCCTTAAGAACCTTCATGTGTTCTACAGCATCTTTTTTCACAAGCTTATCTGTATGACAACTCTATGACATAAGTTTGATGAGAAAGAAATGATTAAGTGAACTTCCAAGAATGAGTGACTGCCTAAATATGGATGTCTGTAATCCTAAATTTTACAAAGTAAAATACCCTTCAATTTGAATTCAGTTCCTGGTTAATTCATGAGTACATCCTTATTGTTTTCTGGGCAAATACAATAGTGATTTTCCATTGCCTTATTCTGGGATATTTTTACGTAGCTCCTTGGATTTCCTCGTAGCTTGTCATATGAGTACTAACTAGGCTTGGCTTTGCTTAACTTTGGATTCCAAACAATGCCAGCCAGGTGCTGCCATATGTTGAGATGTAATCTGATTTATAGCACCTTAACCAGGTCATCTTACTAGCTTTATAAAATGGAATGGAATGAACTGCCTACCTTAAATACCATCTCTTGAAGGAACTTGTCAGTTTTGAGATGGCAACTTTACATAGAAACATACAATGAATGTAAGACTTCAGATGCTAAGATCTTTTGAAATCTTATTTAATGACTTGTCCACCATTCACAAGATAAACAAGACCAGTTATCTGGCTTGAATTTAGTATAGTAACATTTGTTTATTTCTTCCCCTTAAATACTAGATTGATGAATCCAGGCATTTCCTGTTTACCTTAGAGAAGATGTGCACAGTTCTACTTTTTCAGTTTAAGGACATAATGCAGGTAATTCTTAATTCATAGGAATTGGGTCATCTCAACTTCATTAATTTATTCATGTATGCATTCACTTTATGTTTTGTTACATAAAATGCAATAATCATTTTAAAGCTGAAAAATGTAACCAAAACAACCAGCAATAATACATCAAATGGAATTTATTGCCATCAAATGTGGTGGTGGCCACTAACTTAGACAGTTTTAAGAAGAACTGGAGAAATTCATCAGAAAACAAATTACTAGTGTGATAACTATTTCAAATAGCAGTACTTCCTCCCCAATCACACGCAAGACAACTTACTGTAAATATCCATTGCTAGGAAGTAGTCAGTCTACCTCAATTATTACTTAGTTAGGAAAACTAAAATGGTTCCCTATGTAGAAAGTTAGTCCCCACCCCTCTCCTAGAAGAATGAAATATTTTAGGAAATATTTTTTAAAAGTAGAATATTATATTTCCCCTAAAAGAAATAGAAATCTTAAGGGAGACAGAAACTCAGAGCTTCAGCTCCCTGCCCCCAGCAGATATCTGGTGCCCATTGAGAAGGACAAAAGACCTTTAGCTCCAGGGTGATTGGATTAAAACATGACCCTCCAGGACATTATAGGATTATCTAGCAGCAGGGCCCACTGCATTACAAAATCACCTGGGGACATTGCATCACTCAGCAAGCTTCAACCAAGCTTTACTCAGAAAACCTACAAGGTCAGCTATGACCCCTGCATGGCCCTTCAGCCCAGTGGTGGGTTTCAAAAAATTTTACTACCGGTTCTGTGGGTGTGGCTTGGTGGGTGTGGCATGGCTTGGTGGGCATGGCCGGGGAAGGATACTTAAAATCTCCATTCCCACCCCACTCCAGGGGAAGGATATTGTAAAATCTCCATTCCCTACCCAATCCAGGGGAAGGATACTGCAAAATCCCCATTTCCTCCCGATCAGCTGGGACTTGGGAAGCAGAGAATAGATAAGGGCAGTGCCAGTCACAATTTTTACTACTGGTTCTCTGAACTACTCAAACTTTCCACTACCGGTTCTCCAGAACTGGTCAGAATCTGCTGAAACCCACCTCTGCTGCAGCCAATAGAATACATTTCTTGCACAGGAACAGGAAGCTCAAGGACAAGGCCCAAGGGAGGGTATAAATAACCCTCACTCTCCACTCCATGTGGTCAGCTACCCAGAATCACGTGTTTGGTGGTTCTGCTTCACCATTAAACCATCTTTCCAATCAGCCTCCATGTTTCCAGTGTCTTTCTCCCCCCTCAGAACTGAAACAGATGGCTATTTCTTCCAACACCTATTTTAAATGCTAATTACTGTTTTTAAAAAATCTTCTTTTAAATAGACACAAAATGTAGGTATACAATTAATGCTATTTTGTGTGTTTTAATATTATATTTGATCAATTGTATTTTTAATAAACACTGCTCTCTGCAGGCAGTTGGAATGCTATTATTTTACATGAAGTGCAGGACATAAATTTATCTGTATAGTTATAAATTAGGTGTGCAATTTTTTTTTGCAGATATGCATTTCGTCCATATTTGGGATATGCATAAGTAGACAATCTACAGAGAAATCTACAGAAAAAAAGTTGAAGTGGGACTATTATTTTGGCCCATTATTTAGATTTTCATAATTTTATTTTACTGGGTGGACAACATTCAAATATGTTATCCATTATTCACCTAGAGCCTGAAAGGGCATAATTTTGGGGAATTCTAAACATTTTATATACATTGCCGTACATTGTTACAATTCATTTTAATATATTTAGTCTATGTTTCCTCAGCAGAGCTTAGGGATAGGTATGTGATCCTTTTGTTCCCATTATATAATATTTTTAGAGATATATTTGTTTCAATTAAACCGAAAGGCAGGAATTGTTGGTTGTCAAACCTATGCCTATATTATCATAACCCAATTCTCCAAACACTATACCATACCAGTGGTGGGATTCAATTTTTTTTACTACTGGTTCTGTGGGTGTGGCTTGGTGGGTGTGGCATGGCTTGGTGGGCATGGCTTGGTGGGTGTGGCAGGGGAAGGATACTGTAAAATCTCCATTCTCACCCCACTCCAGGGGAAGGTTACTGCAAAATCCCCATTTCCTCCCAATCAGCTGGGACTCGGGAAGCAGAGAATAGATGGGGGTGGGGCCAGTCAGAATTTTTATTACCGGTTCTACTCAACTACTCAAAATTTCCGCTACCAGTTCTCCAGAACTGGTCAGAACCTGCTGAACCCCACGTCTGTACCATACTGTCTCTCATAGCTTTGTGGCCATCTGTTTTCACACTATCGGATGGAAAACAATCAAAAAGTTCGTCCGTACGTGATATGACCCAACTGTTTTGATGTCATCTTGATCTTATTCTAATTTTTGCTGCCCTAGTTCTCTGAATTTGTGTTTTGGCCTGTGTGCAATTTTAAAGGTCACTTACTTCAGCATATTTGCTAGAACCACTGTTCAGGCTAAAGAATTTTCATTATTTTTCTTCACTTACCCTTGATAAAAATAGAATAAGAATAAGAATAGAATTCTTAATAATGAGTAGGAATGAATAATGAATAAGAATGAATAATGAATAAGAATAGAATTAGAATGATATAATTAGAAATATACGTTATTTATTTTCTCTTATCAGCAAACACATATGTATTCATATATAGTCCTTCAGTACAAACTCTTTGCTCTTTTCCTGAATCAGTTCCAGGTTTACCTTTCACCGTGACACTGAATTGTTTTGAGGGCTGAATTGCCATTTTTGCAATTTATTTCAAATCAAAGCAATAATGGAGCTGATTATGCCATTGTGAGACTTTGATCTTCCTTCACTGTGTCTTCTAGCTCCTGGGCAGAAGCAAATCCTCATTCAGCATCTGCTGTGACCTACAGTAACTGTACTAGAGAAAGCATATAGTTAACATGATCAGGAAACCGAATTTAATCCATTTAGTCCAGTTTTGCCATCAGTTGCATTAAAACCTTCCTTGGTTTATATAAGCAGTGGGCACACAACCCTTTCCCAACCCTACCACCCACTCTATACCAAGACTACAGCCATTAGTGCCCATTCTTCCAATGACTGGAACTACAGAAAAGTATGCCAGCATCATATTAACCATATTAACCATGATAAAAGTTTGACATAGAAGTATAATAGACACTTTAAAAAAATGAAATTGGTTGTGATGCTTGACTAAAAGAAAATATTTTTTTAACGGGAGTAGGAGATTATGGTTCAATCAGAATAGAACTGGAAGGGACTGGTGTCTTCTTCTCCAACCCGCTGCTCAGCAGAAGACCCAATACCATTTCAGACAAGTGGCTGTCCAGTTTCCTCTTAAAAACCTCCAGTGATGAAGCACCCACAACCTCTAAAGGCAAGATGTTCCCACTGGTTAATTGTTCTCACTGTTAGGAAGTTTCTCCTTACTTCCATGATGCTTCTCTTCTTGATTAGTTTCCATCCACTGTTTCTTGTCCTGTTTCTGATGCTTTGGAAAATAAGTTGATCCCCACCTCTTTCTGGAAATCTCTCAAATACTGGAGTACTGCTATCATGTCACCCCTAATCCTTCTTTTCTCTAGACTGGCCATACCCAATTCCTGCAACTGTTGTTCATATATTTTTGCCTCGAGGCCCTTAATCATCTTAGTTATTCTTCTTTGCACTTTTTCCAAAGTCTCAACATCTTTTTTGTAATGTGGCGACTAAAACTATATGCAGTATTTCAGTTGTGATCCTACTAAGGCTTTATAAAGCGGTACTGATATTTTACGTGATTTTTATTCTATGCCTCCGTTTATACAACCAAGGATTGTATTAGCTTTTTTGGCTGCTGCTGCAAAACTGCTGGCTCATATTTAACTGATCGTCGATTAGGACTCCAAGGTCCTTCTCACAGTTACTGTTTTTGAGTCAGGTTTCGCCCAATCTGTAGAAATCCTTTGTGTGACTTTTATCATTCAAAGTAAAATCACAATAAATCAAAGCACAATAATTTAGGGGTTTCCCTAAAAGTCTACAATCTTATTTAAAGTCTACAATCTTATTTAAGGAAGCTTTTGTTCTGAAGGCAGAAAGAGATAAGACCAGAGGGTGGGGTTTGTTCATTTTTTGAATGGCCTTCTTTTGCAGAACCATGGGGTTTGAAGGGACTTCTAGTCCAATCTCCCACCTAGGAAATGAGTCATCAGACTATCCCAGACAAAGAGTTTCTCTATGTGTAAAACTTCTACCCAGTATGGGTTCTTGTCCTAAGTTTAGGAATCTACACCTCTGTGACTGCTATTCAGGTATTCAAAGACTGCTATTATCCTCTTTACTTTCTCTTCTTTAGGTTAAATATATATAGTTCTTTTAACAGTTAACTGATCTTCTTAGGATTAAGCCTTCAAGCCCCTCATTATATTTTTTTGTTCTTCTCTGCACTCTTCCCAGTTCCTCATCATTCTTCATGTATTGTAGCAAGGAAAAGTGGACCTGATTAATACACTGACAGTCATTTCCTGTAGTCTTGTCACTCTATCACTCTTCATACATACCATGCTTAATCTGGTCTACCAGAATTATTTAATAAGAATTTTCAAGTAAAAATGGTAGCACAATATCTTAAATTCAGCAAATTTAATTCATTGGAACACATTTATATCATTATGTTTCTTTGCATTTATTATTATATCCATTATATATCTGTTAGAATAGAATAACAGTTGGAAGGGACCTTGGATGTCTTCTAGTCCAACCCCCTGCCCAGGCAGGAAACTGTACACCACTTCAGACAAATGGTTATCCAACATTTTCTTTAAAATTTCCAGTATTGTACCATTCACAATTTCTGCAGGCAAGTTCCACTGATTAATTGTTCTAACTATCAGGAAATTTCTCCTTACTTCTAAGTTGCTTCTCTCCTTGATTAGTTTCCACCCATTGCTTCTTGTTCTACCCTCAGGTGCTTTGGAGAATAGTTTGACTCCCTCTTCCTTGTGGCAACCCCTGAGATATTGGAACACTGCTACCATGTCACCCCTAATCCTTCTTTTCATTAAACTAGACATACCCAGTTCCTGCAACCGTTCTCCATATGTTTTAGCCTCCAGTCCCCTAATCATCTTTGTTGCTCTTCTCTGCACTCTTTGTCAGATATATACTGATGGTCGTGCTCATTCAGTCTATGAGGAAGCTATTTAGGCCATACAGCTTCAGGTTTAAAAGTTTTTTTATTATTTACAAATATACAATAATGAACATGCATTTGTTACCCTATGAATGCATTTGTTACCCAATGAATGCATTTGTTACCCTAACTGTATGACTCAGAGGTTGAGAGGGAGAGAAGTTCACTGTTGTCTTGCTGAGATGGATGGGAAGAATTAGGGAAGATATCCAATTGATTTGTGGGTATGACTCCAATAAGGGAGTTCATTGGTTTATACAGTCACATGGGATGTCTGTACACTTAGAAGACTTAACCCCTTCTGATGCCTGGGGCATCATACGTAGGCAATATCTGACACTCTTTCTAGAGTCTCCACATCTTTTTTACATCATGGCAACCAAAACTGAATGCAGTATTCCAAGTGTGGCCTTACCAAGGCATTATAAAGTGGTATTAACACTTCACATGATCTTGATTCCATCCCTCTGTTTTTGCAGGCCAGAACCTGTTGGCTTTTTTGGCAGCAGCTGCACACTGCTGGCTCATATCTAAATAGTTGTCCAGCAGGACTCCAAGATTCATCTCACAGTTACTAGTATTGAGTATGATGTCACATATACTGTACCTGTGCATTTTGTTTTTCTTGCCTAAATGTAGAACCTTACTTATTTCACTGTTGAATTTCATTTTGTTAGATAGCGCCCAATGTTCAAGTCTGTCAAGATCCTTCTGTATCTTGAGCCTATCTTCTGGAGTGTTGGCTAATCCTGCCCGCTTGGTATCTACACTTTAATAACTATCTTTAATCAATCTTTCGACAACTTACATTACATAATCCCATACAATTTGAAAGAAATTAGAATCAAAAGTCATATTTTGGATTTTTTTAATAAAAGAAAAAACTGTTTCCTATAATTTTTCAACAAAATCACATCTAATCATATGGAACTCTTAATCAAATCAATATCTTCATTTTTTTATTTACACATTATAACCATTTTCCCGTAGTAGTTCTGGTATACCTAGCTCTTCTCTTTTATCTTGACAACATTTTTGTGAGAAACAATAGGCTAAGAGATGGAAACAAGACTGAGGATGCCTGGTGAATAATATGGAAAACTGGATATTTGAACCTTGGTTTTTTTGCTCTGGTCTAAATCACTGACCACTAATTGATTCTTTTCTTGATCTGCAAAACATAGAAATTACAGGCTAATCAGAAAACTATAGGCTATTAAACTATTGTCCATTAAAATGTCTATAAAACTATTGTCAATTAAAAACTAAAGGATTTATCCTTAACATTCAAGAACTAGAAATCTAGTACAGTACTGTACAGTATCAATAACTTTATTTTAGAGTTTCTAGTGGTAGCCACTGGCCAATCATACACGAACTTGAAAGCAGTATTAAGGGCCTGATAAGCACTTGTATGGAACTACCAGCTATGTAAGCTAAACTAAGAGTTTTTTTTTTTTAAATTCCAGAGGAAAATAATGACAAACTAGTTTTGTATTGTTTGGAGACACGTATATGGGAAATTATTCCCAGTATCCATAAAATCAGGCTTGATTTTTTTAAAAAAATTATCAAGTTTATTATAAGAACTTGCTACTAGCACAATCATTTTTTTTATTGAAAAAGTTTTAAAAGTTTTACATACATTTCCCCCCTCCCCAACCACCATCCCCGACTTCCCAGAGCAAATACCAAATACAGCTTAAATCCTCTAAATTCAACTCCATCTCTCACTTATCATAATCATTAAACAAATAAATAAAAAGAAAGCAAGTCTTCTTTCTTCTTATTCCATCTAGTCTAACAGAATTAGTATCCATTTATAATTGCAGCAGTTAATAAAACAGTTAAATATTACCTAATCAAACCTATCGTTACTCAATTTAACTAATACATACTTAGCAGATTATTAAATCTATATAGTTTAACAAGATATTTTATAACTTCTTTCATTGAAAACAAAAAAAACCCTCATTCAAAAACCCCAAATTTAAAGTAAAATATTATATAAACTCTTCCGTCCTCCACTTTTAAACCATTAAGGTCCAATTATAGTTAAAACACTTAAAAAAACATTTTCTAAGTAAAAAGTAGTAATCAAACCTCTTATAAATTTATCAGTACATATTAACAAATCAACTAAAAACATCATTTAATAGCTATATCAAACATTTGAATTCTTCATACTAGATTAAACCAATTGTTAATCTTCTTATGTTCACATCTTCCAACAGCGTGTAGAATGTCTTCATTTGCGTCTACCCACCTAAATAAAAATTACTTCTTTATATAAAAAAAAACCCCGAGTGACTTTGTAATTGTATATCAAATAGTATCCATCAAATCTAGCCAAAAATTAGATTAATAAGTTCATCAGACGTATTAGGGAAACCACCAGATCAGCTGCAATTGCCCTAGGCCCATAGTCCTTTTGCCTTATATTTATTACCTTCAAACAAAAAACTCCAATTTACTATATTCCATAAAACTTCTGCAATTACAATCAAGTCCAAATTTATTACAGTCCTTAATAAAATATTCCAAATCACTCAGGTCAAGGCTTATTTCACAACCACACACCAGCATTGCAGTGATCTGTTTATTCTTCTCAAAATATTCCAATACTGCTGTAGGTTACCTCCTCATCATCGCTCATCACTTAATTAACTGGCATTAAGCTGTTGGATGTTTTCTTCCAAAAGTTCAAAATCTTTAAACACTTAAACAATACTTTTTAAGGACCATCATCTCATCAAGCAGGGTTATTTTCCTTGTCTCCAGTCTTTCTTCTTCTCCTTTTTGCGAACTCTTTTCTTCAGTCTGATTCCTCTGGCTTGTTTAGCTCCAATATAAACTTGCATTTTTTGGGATTGCGTATTATAAAATTTTTGCAAAAGTATAGCTTCTTCTGAAAGCAGCTCTTTAAGTGAAAGTTGGACTTTGTAACAAAAAATTTGTGTAGTCAGAATCTCATCAGCTCCCAAAATTTCTTGCTCCTTATTCTGCAAAGCATCCATCTTACTCTTCAAAAATACTGTAGGCTGTTGTTGTTGTTCTTTTCCTTCTCCCAGCTCTTCAATCAATTCCCCACTGCTAGATTGCAACTCAGTATTTCCATGTATTTCATTGTTTCCAGCTTGAAAAGCTTGAAATATAGTATCAATTTTTTCCAATAAAGCAGAGGTAATTGAGCTCAAAGATCAGACCTTATATAAGGGTAAATTAACCCTTCTTTGCTTTCTTTGCTTTCAAAAAGGCCAGCCATCTTGCCCACCTTCTTCCTTCCCTTCCAAAAGGACAGGGGGAAAAAAGGTTATCAAAAAGAAAAAAAAACCCTTTGCAATCTGTAATTTATATTACTGCTTCAATTATTGTAATTAGTTCCTTTCTTGGTTAATCCACTTTTCAGAATAGAGTTTTATGTTTCAAACAGGGGCTTATCAATAATTGCTTTTAGCTTTCACTTCTTCACGCCCCGTTGAAACTCAAACGCCATCTTGCTTTCACTTTCTCTGCATAAAGAAAATCTTTTAAAGAAGGTAAATCTTTGGAGTTAAAAAAAAAGAAAATACTTGCTGTTTTATTCTTGCTGCTTGTGCTCCGCCAGCTTGATTCAAAAATATTTATTTAAAGTTGGTTGCTGGGATGGTCATGACATCTAGCTCTGCAAAGCAGAGACATCCAGGGTCCGGAGTACTGACAGGCTTAACGGGGAGCTCTCATCTTCGAGCGCCAGACTATGGGTAAAATCTGGCGCTCTTAGGGAGCTCTACCCCACCCGTCTACTCACTTTCCCCCCTCTTACCAGGAGGAAAGTTTCCAAACCGCAAGACAGCTGATAGTCGCTGTTCTTGCGGTTCTACGGAGCCCTGGGTTGGCGCTTCAAGAAGAAGCGTCTGGCGATGTCGCAATCCCACCGGAAGTCCTAGCACAATCAATTTTAGCAATGCATTTGAAAATGGACAATAAAGAAAAATGAGAAAATACCATCAGTATCGTAAATAGGAACAAATGCAATTGGACACACAAAGCCTATTTAAACTGACATTGTGTCCAACTTTAAATAATGGATATTGTATTTCCATTAATATTAATGTTTCCTTTCTTTTATTAATCAGGGTATAACAAAAACCCTGAAAATACTGAATCAGTACTTTCATCAGCCACTAGGCCATTTTGAGAAGCATTCAAAATCTGAAGCCAAATTTCATCATCTTCAGAAAGTTGAACCAACATTGACCCAGAGACCTGACTAATGTCATGTGGGGCCTGTCTTATACCAGACGCTTGCTGAATTTGTTGGCCATTATGAAAAAGTGCAGCCTTCAGTGATTTGCTAGAAATGCTGAGGTGATAACTAAAATAATAGGTATCTCCAGTGGTGGCTATAAATCTGCCAGATTCTGTATGAAACCCATCATTTTCATTCAGAAAAATCTTATCAAATCTCACTGGAGATCCTGGCAGTGGGAAACGTCTCCTTTTCTGAAGACCAGCTGAAAATGCAGTGGGTTCAACTGCTTTGCAGTTCCCCTTTTGCCCTTTCTCTCCTTTTTGGCCTTGAAGACCGGGCATTCCTTGGATTCCAGAAGAACCCATTTTTCCTTGTCTTCCTGGATCTCCTTTGAGACCAAGAAGCCCTTGGGATCCTGGTGACCCTGCTAAGCCTTTTGCTCCTTTTCTACCCATAAGACCTCTTTGTCCTTTCTCTCCAGGATTTCCTTTCAGTCCAAGGTTACCTTTTGAACCCAATTCACCATTTTCTCCTTTGTCTCCTTTCAGCCCCCGAAAACCTCTGGGGCTGCGATTCCCAACCTCACCTTTCTCACCTCTTTGACAAGGAGAATTATTAGACCAATCATGTTCTTCTGTCTAACCACTAAGTAATTTGGAACTGGAATCCCCCCTTTCTGCCATTAGCTCTTGTCCAATGCCTGTCAAATGTTGCAGTTGTCCTTTTTTTCTATCTTGTCTTGCCATATCTAGAACCAAAGAGAAGAACATATTCATCCATTATCAAAGAGATTGAAAGAAATACCTTAATCTAGGATGGAAAAATCAAATAAAGAGAGTACGTCACGTTATTTTAACATAAGGTATGTAGTACAGGCTGGGTGGCATATGCCACTTTCATCTTTGGAGAGAAAGGAATAGCATAATTTATCAGAAGTAATTATTTAGAAATGTCATTGTTGATAGAGCCAATCCTACCGTATGCATAATGGCAGCAAAGAGCAAAGCTGTTCCATTTCACAGAAATCACGAGACTATATGAGCTATCAACCTTTTGACCATAATGAAAATGGTGACATTCCTAAAATATTTTTGGGGAGACATTAATTTATAAAGAGAAATTCAATGGCAAACAGTAAGGAAACAGCAAGGTCTAATACAATCTAGAAGAAAGCTGATGTTGGTTTACTTATATTCAAAAGTCTACTGAATTCTGTATTAGGAAGTTCAAACAAGTTCTCTGGTCAAATCTTTCCATGCTTATCAATTTTGATTGGCTTGAAGTATGCAAGAGATGCAAAATTGATGCTTCCATGATGGAAGCTTAGAGGAAAGAGAAGAATATTGAGAATTAACTAGTGGTTAAAACACCAGGCTAGAAAGCAAGAGATGATGATTTCTAATCCTGCCTTAGTCATTAAAGAAGAGCAGGTGATTTGGGGCCAGTCTCGCTCTCTCGCTCTCTCTCGCTCTCTCTTCCACCATCCCCTCAACTCACAGGATGGTTATTGTGGGGAAAATAGAGCCAAGAGTTCACTGCCTTGAATTATTTATAAAAATAATAAAGGCAGGATAAAAAAAAGTTTTTTAAAAATGTCACGGTTGGATGGAATTGATGAAATAAGATTTTTAAAAGGAAAAGGTGAGAAGCCTAAAGTACAAAGGTAATTTCTAAATCATTATGTGGTAGAAACAAAAATGGACAGAAAAGTAAAGAAGGAAATAATGAAAAGTGTGGCTCAAAAGTAGACTAATTATACTTTCTTTCTTTCCTTTTCCTTATCTTCTTTCCTTTCTTTACATTCTTCCTGCACTGTGCATAACACTTCTTACTCCAAAAGGAAACAAAATAATGGTTATGGTAATATGGAATATTACTCCATAGTACCCAGCAGATTTTTCTAATGATGTTCCAGTATTTCTCCATCTCCTGCCAACAGCAGCTAGCAATCTGGAGCGTAAATTGGCAAAAGAGGATAATGTGAAGCCAGCCGTGCATTTGGACTGCATTGATTATTTGGCTCTATACCCTTCACTTTATCCCTGTTGAATGCTTTTACCTCTGAACCTATGGATACATCAAAATATTGCTTTGTTAGAATCCATTCAGTGCGATAAATTCTACCAGCTGTTGGCCATAATCACTGGAAATTTTGAATGTGAAATCCATGACGTCTGAAAAGCCTCAATTTAGGGAAGAACATGCAGCCCAGCTAGTTTACTTAAGTCATCTCATCTTATTTCATTGCAAAGTTTTAAATACCATACAAAGTTCACTATTTGAATTTCAAAAGCAATGTATGTAAATCAGCAAGCAGAAGATGATCCAGCCACTCAAAATCAAATTTGATTTAACCTGGGGAGAGAGCTTTCATTTCATTTATCATATTATTTCTGTCAATTTTTTAAAAACGTTTCTGCTCAGGATTTCTTGTGGGGCCATCCTGAGAATTTGAGGGACTATTTAAGATTGTGATCCTAAATAATTCACTCAAAGAACTGACCAGTTTTGTTAGATCTCATAATTGTCCTCAATATCCAACATTATTACAGCTGTACATTTTAGGGGATAAATGCTTATCTTCTCAGTTTATTCCTGCTAAACTTCTAAGGAATCCCATGGCTTCCCAGAATACTTTCAAAATGTATTTATTTTTGATTGCCTTGGACTATAGTTACTTCAAGCCAAATCAAGCTGTGTCTGCAGATAGATCCTGGGGTAAACAGAATGTTTGGACTTTTTATACAGTTGCAAACAATATATAACCAAAGCACTAGCGGATTATGAGAATTATCCCACAGTGCTGTGGGTCAGACATGTGATCGAAGAGCTGAGCACAAGGGGATAAAAGCAACCCACAGATTAGTAGTCATTAGCAGACATTCGGAGTTTTGAACCCTGGTGATTTGCCTACCGCAAGGAATACAATTTGTTCATTTACAATTCCTGAATATCTTTTTACTTCATTGCCCAAAGAATTTGGATTTGGAGGATTTTCAGTACGATACTGATCCGGTTGTTTTTAATTAGGGTAATAAATGAACGGTCTTCATTTTAAAAAAAAGAAGTTGTTTTCAAAAACCTGAAGGCATTAAGTGATAAAATTACCAGCTTTCTTTCTTTTCTTTTCTTTTTTTTACCTTGATCTCTCTTTTGTCCTTCTGCTCCTGGAATTTTACAAAAGCAGTGCTTCTCTGGGTCACTGCCATTTCCCTTTGGGGTATGTGAGACAGCAGGAACTAAGTAGCCGTCAAATGTAATGCCTTTGTTAGTTCCAGCAAATGGCATACGTGTGCTACCACTGTTCTCATTTCCAGAATCACCTTTTCCAGGAAAGGCCTGTCCCGTGTTTGCAGCTGTGAACAGCTTAAAAGCCATCTGTTGTTTGGATCCAGCAGTCATACCTGCCGGTTCTGGAAGGTTCTTATTTACCACTCCATCCGCTCCGTTAAAGGACGAGGTTGCCAGTGATGTTATGACAATCTGGGAACTTGCTTGACTCCCACCATCTGTGACTGGCTCAATTTCATTTCTCTCTGGGTCCTGACCAGAGGGAACAGTGAAGGCTTGTTTAGGGGCTTCAGTTTCAATCATGCTGCTGAGTGACTCCATTGTGAACAGCTGGGAGGGAGAAAAGCTAAGGATGGCTGTCATACTCACAGGACCCCAAGAGACAATAGACAGCAAAATTTGAATTAGAAGGAAGGACAGCATGCCTGAAATTGCAAAAATAGAAAAGCTGTGGTGAAGGTTGTTTGTATGTATGAATTTACTAAGTTGCAAAAGGAACAAAACCAGGGATTTTGAGCAACGCTGATTCATAGAACTGTATGAAGCACAGTCGCCTCAGGCTAACAAAAGTCCTGACAGAAAATATATCAATGTGTCAAGCTTAGAGCTGAAATCGTCACAGTCTTCCCCAGCCATGAAGATCAGTGAGTCACACACAGTCAAGGGAGGGATGGCAGCCAGGAGCTACAGCCAAGACTTCACAATTCAACTCTGGCCATGGTTTGCTGCAAAGAAACCATATTTCCATAGAGAAACCTAGGCAATTGCCAGAATGGCATGGAAATAAGACAGAACCATAGGCAGAAGGTCTTTGTATACCCTCAGGTATACCAAGAAACCCTCTTTCCAGACATCTATTGATCATCGTGTTTTTGCAAGCCAGATTTAGTAGCTCTCGTAGTGGTACTGCTTCACCACTCAAGACCATCCTAGGCTGCTCTTCTGCTCTCCTTCTGCCCCCAAGAATCTGCTCCTCACTTGTATATGAGACCAAAACCAGAACACGTCTGCTCTCTCAAATACAGCCATCAACTCTTGGTGACTAATATTGGAAAGGAGGCAATTGAGAGGTTTGTTTTGGGCCCAAGAAAGTTCTATTTATACCTCCGGAACCCTTCTGTTCATGTTTAATTTATATGGCAAAATTATTGTGAACAGTAACAAAAACCTCAACTTTAAACCAAAATACAACTCCATTTAATGTACATTGTAAGAACTCAATTGAGAGTTTATTAGACATGAATTACTGAAACAAGATGATATCAGTTTGCAGAGTCATAACTGGCACACCAGCAAATGTGGATATAGGGCTTCTCATCACTGAGATCGTTTGTACCTCAAGTTATAGACTTGACTAAAGGATAAACTGAAGAATAAACCACCAGGTACACATCTGCTTCTTTGATGAGTATGCTACCTTGTCCATTATCTATTTTCCCAATTTCCCGATCAGAGAACTGCCTATCACAGTATTTATTAGTTTATTTTTATTTTATTAGTCATATTTCTATGCTGCCCATTCTCTGAAGACTCTTGGCATCTTACACCAAAGACAGTATACTAAAGAGCATATTGCCCCAAACTATCTGGGTCCTCATTTTACCCACCTGAAGGATGGAAGACTGAGTCAACCTTTTGCTGGTGAGATTTGGTCTGCTGACCTGCTGACCTAGCAGTCGGCTGAAGTAGCTGCAGTACTGCACTCTAACCACTGTGCCACCTCAGCACCAGTACTTCTACCTTTTGTGGATTTAGTTTCAATTTACTGACTGCCATCCATTTCATTATAGTCTCCAGGAAACTGTCAAGCAGTTGTTCAGCTGATTAATTGTTATAATTGTTCTAACTAAGGAAATTTATCCTTCATTCTAGGTTAGTTCTATTCTTGATTAGTTTCCATCCATTGCTTTTTGTCCTACCTTCAGGTGCTTTGGAGGATAGGTTGACACTCCTCTTCTTTGTGGCAGCCCTTTAGATATTGGAACACTGCTATCGTATCATCCCTAGTCCTTCGTTTCATTAAACTAGACACTGTTCTTCATATGTTTTAGCCTCTAGTCCCCTAATCATCTTTATTGCTCTTCTCTACACTCTTTTTAGCATCTCAACATCTTTTTTAAAATGTGGCAACCAAAACTGGATGCAATATTCCAAGTGGTCTTACTAAGACTTTATAAAGTGTAGAAAGAACAAATCTGCACATGATATTATCAATAAACCATCAGGAAAGAAAATTGCATTCTGCCCTCTTGGTTACTTTCTCGAAACTAGCTAGACATGGAAAGACAATAGACAGATGGAGCTCTGATTTAATTCTGCAATGCTATTCCATGGAAACATAATGCTGAGTTTCAATAAGTAGTAAATACATAAATAAGATTTACCTTTTAAAAAGTCTTCAAATACAGGAAAGACTTTTCCAGTGCATCCATGACACTAACAAAGCAAGCTGAGCTGTCTTAAATACTAAGGTTGAAAACAAAAGCACATATTTTGCACAATCAGAAATGTGAGCAGGAGGAGTTAGGCAGTCTGGTATAAATTATTATTTCTTAGAAAGGTTGAAGAGGACATTCAGTTTGTTCTTTGTTGTATCTTTATAAACAAAACTTGTTCTTAATAATCATATGAAATGATATGTTAGCTATCCACCTTGGTGATTATTCCAAACAGCTGTCTTTTGGAATAACAGAGCGCATTATTGGGAGGGGAGAACTTAATTTTTAAAGGGTTCAGTTCCAGAATGTGAAGCAGCCAAATTTCCCCTATCATTAAATGTATTTTAAATGATATGTTTGAAAACAACTGGCATCTATCAGCAAAATAGCTGATAAAAAGTAGAAGAGAACTGAGCACAGAATATTTAGTAAGTTCACCTCTTTACTACATTTAATAAAGTAAAAAAAGAAGCAGACATACTGCGAATTCCGGAACTTAAGATTTTAAAATTTTAAAAGAATTAAAATTTTATTTTACTAAGCTTTTGTCAGCCATCTGCTGAGATCGTCAGAGTATTAAACTACCATTACAGAGATCTCTGCCTTTATATGCCATTAATCCATTTAGCCCTTGTGCATGTAATAGGCCCTTCCAGCCGTCTTCCACTTGTAATCAGTTGTGTTGTTTTTCCTGTCGTCATGCTGAATGGTGGAAGCTTGATTCCTACTGTTTCCTCCCTCCTAGCTTGCTTATCAGTGGGGGGTGATGTTAGCCTATCAGCTATTGCAATTTGCTGCCTTGTCTGTGACCTTGTGGTCAGCCAGGTTTGTTTCTCATTAATCCTATCTGTTGCAGTTTGAGACAGCCCTGCCAGGTTGCTCTGTGTTTGGTCAGGACTAACTGTGCCTTCACAGGCTGAGTCTGCATGTCCAGAGGTGGGGGGGGGGTGCCTTTGGTCTCTGCTCACTAATGGAAAGCCATCTCTGCTCTTCTTGCAGGGTCTTTCCTAGTATCTCAAAGCCTGGTAGGCCGGTGGCAGTTCAATATTCCGTTGATGGAATTGTTATTGGAGAACCAGGGTTCTTTTAGTAGGCATCCTCCTTTAGTCTAATCATGGGCAATAACCTCAGCTTCTTGATATACCTGGAACTCGTATTTTTGGAATAGTTTGTAATTTAATAAAGTCCACCTATTGTGTCTTCATGGAGCAATATTATTAAAAATACACACCATTGTATATGTTTCAAAGCTAGTCAGCAATCTGGATTCAAAATAGGAAAAGGTGATTTGGAACCTACATTGGCATCTCATCATACCTGTGCAAGCCCTGAAGGGCTTCTAGTCATCCAAGATATCTAGAAGACCTTCAAGGTCCCTCCAACTCTATTATTCTATGTTCCGCAGTATGTTCTAAGTCCAGGGAAATAAAAAAGAGGGACATAAACACAGAAACTCAATGAGGTGAGCTTCCTGCTGCAAAATTACAGATATCAAAAAAGGAGAATATTTGTAACTCAGGGTTGAAATGAGGGGTCCTTGGTGCTCTCTGAGCTTGCAGGTGTTTCTGAGCTTGCAGATGTTTCATTACCCAAACTAGGTAGCATCTTCAGTGCTAGTTCTGATGGAAGAAGACCCTTCGATTAAAGCTATGTTTGAGATAACATCAATATCCCTCAATCCTACCTTTCAAATTGAGTGTACAGATAAAGCAGCATCAACATACCTCTATACCCCAAACTGATAAATTTGATTCAGATGAATACCACATTGCTCACAAAGTGATTGAGGTGGATTAATGTGGTCATTAAATTCCTCCTCTCTTTAAAGAGAAAAAAATCCATTAGGGCAAACATATGTTTAATGTCAAACTAGATTACATCAATCCTCGTGTTTCTAAGGAACTTTTTATAAAGCAACTATACTATTGTCTCCCATGCTAGAATTATTTTATTTCATGTAAACATATTGATTACTTTTTCATCTACCCAGTCCATCTCAGTGTAATTAACCATACTAAGAAAGATCACACAGTCTGCATTTCATTTACCTCCTTGGCCCACATCACCTGATAATAAACCGTTCAGAGGAGTTATCCTTCTACAAGGCTACAGTCAGAGAAAACAAATAGGAAGGATACATGAGTTCAGATAACAAGGAGTTTTAGAAAACTAGGGTGAAATTATTTTCTCTATATTTTCCATTCATTAATCATTGGAAGCAAAGTCAATCACAATAATTATTTTTTCCCAATCATGACATTCAAATGACAGGACTGTGATTATCACAACGTTCAAAACAGTACTTGTCAGCATTAAATCAAACTCATTTCCTCTTACATATTATTTCTTTACATAACATATCCTTGAATGAACTGGAAATTGGGCAGCCATGTATTCTAATTTGAAGAGGAGAGAATTCTGTATGAAGAGCTATCTGAAGACTGTCTCCATTTGAGGCCTTATCCTTTTTTGATAAAGTGCACAGACTAACATTTGTTTAAGGATAATGAACCATACAAAGATAGAATAAAGGTTCTGAAATTGCCTATCACAATGAACACCTGGATGCCTGCTTAAGCGCAACACACATACACAGAGAGATAATATCATCACAAAGTTCTCCACTCAGGTGTAAAGTATTACATTTTATTTAAATTATAATTTCCAAATATGCACCCATATATATAACATAAAGGAAAGCTTGAAACTTGTTCTTGGAAGCTGTTAAGTCTGGATGTGATGAAATAGATTCAGACTGACTCCAAAAACAAATTGCTTTTTCATCAATCAGGATTCAGAAACTTTGACCATAATAATTATACAGAGGGAGTTGTACTCCTGATGAACATGGAGCTTATGAACTAGAGGTTCTCCTGGACTTGCAGCTGCTGTTCAAATGGCAGGTGGAAGTTATAGCCATGGTGGTCCTTGATTAGCTTTAGCTGGTGTGCCAGTTATGATCCTACAGAAATAGGAAGCCTTGATGATGGTGGTAACTTACGTTTTGAGCACCATTTAGTTAGATTACTGTAATACATTCTACATGGGACAGCCTTTCAGAAGATGGAGACGATCCAGAATGTTGCAGCTATATTGTTTACAGGTTAGAATATGTGCCACCAAGTTGGTTTCAATTCTTAACCCACCACATAGACAATTTTTCACAATGTTGCCCTGGAAGTCTCCCTATGGCACACCCATCATTGCTGTAGTCATGACCACTCATCTTGCTGCTGGTTGTCTTTTCCTTTTTTCCTTCTACTTTCTCAGCACTGTAAATTTCTCAAGGCGGTTGTATCTTCACATAATTTATTCAAAATAAGACCATTTGATCATTTGTATCTCAAGTGAGAAGTCTGGATTGCTTTGTTCTGTGGTCTAATTGTTTGTTTTCTTATTGACCTGGTATTCTTAGGAATCCTTTCTAATGCCAAACTTCAAAAGCATCAATACTCTTTCTGTTCTGCTTCTTCAAAGACCAACTTTCACCCATAGGATGTCACAAGGAAAACAAATTTGATTCTGAATGCCACACATCATGGCATCTTGAATATTTTAAAGGGTTCAGGGGGTGGGGTGGGTTGTTTTGTGACAGGACCTGAGGGAGTCCTTATAGGTCAGGGAGTTAGCCTGTCAGACGGCACTAGCAGGGATGGCGGGGAGGGAGGGACCGGACGGGGCATGGTTGGCTGAGGGTCATTCTATCACATGGTGGTTGGGAGATACAGTGGTGGAGGGAACAGAGGCCGTCAGCCAGACAATGTCGGCTGGCGGACCCCAGGATGAGGGCGTTCTCTGTGGCCGCACTGACCCTCTGGAACGGGTTACCCACCACGCTCCGGACGGCCCCCAACCTCCGCACTTTCCGCGCTGACCTGAAGACATGGTTTTTTCAGCAAATTCCCTGATCTACTGCAAGGTTTTTAACTTGTTTGGGGATTTTATATTGGCCTGTTTTAGCTTTTATTGTTGTGTTGCTTTTATTCTGTGAACCGCCCCGAGTCCTACAGGAGAAGGGCGGCATATAAATTTGATAAAAATAAATAAAATAAAATAAAATAAATATATTTTCCAGGCCTTTGTTGCAGGGGTGAAATCTACTTACCTTCCTTAAAGGTTCAGAAGCACACACGCTGCGCATGCTCATGTCACAGGCGCCCGCAGTCCTTCTGCGCATGCGCAAAACCTGCACATGCGCAGAAGTTAAAAAGCACATTACTTCCTGGTTAAAACCAGGAAGTAATGACACCCGGGTAGGTGGGCGGAACTTCGCTCTGCCATCTCTACTGGATCGTTGAACCACCAGCCAAGATCACTACTGGATTGGGCAATCCGGTCTGATCCGGGAGCATTTCATCCCTGCTTTGTTGGTGTCATATCAAGTACTTGTCTGTGGAATATTTCTTGACTGCTTGTTCCTTTATTGTTTATTGATAGAAGTAATCCACATTTCAATGTCCTTACTATCAATTCAAAGCTGTGGCTATGTCTTTGGTTATTACTTTAGTTTTCTTTCTATTTTAACCCTAGTCTGATTTTTTTTTCACTGTGCTCCTCCTATTTTGCATCATTCATTTGGTGACTTTTATCAATCAAAGAACCTGGGCTTTCAGGTGTTCCAATGCTGCACTAATCACTACTAACAATTAACTTCATCCACTTTGCAAGGGCATGCAATCGTTGTATTAGATTGGGGTCTTGAATAAGGAGGCAGGACTCCGCATAGTGATTTCAGCTCTTTATTTCAAGTCTTGGCAAAACATCAAGTCTTGGCAAAACGCCCTCCTTTTAAAGGGCTCTGTCCAGCAGCCTGGCCACTGACATCTTCTTAATTTCCTGCCGCTCAAGTAGACCAATGAGTGGCAGGCATGCTAATCTCTTCTACTTAACTTGGACCAGAGTGAAGCCTTTGTTTTTGGCTTCACTCCCGATTTACATACTTAACATGTTGATTAAAATAATTTGCTGGATTTGTACAAAAAGGCAAACTAGTTTCACACACAAGAAACTTCTAAACTCCCTTTGTGTATATTCCATTTGCATGGAACAGTATGTTAAAAAGGAACGTGCTGAAGCTCACTGGAATTCATGAATATAACAACTAAGGATACACTTAAAAGGACTCATTTAACCCCCAACTTTTCTCTGACTTGGCTAATTTTATTTTAAAAATAAAAAGAGCACCAGCTTTCTTCGTTATCCAACTAGCTGCCAAACATACAGGAACGTCAGAAACAGGAATAGCAATAGCACTTAGACTTGTATACCACTCTAAGCAGTTTACAGAGCCCTCTCTAAGCAGTTTACAGAGTCAACATATTGCCCACAAAAATCTGGGTCCTCATTTTACCAATATGGAAGATTGAATCAACCTTGAGCCAGTGATATTTGAACTGTCAAAGCGCTGGCAATCGGCATTCAGCAGAAATAGCCTGCAATACTGCATTCTAACCACTGCGCCACCATGGCTCAGGATGATCATTGCTTTCCACTGATATTCCAGGCATGTTACTCATAATTATGGAGGTAGTTCACAGAGATCAAAACTAGTAGCCTCTGAGTGCCTGATCTCCCATTAATGTCATTGGTGCCTTCTAAAATCATTTAAACTTGTAACCTTCACCACATCATTTGGCAGTAGTGTGTATGTGCCTTCGGGTCAGTGTTGATTCCTAGCAAGTGTCTGGATTGATCTCTGCAATTTAGTTGGCAAGGGTTTTTTTCAAAAGTGGTGCAAACATCTTCAAGCTCAGCAAACACCAGCAATCCAATATTTCAGTTCTGAGTTTCAGATATTTTCCACTCTTGCTACTTCATTATTACACTTAAAAGTTGCAGGCATTCTAGGGTATAATTTAATTAATTTATTAATGTTCATCTGCCATATGTACTCTGAAGGGAAATGAACACATTTTCAACTATCAAAGGGAAGCCAAAATCCAGATGAATTGCAATTAGATTAGACGCTCCCATAGAGTTCAGCTATTCTCCTGCTTAAGAAACTGACTGTGGATTTCCGCTTCCGGTTCCGTGGGCGACGGACTCTGATCGGGCTAGCTCTGGCCCCAGAGTCCGATCCCCCCCCATCTGGAGGCCCTTTGGGCCAAACGCCCCATTATTGGGGAGTTTGCCGTTTGAGGGCAGCTCGCCAGGGGTCCCCTGCCTCACTTCCAAGGGCCGGGAGGCCGATGCTGGCGCGCCCGAGGCTCCAGAGGGGGTGGGAGGCGATCGGCAGCTTTTTTCGAGGCCGCGGAGGTGCCACAGCGCCTAAGGGGACCGGTGCTAGTTAAGAAGGCACAATGGACTGAACTGACTGACCGGAGAGTGGAGCAGGCATCCTGGAGGCGAGGGGGGGTTGGAGTTTCCCCCCCCCCCCTTGTAGCTGGAAAGGTGCCGTGGCAGAGAAGTAGGGGGAAGGAGATGGAGTGAAACCCCTTACTTTGCTGACTTTTCCTTGGAGGATGGCTGTGGCAGAGTTTGTTGGAGAGGTCTGGTGGCCTCTCTTCCCGGTGAGCTATGGCGGCAGTCTGACTTCCTGCTTCTTTATTTATGATTGAAGACAACATTCTCCTCTGGCTTCCTGTTTGACCTACTCTATACTTCGGACTCGTTGCTCCTGTGAGCGCCCACTGGTGGATATTTGAAAAATTACTCTGACTGTCAATCCCTCTTTCTTCTCTGGAGGTTTGTCCTTTGATTTCTCATCTTCTATTGATGCAAGATGGCTAAGGGTCATAAATCAGCAGCAGCTGATATGGAAAAAATTTTGGAAAGACTGGCGAAATTGGATCAGAAGTTGGACAAGTTGGATGATTTGCAAAAAGGATTATCTGAAATTAAATCTGAAATGACACTTATGAAAAAAGATTTAAATGATGTTCAACAGCTGGCAGAGCAAAACAAGAAGAAGATGGGGGGTCTGGAGGGGGAGGTACGGGCACTCCAGAAGGTGGAAGATGGGAGAGGAAATGCAATGTTAACTTTACAATTGGATAAGATGTCTTATTTTCTCAGGTTCCAAAACGTGGAACAATTTGACCAGGAAAATTTGAAAGAAGTGATGGTTAAAATGTTGGGTGAATTTTTAGAAAGAGATTTGGAGTCTATTGGAAGGGATGTGGATTTGGTGTATAGAGTAAACTCACAATTTGCAATTTTACATAATTTACCAAGAGAGGTTCATATTAAATTTGTGAGAAGGGAACTGAGAGATGAGATACTGAGAAAACAAAGACTGGGGGCGCTGGTGTACAGGGGCAAGGAGGTCACCATCCTGAAGCAGATTCCCAGACAGGTACGAGAATCAAGAAGAAAATATTATTTTTTATCAAATAAGCTGTACCTTAAGGGAGTAGGTTTTAGGTGGTTGATTCCGGAGGGCTTGATGATTTTTTGGGAGGACAGTAAGAAGAAAATTAATAATGTAATGGAAGCTAAGGCTTTTTTTGACCCTCATAAATCCTTCCTAGGTGGAGAAGATACAGGAGCCGAAGAGGGGGAAGTATTAGATGATCAAGGAGCGGGGGCGGACGGAGCTGTGGCGGCCCGGGAGGAGGGGGGAGGCCAGACCATGGTTTTAAGAGCCAGAACCAGGAAATGAAGAAAGGAGGGGAATCTATTGTTTAATGTTTTTTTAATTGACTTTTTTTTCTCTCTTTTTTTTATTGTATTTTGTATAATATTTTTCTGTTTATATAATTTTTATACAACCTGGTTGTTTGTTTTGATTTAAGATAATAATGTCTGTTGTGTGAGAACTTAAAAAAGAAAATAATAATTGAAATATCTTTATATAAAGATATTGAAAATTCAACATATTGTAAACTATAATATTGTATATTTTTAACCAATAAAAACTTTAAAAAAAAAAGAAACTGACTGTGATTTCTCAACCCAACACAAAGATCATCATCACTTTAAATGTACTTCTTTTCTTTTCCTTCTTATGAAGACAGATTCAATGTTAAATAATGAAAGCTATCCAGCAGAGGGCAGCCTTAAACTATCAGAAATATTTTTGTTATACAGCAGGCAATTATCCCTACACAGTAAAATGTATTGCCATTATTCCATGCTTACCGTTCCACAGGTCATTCATTTTGCCTGGTGGTATAAAGACTGATTTATTTATTTTTATTTCTTTATTTATATTCCATCTTTATTAGTTTTATAAATAACTCAAGGTGGCAAACACACATAATACTCCTTCTACTCATGCTTTACCCTATAGCAACAACCCAATGAAGTGAGTTGGGCTAAGAGAGAGTGACTGACCCAAAGTCACCGGCTCCTGGCACATTCGTTTTTATCTTGTATGAACATAGTGTAAGGATGACAAACATGGATGTAACATGCACCTGTGTTTCAAAATACCTTATGCAACAAGAACTTTTTTTCTTCTTCTTTCTTGTTGGAATTTACTAATATAATTAGTATAATTAACTAATATAGCAAATACAAGCCATTAGTCACCTAAACTTTTATTTTTACAAGGTATGTTTCTCAAATGCAAAACTGAGACTCCTAGGGTGATAAATTAAGACAAATGAATGAATGAATGAATGAATGAATGAATTTCACTGGAGCAAGGATTGGGCAAGAAATAAATATAACACTTGTTTTTAAATAATTACATACATACATACATACATACATACATACATACATACATACATGCAGGGGTGTGTGCGTGCGTGTCAAATAAAATCAAAGAATCATACAATTGTATAAAATAAGATGAATAATATCCTGAACTTTACTAACACATACAACATCATGGATGTTGTAGTTACTCAGCAGTTATTTGGCACATGTAACACCTTTATTCCATGAGCTGCATTGATTGCCATTGTGCTTCTGGTGTAATTCAAAGTGCTGGCTGTCATTTTTAAAGCCCTTCTTATCTTAGGATGAAGTTACCTGAAGAATTGTTTCTGCCCAGTTGTCAAGCAAGATGGGCATCTTCACATTCTTTTGACTAAGAAATGCTGGCTGGGGAGGCCTAGAAGAAATGTGTTTTCTATGACCTTTTGGCTACAGTTGTTAATTGAATCGCTTCAGTTGTTAAATGAATCATGCAGTCATTAAGCGAATCTGGCTTCCCACATTGACTTTGCTTATCAGAAGCCAAGTGGGAAGGTTACAAATAGTGACCACATGACTTCAGGACAGAGCAACTGTGATAAATACATGCTAGCTGCCAACTGCCTGAATCAGAATCGAGCTGAAAGGGACCTTGGAGGTCTTCTAGTCCCGCCCCCTGCTCAAGCAGGAGACCCTATACCAGTGGTAGGTTCCTCCCAGTTCGGCTCAGTTCTGCCGAGCCGGTAGCGGTGACGATATGACATCACCGAACCGGTTCTGGCCCCCCACCCCTGCCGCCCCGCCCCGCCCCACCCCCCGCATTATTCTTACCTTTTATTTGGCCCCACCCCCAATCTATTGCTGCCTCCTGAATCCCAGTTTGATGGGCTATAAGGAAAAAAACTGTTTAAACTCTTGCCTCAGGGCTTCAAAGGGCCGCCCTACAGCTGATCAGTGGTAAAAGGCAGTTTGGTGGTAGACCGATGCCTGCAAAAATACATGAGTAGACCAGTGCCTGCAAAAATAAATGGGTAGACCAGTGCCTGCAAAAATAAATGGGTAGACCGGTACAGCTCTGCAAGCAGTTAAAAGCCTGGTAGACCAATACCTCTGCTAAATCCTAAAGAATTGTCACATGACCATCAAGCCATGCCCACAAAATAAGCCACGCCCACAGAACCGGTAGTAAAAAAAATTAGAACCCACTCCTGCCCTATACCATTTCAGACAAGTGATTTCCAGTCTCTTCTTAAAAACTTCCAGTGATAAAGCACCCACAACTTCTGAAGGCAAGCCGTTTCCATTGGTTAATTGTCTTCTCCACTGTTAAGAAGTTTCTCCTTAATTCCAGGTTGCTTCTCTTCTTGATTAGTTTCCATCTATTGTTTCTTGTCCTGCCTTCTGGTGCTTTGGAAAATAAGTTGACCCCCCTCTTCTTTGTGGCAGTCCCTCAAATACCAGAATTCTGCTATCAAGTGTCCCCTGTCTTTCTTTTCCCTAGACTGGCCATACCCAAATCCTGCAACTTTTCTTCATATGTTTTAGTTTCCAGGCCTGAATTTTGATCAAACGACCGTGGGAATGCTTCGATGGTCGTAAGTGGGGGAAATGATCATAAGTCACTTTTTTCAGTGCTTTTGCGACTTTGAATGAATGGTTGTAAGTCAAGATAGAATGCACTATTACAGGATGCAGCTGCTATTGTTTGAAAGAGGAGTAAAACAAATGTAACACACATTTGCTACCTTCACCTTTACAAATTTCTATGCTTAGGTGTAGTCCATTTATCCCACACAGAAGGGAGGAGTTATGGCTATCATCTTCATCTATTCCTTACCAGACTAGCTAAGCTCTTTGAACTAGTGGGATCCTGTGTGGGAATTGAAATATGAGCTGTTCAAGGGTTTCTTTCCTGGAATAATCAAGAGTAAGAAATCACTGTATCCAGAGCTTTCTGGTTGATTTCACAGACTGATAAGATTGATTTTGGGCACAAGTCGAGTGTCACATATAAAGCGCTACACTTCTGTCAGCTGTCAGAAAAGGATCTGGATAGAAAACTTGCTACCCTGATTTGTCAGCTCTTCTCCACTACAGAAACAAGGTCTTTCTTATTTTAGGATAATACATGAAGGAAAAAGTTTGAGGGTTTCCTCCAGCCTCATTTGTCCTCTTATCAAGCACTGCTACTGGCAGAAAAGGCCACCACTAATCACTCCCTTTAAAATGAGGTGGGATTCCTCTTTGGCAAGTGCAGGCAAGAGTTTAGAGCCGTGTATTTAATCACCCATCAAGTTGCCCAACAGAGCTGCACTGCGTCCATTGCCCACTGGAATATTTTGCATATAGAGCGGTCTTTTGAAAGTGCCCTGTCCCCAAGTAAAGAAATAGCCCAATTGAAAATCACAAATAAGTACAGGGAGTCCTTGACTTACAACTTGCCACTTCACTTACTGACTGTTCCAAGTTACAATGGCATTGGAAAAAATGACTTATGATTGTTTTTCACATTTACAACTGTTGCCGCATTCCCAGGGTCATGTGAGCAAAACCCAGACACCTGGCAACTGACTCATATTTATGACAGTTGCATTTTCCCAGGGTCATGTGATCATCTTTTGCAACCTTTCGACAAGCAGTCAATGGGGAAGCCTTATTCACTTAGCAACCATGTTGCTAATGTAACCACTGCAGTGAGTCACTTAACAACTCTGGCAAGGAAGGTCATAAAATGGGGCAAAGTTCACTTAACAACTGGATCACGTAACAACATAAATTTTGGGTTCGACTGTGGTCGTAAGTTGAGGACTGTCTGTATGAATTCACAGCATGAAAGAGAGTTCAACATATGCTTATAAGAAGCTCATGTAAGTGGTTTCAGTCACGTACAGATAGTTCTTGATTTAAAACCAGTTGCTTAGCAACTGGCTGAAGTTATGATAGATTCCCCCAATAGGTACTTACCACCCAGTTCCAACAGCTATCCCCCCCTTTCAATCATGTAACCACATTTTGGTGCTCAGCATTTGGCCCGCATTTACAGGTGTTTTCAGCATCCTGAAGTCACTTGACTATCATTTTAAGATGTGTTTGTTTCTGGTTTTCAGCAGAAATGCTTCTTGGCAATCCATGGGTTCACTTAACAACCATACTGTGCACTTAACATTCACTCTACAACTACTGCATTCGCTTAACAATCACAAAAAATGTGGGTGATCATTTTGTGAACCGTCATAACTTACAACTGTAACAGATAAGTCTGTTACAGTTGTAAATCAAGGATTACATGTATTATATGTGTGGCTACTTCTGTAGAAGTTAGATCTCCAGCAGCCCAAGCCAAAATGACCAAAACAATAACAAAAGAGAGGCTCATGCCCACAGCAACTATATACTACAACTACAAGTAACTAACAAAAGTTGGGCATATATTATCTCTGGTCACAGCAACAATGAAACATATAACATAACAGTTGTGACAAATATTGTGATAGGTAAAAACACTACTGCACTTTGATACTGGCATACCTAAAAATGATTTTAAACTGCCTCGGTTGTGAACTGGGGATTAGTTTAAGGTAACACTGTGCAGAAATGACATGAAAAGTTCCTGGGACATATACATATTATGATTTTAGGGACATGAGAATTATTTGTACCCTGCCTTTATTGTGTTTACAAATAACTCAAGGCAGCAAACATATCCAATACAACCTCCTCCTATCTTCCTCACAATGACAACCCTGTGAGGTGGGTTGGGCTGAGAGAGAGACCAGGTTACCCAGCTAGCTTTCATGACTAAGACAGGACTTCAACTCATGGACTCCCATTTTCTAGCTTGATACTTTAACCACTAGACCACACTGGCTCATTGAGGATGAACTCTCAATTCATTAAAATTTATTGTCAGGCGTCATAAAATGTGGGCTCCCTGAAATTGGATAGATGCAACCCCTACACACACACACACACACACACACACACACACACACCCCACAATTGAATTATTGGGGGCTACATAAATTCTCATGCAAGTGAAGACTCCATTAAGTGAAATACATTAGTTCAGACCAAAGATGGATAAAATACTCATGCTATAGATACATAAAATCAGACATATTATAGAACAATGCAGATAGTAAAGGTTTTTTTTTTCTCCTTTTCACATAATGGTTAGCAAGCAAGATTATTCAAAGAAGATTCAAAACAATAAAAGGAAATACAACTAAATTAAAGCGTGGAGTTTGTGTCCGTCAGATTTATCTAGTTTTCTGTCTGTCTAGAATATGTATGTGCCAATTTCATTATGAAGCCCACCAATGGCTCTAATTCTTGATGGCTTCTACTTCCAGAATTACCAGCAGCCATTTTCTAATACCAGCTATGAAGGAATAACAGTAGAAGGTAGAAACTCTCTTCTATCCAATGTAAAAATTATACTGGATGAGTCTTTGATACGATCCAGTATGGCCTTTTTTATATTCTTATAGATAAGCTATCCATTTCCTTTTAGGAATATTGAGCCAAGCTACATCCCAAATTACAAAACCTTGAACCTTGAAGTGTTAACAGGAAGTGACCACTTCTGCCATATATAGGTTGACATTTAGTCCTTAAGAAACTTCCCTCACTCTGCCTGTTTTTCTGCTGTATAAAGAAAGTTTAATTAAAGTCTCAGGTATTGTCAGGGTTTTTCTTCAGCCCCATGCATTGTAACAGACCACAAATAGGTTTATGAATACTGTGTCTTCTTTATTTATTTATTAAATAAATAAATATTTGAAACCTTATAATTATATTTTGAGCAAGGACGAATTAGTAGTGTATTGCCTGACTGATCATGAGTTATTAGCTGTTATAATGGAAGATTCATGGAAGACTGGTTTCAATCACCTGATGACTAAAACATATAATTGCATTATCTATACAGCAGGCAAATAGGTTAGTAAAGCCTTCATTGTACATATATATATCAGAGGGAAGAAAAGTGCTTGAATACTCATAAGAGGAACCATCTTATCTTACGCGAGAGTGACTTTAAGTCAATGGTATCTCCTATTATCTTATCTTTTCTTTTATGTACTCCGAGAGCGTATGCACCAAGACAAATTCTTTGTGTGTCCAATCACACTTGGCCAATAAAGAATTCTATTCTATTCTATTCTATTCTATTCTATTCTATTCTATTCTATTCTATTCTATTCTATTCTATTCTATT
>WNWU01000019.1:12898332-12908740 GCA_012654045.1 Ptyas mucosa
TTCTATTCTATTCTATTCTATTCTATTCTATTCTATTCTATTCTATTAACTGCCTGGATAGGTCCCTGTAGTTTCTTGGCAAGATTTCAGAAGTGGTTTGCCACTGTCTTTTAGCCAGGGCGGAGGGAAGTTGCCTGGCCCAAAGTCACCCAGTTGGCTTTGTACCTCTAAGGTGGGACTATAAAACTGGTCTCCCAGTTTCTAGCCTGGATTCTTAGCTATTACACCAAACCTGGCAACCTCAAATGTAAGCAACAAGAAATAATTGAAATTAAGGCAGTGGGGGTTTTTTCAAGCATTTACTCTGCATGAAAAAGGATCCAACCTTTCTTATCTATGATTGGTTGAGGATCCTTTTAACCGACCTATTTGCATGGATTGTGTAGAAAAGCCATGTTTTCTCTATGTAGACAAAAATCAAAAGGAGATTGGTGGCACCTTTTCAAACCAGCATGTTTTATTATTCTAATGGATAATAAAATATTTTAGAATGTAATATTTATTTTATTTTTACTTATCTGCTGTTGACTTTTTAAAATTCATGCCCAGTGAGCAGGGATGAAATCTACTTACCTTCACTACCGGTTCTCAAATGTGAGCGCCGCGCCTCCTCAACGCATACGCAGAGCCTTCTGCGCATACACAGAGGGCCAAAAACGGGACGTGATGATGTCCGGGCGGGTGGGCGGAGCCTCCCACCGCTGGCACTACAGGTTCGCCCAAGCTGGATAGAACAGGCTGAATTTCACCACTGCCAGTGAGTATAGTAGCATTTTTTTCAAATTCAATTAAAAACAGATTTAGGGCTTGGCTATTTGCATTGTGTATATCTGGTGACATCTTATTTAATTTAATTTAAATAAATAACTATCCCCATTTTCTACCTTTCATTCATACACAGAAAAAAAGCCATTAATCAAACTAGACACTAAATTCTACTACATCCATACAAGAATCTCTTTCTTAACACAGTCTTTCTCTGTCCTTCTTTGATATTCTTTATCTGATGGATTTGAAGTTTATTTCCTATCTCCTCTCAAAAAATCTTCCTTCACATTCTTTTTTAAAGCAAGAAAAACACAGGTTTGACAACTCAAATTAATCATTTTTCAGCCCACATAAATACCAGTGTTGATCCTGCTTGACAGAAGGTAGTTATTGCCTGCAGCTTAATGTTGCAGTTTACCATGCTGTGGTAAATGTTGATCATAAAAGTGATTTGTAGGGAGGAGATGGGACTTCCAGGTATTATTTCACAATGAGAACTTTTCTATAAAAAACATCAAATCTACTATGTACTTGTAAGAAATAGAAAATATGAAGAACATATACAGGCAGAAAAGCCTAATAGGCTCCTAATCCTATCAGGTGCTGGTCTCAACAGCAGGAGGAAGATGATTAAATGTCATTTTTTTTTCTTGACTTGGTCAGTGTATGCAAATAATAGAAAACACATGGCAACTACTTTGCAGTTCCATGTTTTCAAACTCCTATCTATACAACATTCCCATGCACTATTAAAATATCAAAGTAAAATATTATCAAAATATCAAACAAACATATCGTGTGACTCTTTCAGCAGCTGATTTTGAACTGATTGTTATTCTAACATTTCCTCTAGAGCTCCCAGAACATTTTCACCACCCAAACCCACACACACATACACACGCCATGATGCACAAAGGCTGTGTTCCCACGATGCGCTTAGTGAGGTCAGAGATACAATAGCTGCATTTGCTCAATTTGCCAAGATTGGTTACTGTGAATCTTGATTAGTGTTGTGTGTTTGTATATGTGTGTATCTGTGCATGGGATACTATGTCTACAAATCTAGTCCATTTTCTTAATCTATAGCTCATTATATTATGCAAACGCACAACATTGCTTAATGTAGTTGGTGGCTTATGCAAACCTGAGGAAATAGATGAATTTAGGGCAAATCCAAACTTGGTTCCTTTCCTCTAGCTGGGTTTCTATTAAATGGCTGTTGACATGCCAAAAAGGTCAGCCCAGCTAGATGAATTAATTTTTTTTCTTTTATCGCTCTGTGTGTGTGTGTGTGTGTGTGTGTGTGTCTGTCTGTCTGTGTGTGTGTGTGTGTGTGTGATCATCATCATCTTTTAATAACCCCATAATCCCTTGCGGGATGGAGTCCGGACAACTGAATGGAGCAGAGTGTTTTACTGGCCAGATGACGTTCCTGTCACCAATGCTAAGTTTTTTCAGCAGATATAGTTTCATTGTGCCCAGAGAGAGAAATATCTGCTTCTACCTAAGATCAAACTCACATCCTCCTGATTGTGAGGCAAGAGCTCCACCTCTAGGCCACCCAGGGGTGGGATTCAGCCATTTCGTACCTGTTTGGGCAAACCGGATGTTAATTTTACATCCTGTTCGGCGAACCACTAGTTCCAATGACTGTCTGGCCCTGCCCCACCCGGTCCCGCCCCTCCCAGGAGTCCCCACGTGCCCCGTTTTGGCTCCCAGGTAAGTGCAGGGAGGCTTCCTAGGCCCAAAACAGGTTGGGGGGGGCGGGAAGGCGGGGGGCAGCACCTCCCTCCCAAAGCCCATTTTCGCCCCCAAGGGGTGCAGGAGGCCTGTCACACCCACTGGCCATGCCCACCATGGCCACACCCACCCAGCCAGTCATTAGGGCAGAGAACCAGTTGCTAAATTAATTGAATCCTACCACTGAGACTACCACACCACTCCGTGTGTGTGTGTGTATTTGTGTATACACATAAACAAACACACACACTGTACTGTATTTTTTTTTAAAGTCAGACTAGCATAGTTTGATAGAACAAGGATGGATAAAGCAAGGATGGATGAATATCCGTCCCATTCTTTTTTTAAAAAAAGTTTTTTCAGTTTTATTTTTTTATATATACACATAATATAAAATGTACATTTTCTTATAAATAATTAATCATATATGTATATATTTTCCTTTAAGAAAGCATTAAAATAAGACATTTTAATTACATCCGAAGTGGCTCTTCTACCTTTTCTTCCCTCTTTTCACAACAAGCCTTCTTCTTCTCCTCCTTTCTTTCCCTTCCCAACCTCCTCTCCTCTCCTACTTTCTCCTTCCTCCTCTCCTCCTTCCCTCCTTCCCCTTCCTTTCCCCCACTCCTCTCTTCTTTTCCCCTTCTGGCCTTCTCTCCTACTCCTGCCCCTGTCCTTCCTTCCTCTCCTTTTCCCTTTCTTCCTTTCCTTTCCGCTCATTCCCTCTCCTCTTCCTACCCTCTACTCCCCTCTCCTTTCTATCTTCTTTGTTATATTATTCTTCTTGTTTGTATCTGACCAATTCTTATATTCTAATCATATATAATTTCTTTCAATTACTTTTCAAATTTATTCTATATATCAATATTATCATCATAATTGTACATTATTCTTCTACTCTTCTTTCTCCCCCTCTTTTCAATTTTCTCTGGTATCATCTAGATTTCTAATTCTTTTTTTGTTCTGTCCGTCATTTACCTTTGTGTTATCTCCCATTTATCTGTCATTTTTTTATCCATATTTCTTTTCTAACCATTCATAAAATCTTCCCCACGCCCTGAAATACATCGATTCCTCTCTATCTTTTATTCTTAAGGTTAATCTATTCATTTCTGCACATTCTAAAATCTTTTTTATTACTTCACCTTCTGACGGGATTTTTTTCTGTCTTCCAATTTTCTGCAAATACAATTCTTGCTGCTGTTGTTATATATATTATTAAATACACATCTTCTTTACTGTATCTCTCTGGCAGAATACCCAATAGGAAAAACTCTGGTTTTAATTCTGTAGGTTTATGTAGCATTTCCTCCAACCATTTATGTATTCTAGACCAATAATTTTTAGGTGGTCTGTACGTGACCACCACATATGATAATATGATCCCAGCAAATGTGAACATTTCCAACACTTAGCTGATTTATCCTTAAACGTTTTTGCTAATCTTTCCGGTGGCATATGCCATCTATAAAACATTTTATATAAATTTTCTTTATATGCAGTTGCCATTGTCAATTTATAATTCCTTTCCCATAATTGTTGCATTTCTCTAATTCTATTGCATAATGATGATCAGAACAGTCTCTTCTTCAACATCTCCTGAAAGATTCTTTCTCCTGGAATTACATAATTGCACTATTTTAGGTAGATACAGAAGAAGAACCTTCACAGCATGGCAAATTTTGGAAGCAGATGTAGGATTACTACAGGGCAAGGTTTATGAGCAGTTATTGTTCCTTTATATGATCGTACCATCTTCCAAACATTACCTTTAGCTTAATTTTGCCATTTGGGGAGATGGAGGGTACAGCTATGCATTCCGTTGATAAATAAATTACTCACATTAATCAGACACATCATAAATTGGTGCCAATTTTTTTTCATGTGTCCATGTCTATGTCTATACTGTTACTTGTTTCCTTGTACATGTTGATTGATTGATTGATTGATTGATTGATTGATTGATTGATTGATTTTACAGGTCCCCCCCAAAAAAATCTCTTTGTTGGGACCATCGAGTCAGAGAAGAAAAAGTCTTCCTTTTATTTTGTCTCCATTTGAAGCTGACATCCTCCCTGGGCATCTAGCTTTGAATTGTCCATCCCACCAACTCTTTATTTCTTCTGAGGAGAAAATTCATAGTGTGATGTCCATCT
The DNA here is from genome assembly GCA_012654045.1 of Ptyas mucosa. Taxonomy (NCBI): domain Eukaryota; kingdom Metazoa; phylum Chordata; class Lepidosauria; order Squamata; family Colubridae; genus Ptyas; species Ptyas mucosa. Next base: position 12,902,997 of record WNWU01000019.1, read on the forward strand.
CTAACTAAAGACACTCAAGACAGAAGCTGTGGAACTAGCTCTGATTTCTCACCCTCCTTGCAGCCCTTTGTTTCTTGCAGGGAAACTTTTCAAACCCCTGGGACTTAACCAGAATGACCATGAAGCAAGCAGAGCCTTCTGAGCTTTAAGTGCAGTTACAGCCCATTGCTAGGTTTTCTAGAAGTCCCTCCAGCCATTGCCTTCCCAGATCCCTGGAGCAACCCTGATGACTTGGGATTTCACAGTGTGGAAGGGTTTCACCTTAGCATTCCTAAGAGGTCTATAAGAGGGGTGCATAAGAACACCAGCGTGCCTACCGTCCCTGTCCTAATGTTCCCTTTAACTGTATTCATTTTATGTATTCAGTTCATGCTTATACTTATATATTATCTAATACGTACTTGACAAATAAATAAATGAATGAATGAATAAATGAATGAATGAATGAATGAATGAATGAATGAATAAATAAATAAAAAAATTAGCCCATTTTAGGAGTCACCAGCTCTAAAAGGAGTTCTGGAAGTTAAGAAGCATGCCGAGTTTCTTGGCCCGCTTTTTCTTTCACCCTCGTTTTTTGTGAACTAAGGAGCTTCTGTAATTGTTCTGTCCCCTCCCTGCTTCAGAAGCCCAGACAAGCACACACACTCGAACAGGAGTATTCAGAAGTTGTTTATTTACCATCCATAAACAACAAGCTGGCAGCGAGCCCGGGAGAGATAACGACAGCTGTTGTTTTGAGTTGCCACGGCCAGTCCCTGATAAGGCTCCAAGTATTTATGTCCAATACAAGTTTAAAAGAAAACACTTAGCTGCTGCAGTATTTCAGGACACAAGCAGTCAGGGTAAAACTTTGTTCGTCACAAAAGCCAACAAGGTAAGGTCAGCTCCTTTTATACCTTGTGGGGCGTTGGCTTTGTGACTCATCACCTCGTGCTCGGCCCCACCCACTCCTTTGCTGAGCCCGTCTCTCTGATCGTCGCCACCTGGGATTAATCCACTCCCTCTCCTCATTAACGTCTGACTCAGAGGAGCTTTCTTCCACAGGGCTTTCAGCTGGGGCCTGGGGTGGTGCCAAACCAGACGGGCCAGGGGAGGAGGCCCTTGCCTCCTCCTCCTCTTCACTTTCGGAGGATTCTTCCTCCAGAGGTCCGGGCTCGGGAGCCGAAGACACAACAGTAATATTCATGTGCTCATTCCCTCTTGCTCTTTCCATTTCTCTATTGCACAGGTTTATGTAGGCATGCCTTGTTTCTCCCGCTAAAAGAAGCATTGTCTGTACTGTTTCTTTGTTAGCTACCAGGGATTGTTCACTACTACTCTGTCACTACTGCTTAAATGCTATTTCCCCAATGAATGCTCCTTTCCCCTTCAGTGCTTCTTCCTTCAATGACTGTTTTATGAATCATTTTATGTTTCAATTTATATTCCCTTATCTGTCCCAGTTTCAAGGACTTTAAATGCTCTTTCCTCGATGATAGGTACCCTCTTTTACTATTTACCATGGCCATACATGCCATTGTATTAATTACCCTATTGCCAGGAGAGGATACAGAAGGTTGTAAGTAGCTTAGGGAAATTGGAAGCCCTATTACAGATGAGCCTGTGAGAGGAAGCTCTGTTAAGGGGATCGACCAGCCTTAAAGCAGACTTGGCCAACCAGTGGCCCGAAGGCCACAATGCGTCCCTGGACAGCAAGTAATGTGGTCCCACAAGATCGTAAACTTCATTATGTGGTTTTATATTATAAAACTATATTATATATTTTATATGGGGTCTGAGACAATTCCTCTTCACCAGTGGTGGAATTCAAATTTATTTACTACTGGTTCTGCATGGCTTGGTGGGTGTGGCTTGGTGGACGGGGCAGCGGAAAGATACTGCAAAATCCCATTCCCTCCGCACTCCAGGGGAAGGATACTGCAAAATCTCCATTCCCTCCCCACTCCTGGAGGAAGGATATTACAAAATCTCCATTCCCTCCCCATTCCAGGGGAAGGATACTGCAAAATCCCCATTCCCTCTCCACTCCTAGGGGAAGGATGTTGCAAAATCTCCATTCCCACCCCACTCTGGGGCCAGCCAGAGGTGGTATTTGCCAGTTCTCCAAACTACTCAAAATTTCCACAACCGGTTCTCCAGAACCTGTCAGAACCTGCTGAATAGCACCCCTGCTCTTCACTCATTGCAGCGCAGGCAAGCCAAATGGTTGAACGCTCATAAAGGAATGCAAGGCTATTATCAGTGAGAAGAGTATTAGCCACCTAGATAATAAAGGCTATGGGTGAAGGGACCCACAGTTATAAAAAAAAGAAAAAAATATGTGAACTCTGAACCTTCCACGAAAACCCCCAGGGAATATTGGTACAATTTGTTCATCTTACACAGGGTACATTTCCACATTCTTGTATGCCTATAACTATTACCACTCCCTTTTCTTCCTTGTTATTTCAGATTCTTTCGCATGTAAATATTTGAAAACTTGTTCTCCTAATGCGAACACTTCTAGCAACTCATAAAATGAATTTTCAAGTGATACATTATCTTTTTGTGGGTGGAACAGCTTGGGACCATATTAATCTCTTATCGGTTTATCGAGCTTGTGTGTGCATTGTACTGTAATGAAGAAGGCGGGGTAAAAAATAAACAAACCCATTTAACAAATGTGTAACCATTTTACCTGTTCATTGACCATTCTATTCCTACAATAAAGCTTAAGTGAATATTTTTGTGAAATAATAATTCCACACCCAATGAACAGAGAAGACTAATTTCTAAAAAATAAAAATTGTTAGATCTGATATTGCAGGATGTAGCCTGCAGGACAAGTACCAGTTTAAAAGTTATCAATGCATGTTACTGACTTATATGATAGAATGTTAGATCACTGTATGTATGTACGTACGTACGTACGTGTGTGTGTGTGTATACAATAATAATAACAATAATAATAATAATAATAATAATAATAATAATAATAATAATAATAATAATAATATTTCTATACTGCCCTTCTCCCGAAGGACTCAGGGTGGTGTACAGCCTATTAAAAACACAAAAACAGACATCAATTAAAAATAATTAAAATTATTAAATAATTTCGGCTCAGATTTAAAACCCAAAATTTAAAACACCCAATTTAAAATCATTACATTGATAGCCTGGCCTGGCAGAACAGCAGGGTCTTGAGGGCACAGCGAAATACACGGAGATCGGTGATCTTACGCATTTCCGGGGGCAGGTCATTCCACAGGGCAGGGAAGTTCATTCCACAGAGAAGGCCCTCCCCCTGGGTGTCGCCAGCCGACATAGCTTGGCCGATGGCACCCTGAGGAGGCACTCTCTGTGGGGGCGGACTGGCCAGTGGGAGGCTACTGGTGGCAGAAGTCGGTCTCAAAGGTACCCGGGTTCTATGCCATGGAGCACTTTAAAGGTGGTAACCAACACCTTGAATCACACCCGGAAGACCATATATATATGTGTATGTATATATATATATATATATATATATATATATATATATATATATATATAAGCTGTCTTGCAATTTTAAAAACACTAAGTTGTCATTTTCCAATGTTGAAATCTCCTTGACACATACACTGAATTTATTATAGTTATTTCCTTGTCCATGACTCAGTTATATTGAGATAATAATGGAGGTCTCTCATTTGTATGTTGAAAGGTTTAAAGTAATCATTTTTGCTTCTTTATCATTTTCAAAACCTTCAAAATGAAAACAAAAGAATACTCTTCTATCCATAAGTCCACTTGGCTTCATTCTTTGCATTTCTAGCTTAAACTATATTAAATTACATTCATATCTTCCACTTATAAGGACCTATAAAAATTTCAACATACAGTGCAGCCCTACGTTTTATTGTGATGAGAGTGTAGGTTTACATTCTGACTTTCTTACTGGCTTGAAATTTTGTATCTCTCAGCAATTGTAGCCGGATAAGAAAAGGCCAGACAACCTACAAATAAGTACAACAGTACAGTAGTGAAATCTTCCGTGGATTGTCACTGGTTTGCTGACCGCGCATGCGTACTGCATGCCAAAAGCTGCGTGCACGCATGCACATTGCGCATCAAAAGCACGCTGTGCACTCATGCATGGTGCGTACCAAACATATGCTTCATGCAGAAAAAGGAGGCTTGGGAAGGTAAGTAGAACAGCGAGGGTGGGACAGCTGTGCTGCACAATTTAGCTTCGCTAGAAAGTAGGATTTCCTGCTTTCTAGCAAATATAAACCGCGCAACACAGCTGATCATCGGAAATACCGGTTCAGATGAACTGGTAGCTTTTTTTACTACTGGTTCACTTGAACCAGTAGTTTTTATCACTACCAGTTTGCCCCAACCAGTGCGAACCGATAGCATTTCACCCCTGCCACAGTACAAGTGATTCCAGGATTGGATGAGAAGTAGGCTCAACCTCTTTTTAGGTCTGTACAGACACGTTTTCTATTGACTTTTGGCTTATTATACACCTGACATTTCACAATAAACTATGACAAAAAGAAATGTAATACCAGCAATCTGTCAAGTGCAACAGTACAGTATTTGCTACATTGCAGTGAACCTTTCTCTGAAAGGTTATGTTCTTCAAATAAGAACTAAGGATAAAAGACCAAAAGAAAAAGAGCCGGGACTTGGAATTACTATCTACAATAATTGACAGCTGGGCAGTAGAGACCAAACAGGTACAAATCATCTGATGTCTTGTATCTCGTCTTAAACAGCAAAAAAATTATTGCTTAAATTTGCACTTAAGCATGGAAATTAATAAGCAGTTTGCAATTTGCTGGATAAATCTGTTTTTCAGGTGAGTTTGTTTGTTTGTTTAGTTTGTACTTGTTGATTTGGAAAAAGAAAAGGGGATTATACTTAAATGGTCCAGCGCAAGCATATAATCAAATTAAAGAAATTGGCTGCTATCTACTGGGACCTGGGAATACTTCTTATGCACTTCCAATCAGTACATGCTGGCAAAGTGAAGACTTTCCTCCCTCTTCTGTTGTTTTCCATACTGCAAGGATGGAAGTTAAGAGAGAGCCAGTGTGTATTATACTGCTAGATATAGGATCAGGAAGATCTGGTTTCAAGTGCTCCTTCAGTGGTTGACTTTGGGCCAGTGACACTGCCTTACAAGATTGTTGTTGGGTCCTTGGTGCTGAGCTCAGTGTTTTTCCTGCAGACATTTCTTTAACAAATGAGGTAGCATCATCAGTGTTAGAATGGTGTGAGGTTTGCTCTGGGTAACTACGAGACCACCTTCTACCACTGATAGCCTCCCAACGACCAGAGAGGGACTCCTCAGGGTGCCGTCGGCCAAATTATGTTGGCTGGCGACACCCAGGAGGAGAGCCTTCTCTGGGGGAGCCCCTGCCCTTTGGAATGAACTGCCCCCAGACATACGCAAGATCTCTGACCTCCGAGCTTTCTGCTGTGCTCTTAAGACCCTGCTCTTCCGACAGGCAGGGCTAGCTTCATAATTGAGTTTTTAAATTCAAAGTTCTTAAATTTTTTGGGTTTTTTAGCTAATTTTGGCCTTAAATGTAATACTTTTAAGAATTTTTTAATTTAAATTGTGATATTTGTATTGTGTTTTTACCTGGCTGTACACCGCCCTGAGTCCTTCGGGAGAGGGGTGGTATAGAAATAAAATTATCCTTATCCTTATTGATTATATATATATACATATACATATACATATACATATACATATACATATACATATA